>JAWZSL010000020.1:14248719-15461219 GCA_034769285.1 Lutjanus argentimaculatus | reverse complement strand
TTTACTTGTTGCTAAAGTAACCGCTACCTGCTACTAAATCAGTTAGCTTCTCCTCCGGCTGCTCTGCCTGAGCTCGTAGTAATTTAAGTTTCTTGATGGACACGTAGCTTTACTTGTTGCAAAAGTAACTGCTGGTGTAACTTGGCTGCCGTTAATTGGTTAGCTCGCTTACCTGTGAAGCTGGCGGTCTTACCAGCCGACTCTGCTCTGAGCGCTCGAGTAGTCCCAAGGGAACCAGAAGAGTCCGCTAACAGGACCGCTAACTGAGCTATCTAAATAGCAGAGGCTGAGTTACAGCGCAGTTTCTTTTGCCACATAGAAACAAATCAGTCCATCAAGACTCACTGAAGATTACAAACAGTTGAGGCAGAGCAGCCGGAGGACATCAGATGGAAAACCAGAAAATATTTTCTTCATAAAATATGATCCTGGTCAGAGCCACTGAAAATCACCTCAATACGTACAGATAGGTGGGTGGGCGTGCTGCTCCTGGAGCAGATGACTACACAACGAGCCGACAACAACTCAATGTGTAAAGTAGGACAAAAGCGCTGGAGCCTGCGCTTTTTGCTCACAGGGATTACTTTTACATACGTTTACCTCATGCTTTAGCCACGTTTAATCTCAACATCTGACATTGTAACATTATATATCACAGAAAATAAGGGAAAATATAACAGGTCCCTTTTAACTCATAAAAGTGGTATACTGTATATTGCATATGTGTTGTACTGGACTGTATTTTACTGTCAGGTGTTTTGTATTTTATGTTGTCCACAAACACAGAATATTCAGGGCATCTTTCTGGTGACAGGGCAATGAAACAAACAGCAGTAAACACCAGAGAGTGCACTCAACGCCTCCTCAGAGGCAGCAGGATACTTACATGCGACCACAGTCAGAGTGCTTGGCGATGTTCTTTAACGTTAAGGCAGCAGTTAGTCGTATGTGTTTGGTCACTGGTCCCTCTTTCTCATCCTGGCAGAGGAAACAAGAAATATATTCAAGGATTTTATAGATGATAGAAGCTCAGCAGGAGTGGAGCTGGGACTGCACATGTGGAGAGGTATGAATGGTGTATCATTTACACAGGAATTATTTACAATGGCACAACAGTGGGTGGTCTAAAGCTGCAGAAATTGTGTAATTGTATGACCAAATTCTTCTCCAGTATTTTCAGTCAATGCCGACCCTCTGTTTGAACCATGAAGTGAAAGAAACAGAGGGATTTAAAAGCTTCAGAGCAGCTTACGTCCACCTCAGCCAAACAAGAGCTTTATAAGTCATACAGAACTTTGTATGTGTGTGTGTGTGTGTGTTGTACTGAAAATCAGGGAGAGTGTGGTAATGGTCAGCCTCGTTCTACTCACAGTGAAGTCCCTGAAGACCAGGTTTCGAGAGCCTCTGCGTAGGGCCATGAGAGCTGCGCTCGGATGATTCACGATTGCTTTCGGTGCTCGCTGTGCCGGAGTACTGCCTGCCGCTGGCGGAGTCCTTTACAACACAACAAGCACACACACACCACATCAGTGTCATGAGTCAAACACCACCATCAGTACACTGTTGGTGGAGAAATCCTTTCATCTACCATTAAAACTACATTTTGTTACATCCATCTTGACATCCAGCGCCAAAGAAAATGAGTTCAAGCATAAACATTTAACGTAGATTCACTGTGTTCCTGACTTCTGACCTTTTCTCAATTAATCCATAAAAAAAAATACTTCCAGGTCATGGGCAATGAAGATATGTGTCATCATCGTTTCGCCATCTTTTGACTCAGACCAATCGCTTCTTTCCAAGGCCAGTCATTTCAGAGAAATCAATGAGCTGGATGTGAGTCAGGATGCTGCATGGTGGTGAGAGGCATACGTCCACAACAGACTGGATGTGAAACACAATCCTCCACCAGCAGAACGACAGAAACATTCTTAAAGGGACCATTCACCCCAAAAATCAAAAATACATATTTTTCCCCTGGCCTGCAGTGCTTCTTAACCATCTAGATCTTTCGGGGGTGAGTTGTAGAGTTTTGGAGGTATGAGCCGTCTGCTTTCTCCCCAATATAATGGGACTACAGGCACTCGGCTTAAAGTACGATAAAACTACATTTGAATTCAATTTGAATTGTGTCTTTCCAGAAATCATGACCTGGTTACTCAAGATAATCCACAAACTTTGTTGTGAGCAGTTTCATGTAAAACTATTTTCTTTCTAGTAAAAAGAAATGAGTTCCTGTTGATTCGACTACAGAAAGAAAGTTCTTACATGAGACTGGTCCAAACAAGGTTTGTGGATTATCTTGAGAAACCGGGTCATGATTTCTACAAAGAGGTTTTAGTTTTGGCAAATATTTCAACTTTTTGAAGGAATTCACAAATAAGGCTCATCTTTCCATGCGCTGATATCTTAGTGTCCAGTCCAGAACACAGTGAGTCTACGTTACAAGGTGAGTTTCAGACATCAGTAATATATCATGATGAATAAAGAAAGGTGTATGTACTGGGAAGAAGTCTGATTGTTGGGACTTTGCGCCTGCTGCTCCTCTAGTCTGAGTCCAGCCAGCAAAGCCTCTCGAGAACAGTGTTTATCCTGGAAAAAAAAAAAGAGAAGAAACAATTTAGTTAAATCATGTATTTCATTATTGTTTTACATTTATGTGTAAATACTAGTACCATAAAAAAAAAAAAAAAAAAAAAGAATCCCTGTCCTCTACGACCAGCTACAGAGAAAGTGGAGGGAATCTTACCTGTAGATGTGTGATGAAGGACAGTCTCTGCCGGGGAAAAGGTTCACATCCCTCCCATAGACACTGGCCTCCATACACACTTTTTCCACCGTGTTGCGTGGCTGCGTGGTAAAACACCTGAGACGGCGTTTCGAACCACCTGGAGAAGAAATAAGAACAAATCAGATAAATTATTACTTTTGTTAAGTTTTCCATTTCAGAAACGGCATTAAAGTAAGTGAATAAGAACAACTGACAAAGCAAACGTAATGAAGCAGATCTTGGCACTCGAGAGCCTGAAAGAAGAAGAAAAAAATAGGGTGCAATGCACATCTACAAATGCTAAAATGAAGAAGAAAATGAGCAACGTGTACCGTTTACAGGACTGCCACAGACACTTGAAGTTCTGCCCTGCTTTCCTGCTCTGCTCTGGTGGTGCTGCGGGCGTTTGCTGTGCTGGGAGGTGAGGACTGTGGTTACCCGCTGCTGCAGGCTGGGATACAGGGGGCGGGGACGGGGTAACGGTAGGCTGTGGAAGAGTTGGAAAAGTCCAATAAATATTCATATGAAATAAATGGTCATTATTCTGACAAATCAAGTTTTTAGCAGGTTAATATTGAAGTTATGATTCAACACTTTTGCTCATAAAAAAAATTAATTTTTAGAGGACAAAAGTTCATAATTCCACACAACTAGGGTTGCAAACTGTAAGAGTCATTGGTAACATAAATGATCAATTAATTGATTGTTATTAAAAAACAAACCGTGAAAGCCTACATATTAAACACATGTAGGCTACCTAAATATCAGATAACATGCAAAGCGCGCTCATAAAAATGATGTTATATTTCAGATCGTATATTGATTAAAATGTATTAAATCAATCAAATTCTGACCCCTAACCCAACTTAATCGATCATCAATTAATTGTTATCATCCCTATGCAGAACTTAAAAAAATTTAGGAGGATGTAAAATACTATTACACCTTTTAACAATTCACTTGACAAATGCATAATATTCACTCCAATGGGACGATGTCTTCAATAAATCAGATTTGAAACAGTTCCTGAAAATCCTGAGGAAGCAACAGGACCCAAAACTGAACTTGCACCAAGAAGTCCATTAATGAACTACACCGCAGAGTGCTGACAGAATAAAATTTAAGGAATGTTGTTATGATAAAGATCTTGTTGGCTGAGATGTAACCCAGGCCCGTCTATTGGCAGAAGTTGCTCTCTCAGCTGCTTTGCTGTAGGAGGTGGGTATCAGCGAGAGCCACATGGTCTTAACTGGCCTCACCTTCTTAACCTCCAAACATGAAGTCAAGTCATCACACCGCAACCGCTCCAGCCAGCACAACAAGTGATGGCCAGTAAGTGCAGATTTATTGGTGCTGGCTTTGACTTTGGATTAAAATCTGTTTTTACTTTGTTATGATTCATTTTCAAACTTGCAGTGCTTTACAGTGGAAGTTATCGCCCCCTTGAGGAGTACACAGACGGCAATTTGAGCACCAAACAAGTCCCTTTCCCCTAACTGCAGCACATTTGTAATTCCAAGTTACTGTCAGATTTCACTCTGTGGCCAGACTAACATCTAGTACATAATGTGATACTTCAGTTCAGTTACATAACTGTGTGTTTCAGAATCAAACACTGGAATCAAATTAAAAACAAAAACCCTGTCAAGTTTCTGACCACGAGAGGCACTGCTGAGTAATGTTTTGATGTGTTGCCTGTGTTCTACCAGCAGGTACACAAGACACACAGCATGTCACAAATGGTGTGATAGTGTGTAATAGTGCTATTTAAAATGACATCTTACAGACATGAAATGAAAAATCTTTAAGATTTTCGCACAGAGTTTCTTTCTCTAGTCTTGGCTCAGGGCAGAGGCTGCCTTTTGTTGCTCTATTCTTGATTCTTGCCTCTCTGTTGTTGCTCTTCCACAGCCCAAGACATCAGTAACACATTAAGATCAAGGTTTCTGCAGGTTTCAACAAGTTATATTTAAGAGTTTTAAGATGTTTTGCAGAACATAATGAATGCAATTTAAGCACAATTTCTTGTCCATAGTGATAAAAAAAACAATATGAAAGATACGAAGGAAAATCAGAGTCCCAGAATTACTTTCTCAGAAAATGAATTTATGTCAACTGCTGTCCAGAGGTTGCATTGTCAGTGCAGAGTGAGTTGCACTGGAGCTGGACTTTGGTGATGTTCCCAATGTGAAAACGGAACAATACTGGGTGATGGCAGGCATTTAGTTTTAAGGCATTAAAGTCTTTAAGGCATTTAAGGGTTTACTTGCACATGGTGTAGCAGGGTTCAAGTTCATTATTTTCAACAGCCAGATCTCACTGATCTTGCACTTACCCATATTAGATGCAAGTACCATAAACAGAAACCATTTTAACTTATTACTTCTAGGAGTAGGTATTTTGTTAGCCCACATACCACATCACAACAAACTGGCTGGGTGTGCTCCAATAAATTCTGACCGGGTTGCACAGTTTGCATTAGTTATTGGTTCCGTGCTGGTTTCATTTTGTAGTTGTTACAGCCTGTTCAGTATAATCACACCCAAAAGAGAGGCATCCAATCATCCAATCATTTTTTAAGACCAGTCAAAATTGTACCTAAGACCTTTTAAGGCCTAAAATTCAGATTATTTAGATTTCTTAAGACTTTTTAAGGACCCACAGAAACCCTGTAAGACAGAGAGAGGCGCTGAAAAGAGAAAGCAAAGAGTCGTTTCTGCTCTTCTTGGTGAAAAAAATCCTTATCATACTATCTTGTGTCAAGTTACACAGGATCCAGCATAAAAAGTGAGTGTCAAATAATAACTGTATGTCAACTAAAACCACAGAACAAGACCAATGACACTTCCAGATAAATATATCAAATTAATGCAAATAAACCCTTAGCATATGTTTTGCAGTAGAAGATGCCTCAAGTCTGTCTGCTAGACTGTAAAGGGAACAGATAATGTAAATAAATCTGTTTGTTTACAATGCAAATGCCACAGGATACCCTTAACAAAAAATTAGGTGGTGAATTAGGCACACACACCAGCCACAGTAATGCAAATACTCACGCTTGTGTGTGTGTGTGTGTGTGTCAGAGCTGACATCGAGTCACACAAGCAGAAGACGCTGTGGATAAATGTGTCTTAGTGTGAGACAAACCCTACAGTGACTCACCGTTGAGCCAGCTGCCTGTGTGGGTGAGCAGTTCCTCTGCTGAGTGGCGTTCTCTATTGCTACTTTGGCTACTGTGCTTGGGTCTGTTCCTGCTGGCACCGCCACCATGGTGGCGCTGCTGCCGGCGTTGTTGGGGTCGCTGATGGTGATGATCCGCACCCCCACTTTGTTGGGGATCCCCGAGGGTGCCGTGCCGCGGTCCTCGTTCTCGGCCGGTCTCTTGAGACCTCGAGCCTCGGACGCCACTCCATTTGCAGGAGGGGCGGCGGGACTCTGGGAGGTAAGAGTAACAGTGGAGGGGAGGGTGGAGTTGGGGAGCAGTTGCTGTCTTAGCACGGGCACACTGTGGCCTGGCCCCAAAGGTCCATTGGTTAGTTCCGAGGGAGGCTTGTTGCCTGCCACCTGGGGTCCATTGGCCAGGCGCTCAGCCTGCGGGGCTTTGGCAGTGTCCTGCTGGGGGGGAGGAGGAGGACTTGGGAGAGGGGGGTCTGAGCCGTGACTCTTCTCAGAGGGGCCCACCTCCCCGTTCCCCAAGTACTGTTTGGAAGCAATGTGATTTGGAATGTTTTTGTTAAAGTTGCCACCACCGTCAACCCGATCAAAGTCACACACCCCGTTGACTAGTGTCTTTTTGGGGTCGGGGTTTCCCTCCAGAGGGGCGTTTAGGCCCGGGGAGAGCGCCTGCTTCCCGTTAGCAGGGTGACTCTCTGTAGCCGGGCCGTTGAGCGCCCCCTGGCTGTTCCCTGAGTGGTATGGAGGTAGATTAGACTCCATGCACTTCCGCCCATTTAGCAGCTTGGCACCTGCCGCAACATCACCGTTACTGGTTTTGCCGTTGGAGGAGGAGTCTCCTTCCGCTAAAGAGGAGTTCTCCATCACCTCGATCTTTCTCTCGTGAATGTGCAGCCCTGTGGCGTCCTTGGCCTCCTCCTCCTTTTGACAAATGATCTTGTCTCCTCTGAGGGGAGCTGGCAGTGGTGGAGGTGGTGGTGGGGGTGGAGCTGTGGGGGCATGATGGGGTGCCGTTCCGGTAGAGAACGGAGGAGGAGGGACTCCCGGAGCGACAGCGCCCTGGCTGACGGCGGCGACAGCAGCAGTAGATGTGGTGAAACCAGTGTTGGGGACCACGGTGAATGTGACCTGTCCAGCTGTGGCGGGGCCCTGGATGATGGTCGCCGCCCCCGGGCTGCTCGTGGAAATGAGCTGGCCCGGCAGGAGCTGCACCGTCTGGAGGGCGGGGGCTCCCGCGGCGGGGAGCTGCCCAGGAACGAGCTGGACATTGAGCTGCTGTGGCTGAGGGGAGGGGTTCTGGGTGCTGTAGCTGGTCTGGTAGATGACCTGCGGACTGGGGGCTATCGTGCTGTTGGGGAGGGGCACCTGTGGAGCGGGCAGGATGAGCTTCCCGCCCGGGGTCGAAGGCCCTCGCTTTGGAAGCAGTAGCTGTTTGATCAAGCTGGACTCGGTGGAGGTAGGCTGAGAGGGGGGAGTCTGGGAGATTATTTGGAGCGGAGGCTGCTGCTGTTGCTGCTGATGTTGCTGCTGTTGGTGCCGTTTGATGGACAGTGCGTGGCTGACAGTTTGACTTGACTGGACTGGGGTGTTGGAGTGAGAAACAGGAGGCGGGCAGGGGCTGGAAGTGGCTCCAGGCTGCCCTGCTATCTGGATAGTCTGGGCACCGGGAATGGCGGAGGGGTTGGCAAGAACGATCTGGTGTATGGCAGGGGTGTAGGCGGGGCTCTGCTGGGGATTGGGGCTGACTATTACAACGCTCTGTGCCTGCTGCTGAGGCGGAGGCTGCTGGCTGGGAGTGGCTATCGTGGCTGCTGGTCCACCTGACTGGTTTGGCGCTGGTTTGGGGGCGATGTTCTGAAATGTGACCCGTGACCCCTGGGAATTGGCCACACTCAACGCCTGACCACCCCCCGCCTGGTTGGAAGAAGAGGGTGTCGATGCCGAAGGCTCCACCTGGGGAGCTCCACCCTGAGGCCCACACAGGGGAGGGGTCTGAGGCTGCGTGATGGGGGGGCATACACCCTGCATCCTAGCGGTGAGGATGTGGCCCTGTGGTACCTGCTGAAATAGCGTGACGGGCGTCCCTGTGGGGAGCATCGGGGAGTGTTGCTGTTGTTGCTGAGCCATGGGTGGAGCGGCAGGGTTCGGGTTCTGGGGGCTGTGGTTCTGGGTCGGCGGCGCAGACGTCGGAATCTGGACCACCGGACCGGGTCGACCCTGCTGCTGCACTACCGCTGCCAGAGGATTTGGTGGTAACTGCAGAGGCACCTGCGGGGGCACCGGGTGACGGGGAACAGACGGGTGGCTCGCGTGGGGAGGTTCCTGTGCAGTCAAGGCCATGGATGGGGCGGCACCAGCGGTGCTGAGGCTGGGGCCCGGGGGCCGGACAAACTGGGGTCCAAGACTGGGATGCCCGGGAGGTAAACCTGTTCACACATTAAAACACAAACACACAGAGAAGTGTTTAGGTCAAACATGCAAAGACTCTTTTGATACATAACCACTATGGCTATGAACAGGAGAACACTGGAAAGCAGACTTAAAGTTATGATCACATGCATTAAAGGGATAGTTCGGATCATCTAAAGTGGGGTTGTATGATTGATAGTCAGTGTATTCACATGTATTCTACAGTAGATGTGGTCAACATGCCCCCAGTTTGAAGAAGCAGAGACGCACCAGCATGTAATCTAAGTGATGAACTGCTGTGGACAGACATAGCAGTAAAGCGTATCTCAGCTACATCAACTGATCTTTTTCAGATCAGCCTTCTTTAAGTGTACACTATATTTAGAATATTTTCACTACCATCTTCACACCTTCTCCAACAGGAAACCGCCGTTATATACGCTAAATTTCGCTCCCTCTCACTCAACCAGACTATCAGAACATGGAAGTTGCGTATCTAGCACTGCCATGAGCTGTTTGTTTGTGTTACTGTGCGACTTCAGTGAATCCGAACTAACCCTTTAAAACAGTGAGGTCACACAATTACAGAAACAAACTAAAGGACCAAGGCAGCAGCAGACCAGCAACTCCCATGGTCTGCAAGGTAAAATGATTCATTTTGACAATGGCGTCTGGTTGCTTTGGAGAGAGCGATATTTGCCTTATTCAACACCTGTTTCCTTATGGAAGAGACTGTCTGACAGCAAGGTAAAGCAGTGAACATAATCTAAATATGATTACACTTAAACTGATTTAAACAATTTTTTTTAAATGGCTAAAATATGTGTTACTGCTGAAGGGTGACAAATTAAAGGAAAACACAACAAAGCTTCATGTTTCGCAATGTTAACTGGCAAGTATTTTAATTATTGATTAATCATTGAGATCATTTTTAAAGAAAAAAAAAAAAAGAATATTTTCTGGTTTCTTTACTCCTCTGACAGTAAACATTTTTCACTATTTTCTGATATTTTATGAAACATAAAACTAATTGATTAATCAGAAAAATGATTGAACAGATTAATTGAAATGAAACCCTGTTGGCATCCTATACAGCCTGGCTGAGCCAATATCCAACTATTTTATTTCTTTAAATCCAAAAAGTGAACTATTTAAAGTAATCCAATTGCACTTTCAAGCAGTTCCAGGCACTTCATCAAAAATCCAAGCACTTTAAGGTCTTTTCAAGTATTTCCAGCACCCATACAAACCTCGACCATTCAAACAATTAAATGAACAATATGCTCAAATAGTATTATTATTATTAAAGTATTACATATAATTTCACAGCCAGACAATGTCCTCTAAAGTTCAGTTTCATGTGATACAGCTCAGCAGCCTTCATTTTCAGTTTCCCTAATAATATAATAACTTATTTTCCTGCAAACATTCTCTCAGTATATTTGCCTTTGTAATTAACAAAGCCATCTTGCTCTCAGTGGTAGCAGCTCTGATCTCTCCGCAAGACTGCCAGCATCCTTCTGTACACTACCACTATTCTTTTCCTCCAAAGCTCTTTAGCTTCTGACATGTGGACCCACAGTCAGCATCTTAGTTGACTAAACAAAACCTTGTGCATTTGACGTTGTAGTTAGTATGCAGCCTCTTGCAGTGTGAACCTTCTCATTAGGATAATGAAGTGAATGAAAGAAGGTAAACATAATCAATTCTACTCGTCGTACCTGGAGGCGGGGCCTGAGGATCTCCAGGAGCTTCGTGTCGGGCTGCTGGAGGTGGAGGAGCTGTTGCAGCTGGATTCTGCTGCTGCTGCTGTTGTTGTTGCTGCTGCTGCTGCTGAGGCTGCTGGTAGTACAGCTGGATGGGCAGGGGGATCGACCGTCGCCTTAGCCCTACCAGGAAAATCTGGATCTGACCGTTGGCCTTGGCCTCCTCTTGCCGCCGCATCGTGTGGTTGGGAAACACAGTCCTGTGGTGGCAGGAGGAGACGGAGGGAAAACTGCTAAATTAAAATGCTAAAAGCAAAAAGCGCTAAAGTTAATCTGCTGATTTAATGAGCTTGTTCAACATTTCAATAAACATCACAATATTTTTTTTCAACAAATTCAAATATTCAATCTAATCAATCCATCTGTTCAATAATCCTGAACAGAAGGCACTGTATTTTTAAAAAGGTATATTTTTTCTAAATCCCTCTGTGTTAAGTGATAAGTGACTATGTTCATGTCACTTTTGGCCTTGGTGCCTGACTTTTTGGCCTCAATGCCCCAAGTAATTTGTCATCAAGGGCCAAACAAATTTTGTAATAACATTAAATGACATGAAGACAAAAGAGTATTAGTACAGTTTGCTGATAAGTAACATGATCAGCCACCGCCAGTAATAAAAACACACATTATTACACCGAGAACTACAAATCAAACCAACAACTAGCCGCAGTCAATGCCAACTCTTCTAACACATTAGCATTTACGAGCATTTCTGTAGATTAGTGGTGACAAAAAATTTTAAGAATTACAGTATTAGCAGACTGAATTAAACCGATGTTCCTTGCGCTCTCTGGGGAAAATACTGCACCAAACTCCCTATTAACAATTCCTTACATGTCTGCAAAAACAACTCTACAAACACAAGATAAAGGTTGTCATATGTCGACAGTCTTCTTGTCAATTCTGCATACAATCCACAAAGACAAAGCACTGTTTTGTGGGAAAAGACTGCAGGAATGAGAGGCAAACAAACCACAGACCTCTAATTCGTCTATCGTGTGTGTGTGTGTGTCTGATGGAGTTTTTTCCGTCATAATTAAAGTAACAACTCTGTTTTCTGCTTCCCATTTGGTGCTAGCAGAGTAGCAAACCATCAGATCTCGCAGCAGGTTGCACATACTCTGTACATTTCTAAGTTGGTTAACTGGTGATCTTTAAAATATGTACTAATACTTACACTGTACAGTTTTTAGCTGCTTGTGCTTATCACACAACGTTAATGGTTAGCTAATGTTAGCAAGCGGGTTAGCTGTTAATGGGACTGGGAGACTCATGCTACTGTTGGCATGAGCCTCTCTGAAAACTGGTCATTCACTCCAGTGGCGTTTTGTGGACTAAAAAACTGAACCCTAAACCTTCAGTTGGCAAAGAGGGTGAGAAGATAACGACTGAATTTTCATTTTTGGGTGAACTAACCCTTTTAAATGAGGAAATCCACAACTTTCTTTTGAGAGCACAACGGTCAGCTGAATACAGGGCATGCCAAACTGGCCTTGTTGGTAGTTAATTTTAGAGGGGGCATTAAAGCCACACTCTGGGGCATCAACAGCGCTGGCAGTTTGGATGTGGTAGGATTCCTGCCCTGAGTACAACGTCAAACAGCTTCTATGCAGGCTATTTACTTCTTCCTGTTTCATATGATACACATTTAAAGAAACTGTACAAGCCAAACTCCCCATACAGTCAGAAGCAGCTGCTTTTCTTAAACATTTGCTGTTATCTTGCTGGAGGATCATCGTCACTACCGAAACTCAAAAACAGCTCAGCTGTGTTAAAGCTTCTCTAAAGAGGCAAAGTGCAGTAACTGCTGTGTGGCAAACAACTTTGTTCAGGGCACAGACATTAATAATCGGTACTGTGTGCCACTGGAGCATAACAGCATCAGACAGGGGAGGAAAAAGGACTAACCGCAGACACTTGAGGAAGCCGGTGGAGTTCAAGATGTTGCTTCGTCCCATTTTACTGCACGTAGCCAGGTACTCAGAGTACATCTCTGATCGAGACACAGAGCCCTCAGGGTTTGTCTCAAAGTGTGCGTTTAGCCTGTTAGAGAAAGAACACCACAGACAGAGGTTTACTACTCGAGCTAAACAGATTTTTCTTCAGTTAAATGATCAGAATCCATGTATTCAGATGAATCTCACCATTGCAGTGTGAATTTTTCCCCATCTAGTTCAACGATACCAGGTGGTGGTTGAGTGGACTGAACTGGAACCCTTGTTACTGAAAAGACAAAAAAGAAGTTTAAGGAAAGCAAACATTAACGCTTCTGTATAATGATTTAATGCCAACAGACACCGCTGCAAAACAAAATGATGACCATGAAAAACATGAGTTTGTCAATAAACTTTGAGTTTATAACCCTCCTCGGGCTGTCCACTAGATGTCAGCAAACTAATAACTTTGCAGCCCAGTGGAGCACATCCACTGCACAGGAATGATACCTCCAAGGTTAGGTGTGTTCAGTCACCTGTTAATTCACACACTGTGACAAGTCTGGAAAGCTGCTTTCACATCTGCATTTCATTCCTTTGTCTAACAGATGTCTATGTCTCCGAGATCTAAAACTAAGTAAGTGCTAATTTCTTGTTGGTCTTGAAACTCCTATAAATGTCATAAATAACTGTTCAGTGGTTAAATGTTGCTTTTTAACTTGAACCTAACCAACTTTACTTTGTACTTCAAGCACTGGATTTTGAACCGCTGCACACTGTTTCAATGTGGACAGAAAAATGTCCAAATATGGAAAATTGCTCGGCTCTGGCCGTAATTAGTACATAACAGTTGAAAGACTGGGGTGTAGGACTTAGTGAGCTAGTGGTGAGGTTGTAGAATGCAACCACCTGAATACCCCGTGCCTCACTCTCCCCTTCTAAGTGTGTACAGTGGCAGTATTCTACCAACAGATCTCAGTATTCAACAGTAAGAACAACACAAGTGTAATATTTAATGCTAGATATATTAGTCTTATGTTGTGCAGTGAAGTTTTAATCTGTTAACGAGCATATATTTTGTGGCTGATAAGAATAATAAAGAATATATATATGAATATCAAATGAACAGTTAAAGTGCTCTACAAGGCAGATAAAAGAACATGTGACAGTAGGGGGATCTCTTCTATTTGAACTTCAATCAGCGTTCAAGAACGCACTTTATTTCTTCAGCTATGAGCGTGGTCTACAATCTGCAGGTAGCCTACAGGTGATCTAACAGGACGTTAGCGTCACTTCCTGTGTATTCTCTAATGTCTGCTGGAAACTGTCAGACTTGACTGCAGCTTTTTGTCTCCACCTCCTGCTGCTGCTGCTGCTGCCACCTGATCTCGTCTACTTTCCAGGCGAATCTCGTACAAGCCTACTGTGTCTTTGCTTTGATTTAATTACTTAAATAAAAATGAAACTTGACATTAAACTTTAGTCTTTGTGGTTATTTGATATCTGCTAATAAATGAAACAAGATGAGCAAGTTAAACTTGAGTTCAGGCGAGTAGATTTCAGACTCACTTGCCTAACTAGTAAGTGGGGAAAAAAATACGACAGTGAAGCCTGGGCCTCCCTACATCTTACTTTTATTGCAGGATCCAGTGCTCCAAACGCTCAGCAACATGTTATTCTGTTTTTGTCACTACACCGTTTCCTGTTCGAACAGCAGCCGTAAGCAGACGTAATATTAAATGGCTTTTTGTCATGGAGTCAAATACAGACCTTGTTTGGCCATTCTTTTTTTATTTTCTTTAACTGACTTACAGAGTCTCAGAATTAAATAGAAACAACTCTTCATTTGATCTCTTGTTGGGTTAATGGTGAAGCTTCATTGCAGCATTTTTTTGGTTAAACTCCCAAATGGCTCCATAGATGCAATTTATAGCAGGGGAATTCCTCAGGACATTCACTCAGCGCGCCATGATTCACAAACTGCCACATTAACCTCACATGGATTTGCTGATGCGTGTCACCCTGTGGTGGTTTGGATTATTATTTACATGGTTCTTAATTTTATTTGCGAAGAAATCTGGGCTTCCATGAGCAAAGTCAGAGTAAAAGGAGTTAAGTAGATGTAGTAGTAGATCTTCATCTGACTACTCCACACTCCACTCAAATCAAAGCAAAACAAGGTCATTTAACTCTTATTCAGACTGAAAATATTTGTCACAGCATCTTAAATCATGGTGCACAGATCAGACATCGCATGTGACGAACACTCACCAGGTGCTGGTGCTCCCTGCACGGGCGCAGGTACCTGCTCTACCAGCTGTGGTCGAACCTCGGCTGCCTGGTCGGCGTTGGCCTGATGCTCGATCAACCGCACCGCCGTTAGGGCGTCGGGTCCAAACGTGTGAAGGTCAACTGACACTAACCGCACTAACAGGTCTGACCAGAGAGAAGGAGGAGGAAGAAATTACCCACAAGGGTCAGGACAGAGGAAACAAGCCATCACATTTATCAGATCAAAGACATGTTTCATTTCTAAAGCGAGAGCACATTCCAAACCAGAGCCTTACAGATTTCAAGGGTGGAAGGAGAGAGACATTGTTATTTGAGCCAGTTATTCATGAATGGAAAGGCTGGCGTGATAAAACTTGGCAGGCACACGTGGTACCAAAACTCGACTAAGCCCATGTGACATTAGATTTCAAGCTCTGGATTCACTCATTAAGTAGAAAGAAATATAATGAACCATAATTAAAAAGTCAAGCCAAGTAAACTGCTACAGTATGATTAAAAAAAAAAAAGGGATTGTTACCTATGCTGTGGTCGACGGAGGCGATCTTGCTGCAGGGAACCTCTCCGAGCTGGGCCAGCAGGTACAGAACCTCCAAAGAGGCCATGAGGAGCATGAGGTCGGGCAGGGTGAGGAGCATCGTCACCTCCCTGTAAGACTCCTGGTCCACATACTCGCAGATCAGCACGCCGTTGTCCTCCACCTTGCTGAGGTTGCCCAGGATCTCCATGGCTGGTGGACGCAGAGAAATATACGTTTAACGTCACCATGTCACCTTTTCCAAAGTCAAATTCAAGCATTTTTCAAGAGTTTTCACGGTGCATTTTCAAGCTTTTGCAGCACCTTACAGCTGTGGTAAATCACATATTTATATACACATTAATTAATCATCACATTTAATCAATTCAATGAATGATTGTGCTATAAACAACCAAAATTATGCACCATTTCTAAAGAGGGATGACAAATTAAAAGAAGACTTTGAAAGAAGACTCCTTTACAACCTGGCTGTTTTATTTCTTCATCTAAAGAGCAAACTACACAGTCAGGCAGCAGTTCATTATGAACACAATACGATCAGAGTTTCAAGCAGTTTCAACCACTTCGTCCAAAATCCAGGAACTTGTCAAACCTAATAAACACTACATTAAAATTCAAGTATTTTTCAAGGATTTTCTGCACCCGTACGAATCTTGGGACGCTCATGCTCATATTACTGTCTTTCAGAGGCTGTAGTCCCTCGACGTCTCACCTAAAGGTATCTGAATGACAAAGGGTTCATTGGGTACGCAAGAGTCTCCTCTTTGTTCGATCAGAGTCTCCCAGCTCTGACTGAACAAAATCTAGCAGACATCACTGTTACGACAAAATCAATGAGCAAAGATCTCTTCAAATGTTCAAGTGGCTTTCAAGGAGCATTTTGCCTCAGAATTCAAATTAAATGCTTTGACATAATTTGTCCAATCAGATATTAGTATAGGCAATATTTGGTGGCTAATATACAGCTGGATAAGCCATTATTGGCTGATAATTTATGATGCATCCCTAGAATAAACCCACAAACGGTGGCAACAACTTCCTTCATCATATACTTCCATTCTAATATTCTGAAACCTTATAAACTAAGCTAACTAAATTGTCAAAATGTGAAAAAAAAACTGTTTATTAAAGATTTATGACTAGAAAAACTTGACAGAGTACTGAGCTGCATCTTAAAATAATCTTCAGGTTCAGATGATGTATTCCTCTTCTATTTGACGTACACTGTTGTTGTGTAAGTGTATAGCAGAAAGGGGTGGAGTGCAAGAGGTCACCGACGACCCACCAGAAAACTCACCTCTCATTTTGAGAAACCTGTCCCTGGACATCAAGCATTTGGTGATGGTGTGAAAGATCAGATGAGTCGTCCGAAAGTCGACCGGATCCAGCTGGAGCTGCAAGGAGTCAGAAGAGATTTTATTCAACCATCCAGCAGCAAGTCAGCTGGCAACAACAGCAACATTCACTACAAATATTAGAGAACCTCCTTCTAAACATTCAATCAGCTATGGCAATGAGAAACACACTGACTTGAATAACAACTGCGCTGAACCAAACAAAAGCGCGGCCTGTTTCTATATTTAAAAGCAGCAAGTCGGCCAAAAAAACCCACCACACAGTAACTCCATCGTGACATTAATGATCTGGGTTCTTGGTCACAACACATAAACAACCAAAAAAGATGCTCTAGTAGTATTTATATTACTCACATGAACAGATAATACAAAACAGTGCAGTATCATATCTGAAGAATGTGATAAGTGTCCTAAACCCAACCATCCAATTAATGGCATCAAAGGCTTAACTGATTCTATCAGGGACCCTATGCATACACTTTCTAAAAATAGACGTGGGCTCATCTACGTGTGTCTCATACCAATAAACGTGATATTAAAACTGAAGCGAGCCCATGTAATGTATTCACTGTGACTTAACAGTCAGCCCTTTGTCACCAAAATTCTCAACATTTCTAAATTTAAGGTGTTTTTTTCCTGTGTTGAACTTGGAAGTTTGACTTAATGTATGTGTGCTAAAAAAAAAAAAAAATTAATATGTAAAACTTATTCTGAAAAGCAGACTGCTTGGAAGTGAAACAACACGCCATCTGGCAGACTTTGTCCTCATTTCTTGGGTAGCTGCAGCTACAGCTGATTGTGTTTATAAACACACCACTGGTCCGTCCCTAATGAACCGAGCAGACATCAGGTCCGTTTTTTGAGCAGGAGCTAATCGTTTCATTATCAAGTCATCTGATTTTTGGAAGAAGATCGTGTGAGCTTGTCAGACAGCCAGTCGCAGTGTTGTCAACTCATCAGATCTGCACAAATCCTAACCTATTCTGTAAAAGCTAGGAGTTAACAGTAGCTAGAGAGAGCACATTTTCATATTAACATAAGCTGTTTGCATAATGAGCTACCAAAACCGTTTGCTGCTTACATTAGAGCAGACGAATGAAGTTTGAGTCATTCTTTATACTTTTGCTCTTGTGGCGGGCTGCTGTGAATTTTTTTTCCTCAATTAATCGTTAATAGTTTTTTGGTCCATAAAGTGTCAGAAAATATTGAAAAATGTTGATCAATGTTTCCAAAAACCCAAAGCGAGATCCTAAAATGTCTTGTTCTGCCCACAAACCAAAGATATTCAGTTAATTCTCATAAAAGACTAAAGATCAGAAAATATCCACATTTAAAAAGCTGGAATCAGAGAATTTAGGCTTGTTTTCTTTTTTACTTACGCGAACTGATTATCAAATTAGCTGGCCATTAATTTAATAATCTATTAATTGTTGCAGCTCTAATTCACACAATGTAAAACACCATCAGTTTAAGTTAATAACAGTGACTAGCAAAAAACATTTTTTTTGTCTGTGAATCTTGTAAGTCATTGAGCCAAATTGTATACTTTTGCAAAATACTCTTGTTGTTAAGCTGTGTTCTATGTGCTAATGGAGTCAATTTAAAGTAAACTTTGCTGTACTTAAGCGGTTGTAATTATTTACAACTATTGTTTGCTTTGCTTTTTTTCCTTTTATAGTTAAGCAGGACAGAGAGGGGTGGCTGCTTCTTCTGAACATGACTGTGGTGAATAGATAAGAGATAAGTCTCATGTCAATTACAGGCCCCTGAGTTCAACCAACAGAAAATCGTACTGTGATGAAACATGTGATTTACACCCTGAATAATGTTCTCCTTGGCTTTGAAAAAAAAACAACACTCACTTACTCCTGTAGGTAGTGAGCTACTAAGCCAGACATGCTGGCGTTTGATGCTTATATTAGAGCAGATGAAACCACAACTTGATTCATTTTTCACACTTTTGCTCTCATGTTCATGCAACCCTTTCGCCTACCAAGCATCACTTTTACTGCAGCCTAATGCACACCACTTCAACACGTGGAGAAATGCAAACCTTGACAGACCTGCTGAGTCTAGTTACTGTTGCTATGCTATGAGTGGACAATAACTGTACAGGGGAGGGGTTTTGGCCAACGGTCAATTAAATCTGTTTTGTTCTTGGCCGTTATCAGGCTCTCATTCAGACTGTTTTGGAGTAGAAAAGATGGCTAAAGACGAGACGGTTTGCTGTGTCACACTAACCTACATTTGGAGACAAATCCTCCTTATCAGGCACTTCACTCTCACCACATTACTAAACTGACCCATATCCTTAACATCGGTTTTTAAAAGGGTGTTCTTTTTTTTAAGTCATGCTGGTTATACTTGGCAAAACGTTCTGGCACTGAACAGCTTCGGTTCTGCCAAAACTCAGGTGGAGCCACGAGCCCCGACCGCTAAAATGGGACCAACCTCGGCAGCCACGTTGCCCAACGTGTCAAGTCCAAGCTGTCGGAGTGAGATGAGGTTACAGTGGGCACAGAGCAAAAGGAAGCGCAGGCACGTTCGGTTGGCCGCCAGCAGCTTGACGTTGGCCTCCTCGAAGGAGAGGTTCCGCAGGATAATGGCAATTTGCAACACCCGCTGGGCCTCCATGTCATTGATACCCGGGTTCCGCGGCGGGTGGAAGAGGCTGTGCCAGCGCTCCTCGCACGACGACGTACCATCTGCGAAGAGGACAGAGAAGGAACGATTTAGAGCTCCATGCCAGATGAAGGTGAGTACATATTGTTCAGAAATACCAGGGTTTCTGCAGGAGTTAAATTTAAGACTTTAAGACCACCATGAACACAATTTAAGACTTATTTCCTGTCCTTACTGGTATATTAATGTTCTTAAAGCAACATTTTTTCCCCAAAACACATTAACGCAACTTTATTTCATAATACACTTAAGTTTAAGACCAGTTAAAGTCATATTTAAGACCCTGAAACCTTGAATACAATTAGTGTTAAACTATCAGGATCACATGCTACAAGACAAAATAAACTGACATGATTCTAAAATCTACTGTGCTTTGTGTTGTCATTTAAGGACGCTGATATGTTTATTACAAGAGCAGGCATCTTTGCTTTTACTTATTATTAAAAATCTTTTCTAAAGCAGCTTCTAAATCCAAGGAGAATAAGGGCTTAATTTTATTACACAAGGAAAAACTAAAAAGGAAGTCACAGTAAACAAACTCAGCACACTCAAGCATGTTGCGGCATTTTAGGTGTCAATAAATAAACCGTGGGAGCGCACAGGAGCGTGCCCTTTTATTGCTTTCTGTGTGTTTACCTTGTGCTGGGCTGCTCTTGTCCCAGATCAGCTCCCTGACTTCGGCGTCCTCCACTACCTCCTTCCAGAACTGAAGAAGAACAGCAGCTGTTAGCGGTGCATTTGACATATTGATGCTACCAATTCAAATTGTAGCTAAATTTAGCTGCAGGTTAGTAAGGTTATACGGCAGTGGGTAAGAGTAAGACTGACTTACTCACTGCCAGGTAAGCAGTCTAAGACTGTAACCTTTACACTCATTTAGCGTCGCACTCCTGTGGCATTGTATCAAGTATAAACCACACACTACAAAGAGTCACATGACCAATTTTTGGCCTTTTGTTGCCAAACAGGGAAAGTAAATGACAAAATGTGCACCCAAAAAATGTTTTTTTAAAATATTAGATGCATTAGTGATTATTTAAATACTGCTGTTAATGTTGATTACTGATGATGCTTAGGATTCTCTAACATATCAGAATAAAAACTACAAAGAATCAAGTCACATGACTTGACTCAAGTCAGACTTAAGTCACAGTTTTGTGGGTCTGAAACCTGCTTGACTAACACAAAAGGATACTTGCTTTTGACTTTAATTCAAGACTTGACTTTGAAACAGATGACTCAAAAGGACTTAAATAAATATGTGAATTTTTGTAGATACTGAGAAGTTATTTTTTGTTTTTTTGAAACATGACTGGGTGATCTCTAGTGTGATGCAAGCAAACCTGCTAGATCTTAGTAACAGCGTTTGTTTAGAAAAGAAGTAAGTAGCAGTAGTAATGCTGCATTCGAGACAACGTCAGAGGTCGGAATTTCCCGGTTTCTGACATCAATGTGTGCACGCCACCTAAGGTAAACAAAAACCATGCCTGACCCTGACAAACTGATGAGTTTCATTGCCAAGTGCAGCCACCTAGCTTAAACAACACAGAGGAGGAAAAACAAACTATGAGGTATCAGACGCCGCTACATATTTCATTATGTGGCACTTAATGACATTGGCGATACATCAATACATCAATTAACATGCAGAACAGGTTTTATCATATGATAGTACTGGTTATTTTAGGCTTCAATAGTTGCTGCAATTGTTTGTGTGACATCAGACTTCTTTATGAAGTCGGGGTCAATGGATTTGCTCCGAGAAGGAACTCCAACTTTGAGTGGCATTGCACTGCATTTTTTTCCTCTTAGGGAGTCGGACATTTATGAGTTCAGTCCATGATAAATCTTGCTCCCATCTGCAACTCCCACCCTCTACCGTTACCATTATTATTGATTCCCACAAAATTTCCAGTATCAGTAGGATAAGGTGTGAGCAGCAGTTTTCAATGATGTTGAGACTAAAAGACAGAGGTCATGAAAAGTTTTAACTGATTTAAAAGTGGGTGAGATCATGCTCGATTCTCACGACAGTAACTTGGGACTTTCTCGAGACTCCAAGGTTAACACCTGTGATTTGCATGTTCCACCTCAGATGCTAGTATCTAAACTAATCAAAATATAAGGTGACTAAAAATGGCAACCACATTTTCAGTTTCGGCAACCAAAAGCTGACGCCGTTAGGGTGGAGCCCTGGTAAACAGATTTTGATGTGTAAAACTGGCGGAGTTCCCCTCTAAACTGGCCTCTATGTAGCTAACAAATCTTTGGGAATTCTTTCTGGTATTACATCATTAAGACAGTCTGAGCAGGAGAGCAGTCCTCCCCTGGATAACAGACCACAGCTCTCTGAACTGGATCCAAACTGTCCTTGAGAAAGACACCAGACTTCTATTGACCAACTGCGACCTCTGACCTCTCTTGAGGTCTAGTAGTCACGATAATGCACTCATGACTGACTGCACTACATTATTTTTGAGTCATCACTTTACTTTTACGCATGTCTTTTAAATTGAGTGATATCAAAATGAATTGACCTCCGCTTGCCTCAGAGAAAACTGCTCTCTGAGGTTCCTCTGTGAGGAGGAACCACCGTATTTTCTGCCAATCTTCACACCGGAGAGACTGAAACTCATGATCTGAGGCTTCTTGGTGAAAGCAGTGATTGATATCTATATAAATTATAACGGCTAAATCAAGAGACATATATTTAGTAGACAACTTGGACAAGACATGGCAGGTCACACAAATAAAGATTTTTACTTTACCCTGACAAAGTCCCGGGAGGTTTTCTCCTTCCAGTCCGACCCGAATACCCCGGAGAAGCTGCCTAGCGCTACAGAGGCACAGAGGGAGGGTTAGAGGAGAGCGTCAGAGTTTCAGTTCAGTTTTATTCCTCTCTCTGTTCCCTTGTTCTTCCAATTCCCCTTTGATAAATCATATCAAATAAATCATAATCACATTTAGGAAGGTGCTAAGAACAGAGAACCTTTGATCCGAGAACAAAGAGGTGAGAAAAGTGGCAGCAAATTTGGAGTTTTCACCCCAGAATAATTGTTCCATTGTACAGCTGCGCAATTAAAATAAAGTTAGGATTACAAGGATTATAAGTGTAATTTTAATTCACTTTGGATATCTTAAATTAATCTGCCACGTTCTACACAGTTTTACCATTTTGCAGATATTCTATACTAAATAAATGCACAGAATTGATTGTGTGACGTTTAAGTTAATGATTCCTTCATTCAGGTTCTATCCTGCTGTTCAACATTTAGTCAGGCTGGGAAACGTACAGTCGTCGAAGACGCCGGCGTGGGCCAGCAGCAACGTGACCAGTTTGGGGTCCTTGTCCAGCTGCATGGCGTGCTTGCTCTCATTGGAAAGCAGAGTGCAAACGTTGACAGCAAAGTCCACTTCATTGGGTAGGCCCGAGAGGAGAGACAGCACCAGTTTGTTGTAGTCGCACGGCGGAACGAAATCCGTAGACAGTCCATAGCTTTGGCGGAGATAGTCTGGAAAAAGAAGAGAGATCTCAGCGTTACTATACATCAGGCCTGTTAAACTATAATTTTTACATTTTCTGTGGCAAAAGGTCGCCAGAAAATTAGGCTGACGTGAGTGAAATATGACAAATAAAGCTAAGGTACATATCTCTGAGCTACTCTGAGACATATGAACCACACACAGACTTTAAGATCTGAACCTATATACTATTGGTTTTATGTCTTTATAAGGCTGTGATAAAATTGCACCAGCTCTGCATCTGCCAGTCTCTCTGTCAAGACTTAGGTTGCAGCTCATGTTAACTAAGCTAACAACAAGCTTCAAAGTGATGATTGTCAGTCCGTTCGCTCTGGAATTGGAAATTTTCACAAATACATTGCTTTAATCAAAGAATACACATGAAGAGGCACTAGAAGTCAAATCATGACTAGTTTTTGGCTGTTTGTCATGGAGGCTCTGAGGAATAAATCTATTAAGACTATACTGTGAGAGGTATTTGTAGCCATTAATTCACTAGATTAAGTATTCTGTGTGGACCACGATGCCCCAGTAATTTTTCTATTTGGCCCACTTGATGTTGAAGTTGAACAGCCCTGCTACACATATTCCATAATAAAATCCACCAGTTAAATGTCAGTGAGGTGAGAGAAACATCTTTAACTTGTGCTTGGCTACAGGCCTCCATATAACAGCGTACACCCACTGAAACATTAACTGGACAAGATCCAGCAGCACAGTAACAACACATTAAAGAATAGCATTTTCACTTTGTAAGATAAAAATATATATACATGTCTAAATTTTCCAACATGCAGCTTGTAAATTTAAAAGGACAGTTCACCCAAAAATCAAAAATCCATATATTCCCTCTGGCCTGTGGTGCTATTTATCCACAAGTACATGCATGCTTCCTTCTGCTTCACAGTGATCCTACATGAAACTTCTCACAACACGGTCTGTGAATAATCCTGACTAACCAGGCCATTTTTTTCTGAAAAGCGACATTGCTATTGAGTTCTTCAGATGTATTTTTTGGCGATTTGAGCGCCACAAGCCGAGTGCTGTCTAGCTCCATTACATTCCAGGGAAAGCAGACATCTCCAAACTCAGCAACTCGCATCAAAACAAACTAGATGGAAAAATAGCACTACAGGTAAGAGGAAAATGTTTAGTTTTGATTTTGGGGTGTAACTGTCCCTTTAAGACTGGTTATATGACAAATTTCAAGAAATTTAAATACTGTTCATCCTAAAAAGGTACACAACACACACACAGATTCATATTTGTTATTATACACTCACGAAAACATACTGATGAATATTATAGTCCATTTCTGCCAATAAATCCACATAAATCTTGCAGACTGGACCTTTAAAGCCAAGAAATGAAGCATTACAATACTGGCTACCACAGCAAAAGTAAACGCAAGTGGATTTAATGTATACAATGTAATGCTAATGATATGAAACTACAAACACAAAGTTTGTCTTTGGAGGAGACAGATAAATGAAGGCAAGACAAACAACACTGTAGAGGAGATTGGCTTTTAACAGTCATCACTAAAACATGTGAATATAGCAATAGACTAGAGATGTCTGATTACTGGTACTACTGTTACTACTAAGTTTACATGAGGCTGAAAGTGAACTTGAGTCTGAAAAGCTTGTGTAGTTTATGTAATGTAACTCGTGTAATGGTGTTCAACCATTGGGGGCTGCTCTAAGATTCCTGCTTATGACATTCCCAGCTGAGACTGCCCTCATTTACATAATATCCCATGATGCGTTGCTGAGAGTTTAAATTTGCAATTTTATGTTCCAAAATGCAAATGTTAGTTTGTTAGCGTTTGTTCAGAACACGGTGGTTTGTGTTGGCAACTGCCATTTTTGAACTGGTTCATTATTACATGAGTGAGGTTGCTGGTACATTCTTAACTCCAGGGTGTTCCCTAACATTACATGCAAACGCGTGGTAGAAAGGAGATGCGCTGGTGCGCTCTCTCACAGAGTTTATAAATAGAAAACACATGGCATACACATGGCATTACAGATCGGTGTTGCAGGTCCAATACCTAATTAATATTTTACGTCAGTATCCGTCCCATCTCTTAAATAGACAGCTGCAGAGTAAGAGGAAAGCCCTCAGATGTCCTAGTCTAGTGCTATTGCCTGTGCGCACCTTCAGCCCGTTTAACTCAGATTTATTTTTCCTTAACTGACTTTAAACAAACCAAATGGGGCATTAAGCTGTTCAGTGAAAGCTGTCTTTAGTTCAAATTAGTTTGATGAGCCGTGTCTTGTCTGACTGAGGAACATGAATGTTCTCTAACTTTTAATTGTGTTTGTCTCCGACTCAGCCAACCTCCATGATGAGCTTTTTATAATTAAAAGACTTCTAATCCTAAATACTAGAGAACCCTGCGTGCGGTAGGGGAAAGAATCATGACTTGAATGTTATTCAGCAGCTCTGCATGACAGACAATCCAGTCTGTCAAAGTGCAATCATTGCGTCAACAAAAGACCTAAGTTTCCGCCCATCTTAAAGTTTGATTTTCTGCCATCCATCATTTTGTGTGCATAGGTGCCATTTTTCCATACAGTAGATATTTCAATTTGGTGTAGGGGCTTTGTAGACGGCCGCCTCTGGAAACCAATCATAAAGCGGACAGGAGTCCTGCTGAGTGAATTTGATTTCCATGTTGAAAAGGTTTGCGCGGGCAAATGTAATTCAGCCCAGTGGCTATTACAGCAGCAACAGCTCCGCTCAAAAGCTGCCTGTCTCTGCTCGTCCTCCAACACCTGCAGCGAGCCGGCACTGTACAGAAGTGCGGCGGACTGATGTACGACAGGCCGCTTGACAGACAGGGAGAGTATTAAAAGCTGTCGCAGGCCTACGACCAAAACGTGATGAGACAACGGGGCAGACCGGAGCTCAGTGAAGAGATTTTTAGACCAACTGTCAAATAATTAACCATCTTTGAGCCTGTAAAGCAAACATAGCAGCCTGGCTGACCTGCTACATTACGGTTACATCTAAAGTCAGAGCCTGGGCGACAGACAGAGTTCACTTCTGAGAGGTCCGTCGCTAAACCAAAATCACCCAGGCAGATACATCAGCTGATACTAGCTTAATGCAGATATGTTGATATCAATATACTGTATATGTAAGATAATAGGTAACAAGAAAATGTAGTGCAGAAATGCCCAAGCAGGTTTTGGGTCATGTAGAAACAGTGTCATCATCATCAACATAGTTTGTCCACAAGAGAGCACTGACAAGTTGATTTGTAAGCTGTAAAATGTCCCACTCTGCATCTGTCTTTGTCACAATTTAAAAAAT
Organism: Lutjanus argentimaculatus; assembly: GCA_034769285.1. Classification (NCBI taxonomy): domain Eukaryota; kingdom Metazoa; phylum Chordata; class Actinopteri; order Lutjaniformes; family Lutjanidae; genus Lutjanus; species Lutjanus argentimaculatus. The sequence goes on along the minus strand of JAWZSL010000020.1, from coordinate 15,435,459 downwards.
AACAAAAACGATCAAATGTTAAGTTTCTGCTTCATTGTTTATGTTCTGTGTTCATGTAAAAAAATGAAGTCATGTGTCTGGCCACCTAGTGAACGTTTATTCCAAAATTCACGTTCCTTTTAGCTCTGATTTTGGTCTCCAACAGCTGCTGAGGGAAATATCTGGCTCTTTCTTGCCTAAATACTCCAGTTAGAGCCACAGTGATTAATGGATTAATTGATATTAAAAGAGGAATAGAAAATGAATCTGCAACTATTCTGATAAATGATATGCCATTAAAAATCTTGTTTCCAGCTACTCAAATGTGAAGATTTGATGGTTTTCTTAGTCACGTATAATCAGAGCACGGCCGTTTTTCGGTGGGCCAGTATTATTATTATTAAAATATTCAGCAATTCACTGATACCGAACAGTGCTGATGTTCATTTAACTATTTATTTTATCTTTATTTATTCTTCTCAGTGTACCTTTCTTCAGCTGGTTGGCATGTGTATATGTTAAATGATTTAACATGTTAAATAAAATATATAATATTCTATAATAAAGTTAACTGTTTAAGAATGTGGCCTTCTGAGTACCTTTTCATACACATATTGGTGCACAATCCACATAGATATAAGATCTATTTTTATTCTAGCTCAAAAATTCACCCTATCGGCCACCATATCGGTAATCTGTGAATTTTTTCCCTCTAAAATTGTTATAGTATCGGTCTCAAAAAATTCCACATCAATCAGGCTGTACTTGTAATCATTACTAACTGAAGTATTTTTCACTATTTTTTGGCATTTTGTAGACAGACTTAGCTCCAATATTGTCATTAGCTACTAGCTAGCTGTTTGGCGCTGGCAGGGTAGGTCGTGTTCAGTCAGGGCTGCTTACTGCTGCTGAAAAGACATTATGAGAGCAGTGAGAGTGAAGCAAAACAGCACCGTTGCAGGCTGCAGAGTCAGGTGATAACTGTGGGTTTGTCACCACGAGCAACCCCTCTCACCTACAGGTTGTCATTTGATCCTTTCACTATAAAAATACTGGATTTAGCAGCTTTAAAATTAATAGTTTCAGCCTTAGTACATAGGCTAAAACCTGCAACAAAAAGCTTTCCAAAAGAGTAAAATTGCAATGTCAACTACCACTACGCTCTTTAATGTCTGACTCATGTGGGTAAAAACTTACAAGCCACAGACAAAGTTCACAACTGCTGGTCGTGTGCCGTTACCCACCCCGGTCATGTTTTGGAGTCAATTAGCTCGGAGGCTGATTGTTAGAGAAAAGAGCCTGCGACTAAAAGGCTGCAGGCTCTAATCTGAACTGAGGTAGAGGGAAAACCAACAAGTGCTTCCTTCTTGCCTTCATCAATAACTGCTGTCAGGACAGTCAATTACCTCAGAGAGCAGCTCAGTGGTCAACGCTACAACACTGTGAGCCTAATGGACAGCTCGCATTCACTGCGAGTAAGCAGGGTTGGACAATACAGACGAGAGGGTGGCCTTGGCGAGATGAACAAAAACATTTAGTATAAAAATATGATGTGGTTACTCAGAGGCCGTTCTTTCATCGTGAAAGCAGCAGCATGCTTGGGTTTAGAGGATTATTACTCAATGCTGAGGTGTGTGTGTGTGTGGGCAAGAAAAAAAAAAGCACTGCCACTGCAAGTGCATGCTTCATAGCCTTGGTTCAAACAAAGCAGGGCTTAGCAAGGTGAAAACTGAATTAAATGAGTCACCAGGTAATAAAAGTGATGAATGTGAAGTACAATAAGCCGACCTGTGAACTAGTCAAACGGCAGAAAGCTTAGCTGTGACGGAGGTCCTCAGCAAAGTTTGTAAAAGTAAACACAAATAGATGAGCACTGACACTGTCTCAAAACTTTGCAGTAGTTACTTCCTTTGCATGAAAAAAAAAACCAAACATTACAGAGACAGAATTAATCAAGTGGCCTGACGTTCCTACGTCACGAGTTACTGAATAAAAATCACCATGGAGATCAGGTACCAAAAACACCAAGGTGAAACAAATAGCAAAGGACTTTGTGAAAGCTTGAAGTGAGCAGAACAGAATAACCTGGCCAAAAAGCAAAAATAGAGAATATGTTCCAACTTTACACTTTACCTCTGAGGTGAGATTTCACATCAGATTTCTCAATCTGGAGACGTAGTCGGTAGACATGTTGGGAAAAATGCTCATTTGCTTCCTTGCTAAGAGTTAGATGAGGAAACTGATACTAGGGTTTGGCAATATATCAATATTATATCGATAACATAATATGAGATTAGATAGCATCTTCGATTTTAGATATTGTTATATGGCACAGGCCTGAGTGTTGTCTTATCCTGGTTTGAAAAGCTGCATTGCAGTACAGTGATGGGATTTTTTGAACTTAGATTGTTCTAGCTATTCTGTTTTTTTCCCTTTACGCCCCCAGTTATTTTATCCACATCACTGAGTTCTCTCATTGCAAAAGCACCAATAGTCATCCCTACAATATTGCGGCAATCTCAATTGAGCCATTTGGTCAAAAACATTGTGATATTTTTGATTGACACCACTCTCATGTCTGTACAGGAAACATGTAGCTGCAGCTAGCAACTCCTTGAATCAGCTCAGCTCTGTCAAATGGTTACAAAATCCACCTGCAGCACCTGTGCAGCTCACTGATTAACATACTATATTGTGAGAGTTTACTCCATATATACTCCACTCTTCAGTAAGTAAAACATCAGTTCAGTGTCAGCGAGGTTATGTGCCAGACTGTTTTCTTGGCCAAGACCAGTTACTTCCAGACCTCCGCTCCCAGCAACTACTCCCAGCCAAGAAATGGCACGTAACAGACTAGGGGAGTATCTACGTATCCATCTAGTGGCTAAGAAATCTACTGTCCCAAAGCCAATTTTAGGTGCTCCTATACAAATTATTAGCAGTTATCAAATAACAACCAATACTTAAGTTTATTGTCATGTTTAATCTAGGGCTGCAACCTCTTTAAAATTTCAGAAAATAGTGAATAATGTCCATCCGGGTTTCTGCAAGTCCAATGTAAAGTCATTACATTCCTTGTTTTGTCAGTTCAAAACCAAAACATATTGAGTTTAACATGATAATAAACAGAAAAGCAGCAAAATCTCCACATTTGAGAGGCTGAAAACACTTTAACAATTATTCAGTTATTAAAGTAATTTACTTATTTTTGACCTCTTGCTTGATTGGACAAATTAGTTGCTGGATTTACTAGTCCAATGTGGTATTTCACTTGCCCCCTGTCTCAAGACCTTGTGCGAACAGGCTGTTGGTTCCAGCTTCATATTTAGCGTACAGACAGGAGTCGTGTCAATTTTCTCATCTAAGTCTTAGCAAACAAGTGAATAAGCGCATCTCCCCAAATGCTCAACTACTCCTTTCAAAATCCCTGTTATTTGAAGACACTAGTTCAGGCACCTTCAGAGCAACGAAAAGCAGCATACTTGACTACATTATGGGAAAATCTGACATTTTATTAGCACAACACAGTGGATTTTTTTTGAAGAGTTAAACTGCAAACTGTGTCATAAACCAAACAACAATCAGTCAAGCAAAACACTGCAGCTTCATTACACTACTGAAATAAATTCACCCCACTAGAAAATCCTTGAAACAAACGGCTTTTGTTGAGGCACATTTCTATGCATAGTCTTGACCTGTGGGCTGACCAATTTCCCATGCATCTCACACACCGCTCTGATGATGCTTTGCTGTGATCACATCTGCGTGAGGATTAAGTGTTTGAGTTGGCCAAAGGGCAGAAAGACGGGATGAACTTCAGAGAGAAACAGAGAAACCGGGTGAGACAGAAAACAAGACGGTATGCAAATAGAAACTCGATCCATGTATCTGATACAGATGAGACCAAGACAGAAAGAAAGAGTGAACTTGTGACCAAAGAGAGTGCGAGAAAGAATAAGAAAGCTTGTGAATATTAAGTATGGTCTACACAAGAAGCAGTGTCTACCTGATACAATGTGTTGCTGGTAGTTATAAGAGTTGGGAATTGCACCGATTGGAAGAGAGGCTTTGGGATTCCCCGGCTGCGCTTCTTCATCATCCTCGCCGAAGTGGTGGACTTTCTCATACTTCTCCAAGTATCTGTGGAGGAAGAGAGAGAAAAAAAAAAAAACACACACAGGCGATGAGCCAAGACTTGCTTAGTGTGAATTTTGCTGTGAATTTGTGCTCTACTTTCTTTCCAAGACTTGAGTGACTTAGGATTTGTTTTCTTAATTATGGAGACACATTTCCCTGTGAGTGCAGAAGCCTTGAAGTTGATGCAGCGTTCTGTCTCTGTGATATCGAGTACAGACTCCTAACTAACCACTGGCAGACTCTGTGTATTTTGAAATTAAAGTGGAAGCAGCTTCTATCAGCTAAACACTGAGAACCAGGACTAAAAAATTCCCCCATTACAGCGAAAACTGTTTATTCTGATGGACTCATTTGTCTCTTTCTCAGTTTAGCACAACAGCATGAAACATAAAAACTACTGCAGGGTGGTTAGATTTAAAACGCTGCTGATGGATCAATGTGCTGGAACTCCTACCTAAAAAGGATTGCAGTGTATCCTAAATCTTGACAAGCCAGGGACTATGAATACAGGTTTGACTGTATGATATATTATTCTTGGTTTGCTTTTACTTTCCTAACTACTTAGCTCCAACACAGGGTGATGCTGTCATGTTTTAAAGCATGATTTTTAAAGAAAAAAAAGGTTCTATAATTTCACTTGAACTCATCCTTGAATCTCATGCTGTGCTTGCAAATCTGAAAAGAAAACAACTGCCTCAATTATACAGGAGGGGAAATATTCTAGTGTGAAAATTCAGCATCAATCTGATATTCTAAATATTTTATCAAAAATAAAAATGTTTTCATAGCACAAAAGAGTAGCTATGGTGTTAACAACATTTTATAGGCTACAGTATGGAAACCGTTTTGATTTTACAAAGCTGGACAAAAGCCATATGGGGAGCAATTTGTGTTCTGTTCAGCCGTGTTTGGAGGGAAAACAGCCCGTTGTTGATGCCAGACAGAATAGTCAAACAAGTGTCACAGCTTTCAGATATTTAAAAAAGGGTGAAATCAATCACCCTTTCTGTAGCAAGCTCTATCATAAAGGCACTACACTCATACATATTGTTTGCGGGAAAACAGAAAACCCTGTGACATGGCAAGAGAAGTTAGTTCATGTCTCAAAAGTCGATGGAAATGGTTCTAACCAATCGGCAGCCCCTGAGCTTTGGAATAGTGACAATAAGCCCTAAAAAAACAAAACAAAAAAAACAATCTGTTCAGACAGATATTTGGGAAGCATGTGGCATTTTGGCACTTTAATCTTACGCTTTGCATCTGCTCCTTTTGTATATTTTATATCATGTTTTATTTTATTCCATTTGATTTTATTTCTTTGACTGCAAAGCACTTTGTGACTGCTGTCTGTGAAATGTGCTATGTAAATAAACTTTGCTATCTAGTACCCAAATGTACCAATTTGAACTACTCAAATGTACCAAATCAAAAATCCTTCCTTCAGGGCTTATGATTCAATGAAAGCAAAACATGGATTTTTGGAACAACAGGCCATCATTTAAGCTGAACCTTATATGCTGAAGGAATGTTAACGATGCCACCATAACCCAGTCAAACTAGGAACAACAAACAAATGAGCAAGTGTGTATGCACTATGCAGCATGAGCAGTGGAAGCAACCAGGACAGAGACAGAGAGCGTCACCTATAGACACCCAAACATCAACAACAGAGAATCGGAGGGGGAAAAACTCCCATACTGTCTCACTGCGCTGAGGAGCACAGAAACACAACAGCAACAAGCATTTCATAAAAATCCAGAGTGTCTTACGGCACTCATTGGGTATCCGTCTGATGGACTCATGACACAGATCCACGTTACAGCCATGGTGTGACAACAAACCAGCACAAAAATGACAATAAGCCACCATAAACCACCGTGTTTTGAACGCACCACAAAGGCATGACAAGCACGTTACAAACATTAAACAGTAACATCTGCATTTTGGAACATTAAATAGCAAATCTAAACCCAGCAATGCATCATGGGAAAAGATGCAAATGAGGGCTGCACGTGTGAATGTCACAACCTAAAATCACAAAGCACCCAACAATGGTTGAAGGACACCATTACACAAGCCACACAAGCTTTCCAGTCTTACGCACTCTTTTTTTGGTAATGATGATGATGATTAGTAAGATTACTTGTGTTGGTGTAGTATTGGTATCAGCAGATACCCAAATTCAGATATCGGAATTGGATCAGAACCGAATCAAAGTGGATTAGTACATCTCTACTTTTAACTGTGGAACATCAAAAAGACTTCAGAATTTAGCCGCCATCATAAAAAAATACAGCAAGGATTTCCATTCACTTCCAATTCTAAAATCAAATTTTTCCAGACTCTTAGCTGCTTAAAATCTAAGTTGTCCAATGCTGTGTTTATATCACTGTAAAGATGAAGATTATTCTTTACAGAAACATATTTCAGGGGATGAGTTGCCCAAAAGCATTTAAAATAAATCAGTGAATATCAGTTTGAACAGCTCTCTAAGATTTCAGTGCAAGAGGTTACATTAGTAGTTCTACTTTTAATAGTAATACAAACAACACTTCTCAGCAACAAGTGAACTAGTTTCAACACCAACAGCTGCGAGCCAACATGAGGCAAACAATTCATCTTCGACTGTAATGATTGTCACGTTCTTGAGAAGTTTGCACTTCATGAGCATGCAACCACCGAGGCAGGCATTCTTGGTTTTGATAAACACCTCATAATAATGCGGAGCAATCTGCCAGACAAACAAAAACACACACACACGGCGAAATACCTCAGCAGTGATAGTGTGGTGAACCCTGCCTGTGTGGCAATGAGTCACCGAGCGAACGAGCCGAGCGCCTGTTTCTGAATGAGGCCCCGCTTGTTCATCGTGGCCAAGGTAATCCCCCGTCCGCTGGCTGCCGGGTGACACGCTGGACTATAAATACACTCAGCCTTCATTTGTAGAGAGAGAGAGAGAGAGCGAGAGAGAGAGGAAGGGAGGGAGAGGGGAAGCGCGAGAGAGAGCGGGAGAGATAGGCCCAGTCCCGACTGCAGCGTCATCAACCGCTGTCTGGGCATAAGCAAGAAAAAAAAAAGGCTGTGTGTAAAGACGGGTGGGGGCAGCTGCTCCTGTCTGCACTTCCCCTTTTTTTTTCAATATACGCATGATGAGAGGGAACATCAATCCCCTCCCACTTGAGTAGCACACGACCACCAACCAACAGATGCCACCACAACGGTTTAGGCAAATAATACTGAGGTATGTTTTCCCTCCAAAATGTGCCAAAGGGAGGGAAACTGACTGACAAGGCCTGAGAGTGATGAACGGAACTGCAGCCACGGCCACCGTCATCAGTTTTGTGTAATTTCTGGTCATCTGGGTCACGCCGGTTCACATACTACTGGCTTCGATTACTCTCAGCTCCCTGGCTGCCCAAATGCCCTCGGTGCGTCTGTGTGTGTGGGAGTCGGTTGCCCCCTGCTGGACGTGGACGCAGACATGCAAAAAACACACATCCACTGCCAATTTTCTGGACAGAAATGTTTGCTGGGATTTAATGGAGCCGGCTGTCCAACACAGTCTGAGGGTGGTTTGCTTTGTCAATAATCGTGGGACCATTTATTGACGGCAGGAGCCAAATGAGAAAATACTATGAAAAGCTGGATCGTTTACAGGACGGACCATTTGTTGCCTGACAGCAAACTTAAAGTCACAATTGAGCGCAAAATACAGCAACTAAGTTGACAGCATCCTTATCAAAGACATGGGCTCATGAGTTGAAATAATGGAAACGGAATAAGTTCATTTACTTGACTGGAATACTAGCCACTGTGCTCTAATGGTATTCCTGTGACTCATTCGAGCGGCAAAGGAAAAGTCTGTTTCACCTGTGTGACCAATGCATGCATGCACACAGAAAGCTTGGGACAAACATACAACTCGACTGAAATGGAAGTGTTTGCACTTATAAAAGAGTTATCAGCCTGGTCAATCTCGATGGCATGGTAGCTCAGTGGTTAGCAGTGTTTCCTGGGTTCAAACCAGGCCTTTCTGCATCATTCTGAATTTTCACACAGCAACGACAGGTGATGCATGTCAAGGAAAAGATGCTTTCCTTTCACTTGAGTTAGACTTTGTACAATTGGTTTTCAGTGTAAAAGCACAACAGCTCCTTGGAAATATACTTGATGATCCCTCAAGTATATTCTACCTTGGACTGTGTGTTTTATATCATGTAATTCTGGATAAATCTCCAGCCTCAGCTGTAAAGCTCAATGAATACACTGGGTCAGGGCTGTATCACATTAGTTAAAATTATTCAGAACTTTGGTTTTTGCATGTGTAAAATCATGTGGTTATTATAATGTGCTCAAGTTTAGTTTCAGTCAACAACATGATGATAGCTGCCTACACTTGCTGTTTTGAGTCATGACAGTTTCTTAAACTATGAAATGAATCGTAAACACAACCCACTGCAATCTTGCGGGAATGTTGTGACTCCAAGCATTGACCGTCACTGGGTAGATAGCTAGCTCTGGCTACATCATAGCGAATTTAACGGTCGCATCTACAAGATAGAAAAACTGAAAGAAAGCCTCTCCACTCATCAGCGTCTTGATTTGTTGAACGGGGTGTTTCTAGTGTTATGATAGATGTGGCTATGGACATAGGACAGTTTTCAGATTCTACTTGGTTCAGGCTGTGCCCGCCACATAGCCAAGTCACTAACTAGTTGCTAGCCAGCGAGCTATCAAGCACAATTAATTGCACATCCTTAATACACAGAACAACTTTCCAGACAATATTTAACCTTATAAATAAATAAACTGTGCTCAATTTTTTGTTGTTTTCTGAGTGTTTTCTTGCTTTTAAACTTTTAAATTAATCTAAATGAAAAAATTCTGTTAAATTGACCGGGAAATTAGATGCTAGGAGCATCCCTACTTCTGATATCTGTGCTGAAACTAATTCTTAAACTAGGCTCTAATTCACTGAAGCATCTGGTACTGACAATCCGCAGGTGGAGCTGCTGCAGTTCTCATTTATATTCCTATAAAAAAAAAAAACAATTTTCCTGCATTGTGCAAGAAAAACATTTTTTTGATACCTGGAAGAACAAACATGGACACAGGAGAGAAACTAAACTTCAAACCACAAAGACTTAGTTAGAAACTACAAAAGAACTAAGAGCTGAACACACAGACACTTCAAAAAGACACCCTTCTCTACGGCCTCCTGCACATACATGAGCTGAGTCTCGCAACACCTGCGTGTTTGAGATGGACATGTGGGGCCACGGCTAGTGAGACATCACAATAACCTGCTTGGAGGTGGGTCATGCATGGTTTACTCTAGAGATGGTCCATCTCGGACATGACTTGGCACGTTATGTCTGGTAATGGAAACGTAAATCAAGGCAGCATGGTTTGACTCTGTGCCGCCAAAAGTGATACTTGAAAAGCCTTATATGACCCCGGTTACTATTACTTGGGGAAGGTCCATGAACATGTAGAGAATGGACTCATCATGTGTAAAATGCACTTAGCAAGTAAAGAGACTATTTCTGCTGAAGAGTTGCATAAGACCCAGAGCAAAGCTTTTAACCATATCATCTAATGAAGTGGTAATGCCAGATTCTAGGTTCACTGTCAAGTACAAGGCAGATCTGCTCATCTGCTAGTTAGCAAGGAGACTGAGAGAAGGAGATTAGGCTATCAGTGGTGGCCAACACTGCTGCAGGGCAGGTCAAATTACAGACAGGCCAAAAACACAAGTCTCAAGAGTCTTCAGATGTTATCTGTGATAGCAAGTTTGGCCTGCTGCTCTTATTTTGTTAAAAGTCTCTTATTATGCTGTAGAAAAAGGCAGAGGCAGACAAACTCTAGCCCACACAGCCTCGTCTTTATCCATAACCAGTCGTCATCTGAGCATCACCAAAGTCTGAGCAGCAGCTCAGATGAGGCGGGGGAATACAAACACAGCTAATGCAAGCCAGATCAAAGGCCACTTCATCCAGATGTTTCATATGAGCGGGAGAGTCTATCGGCATACACAGGAAGCAGAGCAGGACCAACAAATGTGATGGTACCGAGAATAATCTCCTAACCAGGTGTGAAAATCAACAACCGCCAAGAAGGAAAAGGTAGTGAGATATGTCTGTGGCGGAAGGCTGCTTTGTTTTCCATTTTTACTTTTCAGTAGAGAATATCACACGTCGTCTTTCACTTAATCAAATTACTAAATCAGGTGAGAGCTGCCTCAAGTTCAGTATGTTATCTGAAAATCAAGACTTCTGACATTAAACGCAACATTAACCACGCAGGCGCCATTAACTTCAAGTATACTTCAGGACATAAATAGATGAGTAGAGATATTAACAGATACAGCGGCCTCAGAATGATTTTCAATGCCTGTAAACCATTTTCACTTTAGAATTCAGCTTTGTCCCTACACATTTCGATTAAAAGACAGCTCACCCCTAAAATCAAAAGTATTTATTTTTCCACTTACTTGTGCCATTAATCCATTTAGATAGTTTTTGTGTACATTGCAGAGTTTTGGAGGTATCGGCCGTAAAGATGTCTCATTTAGCTTGTGACACTCATAGCTACAAAAATTATTTATATATTTGAAAAACTCAACAGAAATGTTTCTTTCCAAAAGGTATGGCCCAGTTAGTCAAAATAATCCCAAGACCTTGTTGTGAGCAGTTTAATACAGGAACTATTTTCTCTCTATGGAAGAATCTACCAGACCACTTTCTTTGTACAAGACATCAAGTGGTTCTTACACGAAACTGCAAACAACAAAGTCTGTGGATTATCTTGAGTAACCGGGTCACGATTTCTGGAAAGAGACACTAGTGTTGAGTTTTTCAAATAGTTTTTGGAGCTTTGAGCACCAAAAGCCAAGTGCCATCTAGTTCCATTATACTGAAAAGAAGACAGACATCTCTGTGGCCGATATTGTCCAAACCTTTGCGACTCACACCAAAACAATTCCGATGGATAAATAGCAGTGAACCATCCCTGTAAATGAGAAATGCCCTTGTATCAAACATGCTCCTGGTGAGTTCTCTGTGTTCCCTGTCCTCACAAGTGGAGGCGTTTGAACTTCTGTTCTTCTGATATGCCTGCAGGGTCACAGGACATTTTTAATATTGATATAATAACGTTTGTTTGACTGTTTTTTTTCATTTAAAAAACTAATTTGATAACTTGGAAATACTATTAACTATAATCCACTTGCAGCTGGCTGGAAATCAGAAGGAAAAGTGTGTCATTCCCAAATTCACATGACAACTACAACACTGTCTAACTGCAGAGGTCGTGAGAATTTGGGGCTCTAGAGGTGGGGTCACAAGCTAGTAACGGCTGAGAAACACATGCAACTACTCTGGCGTTAGCAGAGGATTAATATTAACTATGAAACATTCAAATACAACCGACATGAGTAAACCTGTGATTGCAGCAGCCTGTCTACGCAAACAGCTAGCATGACGGGTGAAAGTGTGGTGTCTTCATTTTACTACACAGGAAGCAGCATTTTCGACTCTGAAAAACAGAGATTACTAGACGGTGTTTGATTCAGCAGACAGAGGTATAGTCAGAGGGCTGCTTTCTTTACCTGTGACCGCTGTGGACAGTAAAACCTGTCCTTGGCAGCAGAGCTAAAAGCCTAACTTGCTCATAATGAAGCACGAAGTCAAAAGGTGAAGTCTGATCTGTACTGTACAATCGCAACTGAACGCTGATGAATCAAAATACTGTCGGCAGATTTCTGCGACATGTGCTCATCAAATCAAGGTTTTATTTAAAAATCCTGAAGCCTTCTGGATGAAGATCATTCCTCACAATGAATGCCATATGACATGACAGGATATCACAGGAAACACTGTCCCTGTTTAAATTGTTAAACGAGGCCGGCCACATGCTAGATGATAATTAGGAAGATTTTGGGTCTGATTCACCCCTCCTGACAAACGAGGGGGTGTTCCTGATTCGAGGCTGGTCTGAGCAAATTATCTATCCAAATGATCCTGTAGTGTGAGGGGTTTACTGACATAGTCTTAATGTTACCCACTGGATCAGACTCTCCCTGACTTTGAGTCCTAAACATCATGTTTACCTCAACATGTTTGATATTTACAACTTGAAATCCTGTAGTGTGAAAGGAACAGTGATTGAATATTGAGCAGAAACCTGCAGTAGTTAATAAGCTTGGGCAGTATCAAGGTATTATGGTAACCAGGGTATTTAGAAATTCTGAAGGTATGATTTTCAACACCGTCATCGCTAATAAAGTTATCTCAAACATAAGTTCCTGTTTTTTTGTTTGATGGAAAATAAAAATTTAAAATGAAATTAATGTACTACAATAGGGAGCCAATAGGGGACAGGGTTTCCCCCAGAAAACTTGCTAAGCCTGGTGGTAGAAAAGCCCACCAGCGGCCTACCGTGTTTTTGTAAAAAAAAAAAATGTTAAAAGTTGACAGGAATTTTGAAATTATGACTATTATGTGTTATTATAAGCCATTTATTAACAATACTTAAACGTAGAGTCTTACAAAAAGGCACAATCTTGAAATACGGTTTTAACAAAACAAAAAAATACAATTAAAATAAATAATATCAATTGTTTTCACTTAAGTTAAATCCTAGTGAATCTTAAAACAAGCCATTGCTGGTCACATTTAAAAGTAAAATAAATTAACATAAATAAAAAAGTGCAAACATGGCCAAGGAGTAAAACCAGGGAACTCAGAGGCTGAAGAGGTATGCTGTGCTGTGCAGTGTTGGGCACGTTACTTTAAAAAAGTAATTAATTATAGTTACTAGTTACTTCTCCCATAAAGTAACTGAGTTAGTAACTGAATTACCCCACTATAAAAGTAACTAGTTACCAGGGAAAGTAACTATTGTGTTACTCTTTTTTTTTTTTTTTAGTTTAAATATTTCTAAGAATTTGGATTTTTTTCTAAGCAGGTTTCACAAGCCAGTTGTATAGAGTAGAATTGCATAGACAGGTACTTACACAGAACTTTTAATATTTATTGATTAGAGTTGCTTACAACGGAGTGGACAAACACTTCGCTCCAGGACATAATGTACACTTCACATGTCCGTTCTTGCCTTTTACCTCAAGGAGAATGAAAGTAGTGTCTGTACTTCCACTTTGAAAACGCCAACTTTCCCTCCAGACTCCCCATTGCTGCAGTTTACCTCTGCTAGTTTGGGTGTGTGGGGCTGTGTGTGTGTGTGGTTTGTGTGTAAACTGAACACTGCCTCTGATTGGCTTACCGTGAAAGCTTACGCTACTTAGCCAATCATCATCACTTATGCGGTTGTCTCGTCCCTCCCTCCTCCCTCACCAAAGAAAAAAAATAAACAGCTGTGCAGCTCCTGTGGCTGAGAGACAAGTCGGATGGCAAGAGCTTCAATGAGTAGCTATAATTTATAACGCGCCCCATTTAATTGTCGGTGACGGTAACGGTGTTGTAACGATGGAAATAGTAATTACGTTAGATTACCCGTTACTGAAAAAAATAACGCCGTTAGTAACGCCGTTATTCTCATCACTGGTGCTGTGTGACCTCTTCTACTTTTTGCTGCACATGGTGCAGGTTGGATCAGTGCAAGCAATCCGTCTGGGCTTTTCAAAGAACTCTTCATGCTTACCATACTCGTTGTAGAGCCATCCGCTAAATTTAGGGTCAGCTAACCATTTTGGATTAAAGCCGCTAGTTCGATGTTTACCATCGGCTCGCAGAAGGCTGCTCCGACGAGTGCTAACATCCGTGCTAACTCGCACTGGCTCTGCCTCATCATCGAGCCGCGGCTCGGTCGGCTTGCCGGGGATGCACTCCCCTTGGCCTGGGGGTGAACGAGCGGGCTCATCGTCTCCTCCAGTGCTCCTCCGACATGACGCGTAAAAGTTGTTAGCGTGTAGACAGGTAGAGGTTTTGGGCGTTCAGATGATGGAAAATACACCTGACCTCTCACCCTCTATGCGTTCACGTATCGACCATAAGCTGTCGCCATTGTGCTTTCAACCGTATCACCAGATGCGGTTAAAAGCTCTGTATACCGTCTTTGGTATCACTGTTTTGGTGCATAAAAAAACCTATTTAAAATAAATAAACAAGTGACACTTAGCCTGGCGGGGTGGCAAGAAAAGCCTGGCGGCCCACCAGGCCTATAAAGCACTGGGGGAAACCCTGGGGGAATTATGTGGGGGTAGAAAAAAAATAATGGGCTTGTCATTGTTGCTCTACAGCCTAGGTCTCCTTGCTAATTAATTTAATATAAAGAGATGTAAAATCATGAAAATATTTCCATATATAACTTTATTTTACATGACTTCCTCCAGCTATAAAAGCAGTGTATTAGCCACATGGTACATCAGCCAAATGATGTGTTGGTATCCACGGCAACAAGTGTCATCAGGTCCTTTAGCAGGAATCGATGGGTGCTTATTTCCTATGTATTCATTCATCTATGGCCCACAAGTATTTAAACCCAGTTAAGACTTGTCTAAAAGAGCTAACTGCACATTAGACACAAAGGGTTGTAAGCTAGGCAACATCATATAAGCTACACTGACTTCTAACACCAGGTTTTAATGATTTGTTTTTTCACACAAATACCATCATATACCGTATACCCTTTTGAAATGTCAGGAAAGTATGATGAAATAATAGAAACCGCACAAGCCTAGTGGCTAATGAGACTAAGCTGACGGGGAGGTGAGTAGAATAGAAACGTGCAACAGGGAGTTTTTAACTGTTTATGCAAGTCTTGAGTTCATACTGAAGCCTCTATATGACCACCATAAGTTAATGAGAGCATCCGCGAGAAGATCTGCCATTTCTGTGTAGTATTTTTTAATGACTGCCAATCAGATGAAAAGAGCCTGCGTTTACATTTTCACAAGCTAAGTTACAGTGAGTAGCACAGTAGCCAGTTAAAAAGAAGCAGGAGGAGATTTTTATTTTGGTCATTTTTATTTTTGATCACATTTTTTTTTTTTTTTTTGGTTTATCATGATGGAAATACTACCGCTTTTGTCCACAGGGGCCTTAACAATCAACAAAGTATGTACGTTCTTGTAGAAACTTTAATCTTCCGATTATTTTCATAACTAATCGATTAATCGTTCAGTCAGAAATTTCCAATTTGCCCAAAGAGACATTTATAAATGCTTCTTTTGTCCAACCAACAATCCAAAACCCAAAGACGCTTCATTTACATTTAAGAAAAGTCGCAAATCCTTTCAGCAATTTTTTTGGTATTTTTGTTTTAAAATAATGACTGAAACCATTAAATGATTATCAACATAGTTGGCAACTAATTTTCTTTCGACTAATCAATCAATCGACTACATGTTGCAGTGACTTTATGGTCTGGTGTGTTCATTTTTTACGATTGAAGTTTTAAAAATTGGTTTAAGGACCAGTGTGTAGGATTTAGTGGCATCAAGTGGTGAGGTTGCAGATTGCAACCAACTGAACACCACTCAACTCAAACCCCGCCTCTAAGCACAAATGAGAAACTAAGGTACTATAAAAAGAGCTGCAACAATTAAGTGATTAACTATTAAAATTAATCTCCTCCTGTTTTGATAATTGATTTATTGGCTTGAGTAAGAGAAGGAAAAAATCTTCAATTTCAGTTTCTTGAATGTGAATATTTTTGGGTTTCTTTACTCCTCCATGACAACAAACTGAATATCTTTGGGTGGTGGACAGAACAAGAAATTTGAGGACGTCATCTTGGCCTTTGGGAGACAATGATCGACAGTTTTCCCCATTTTATGGCATTTTATGGCCCAAACACCTGATCAATTAATCAGGAAAATAATACAGATTAACCAACAATGAAAATAATAGTTAGCTGCAGCCTTATAAAACATGGTAGTGCAACATGGCAGCCTCCATGTAAGAGGACCCTAATCCTCTTTAGATACTAACTGTTCATTTTAAGGAGAAAAGCACACTAATTCTTATCTTCAGTTGATTATACACAAATAAAATCACTTATTAATATTGTATTCCATTCTGAAATTAACCCCCACAAAATGCTGCACACTGGGCCTTTAACTCTAATGTTATGTCTGTGATCTCACATGTTTTTAAAATGGATGAGATTTGACATTCCTCTAGTGTTCACCAGGCATTAAACATTTCCAACCAAAGCTCATCAGGGCAACAGATATAATAGCTTTGAGCTAAAGCAGAGAATCAAGTGAGCAGTTCCTAGATGTCAGTGCCTCATGGGCCGATTTCCTCCCAGTGGGGATGCAGTGGAGAGGGCAAACAAAGGTTGAGCCAGGGTATCTGTCACCTGACTTGGCTACTGTGTTCAGCACGCTACAGTTTGGAAAAGGAGTCAAAGACTGTAGCAACGCCACAGGCCTTATTTCAAAACACCTTTCACTCGCTCTCAGATTACGGTGCGCGCCTAGGAGAAGTGGATGGCGCTTTGCTGAAAAATCAGGGCTCCGTTGCCCCACGAGGGTTGAGGGCTTAGCACAAACCGCTCCCAAATCATATGAAACTACTAATGGAAAAGGGAAGCCATGGAGACATGAAGTAGTATTGACTGAGAAACATTCAAATCAGTGTAGCCACAGGAAACCAGAGGCAGACGTTAGTAACTCTAACCCAATCCACTGAAACACTGCAGAGTTCAGAGATGTAGAAAATAAACGTAGGCCATGTCAAGTTATAGAAATGTGAAAGGTAAAAGAGAAAAAAGTAAAGGAGCTTAGGTGCTATATTACAATACTGTTCAAAAACTCATAAAATTGTTCTTTAAACTTTCAGCCATTTCCATAGCTTGTAAAGACATTTATACCATGTTGCTTATTTTATTTAACACTTTCTCTTAATATCAGCTGTCCTGTTTGACAACATCTCACTCCTCAATAATTCTCTCACTCTCACACCTGAAAATGTCTCATTTAAATTGATATTTTAGGAATAAAGCGAGCCAAAAAACAGAGCTGCATTTCAACTCTGCCCTTAGTGTGTCAGTGTGATTCGATGCCAGCGCTTTGATCTGGAGTGTGAATCCATCCTCCCCCGAAGTTGAAATGAAATCAGCGCCATTGGTAGGACTGATGTCAAAGCAGCGCTTCAACAAGTTGAAAACGAGCTGGAAAAATGTTTCTGGCAAGCATCGCTCACTTATTACCGAGTGACATTCAGATATCAAATAGACGGCAGCAGGAGCTGGCACTGAACTTCAGTGCCGCTTATTACTCTGCACTGAGTGGGAGGTGCTGACCGGAGAGAGCCACATCGCGATCGGCCTGTTCATTCATACAGAGGAACGCGGTCAACAGACAGACCGTCCTGAATCAGAACAGTCACAAGCTTTGATCTCGGCAGCAAAGGGGTATCCTTCAGTCTTTCCTTTTACCAAATGCCTCTGGAAAAAAAAGAGGCATCTGGAAACAGCAACAGTGTTGTCAACTTGAAGTTGAACTTGTTAAAGGCAAAATACAATACACAGCAAAATTACTATCTCATTAAAGGGACAGTTCACCCCGAAATCAATAATACATATAGAGAGACGTCTGCCTTCTCTCAAATATAATGGGACTAAATGGCACTAAGGTTGTGGGGTACATTTGAACATTTGAAATACTCAATAGCCATGTGTCTTTGCAGAAATCATGACCTGGCTACTCGCGATAACCCACAGACCTTGTTGTGAGCAGTTTCATGTAGGAACTTCTTTCTTTCTAGCAGAAAGAACTTTCTTTCTAGGAAAAAAGGTAGTTGTACTGCAAAGAAAGTAGTTCTGGTAGATTATACCATAGAAATAAAACAGTTCCTACACGAAACTGGTCACAATAAGGTCTGTGGATTATCTTGAGTAACCGGGTTAGGGCCGCAACTAAGGATTATTTTTATTGTTGATTAATCTGTCGATTACTTTCTCGATTATTCACATGGTTGTTTGGTCCATAAAATGTCAAAAAAATGGTGAAAATGTTGGTCATTGTTTCGCAAAGCCCAAAATGACATCCTCAAAAGTCTTGTTTTGCCCAAAACCCAAAGATATTCAGTTTGCTGTCATAGAGGACTAAAGAAAATATTCACAATTAAGAGCTGGAACCAGAGAGTTTTGACTTTTTTCTTTTAAAAATTTACTCAAACCGATGAATCGATTATAACAAAGTAGTTGGCAATTAATTTATATTCGATTAATCACAGCAGCTCTAAGCCATGTCATGATTTCTGAAAAGAGACACTGGTGTTAATTTATTTTTGGGGGGCGCTTTAATGCACCACAATCCCAGTGCCATTTAATGCCATTAAACTGGCGAGAAGGCAGACATCTCTACAGCTGATATCTACAAAACTCTGCAGCTTACACCAAAACTATCTAGATGGATCTATAATCACTTAAGGTGAGAGGGGCGAACTGTCCCTTTAAATGTTACTTGATGCTCCTTTCAAGCCATCTAATCATCGTTTCCAAAGCATATCTACAGATTATTTCAGTAGCCATCTTGAAAAATGCAAACGCAGCTTAAAAATGCTTGGGAAGCCAGTGGTTACAGATGGTCATTCAACTGGATAATCGAGATTAACACCTGATATTAGCAAACATCCAACCAGCTTAAGTGTCCTTGAACGAGACACTGAATCTAAACCAGCTCCAGTGAGCACACATCCACCGTGTACCAGCTACAACCCCTGACCTCACTGGATGAGGACAAAATGAAAATCTACCACCCCCCATGGTGACTGCATTATAAGCCCGCTTCTGCATAGAAAAACAGGAGGGAAAAAAATGTTTAATTTCTCTGTTGTACTCTGTCAGCAAAAAGCAGCACGAGGGAGGCGGGGATGGCCTCTCTATTATCAGCCTTTGGTTGAGGCAAGACGAGTCCAGCTGCTGCCTCTGACATCCACTACGCTGAAACGCCTTAGATAAACTTCACAAAGTAGCTCCAACGGCTGTCGCGACATGAGTGTGATAGTCAGCATGTTGGTCGACTCAGCTGTCAGGCCTCCATTGCTCATCTGCTTTCCAAAAATATTTTGTACAGGTAATCATTACAGTGACTGGGCTGTTTTGAGTAATATGTGTGAAAATTTAAAGGGGGAAATATCCTTAAAAACAGCCATGTTGTTCATGGCTCCTTATGATTTTCTGCTTCATCTTGTCATCTGCAGAACAAGGTATCAGCCTGCTGGTATTCATAAACCACTCTGACATAATAGCACATTAGCTGGCCTAACTGTGTCCTCTGAAAAGTGATACAGAGACTTAACATTTCACATCAGTTGACTCTCTGTGACAGGTCCTTCAACTCAAAAATAAACCTGATAGTCTGAGAAAAAAGGCAGATTTCTGAATGTTAGGGTGTTACTATAACTACCTCCACTCAAAGACCAGACCTTAACAACTGTCTTGAGCTTTCAAGCAGACTATTACCACATTATTCGGTCATGATGCTAATCCTGCATTCATGTGGTGTCGGAAATACTGGGAAAAATTAGTTCTCGACTAGGAAAATTCATGCCAACATCCCTTAAAGTCGGAGCAACAACTTGGAAAGTCTGAGAAAATTATTACGAGTTAATTACATGAGTTCTTGTCTGTTGACATCATATGCCAAGGAAGATGGTAAATTAAACTAAATCTTTGGTTGATAACTTTTTATGAATCAATTCATGTACTGCAGATCTTTTTTTGTTCATGTGTAATTTGACTTATGGTATTAGGGCTGAAACGGTTTGCTGTCCACACAGAGTGACTTGGATTAGTTAGAAAAGTTATTTATTGGCAGGACACAAAGTCGAAATAATGACTTTGACACAAATAACAGGACCATCTGAGGAGCATGTTAATGCACCATGAATAGGAAGGTGGTTATTTGTGGTTTGTGGCCATTACTTTAATCAGAAAAACCTTAATCAACTTAAGGCTGGGCAATGTACTGATATTATATCGTATTATGATATGAGACTACATATCCTCTTAGATTTTGGATATCATATCATGATATGGTATAAATGTTCCTGCTTTTAAAGGCTGCCTTACAGTAAAGTAATGGAATTTTCTGAACTCAGACTTTTCTAGCTGTTCTATTATTTGTCTTTACCCATTTAGTCATTATATCCACATTCCTGATGATTATAATAACACTATTTTGTGAAAGCACCAATAGTCATAAAATATTAATGCAAAATAGATAAATATCTATCACAGTATTTAGTCAAAAATACTGCATTGTGATATTTGCTGTATTAGCGCTGGGCATTATAGACAAAATCAAACTTATTTCAACACCATGGCTGCCTCCAACCTTAAGAGTACACAGTCGTGACCCACATGACCTTTAATTATCAATATTGACTCATCCGACACAGAATTATTTTGATAGATCTTTCAGTTATTCAGTTTTTAAAATGTGAACATCTACCAACCACTAACAGAAAAAAAAATTCACAAGCCACTAAATAGCAAATCATTGTTTTGTGTCTAAAATCCACAAGCTGCTTTCATATTTTACCAGCATTTGGCTGGTGGCTGGCATTAATTTCCAAAACCTGCTGCAATCCTACAGCACATGTGCATGAGGTGCTTCGCTCCCGCAGAGAAATGCTGGTTATCTGTGAACTTTTCAGAAGCTAGAAGTCTCATCAGCTATTCACAGTTGGTGCTCAGATTGACTGCTATACTTCCAACTTGAGAGTTTGCATCAAAAGCCAAATGCACAAATAATTAGCCACTGCATATGATGTCAACCAAGTGACCTGCACTTGCCTGTAAAAAAATCTATGGGAGGATACAAGTGTTTCTCTTGCTACAGAGGTGTAATCCCCCACAGGCAGGTGCTAGTGATGGGAACAATCGTTACATGAGGCAGAGATAGTGGGGAGAGAGGGTGCACAGAGAAAGCGGTAACACCAAAAACCACAACTGCCAGCTGTTGGGGAGAGCTGCATTTACACCAGCCTCCTATCACTGGCAGCTGACTGGTACACATGTTGCAGAGCCGCTCAATCATAAGTGCTGTATCAAAAGCAGAGCCGCTGTGGCTACATCACTTTCCGAAAGGAATAACCACCATGACCACTGCAGAAAAACGCCCCTCAGGTGTGTTCTAGGGCTGCAGCTAGCGACTATTTTCAGTCGATTAATTGGTTGATTATTTTTTCTATTCATAGCTGTTTGTTTTCAATGTCAGAAAATGGTCAAAAATGTTCATCGGTGTTTCCCAAAGCCTAGGATGACCCCCTCAGATGCCTTATTTTACTCACAAATCAAAGATATTTAGTTTATTGTCAGAGAGGATTTAAGAAACCAAAAAATGTTAACTTTCAAGAAGATGAGATTAGATTAATCGATCATCAAAATAGTTGGCGATTAATTTAATAACTGATTCGTCGCTGCGGCTCTTGTGTGTTCTCCAAAACTTTGTGTCAGACTAAATACTTCTTTTTCATTTACGACAGATCAAGAGTTATGTTCTTATGAGGAAAAGCCATAGAACATATCTACCATGTCATGACAAAAGTACACAATAACAGCCCTTGCTTTGCCTGTCACAATACTGCACTGGTGCTGCTTCTTCCTAGCAGAGGGGAGCGCAGAGAGAGCCCAGATCCTGCTGACTGCGTCTTAACATTTGTAAACACTTCCCACATGCTACCTGAGAGCAGGCAGAGAGAGAGCTGCTAACTTACCGAAGGTAGTACTGTTTTAAAGCGAATGCAGCGTTGGAACAACTCCTTGGAAAGTTAAACTCTTCTCCAAGTTCAATCCACTGGTTTTTGTCAGAGACCTGAAACAGAGGAGAGATGAAGAGGGTGAGAGGAGTTGTCACTGCTGCAACCATCTGCTACAGGTTCCCCCCAACACACACACACACACACAAAGAGACAGTATTGTAACACATAAATACAGCTGCATGACTATTTTAACCACTCTGTCCCCAGAGCTGGATGGGCACCGTAGCTGACCGTGCTACGAGAAGTCCCCGGTTCCAGTCTCAATCCTGGGGGTCTGGTCCTGTGGCTCTTCGGGGTGAGCTCCTAATCAATATCACAGTTACAAATCAATAAGTTTCTCAAACTGCTGAAATGATCGAAAAAATGTTGAAAAGGGGGGTGAGTTTACGGCAGCGCTTTTTTTCTATAAAAGCATTTAATTAGCTGCTAATGTTTGTTACAGGAGCATATTTACATTTGACACATCAGTAAGTACAACTGCTCGGCTCCCTTTAGGATACTATAGAGGCTAGTTAGCACTGGAGCTAACGTGCTAGCTTTCAATTTTTGGCGATAAACCACAACGAGGCTGAACTCCAGTGAACTGTCTGCACGAGAGAACCAACGGTCCGGCCGAGCTGTTTCGGTTTTGGAGCAGCTTTCGCCGCCGTTTGCTGTATCTCCCCCCCTTACACGGGCCTGTGAGGCCTACATTTTGTGTTCAGCCATGAAGCCGAAGAAAGATGGCCATGGCGAGAAAGAGAATTCAAGCTTCCCCCTGCGTGGAAACTGCCGGTGAAAGCCCGGGCGAGACGCCGCGTCCTCCGCGGTGTTTCCCCGAGGCCGGGCTCCGTGCCGATAATCGATGTTAAACGTGCCCGCTAATTTTGAGTCGCTCCAACTGCGCTCTGACTCCGAGCGGCTGGTTGGACTCTCGATTCAAACCACACAACAACACAAGCCACCACATTGCATAGAGATACATGGCAAACTAGCACAAGGCCAACACCGAGCCCACTAACGCGTCTCTAAAAGGGTTACACTTGTCCCGGGTTGAGTTGTGGAGGGTCCACCGGGGAGTCCACACACGGCAGAGTGTGTGTGGGGGGAAAATCCACTTTTAGTTCCCACTCACCTTAGCAAATCCACCTAAAGAGACGACTCTGATGTAGAGAGCATTCAGATCCAGCTCTTTCCCACCCACGAAAGGAATCTTCTTGAACGGCGATCTGAGGGGATAACACAAGAAATAAAGGCACATATGTTTAAATAACAGTTTGGGCTGACTCGCGGTGGCATGCAATGAAGATTTAAAGTTGCATTTCTTGGGAATAAAGACGCCCCAATCTCACCCTCTGCTTTGGTGAAATTGCCGCAGCTCGTCCAGGAAAGCCTGTCCTTTCCTTCGCTGATCTAGTAGATTTTTCCCCGTCGAATTTGCCATTGTTTTTGCATGCAAAAACGGTTAAACCCCACTTCAGTCGCTTCTTAAGACACCAAGGATCCCATACTCCGCCGGCGCTCAGTCATTCGCGAAGCTGAGTGTTTAAAAAGTTAAAGAAATAGCTGATAGCAAGAAGAGCGGCAGCTCGCTAATAAAGACTGATGCACACAGAAAGCAAGCCCGATTCAACCCCGGACTAAGTTCCAACGAACAGTCAGAAATACGAGCGATTCACCGGCAGATTAGAAGCGCCATGGCAGAATGTGGAGAATAAATGCTTTTGGTCGCGGTTGTATTCGTTTGGAGTGGTTTGACAGTGTGTTACGGACGCAGCTCCGAGGCTATCGCACACACTGTAGAGCGGCAGAGGGGATCCAGTTCTCAGACAAAAAGATGTGAAGGCCGCGGAGCCCGGCCTGCCATGCGTGCAGCGCCCTCTGCGGCCACAGGCGGCACTGCACCGTCCAGAGAGCAGCAGAAGCGGGTGCTGGAACAATAGAGACTGTTTTCTTTTTTAGGGACCGTCTGACAACTCGTCTCTGTGTGGAAAACGGGTCAGGAGGTACTTGGAAATGTCCCGTGGGGGGAGGGGATAACACTAATTAACATAGCTCCCTTGTTATCCCAACCAGGCGTGTAATGGAGGGCAACCCCACGTTTTATTGCTAAAATGCTATTTTTCCAGACTGTCACAAAGCCTTCATATATTTATAATGGGCTTAAAAATAAATGAAATTAAATGTCTCTTCACTGATATTAGTTAAATGAGGACAGGGAAAATAGATTTATCCCAACAATTTCATATTAATAAAAATACCGCATCAATATTTTAAAATACCATGCAGCAAACCAACATAGTAGGAGTCAATCAAAGTCTATTGACATTTATTTAAACTGCTGACTGTTAAAATATAAAATAAAGTATAAGGACAGACTTTTTATTTCTACAAGAAATAATTATTTCCAACAGATCAGTACTTCTATGCAGTTTTTCCTCATCACTGTTGCCTTAGTGCTTGCTCATGGTGAGAACAATTGGGTCTCTGTAGGCTAAAAAATATTATTCTGTCATGATTTGGTGCTATAGAAATAAAATTTCCAAACTGTTTACCACTACACAGAATATATGTGAACATTTATGTGCACACATTTTCTGTAAATGTTATTGCATTGGTTACAATGTTAAAATTCTGCCCAAAATGCATCCATGTGTATATATGCATTTTTATTTATGTGAGAAACAATTCTTTCCAACATATCATTGCTTCTATGAATACATAAGTAGGCTGTTCACTGGTAGTAAGTTTTTCCTCATCACTGGCACCTTAGTGCTTGCTCATGGTGAGCACAATTAGGTCTCTGTAGCCTAAATAATATTATAAAATGTAGACTTACTCTATATGAAAAGTGCTCTGAGATAGCTTCTGTTAAGATATGGTGCCATACAAATAAAACTGATTTGACTAGTCATGTGCTTTTTCATGATTAATGCCTGAAAGCTTTCCAAACTGTTTACCGGTACACCGAATATATTTATCATACATTTTCTGTAAAATGTACATCTTGGATTTGTGATGTTGGTCGTATTTTGTCCAAAATGTATTTATTATGACATTATTTCAATTACTTTTAACATCTTTGTGTTTAATGTGACATTCAAGTGCAACTGGGGAGTGGGAACTATAATTGGACATGACACAAATTGAATGATTTCATATGTTCAGCATTATAGTATATATTTGGCGTGATTTTGATTTTTTTCTTATTTTGCAATGTTGTTTATGTTAGAGGAATTTCACATAATAAATAGGCTACATAATGATGTTAGTTCAAAACGCACCATCTCTTCACACACTGAAGAATATCTGTTAAATGTTATTTATAGTGTTTGATGTAAATGTTTTTAGTGGTTAACATTTTTTTTTTTTTCATGGTGCAGTTTGTTCCTGTGAAACTTGTGAACCTCGTGGTAAGCCGCCCCCTATCCCTTGCTGACCACTTCAACACGACTTTTATCTCACGGGATGGTTGAAAATTACTCCTGATCCCTTCTCCCTGTAACTGCCAGGCGGATATCTTCTTGATGGGGTTACATTCAACCATTACACGTACCCCTTTGCTCAATGAAAAACCTGTCACAAAATGGCGGAGACGTACGTTAGCAGACCCCATTTTGAGGAATTGACACTAAGACAGCGGAAAAGTGCGTGTCCTCGCGTGTGGTTTTCAAAACGGCGCTTCTTTCTTTTGCAAACAAACCGCGGCACACCCGAGCTCACCTCGCGCCTGTTTGGACTCCCCCGCTCGTCGACCGAATTCTGGGCTAACGACTCGCTCCTGCGCTAGCTAGCTTATTAGCTTAGCCAGCTTTAGCTAAGTTAGCAAAATTACCACGAACCTCGTGTTAATCCAATTAGCCGCCGACATCTCACGTTAACAACGAGTTTATCTACTGTTTCGTGTCGTTTCTAGCCAGTAAGAACGAGGTTATTTTGAAGCAGTCCTCGCTTTAATCGTTCTGGCTCTAACTAGCTTTATCGCTTAGCGTGTCAGATTCCAGTCCCTTATTAACGCTGGCTAATATTGGTAGCTAGGCTACCTTTGGATGCTAGCAGCTCACCTAAAAGCTCCCGAACCACACTTTTGTAGCAGTTGTAGTTATTCGACTAAATGTAATATCAAAAGCTGAGCAGTTTTCACCACAACAGATATGTCAGCTGATTTAGGTTGCTACATTAGGCTAATCGGTTGAAGGGACGCTGGTGTTGAGCTAGCGGACTAGCATAGCCAGTTAGCCGTCGTATGTGCGTACCTTTGCTTTGTGTTCCTGCTTATTTTCTGATAGGTATTCAGTTATTTTGTGACCATGTTTTTTATTTTGTATTTTCATTCATTTTAAAGGTAACAATTTATATGAAAGTCCTAGTAACGCAGTTTGAATTTACATAGCTCGTTGTTCATTGGGTAATCCTATAAAGCTTCTGTACGTTGGTTTCCATTCAGATATAATCGTGAAATAAAGTGGATTAAACAAATAAATAAATAGCAATATACTCAGGATTAGATCCAAAATAAAAACATTGATATGTCAGTGCATTTTAAAAGAGCAGGAAAAAAGAAGAAAAAATAATAAAATCCTGACCTCTATCTACACGTCTTTAGATCATAAATTTTACTTTGTACACTCTTTACCCCAACACTCCCCTGTGGCCCGATTTCTTAGTTCTTTTAAGCTGTAAAGTTATATTTACATCTTACATATTTATTACATTCCCCTTGTCGTTTTTTCTTTTATAGGTTTTCAATTTTAAGCAGTCCACGTTGCTACTACTGGGCGGCAGTAGCTCAGTCTGTAAGGACTTGGCTTGGAACCGAAGGTCGCCGGTTCAAGTCCACACTGGTAGCTGGAGAGGTGCCAGTTCACCTCCTGGGCACTGCCGAGGTGCCCTTGAGCAAGGCACCGAACCCCTAACTGCTCGGGGCGCACCTGACTATATGTATGTGTGTGCAGCCCCCTCGCTCTGACATTCCTGATGCATGTCTATAGGTCACTGTTTGTGCATTGCGTGTGTATTTCGGGCCTGTGTGTATGTAGAGAAAAAAAAATGACCAACAGAGTGAAAAAACTGTAATTTCCCCTTGGGATTAATAAAGTATAACTTAGACTTAAACTTAACAATGAAGCAAATTTTTGTTAGAAAACAATGTTATTTTGTATAATTTGCCACTGTGTTATCTCTGTCGACTATCATGTAGCTACTGTATGTACAGTGTACATCTTGGATAATGGTGTGCTCAATTATGAAACCCATCGTATTTGCAAACTAGATTTCATCATTAAGGCTGACAAGTTCAGAAATATTATTACAGTGACCATGTTTACATGCACACAATATAACGGTTGTTGGCCTTATTCTGAAAAAGACAATATTCCTGCTAAGCTGTTTACATGGCGAATGAAATCGAAAGTTCCGCTAATATTCCTGTTTACAAGCAGCTGTGCATACTCTGGACAGTTCTTTGTGTCAAAATAGGATTTTCTTCAAAGTGTTGCGCTGTTGACAGATTTGTTTGACTGGGCAAACACAGCCTCCCTCTTTCAATCATTTAATCCCCTCACTGAAAAGGTCAGCACTGTGACATTTGTGCATTTGATATCAAAAACCCGTTGATATCAAATCTTTAAAGTAGTGTTTAAAAGTAAGTTTGTCTGTGATTTTCTTTTGTGCACACGTTTCTACTGGCTTGTTGTTTGTTAACAGCATAGAGCTGACTATAAATAAACAAGAGGCCATGTGTCACAAACTGCAGTAAAAACCCCAACTGAGACGTATATTCTGAATTTGCTGTTTACAGGTCTCAAGGATGCTCCTAAAACCAGAATAGTACCAGTGTATCCCACATGTCTTAATCAGAATGTGCTCCAATCAGAATAAGGCCTAATTCAGATTATCCAACTGGAATGTGCTGTTTACATGACCTGTGTCAAATTCAGAATATCGCCATATTCTGAATAATAGTGGAAATTAATGTGCATGTAACATAGCCGATGTAGTGACAAACAGAGGAAGCATGAATCATAATTTACTGAATGTCATACCTTCATATTTACCACTCCATTATGGTAGCTAATTCCACTTAATGATTCTAAGTCAGACTTTAATTGCAGTGTTTGTTGTATAGAATAAAGTAAAACACTTGTGTATCATGAAGGCTTTACTAGAAAATGCCCTACTTATTCTTGTATGTAAAGGCATTATTTATAGCTGGCATAAGGCGCATTTTGGGGACTATTAAATCATTTTAATGCTATTACTTCATTTTTGCTCAGAAAATGTAGTTGCATATGTCTTGAGGACAAAGATGTAGTAAATTTAAAAGTTTAACATAATGACAGTAAGTAGAGTTGTCACAGTGTCAGATTTTCATTTTAACCATTAACGTGGCCAAAGAAATTAACAATAAGGATATTAGTTTGCGACACACTGTTTAAATGAACAGTAGATCTGAAGTCAAGACATTGTTAGTGATACACTTTTATGATGAATTAAATTTATATTGTTACACAATATTGACCTATCAGTATTTGTGACCAATGTTATGTAACTAAATTTTATATATTTACTTATTCCAGACACTAAATTTAAACCTTTAAACACATTCTGAGGATTTTCTGGTTGGACTGACGATGTAATGTTGATGTGATAGAAAACATTACACGTCAGTTATTGCAGAAGCTCTGTAGGGCAAAAATATGTCAAAGCTGTTTGAAATTTTCTTATCTCCAATATGAGATCTCAAGTTTTTGACTAAGGCTTTAATACAGGGCAGTCTGACCATTCATTAGCAGCCAAACTGTGGAAATACTCAAATAGATCAAAAGAAACTCTTAAATTTTTTAGCATAGAGGGAATTGTAAATGAAAAGGTGTATCAGCTGACTTCCTGCAGATTATTATAATGGCCGCCAAAGGCACCAAATAAAAATCAGATACATTTTCAGAGGCATTCATTAATGCACTAAATATTCTTGAGAGCTGGGACAAATCATGTGTTATCAAAAAAAAACTTGAAATTATGAAAAAATTATTAATTCCAATACTCGATTTAAAAATGTGTGAAAAGTCTGTAATGTTATGTGTGTTAAAATGTGCTGTTATAATCATCTTTGTTTTAAGATCAATTTTTAAATGAAAGCATTGTCCCTTAAGGTTGTGTCCCACATTTCCGTCAACGATTGTCGAATTTTTGCAAAAAACGTGATTTAATCAGGCATAAAAAGGTTTGGCTATACCCTGAATAAACTCCCCTGTCTCACTTCATGGTTTAAAAAAGGCATGGAAACTGGTCAAGCACCGCTAAACGTTTTTCAATAAATTCTTTAAATAATGTAGCTATCAGATGTGTCAACAGTTAATGAAAAATTAAATCACTTGGAGGTTGGCCAGGCACAAGGATTAAAAGCCAAGAGTTTGATCTTTTATAACATATTTCCTAGCATAATTGAAGACTGATAATCAAACCCCCCTCAAAATATGGTCAGAAATGAGTATATGTCAAATTAATTAGACAATTATCAAATTATATCATGAACTAATCCCAGAAAGGTACACATTAAGGGAAATCTGTAAACAAAAAGCAGTTCTTGACATCTTTACAAGCCACCCATTTGCTCTGCATTTAAAAAGTGATGAATGGTGTGCAGCGGTTGTGAATGTGCACTTGAAAGCTGCACGGTCAGTTATGCCATCACGCAGAGGTCCTCATCTGATGTGACAGCCAGGCCTCTCATGGCATATGGCGCGAATGGGGCCAGTAAGCTCAAGCTGCCTCCAAGCGCCCAAACAAAAGATCCCAGTGGGACGCTAACTGCTCATAACGTCCCTTACACCTCCCTGCTCCCTGTGGCCTCCACGCCTGAGGTCCATGTCTCTGAAGTAACGTTGAGGTCATTTGGTGGAAAATGGCTCCATCTTCTGGCAGCCGGGCGTCAGTGTCGGAATGATGGGATGGATTCACCTCATTGCGTTAGGAACATATTGTACTTGGAGGGATCAGTTGAGAGATTTTAAACTGGATACAGTCACAGTTGGAGCAAGATGCATGCTGGGAGATTAGGGGAGGGCGCTGTGGGTGGCAGTGACTGATGCTTATACAGGCGGAAGTTAAGCATTGCAGCATGCTTGGTGCTGTAATTCAAAAAGTTTTTGTGTATTAAAACTTCTTTTATTATTTTTAAGTCAGCATATTATCACTTGTGTCTGAGATAGTCGTGGCTTAAATATTAGGGCTGCAATTAATGCTTATTTAATTATTGATTACTTTGTTGATAATTTTCTCAATTAATTAATTCTGTCATTTTGTCTCTTTAAAAATAGGTATTCATTGTAATGATTGTTTTCATTATGGACCAAATTGTTGATCATTTTCTTGATTAATCAATTAGTTGTTTGGTCCACAAAATGTTAAAAAAAAAAAATAATAATAATAATAATGATGGTGAAAAATGTCCAAGATGATGTCCTCAAATGTCTTTTGTCCACAAAAACAAGACATTTGAGAAAAGTAAATCAGAAAATATTTACATTTAGGAAGTTGCAATCTGAGAATTTGTTGATTTAATAATTTATTAGTAATAATTTATAATAAAAAATAATTATTTAATAGTTGATTAATAATCAATTGTCTAATTAGTCATTGCAGCTTTATTAAATAATACATTTAGCACGCTGCAAATACATTTTGTTGCAAATTAAATCTATTGAATGTTTATTCATAGGGACAAAAAAGGACCATTAAAGGGACAGTTTGGGATTTTTTTTAAATGAGGTTGTATGAGATACTTAGCCATAGAAAGTGTATTACATACAGTAGGTAGCTGTTGACATGACCCCAGTTTGAAAAAGCACCGCTGTGGACAGTATGAGCAGCAAAATGTGTTTAGCCACCCAAAAAATCAATATCCGTTCAGGTGTGTGGTATAGTTTGAATATTTTTAACACTTTATAAACAGACACCCTTTTTAACAGGAAATAGTTTGCAGTGATAACAGTGGCAGATTTAACATTGAAATTGGGAGTAATTGTTGAAACATGAGGTCTTTGGTTCCTTAGAGAAGTAAACAAAAGCAGATTCTCATTTTGAGCTGACAACTGTGAAGTTTGTCGGCTAAAGTGATGACTTTCACGAGCGGGTTTTCATTTCAAGTATCTGGCTAATGTAAGCTAGTGCTAACTCTGTGAGTCAGCCAAGAAGTCCTCTTCCAGCTGACGTTTTAATGTTTCCATGTGATAACGTTTTTAAAACAAGAATCCTGTGAAAGTGAATATGTACCTAACAGCTGCATACATGACATAACTTTAATGCTAAAAGATGAGGCTAAAGCAAACATTGGTTGGATGGTGAAATATAACAGGTGTATCTACATGATAGATGAAAGAAATACACTCGTGAACGTGAGAAAAGGAAGCGCAGGAACTTGATTAGTGCAGAGGACCTTGAGAAGGTCATCTAGCCAGACAGCAAAAGAGAGTCAGGAGAAGAGCTATGCTAACTCGGCTTAGTTGGTCCAACAATTCACTTTTTTCAGGGTACATATTGATGGTTTGCTATACAAATAAAGTTTGATTGATGATACAGTCTTCTACTTTCTTCATTGCTTAGTCTGAGGCAGACATAGTCAAAGCCACATTTTAATTTTATTCCAACTAATTGTTTCAACTTAAAAAATGTCAAAATTGTTTATTTCATAGGGACATCACAGATAAATAAACACTGTTACTTAAGGAACAGATGTAAATAGATACATTATACACTCATGTGTTGAAGGGGGAGTTTCTCTGCACTTGCTTTAAGTTTCAGTTTAAGACGTATACGTATTAACTGGTTTTGTGACATCACAAGTTTTGAAGCCAATCATGGTCCAATATGCAACTTGAATAAGTGCGCTGCGGAAACTTGTAACCTCTTTTTCACATGCACGGAGAATGGAAAGTGACAAAAATCAAGTAGTTAAAGTTGTGTAATTAAAAATATCTGCATAGTCATAGACTTCTCTGTATTGTTAAGATAATTTTTAACAAGAACCATATCAGACACATTTTTTTTAAAGCACCATATCTTAAAACATCTTGGAAGGGGCAGTGTGGTAAATCAATGGCAGATCATTTTCATATGTATTCTGGCTCTCCTCTAAATGATTCATATTAGTTAGTGATTGCCAAAGAAATAATGACTTCTTAAGGAGGATTTTTGGAATAGAACTTGAAATGCTCTTTTGTGGAACAATATCTTGATAAAGTTATTTTGGTCGTTAGGCAAGAAAGCCATTACATGGACGTGCCTGCAGGCAAAGCTGCCATCAAAGGACAACTGGATTGCAATTGTCAACAATGTACACTTCATGGAGAAATTGACCTTTTCCATAAGACTACAATCTGGACATTATGTCAAATACTGGGGAAACCCTATAGGATGTAACCGAGGGACCGAGTGCGATTGAAAAACCATGTTTTGTACTAATTTGTGGGTCATACCAACCTTTGATCTTTTCTTTTTTTAATCCGAAAACACCAATGAAAATAAAGTTCTGAAGAAACATGTCTTGTGGGGATCTTTAAAGGGATAGTTTGGATAGTTTGGCCCCCACTTTGGAGAAGTAGGGAGAAGTACCAGCACAGAAGCTAAGCAATGTGACTAAAATCGTTTTACTGACCATGTCCGCAGCAGTACATCGGTTCATTGCTGGTGTCTCTCGCTGCTTCTCAAAAGTGGGGGTGTGCAAACTATCCCTTTAAGGCTTGTTTACAACGCTGTAAATGCTGATTTAATGTCATGAATTTGAGTGGCAGCAAATCCCGTGTGCCCTGGAACCAACATGATTACACAGGAGTCTGGCGGCCGGTCCTGGATGTGTTGTGGTGACAGTGACCTTTAGGTGACATCTCCATATTTCCATATCCCATCATAGCTGGAGGATATTTTCTGTATCGCCCTTCTATTAGACATAGAGGAGGTCGCAGAACATAACTTCAGACTAGGGATGCTGATTTGACAAATTATGTCAAAGCATTTCATTTTGAATTCTTTGGTAAAATGCTCTATAAAAGCCAAAGTATATTTGTGAATTTTTTTCATTAACTTCACTGGAAAAAAGCATCTGAAGAGTCAAAACTGTTCTTTGTTTTTGTTGTCATAGTCATGTCAAATGTTAGATTAATCCTATGGAATGTTAAATCATCCATCTTTGCTCACTACATCTCAGTCTTTCTCACCCTCAGGAGAAGGAAGTTTTGTCGTTATCAGTATCAACTGACAAAAAAACACTTTGAAAATACATATTTTTCCTGTAGCTTATAGTGGTATTTATCCATGTAGACAGTTTTGGTATGAGTTGGAGAGTTTTGGAGATATTTACCATAGAGATGTCTGCCTTTTCTCCAATATAATGAGACTAAATGGCACTCGCTTGTGGTGCTCAAAGCACGAAAAAATACTTTTGAAAAGAATCAAAACCATAATCTTTTTTCCAAAAATCATGACCCGGTTACTCAAGATAATCTACAGACCTTGTTATGAGCAGTGTCATGCAGGAGCTACTTTCTCTGACTGAAATTAAGAGATGGAAATGAAAATACTGGAATAGACAAATAGTAAAACCTGTGATTACAAAAACTGACCAGTAGGTGTCGCACTGTTCTGAACTCTTCATCAGCAGCCTAGAGGTCTGTACAGGTCTGTGAGCAATGGCATTACTGTAAGATGTGAGCTGTAGTGCTGATTGATGATCACGTGTCATTACATGTAAGTAAGCAGACTGTCTAAATGAGTTGGATGGTAGCTTTAACACAATTCCTGGCAGACAAAGCAAAATTTAGCATATAGTGTTAAAACAAGCAGGTCAGTGAAACTCAGCCAACATCAGCTAACAGACTGATGATCTGAAAGCCACCTCTATACTTTCACATGGAGCCCCTGTCAGGGGATGGTTCAGTTGATTCCCTCCTATGCAGTCATTGGCAAATCCCACTATATTTAAAGCTACTACAAGGAGTTTTTTAACTAGTTATGGAGCAGTCTCAGTTTATTATTGATGCTGCTATATGACCTACATATGTTAACAAGACCAACCGCAAAAAGATCGGCTATATAATTATTCTGATTGCCTGCCACCAGGTCGGATTCTCCATGAAATCAGATGAAATGAGCATTTTCACAGGCAACGTTGCAGTGAGTAGTGCATTAACTGGTTAAAAAGAAGCAGGAGGAGATTTTCTTTGGAATTTTTTATTATTGATGTTATATTTTGTGATTATGGTGGTGGAAACGCTTTTGTCCACAGGGACCTCCAAATCAACACAATATGAAAGTTCCCTGTCGTAGCTTTTTAAGTTGAGGTAATTTTGTAGTGATTCAAAACAAATAAACTTTCCTGGTCAAATGAAGTTGATATTAATCCACTTGGACTTGAGAAAACATGTTC
The DNA here is from genome assembly GCA_034769285.1 of Lutjanus argentimaculatus. Lineage (NCBI taxonomy): Eukaryota > Metazoa > Chordata > Actinopteri > Lutjaniformes > Lutjanidae > Lutjanus > Lutjanus argentimaculatus. Next base: position 15,401,202 of record JAWZSL010000020.1, on the reverse strand, counting down.
AATAAACTTAAGATATTAAGTTGAACCAACAACTCTTCAGTCACACTGATGAACAGACACACAGCAAGTTTGCATCACATATGTTTTCTTCGAACCATAACAAGGGGGTTCAGGAAGAGGGATGCAATGCATGCTGGGAAGTCTGGTAATATCCTGATCATGCTTCTTTAGAAACGTTAGTTTAATGAGTTGAATGACCTCTGTGCAGTACATTCATTCAACTCATTTCAAGTCAAAAGACTTTAAGTTAAAAGAAACCATGTTTATAAGTTCTGAACAAAGATACAGGAAACTGCAAATTTAATTAACTCAAACAAATAAAATTAGTATATTTATGTTTAATTAGAAAAGATTAGTTGATTCCACTAAATTCCTGTATGATTTTTTTTACAGTGTTGCTGCTTTCATTGCATGCCACTGTGCAAACTCACCACACCAGCTCGAAATTCACACGGAATTCTAATTTTTGTTGCTGTCCACAAAAACAAGATAACGAAAAAAGCAAGCTGTTTTCTCATTTCTGCCACTCTCAGTTTCAGTCAAAAATCAAACAGTTCAAAAAGTACTTTGTTGAATCTCTGCTGGACAATATTTGCAATTTAGAAACTTGATAACAACATCATCAGTGTGATGTGAACACAGCGTAAGCCTGAGAAACAACAGTATGGTGATAATCAATATGAAATTTTGGATGATCCTTGGCAAATGGTAATGACAATAAAACACAAAATAAAAGCCCTGGTAAGCATGTTCTCACATTCAAAACTTTATGAGAAAAACACATTTGCAAATGTACTCCAAAGCACACACTCCATAACAAGCCAGATTTATTAGGAAAGGACATGCATTGTACTAAATTCAGTGAATTGTGAGTTTATACAGCCTATAGGCAAACAACAACACAGCAAGTTTCATTTCATTCAAATTTGTACTTTCTCTGGTGTGCATTCGATTCAGAAATGACTCAGAAAGGACCAGTTATCTGACATACAGTTACTGATTAGCAGCTGATTAGCCAGTCAGTGGGGTCCTAGAGGTTGAGCACCGTGTAGAAGAAAACCTGCAGTTCACTGAACTGTTTAAGCTGCATAACAACATTAATGCAGTTCTGCAGTACCAATACAATTGCAAAAGTGGGAGAGTGCACTCAGTGGGGTGCAGATTTCTGCCAGGCATTTCTGACAGTATTTTCAGATGTGACACTTTTTGCCAGGATTTTGATTTACAACTTTAACTGTAATGATTATAATGGCATTTATTTTGTAATTTAATTACTTGTAACTAGTTACATGGCCAAAAATATTGTTTGGGAGGTCATGTTGACCCTGAGCTTTGACCATAAAAATCTAATTATTTCATCCTTGAGATCAAGTGGACGCTGTGCCAAGAAATTCCATCAAAGCATTCTTGAAATATCATGTTCACAAGAATGGGGCGGATGATTGCCTGACCTGAAAATATAATGCCTGCGGCCACAAAAAAAGGAAAAAAGTTTTTTCAAAGTTTTTCAAAAACTGGCCCTTCCTAAGCCCCTTCCCTTTTGGAACCTCGAACAACTTCCATCCCTTCTCTTTCCTGTACTATGCTATGTGCTAGGCTTGTCTATATTGAAAAGAAAACCACGTTTTGAGGATGGATAAAAGATGTTGATGTGGGACCTGTGAAAGCAACATATAGTCACATCTTAAGTTAGCTAATGTTAGCAAAACACTTGCTAACTACTAATCTATATCAATCGTTAGTTAGCTATTGTTTAACTATGTAGCAAAAATCTACTCAACTAGCTAATCTAAATCGATCATTAGCTAGCTAGTTACATCTTATAGCTAATGTTGGCAATCTCTATAAATCATAGCTCGCTAGTTAATTAGTGTTTTGCTAACATTAGTTAATTTAAGATGTATGTTGCCTGTACAGGTCCTCCAGCGACAACTTTTACCTGTCTTCAAATTTTAGTTTTCTTTTCAACATAGACGAACCTAGCATATCTAAGTACAGGAAACAGAAAAGGACAAAGTTGGCAGATGTTCTGCCAGGTTCTGCTCAACTGTTACTAGACTTATGAAGGGTCAGTTTTGACACAGAGGTCCTTACGCATACAGTCATGAATGTGCACAAAAAACAGGCTGATGGGTCCAGTAGGTGTTTGAGATTAATTGTAGCTCCAGCCCTGTTGGTCACACAGGCACACATGCACACACACGCACATATTCACAAGATTAAAAAAAAAAAAAACAAGTGTGAGCTTTTGACAAATAAAAGTTTCAGTTCAGTTTTGTCACTTATTGTAGTTGCATGTGTTTTCTTATTAGTCCACAACAGAACTATATCCAGTTTCAGGGAGCTTACAGGGGTCAGCTGGCAGGGAGGCCGCCTCGGCAGCTGGAAGACTGGCTGTTTCCTGAAGTATTCATAACAGAAAAGGCTGAAGTGGAGGCTGCCATGGTTTCACTCCACAATGGCCAGGGTGCGGCTGAAACTCAACACAACCCCCCCCAAGACGGGGCTGAATAGTCCCTGAAGAGATAGCTGGATGTAAAGGGTCACATTGTTAAACATGAAGTAGGCCAGTGTTGGCCGTGTTTTTTTCAATTTATTCATTTTATGCATGTTTTTAAAATTTTATAAATTCTTAACCTCTTCTGACTTTCCACTTTCTTCTTCTTTGTCTACAGAGATCGTGCCCTCTGCCTGTATTTCCTTATTTTCTCATTATTTTGCTGTGCTCAGGATGCACGGGACCAACCCAGAGCACTGGTATTTGGCATCCTGGCATCTCTCTGGTGCATTTATGACCAGCTCAGACAAATCCTACTGATTCTACCTTTAAATGGTAACTCCTTTTAGCCATGAAGATATGTTGATATATCGGCTGATATTCTTAAATTGTATATATAAAACCCAAAAAGACATCAGGGCAATTAAACAATAACATCAGCCAACTGATATAGGTCTGACACTAAGCATCGTTACAACACGAAATAAGGAAATTATTAAACATTTTACATGTAAAATATGTGAAATCTCCAGTATTTTGTTCTACGTTGTGATGCTAACATATGTTCTGGGTGATTAAGAGATGTCAAATAACAGAAATATAAACTTATTCAGACTTATTTGGGATTTTGAAGGGGTGGTGCTTCATAAAAAGTACCGTAAACACAGATTAGAGGTATAGAGCAATTGAAAATCCATTGTATTTACCAGCGTTTTACAAATGGGGGCTCTGAGATGCCAAATAAAAATAATGTATAATTTGTAGGGAATCGAAAACATGTCACCAGTTCAAAATTATTTTCATAAGCACTTCCGATAAAAAGAAGTCATTGAGTATCAAGCTGATAAAACAAGATAAATATGTAAAATGTATGTGCCTCCAGTAATAATAATAATAGCAACAACAGTAACGATAATAATAATAAAAATAATAATATAATAAACTAGCGTTATAAATCAAGGTTGAAGTGTGCTATATGGGGATACTTTCAACAAATCTTACAGAATCATAAACATGGGCTAAAATAGATTTAAAAAATACATCACTGTGAGAACGCAAGTAAAGTGGGTACAGGTGCAACAACAAAAAGCATGTTAGCATGGTAGTAAAAAAGGGGTTGGATTCCTTCTAGGGCTCCTACAACTGCTGGAGAAATGGAGAAGAATAAGACTGTGAAAATGATGAGGGAAACCCCTTAATGTAAGATTTGTGTTTCCTGGATTAATTTAGGCACTCCTATATTGTTTCTATGAATGGGTTTTCATCATCCAGTAAAATGACACCAGGTGAGGCTGTGACCCCGCCCCCAGCGCGCCCAGCGCTGTGATTGGCTGGTTCGAACACCGCTGCCCACAAACACACAGCAGCAACAACAGCAGCAGCAGCAGCAGCGGAGAACATGAGTAACAACTTCTGAGAGGAGGAATACCATCTCAAGATTTCCACAAGAAAGGCACCTTAAATCAACACAAACTGCCCGGACTTTCTGCTTCAAGACTTTATACACATAAGGGTTGCTGGTAAGGCTGAAACTTTTACTTTTCTTAGAAGGAAATTAACGGTAAATGTAGTTTATCCGAAAGTTTTCGCGTGGCTGCGCAGAGGTTTTCTCCGGTTTCTCCCCAAAATCCATGAGGGAGCCTCGTGGAGGCTGAGAGGGGGGATATTTCCGTTATCTTTCTATACAGCTGAAGTCCAGCGTGTTTTTAAGTCTCTTAAAACATAAACCTGTCTTTGTAAGCTGTCAAGAGGTCAGAAATAACGCAATATTTGATGTATGAATGAAATACAGAAGGCTATTTCTTAGGGTTATTTCTTGCCTCAGATGTCTTCCACAGCTAGTTTAAAGTCTGACTTCAGTGCCATTTACTTTAAATTAAAGGCTGCGGTTACGTCTGTGACTTGATTGTAAAATAAATGTGGCACTTTCCTTTCAGTTAAACTTAAATAAGTGTGCAATTTAAACCTGCACTTTGCAGCTCTCACTGTTACATAATGGCAGGTAATTGACACTGACAGGTCTGTGCGTGTTTGTGTGTGTGTGTGTGAGAAACAACAGCTCTGTGTGGTGCATGCAGGTGGGAATAAACAGGTAAGAGGATCAGTAGTTTACTGGTGCATACCTAATGTGGAGACCTTATCTCATGAGGTGTTGCTTCATGATGCTGATGCAGTAGCCCATGGTGGGATTAAAGGGACAGTTCACCCCACAATCAAAAATCCATATTTTGCTTCCAACCTGTTGTGCTCTTCATTCATCTAGATTGTTTTGTGGTGAGTGGCTGAGTTTTGGAGAAAATGGCGGTAGAGATGTCAATGTAGGTGGATAAATAGCACTACAGGTAAGGGTTAAAATATTTGTGGCAAGAGAAAAACTCAACTTTTTTTTTTGTTATGTACATATAACTATATGACAAAAAAAGACTTGATCTGTGGAAACAAACTAATAGCTGCTGACTTCACATTTCTAACTCACTCTGTTACTCTGGCTTCAACACTCCACCCTGAAGACGTACAGCAACCCCAAAGGGACAGTTGGTTTCAAAATGCAGCCAGGGACTCTCTTAATTTTATTTATCATCTTATTGTATTTGTTATTTTTTTGTGGCACTAGCTTGATGAGCAGGAACGGTTTACTGTAGCAGTCATCCACTTTAAAAATGATTTCATTTGCTGCTTTTACATGCAGTATAGGAATGATGCTGCTGAAATAAAATTCAGGAAGACTGACTGACACGATGTGTGCTTTTTTTGGAAATATGACTCATGAATATACAGTCTCTAGAAATGTATGATTCAACTTTTTTCCATGGCCTTGTTGTTATATATCAAACTACAGTACTTGATGAATTCGCAGTACGTATCGAATCGGCACTCAAGTATCACGATAGTATTGAATCCTGAGAAAAGTGTATCGTCCCAGCCTTAAAAGATATGTAGTTCTGATTTTGGAGTGAACCGTCCCTCTAAGAGAATGTGGTGTTCGTGTGAGATCAGTAGGAGGAGCGGGTTTGGTGGAGGGTGAGAAAAGGCACTCATGCTGCCGTTTTTGGATCAAAGCACACACTGACTGATGGGTGTGTTTTACCCTGCTGGTGTGGCTATTGTGCCAGGACAATAAAGAGGGACATATTAATGTGAAGTCTTGTACATGTGACAGTCCTGGTTTCCTGTTTGAGGAAAAAGGATGAAGTAAAGGCTCGGCAGGTGCTTCCTACAAAGAGGGTTACACTTGGGAAAGACCATACACACGCTGCACTATAGAGGCATGTGATGTTATGTTTATTTATGTCCTCACAACAACGAGTTTTATTAGCTAGACCTTGTGATTCATAGCTTCATAATCTGCCTGAGTGTCCATTTATTTTTACTCCATTCTGTATGAACTAATAACAGATGTGAGCGGTGATTCAGAGGTCTGGAACCACGCTGCTTGTAAACATGGCTGTGAATTAATTTTTCCGCAGTGATTTCTTGTGCATGTCATTGGATTTTGCCATTACACAATTACACAGACTGTGATGTAACTGTAACTCATGACTTGAGGAAAGAGGAAGGGGGGTGAATGAGATCAGGCTTGTCATTATTATTCATCCTGACATATTGTTCATCATCACAGTTACTGTACAATCAACACCGCGTTCAATGATTCTACCATCTCTATTGATCATCTGATTGGTAGGTTGACCCTGCTGGCTTGACCTGCTCAGCTGTTGGGAAATTGATTTACTATCAAACTGCATTAATATTACAGTCAGTGATCAGTCAGCTGCTCTAAGCTAGATGTTTTTATCAAAATACTCCTGTCTTATCAGACACAGGTCACACATTGAAGCAGAGTGTCCATCTTCACTAACTGAGACGCTTTTATTGTCCGGACTCTCTCCACCTGCAGAGTGACAAGTCAAAATTTGCTTAATCGTTTCCGAAAAAGCACCAGGTGAACATTGCTCCGGAAACTTGGGATTCACCGGCATGATATTTTTATCCTTTCTGGTCCATTTATTCTTTTAATGTAGATGAATCACAGAACTAAGTAACTGCTTAATATTTAAAGCTGCACTCATCAATATTTTTATTTTAGCTATGGAAAAATCACTGCATGTGATGTTTTCATTTCAAAGTGACAAAGGAAAGGAATTGTAACCAAACTCTGCAGTTTTCCCTCACTGTTGGAATGTTTCTGCATCTTATTGCTTTGGTTTGCAGCCTGTGACCAGATATTTCCTCTCAGGAGTTAGCGGAGAGTTGGACTGGCATCGCTAGACTAATTCGCAAATGTGAATAGAGCTGGGTACCGAACTTTGATACTTTTATACTTTTTTAATGAATTGCTTCAATATTACTAAGTATGAAAAAATGTCTTGTCATTCGATACCAAATTTCAATACCCAAGGATTAAATCTCATCAGCATCACTGCTATGTATTAATAAAACATGCAGCATGCTTGTACCAAAATCTAATTACAAATTGTAGAGGCTTGCAGGAAAAAAAGTTACAAGCAGAGACAGGGATCATGGTTTTGTTTTGTTTTTACCACCAGATAAAAAAAGAAAACAAAAGTGAAGGTAAGTGTACCATAATGAGTAATGTCATTTTTCTTCTTGTTAAAATGGATTTGATATTGAAAAATTTATGAATAATACCCCACCCAAACTGTGAATTAGTTTGGCACCTGTCAGTTTATTTTCAATTTCTGAGGAGTGTTATCACGTGGAGGCCAAAATACATCTGGATGCAACTGGATCAGAGCAACTGAACGGTACACTAAAATATGTTTCCAGCAACATGAAGCCAGAAACTGACGTCCAGCACTTGTCATTGCATGCTGGGCATAAGGCGCTACAAAGCAAAGCTAAACTGCCCTCAACTTTGTTCAGCACTCCAGTGAAGTGGTAATGCACCAACCAATTGTATGTTTTTGTTTCACCACTTCCACATCTCCCCACAGTTCTTGTGCCGCATAAATATTGAAAGGAAAACCTATTCTTGCCTTTGGCCAGTTTCCTTTTTTTTTTAAACCTTACCCTTTTTTTTCTTGCTGTGACATCAACCAAAAAAAAAAAAAGGCCACATTTAGCTGTTTTGTAGCTTTTATCACCGGTGCTGGTCAGACCTGCTGACTGGACCCAATTGGATAGACTTACAACCAATCAGAGCAGCAAAACATGTGACATGTGACCTCGGTCAATCTGCATAGCGAACCTGGCCCATATTAAATAAACAGTCGTGACTGGCCTGACTGGAACAATGGCTGGTGGAATTCTGTCCCTTCAGGATGATTACCCAGGTGGGACTTATTTTGCAATAATGACCGACTCACTGTACACTATCCCTTCCATTCCTACTTTTACGAGCTAGGCTCCATCCTCACTAATAACTTATTTGAGGAGTTTGGTCTCGTAGATTGACAGTGTTGTGTTAAGAACATAGACTAACTCATCAGAGTTAGCTCAAATGCATACGTTTTTGACAAATTTGTGCAGAATTGTTGATGATATTAACCATTCATGAACTCTGTATGGATTCTATTCAGGAAATTGTCCAGCCGTCTTTTCTGTGGGGAAAAGACCACAACAGTCATTCTTCTCATGCTTCAATATGTTCTGATTCACAGAGAGGAGGCGCAAATCACAAACGTCTCTATTAATACATCCACAGTCTGCTGTCGGTGTGTTTGAGAGGCAGCAGGAGCGTGAATGGATGGGCTGAGCGAATCAGTAAAAAAATCAATATGTGATGGTCAGTGTTCATATGTTGGCGAGCCGCCACAAATAAATCGATGAGTGGGAAATACTGGTGTCGTTGTCTTTTTAAACTGTACAACGATCTGTCACCAGATCAGTACAGTACGTCACTCTGTTTGAGACAAAGCTGTTACTACCCAGCTCTCAATGAATGAGCGCACACATAAGTAGCAGCCCCAATTCCAACTATCTTCATAATCACCATCTGCTTGATCTTTGGCGTCAGGCCCTGCAGTTTAGGCCTGCCAAGGCCCCCGAAAGAAGTTAAGACCCGCACACACACACCAGATGAGACAAAGGAGGCTTAATGAGTTAAAAATGCACGTGGGCACATATGGGCCACGGTGCTGCGTGTGTGGACACAATGGAGATGATAATGAAATCTTGGATTAGCCCTCATTTATTTAGGCTAAAGCTTACAGGAGGGTAGTGGGGTGGGAGTGTGGGTCAATGGGTAAGTTTGTGTGTATGTGTAAAAGAGGGTTTGTTATCGTGTGGGTGGATGTGTGTAGATACTGTAAATAGTTGCACAGTAGGGCTGATATCATGTATTATTTGTAGACGGTGGTTTGGATCAGCAACATTGGTATGATGCGAGATGACTGAGTAATCTGTGTATTCTTGTAACATTACAAGCATTATGCGAATAGTTTTACAGATTTGTAACTGATAGTAGGTACATTAAAATCACAAGTCACAGTTTGCATCTGCTCATATTGTCATGTCATGTCAGCACTGACAGAGACGGGACAATCCGGTCTGAGATCAGTATCTGGGCCTGATTTTGACGAAGACATTCATCAGGTATCAGACTCGCGACTCTGATTCGCATTCCAATCTCAATTCCACGACACCACAAGTTCGTGTTTTCTATTTGTAAACCCCATGCTAAGCAGTGAGAATTGAGAGATGAATAGCGCTTCTCACTTCTAATCCATATTTGAATCTAATATAAGATAAATGCGTTCCAAATTACTGCTTCACAATACAGTGAGGGAAGAAATGTACTAACTACGTCACTCACAAAAACAACATTTATCAGCATAAACCACCATGTTTGGAACAAACATTACAAACGCATGGCAAACGGTAAAATTTACATTTTGAAACATAAAGTAACAAACTTCAACTCTCATCATGTGAAATTAAGCAAATGAGAACCCTCTCTTGGTCTATCAGCTGCATGAATGTCACAAGCCAGAATCCTACAGTACCTCACAATGCATTACACAAACTACACAAACTTTCCAGACTGAGGTTCATTTTTCATCTCATTTAATCTCAACAACAACAATAATAATAATAATGATAAACATCAAGGAAAGAAGAGCACTGTTATCTGTATGGCATTGGCAGGTATTCAAATAGAGATATCAGAATGTGATTAGAATTTTTAAAAAGTGGATTTGTACATCTCTTCTTAAAGTTTGAGGGCTGCATTTTATTGAAATTTTCCTTTGTTTCCATTAATCCTTTAAAGATACCCTTGAGTTGCTCTGTTTATGTGTGCGAGTGTTTGTGTCTGCTCACTGAAGATCTAAGGGAGCACAGGTTCCTCCCAACATGTCTGAGCACTGATGAGGCTGATTAAGGTGAAAGGTGCCCCAGTTTTTAAAGCCGACCCCCCCTCCTCACTCACTCGCTAACCAGGATTATTATGTGACAAACAAACGTGGCTAATTAGGCTGAGCTCGACGACCCCTCGACCTTTCACATTTCCTTGGCCTGACCTTCTGTGGAGAGATGGGTAGGGGTGACACGGTTGTTTGGGCTACAGAGGCTTATCTGAACTGACTGATAAAGCCTGTTAGAGGGCAGCGCTGGGATGTCCGTTTGGACTTTGTAGATCCCAGTTTGTGGAAAATTGTTGGCAGAACTCATACATAGAATAATATTGTTACTTTTATAGTTTTTACACCAAAATTAGTGCGTAATACACAATTGACCCTTTTCCCATTGTCAGGAGACAAGTGCCGTTTTGTTTGTTTTTTGATTTTTCTGACATGTCACTGGAAAGCTAAGACTGAATTCATATCTGTGTAGGAGAGCAGAGAGAAAGAGGTTTTTCAAAGTATCTGTATGTTGAGCTCTCAGTGCTTTTGTAGCTTCTAACTTTTCTGTGGTTTGAAGTTTAGTTTCTCTCCTGTCAGCTGATAGGACTTGTGTTAAGTTACTGCTGATAAAAAAAACTAACATTTCCTAATTTTGCTGCTTCACAGTAAAAGCTTTTAGATAACAAAATAACGGTCATCAGTAAATGTACAGCTTCAAATGGGTGCAAACTCGGCTGTGCTGGGCTGCACCAAGACAAAGTGAGTCAAACCAAGCGGCATGTGGATGAAAAAGGAGCAAAAAAGTCACAGATCTTACAGACAGAGGCGACCGATTGTACCCTTTATCCATTGAAGACAAAAGGCAGATGTTAGTGAGTTTAATGTCCAAAGTAAAAGAAGCTGTGGTTCATAAACCATATTTACACTGGTAGTCGTTGACATCTATTATGATGGTGGGGCAGCTTTTGGCTTCTGGACAGATGTCATGTTTGAAATCAAAAGGTTATTTTCTGCAACCGTTGGTTCCCTCCCTCCTTCTCAGTTTCAAGTGTCAGTTCATTAATTTTATGATCCCATGATGTGAGGCGCTTCTGTTCATTATGAGATGACAGTCAGTTATTTTATTAAAATAACAGCTGAGGGAAGATCAACGGTGGTTTGGGAGTGTGCTCAGGTATTTCAAACTGCCGGCCTGCTGGTCGCCTGTGCTGCGACTGAAGCGATGATGTCATTGCAGTTAGTTAGTTGGCCTTGGTGTGTGTGTGCATGTGTGTGTGTGTGTGTGTGTGTGTGTGAGGTCAGCACAAACAGCTCAGAGTGGGCATCCTTCCAGGCCTGCTGCAGCTTAAAGGATGCCGTGCCCGTGTGTTGGTCACCGCCAATTGACACAGTCAACTGACTGCTGACATCATGTAGGGAGGGAGTTTAAAAATGAGGAAAATGACTCTGAACATAGAAAGTGTTTCAACTGTCAGTTCAGGCTTTTCAGTTGGCACTGGGGACATGATGGAGCTCCGTTTGAAGACGGTCTTGTTGTGGTTTGGCATTTAGTAATGTTCTCAGTCAAAGTCAATAGTCTGAGGAAAGTATGTCTCCAAAATTCAAACAAATGAGTGGGCGTCACCTGACTTCACCACACAGCCCATTCTTTCATATTTTCCTAAACAGCTAATAACTTGGAGAAAGTGCTCACCATAGGGCAGATTGGGTGTCTCCTCTTATAACTCCTGTTAACCACTGGATTCACTGTTTGGATATTCTCTTGTAATTTTTATTTCAATGTTTGTTTGTTTTTTGCTGTTACATGGTTTAAAATGTGAGGAATGTCTTTGTCAAGCAGCACTGAGAAACCTTGAAGTAGCATCTTCTGCTGAGAGACTATTGACGTAGTAATGCCGGCTTTGTTTCCTTTTATCAACTATTGGATTTAACATATTATGCCAAGTGTTTTGTCTTGATTTGAGAGTGTTGTGCAAGTTCAGGTCACACAGATTAAAATGAACTAGTTCACAGTCACAATTTTTAGTTTATTTTTTCTGTTTTCTCTATTTGCAGCTATTGGCTCATGCTTACCCTTTTCATAAAAAAAAAAATAAGGCTAATACCCTCTGGTTGGTTGGTTGTTATGCTACTGTCTGACCAAATTCTCATTATTTGGACAGTGACTGGTGTTACTTTCATAAGGGGAGGAAGCGTTACTTGATCCATTATTGTAGGGGGCTGGACATAAGCAGAAGTGATGTATTTTATTTTTGAGTGAGAAGCTTTTTACCGAACAATTCCTTGGTTCCAAACTAAAACAAATCACATCAACTTCCCCTAGCATCAGAGGACAAAAGATCTAAGTGGATAAAAAGTTTATTTTGATGACGACTTGTGTGTGGATTTTACTCTACCGGTGTTTGGACTGCTTTATCAGTGAGTGCCAGCAAGGGTAACATAACTCTTTTAGCACATGCATGCACAATACTGATTAAGACAATGAGCATGTGGTGTCAAAGAGAGCTTGAGATATTTTGTATGGCTACTCAACTGACAGTAGAGATTAGGGCTGAATCATATGCAATCATATTGCCATTATTTTTACTAGGGCCCAACGGATATGGATTTTTTGGGGCCGATGCCGATTATTAGGGAAGAAAATTTCCGATAACTGATTAATCGGCCGATTAAATTGTTACATTTTTTTTTAACAAATGGCTGCTTTTGAGCCTTTCAGACATTTCTTTCTTACAAAGATGTAAATTGAAGGCAGAAAATTAATTGCAAATACTTTTATTGTTTTGAGGCAAGCAGCATATAACACAAACCTTACCATCCTTAACATTACCATTAGGTTTTTAAAAAATAAAAAATAAAATAAATAAAATAAATAATAATAAAATAAAAATAAAAATAAAATAAAAAACAGATTAGTAAGATGTAAATATGCATTGGTTTAAAAAAAAGGGTTGCACTCCTGAACCGGGCTCTACAAACACTGGTGGCATATCATGCCACGTAGCGACTCGTTGTTAATAGCCCACTGCACATTGTAGCGACACTGCATTAATGTTCTTCTTATGATGTTTAAGTTCTGTGATTTCTGACTGACTGTGAATGTGTATGGTACGGGCAGGTAGGCTATGTGGTTGGATGAGAAACTGAGGGGGCGGGGTAGGCTAGGCTAATAGCTGATGGCTTATTCTCACTTTAGCTTGCATACGTAGGTAGTGCTTACACGCAACATAAAAGGATAACTCGGCATGACGAGACACAGCGAGGCACATCGTGACGGGGAACTTATTGACTTATTGTTTATTTCACAAACTAGTTATATTTACCTTTGATGCAGACCGCTCGGCTCTGCATGTGCGTTCCAGCCGCTGCCGGCTCCAGGTCACTCTGCTGTGAGGTGGTTATAGTGTGTCATGAAGTCGGTGCGCCCTCTACCGGTCGGATAAATAATATCAGGGAATCTTTGGGAAAATCAAGTCTTTTTCCCTGCAGTTATAATCGGCCATAATCTGCGAATTTTGGCTGATTACCGATTATTCTCAAATGGGCTATAATCGGCGATTAATCAGACCGACTGAAATCGGTCGGGCCCTAATTTTTACAGATATTACAATTGTGATATGAGTCATGATTTTTTGGGAATGTTAATTTCCACTGAAAAAATATTTTCAAAATTATGATGCGTTTTTTTTTTTTTTTTTTTGAGGGGGTCTGTACTGAACGTGCATGTTCCCTTACATCTGTAGAATATGATTAGTGGGCCGGGGCATCTCTGTAGCGCCACAATTCTTCATTTATAATTTATCAAAAAATTGCAGCGTCTGCGATTTGGATAGTGCACTTGGCCATCTAATGATTTTGTTAAGATTTTGATTAATTGTTCAGCTCTAGCAGAGATACAATTGGACAAAGAAACAGAGTTTTAAAGAACTTAAGGCAGTGGACCAATATGTTTTGTGTAAATACTTAGCTGAATGTGTTTAAATCCAGTGACACTCTTGTGTGGCAGCTCACATGCAAGGGATGATGTTCTGCAAGCTGAAGCCTCTTTTTACTGACCTGGAATCAGTTTGCGCCAATCCCTCTGGTCAAGGTTGTAGAAAACAAGGCAGGAAGCCTGATCCTGAGTCAGCAGCACTGAGTGGCTTTGAAATCCCGGAGATGACCCCGACGGCGTGCAGTGAGCTGTGGATTACCATCAACAAATCAAAATGGGATTGGCAGGTGGCTCCCACTTATTCAAGCCTTTAAGATGGACTTTACTCCCACTGTCTCACCTCTATGGAAAGCCCACTCCAACAAGGACAAGAGGAAGGAGGCCAAGAAATGCTTTAATCCTGCTTGAAAGGCAGATAGTCTTTTACCATGGAAAACCATGATGAGCAAGCTTGTTCATGCCCAGGGGGGGAACTGAATTGCTTTAGAAAGTGAAGTTTGATTGAAGATGTTGGACTCAGTTCGACAACAGTCTGTATATTTACTTTTTATTCTCCTCAACTGAATGAATTTCCCTCTCGACACTGTGCAGCCGGGCCCCATCTGTAATGAAAAGGGGGAGGCCGGGCTCTAAATGAAATGCTCCTCCGACAGGGTAATTAAGTCCAGACACAAAGGGCTCAGCAGGAAGGAGTTTAATAGAGGAGGCGTTAGTATTCTCCAGGGGGAGGTTGGGTCCAGCAGAACCCTTTTGGACTGCAGGGAAGGGGAAGGACGCAGGAGGTTCACTGGCCTTCAGCCACTTCACACCGTGGCGGGTACTGAGGACACAGACAAAAATATTACTCATCTGTTTCTGTCTACTGGCGTTAGTAAATTAAATCCCAAAAACAGGGCCTCTTTCTCACATCAGAAACCTCTCAAATTAGATTGTGTCTGGTACAATCCAAAGTGAGAAGCATTAAGGTGAAAAATATATGATGCCATGGCCGAAGTATACTAAAAACACAGGGTGAGGAGCCGGCCACCATAGAGGGGGTGAGACACTGAAGCGTACAATTAGCGATAAGGGTGCACACTTTCAGGTAGTCTTTCTGTAAGGGCATTCATGGTGTTTTACTTGGTTGTACACAAAAAAATAGGTTGAAGTAATTGTGTGAGGAATGAGAAAATTAGAATGCTTACTATTTGCCAATTACTGTGCTAACTGGTCATGCGTATTGAATTGCTAGTTTCAGAAAGTTATTGTAAGTTGTTGCAACCACACAAATTTGTCCACGCAGCCACAATGCCAATCTGCTGCACATGTGTGGAATGCATCCTCCAAGTGGAATCTAGAAAGTAGAATAAAAAAGAACCACTGCTCATCCATTGGTTTGGGAGTATAATCCAGGGATAAGAGCCCATCAAATGCAGAGTGGGGAAAAGTAGAACAAAAGACACATTTCCCCTTTTAAAGTTGTTTTTTAGTTAATAGTGGGGCCTAAAAAGTATCCAGTATTCCAAAGAGAAAAGCTTTCAGGTGAACTTATATAAAAGAAATTTGTCAAGTAGAAATCCCATCTAGAAGTCCCTTTGGATGTCCAAACCTCCAGGCTCAGAGCTTCTGGTTTGGTATATGAACAAGGTAGAGGAGGGAAAGCTGTGCAGAAGACATGCTCTAATTGTGCTAACTTCCAGGGAATTGAAAAATCTTTTTTTCCGGAGACCTGCACAAAAACACCTCAACCCCCCGGAGGTCCTTAAAACTGCACATGGCCAACTTTGGTTTTATTTTTACTCATATGCACTCTGTTTTCTATTCCCCCGACACACACACACAAAGCTATGTACTGGAAAATCAAAAGGACATCATCGCCTGACATTCTGCTTTTAACTCATTACATAATGTGTTCTCATTTCTTTTTTGCACTTATGCACGGGTGCTCGCATGGACCGCCGGAGTGCCATAGGCTGCATGCGTACGCCACGTGCTGTGTGTGTTGTGGTGACGGAACGCCGTGGAGGTGGATGCGCTCTGCTGTCTGGAATAGCGCTGATCCTCTTAAATGATTACTAGCTGCGACCAGTGAGAGAGGAGGAGACCTGCGTGGAGAACATGCGGACAGATGTCTCACCCCCACCCTCAGCAAAACACACACAGCATCTATGTTTAGTGCAGTCTACAGGGAAGCTCGGACTAGATCTCTTTCCTTTAATAGACTCCAAGTCTATTATACCGCTCATTTGTAGCCGGACAAAGGCAATTCCTTTAATTCATTCAGAACCTCTTCCTGGCAGGATGTGGATTGTGTGTAGAGCACTATAAGGAGAAAATAGGCCTCTTAATGAGAAAGTTACCTAAAGTTTGTTTCTATCAATACATCCCTTCAGATCAGCCAATTTGTAAGGGTTCAGTTGAAGATGTGTTTAAAAAAATGTGTCTTTGTGATTGCATTAGGACAAATTGACAACGTCCTCATTAAATTAATTATTTTCTGTTTGTGAACACACGTGCCATACCTACAGGTATGGTACAGGAGAATCTGGATATTACACTATACATGAAATCTGCATGTCTGCAATTGCATATATGCATAATTCTACAACGCTTTTACAAATGTAAGATCTGGAAATGCCATCTGAAGTTGGTGGTTAAAATGTGGTGTCCATTCAGTCTGGAAATAGCAGTTTTCCTGGGGGGACAAAACCTGCAACAAAGCTTTTATTTCACTCATAACAAGAAATACAGGTTAGTCGATCCAAACCTGACCAGGGTCTTTTGTGTACCAGGTTTCTGTGCCTCATTTACTCAGTTAATCCTAATGCGGCTTTAGAAACATAGGAATGGCTCACATGCACCTTAACAAAAGCTGATGTTTCCGTAATGAAAAATAGGGATTCTTGGGAAGTTGTAAAATTCCAACTCTGTAACGTCAGCAATTAGCAATCTAAGTTTTTCCACAAAGAGGCTCTGCTGCACACCTCGCCCCAAAGAAATCTAAGACCATGATCACAAAAACTTCAAAGTCTTCGGGATGCAAAATCTTTTATGAAGGAAGATGCAGGCAGATGGCAGAGAACGACACGTTACAGATGGATGGTAGAAGAGTGCCAGCATTGTCACGTGTTTTCCCCCAGAAGCCGTCGGAATGTGCGTGGTAGTGCTCAGTATCACAGTGTCGAGCCCTGCCCTTTCCAGCGTGCCACTCCCAAGTTCACACCACTATAAAACATGTTTTGTCTTTGCTTCCCCTCTTTTGGCTTCGATTCTCTCGCCCTCCTCTGCGCTTGACATTTGACTGTGTGTGGGTGCCTTTGGTCCCTGTAGGGAGTCGCGCTCTCAGGCTCTGCTGAGGCCCCAGATGCTCACAACTGGAGTCCAGAGCCAAAGATTTGCCCTTTGTTCCGTGTTGTTGTGCGCGACCCTTCACGAACGCCTGCGTGCTGAAAAGAAGCAGAACCATTCTGGATTGTTTCCTTTCCTCTGAAAACCTAAATGTCGGCGTTCCGTCACTGTTTCTGGTTACTCCATTGTAGCCTTGAGGACATGGCTTTGACTGACCCTTTGAAATCCTTTCAAGTTTGGTCTGGATGCCACAAATCAGCCTTTCAGAGCTGGTATTTGACCTTTTTTGTCAGTCAATGATATTTCCATTCTTGTTCCTTTACAAAAAACTTTTATACCCCATTGATGCTAAAAACCATCATTAAAGCAGCAGAAGAAATCATTCAGTGCATGTTGAGGTTTCATTTCTCAATTTCAGTTGTTTGATTGACTGTTCAAATTATACCATGAATGGAAGGGTTTGCGCAGTGGTCTTTGACCCAACATCAAGAACACACTGAAGACTTTAAGCAAATTTCAAGGTTTTTTTTACTTATTTTTGTTTGTCAGTGTTCAGTTTTATGCATGGTTTTATGCCCCAGGACATTTGATGTAATCTAAGATCTTATGTTAGTAAAATGAGACAGTACAGGGGTCGGGGGATAGATGTACTGTGCATACAAGAAGTCAACTTGTCTTGTCTGAAATCGTTAGAACAGAGCTTGTTGGAACAGCTGTGGAAAACTAACATCTGTGCATCTGAGTCAATTGAATGACGTCATGTGTTCTGTTCTTTGCTTTCTTGGAGTTTGCTCTCTCCAAGGATAATTTGTCGGAACACTTTCCACATGGACGCATGTGTCATCTCTCTGGATGCCTACATCGACATCCTCAACCATTAAAAAATATCAGAGCAACAAGCTCCGCACTTATTGTTTTCCTGCTTCCCACCCCAAACTTTCTGCTGAGTGCTGGTGTGGGCGTTCAGGGGGGAGTGCACTGGTGGGACAAGGGGAGGTGGGGGATGAAAAGGAAGTGGAGGTAACCCCCCCAGCTCACCTCCCCTATTCCATCTCATTCCATTTCATTGCTTCCCGGCTGGGGAGTTCCTGGTTTGGTTGCCGGTTCGGGGACGAGAAGGAGTGTGGTTTGTGTGGCGTGTGTGTGTGTGGTGGGGAGGGTGGCAAGCTAACAAAACAATGGAGGCTTTGTGCGAGGGTCCCGCCGTGACAGGATTGTTGGGGGGGAAGCAGGGGGGCGGTCAGGGCTTAGCGAAGCGTAGCCACTTCATTAGTCAGGGCTCTCCTTTTGCACCTCCTCCTCCTCCCATCCATCCTCCCTCCCTGTCATGCTCTCGCAGCCTTTCCCTCCCCGCTCACTCGTGGAACCACAGAGGCAGCAGGAGCAGCTCTGGCTGTACAGAACTGAGCATAGCAGAGCAGGGTTTTGACGAGGATGTGCTTTCGAGGCTGATCGGAGTTGTTTGGCCGTAGTTTCCTCAGTTGGTACCGAACTGTTTTTTGTTCTGAGGTAGGTCGTCTTGTGTTGTCATCCCTCCCGTCCCATCCCGTCCCGTCCTTGGCCGCTGACTTGCATCTTCTCTCCCCGGGCTGCAGTTTTGGTGTCAGATGACTGGACGCAGCACTCTCAGGCGGGCCTTTGATGTACAGCTGAGGATGTGATTTTAGTGTTTGTGGTTATGGGAGCATTTCTAAGTATTTTTGTTCTTCGTAACAATTTTATCACTCTGAGCAGGATGACAAATATACATCTAGAAGTTTGGTGTTTATATGAGGTGATATTTGTGTGTCCAAGGAGGAAGGGGGGTGGTGATGATAGTGGGGGACTATTGCCTCAGCTGTGTTGACCAAATTATCAGTGTTATTAGGCTCTACGTGCTTGTGATTGCTTCCCCCCCCCCACCCACACTGCCTCCCTTGTCAAACACACACCCTCGGGGACAGTGGAGCGTCAGGGTAATCCTTCACATCCTGTGTGGGAAAGGGCAGAGAGGAGCACTCGGACTAACCCAATCACTTCCTCGTGAGAAAGTCTGATGCAGTCAGAGTCAAAGAAAAACATCATCATCCCGGATGGTTTTTACCCAGGGGGCTGTTCGGAGCAGCATCCTGAGTGCCTGTTTTGCAGCTTATATCCTGTTAGACTCTGTAATGTTCTTCCATTACAACTTTATCACTACCACAAGGCATCACAGCTACATTGATCCAAATTTCTGTGCTGATTCTCTAGGTCAACCTGCAAAATTTGTAAAGTTGATTAGACACTCATTACGCAGTGAATTGGAAGAAGACTAATGACTGTCTTTTCTGCTGATAGCCAAGGCTTTTTTTAGGGGAGTCACTATGATGGTGAGGTCTGATATACTGTAGATGAAAGAGCCACATGTCTGGCTCTTGAAATTAGTCTAAAAGACTGAATGGACTTTATCTTGATGGGATAATCAGGGTATGTCCTCAATGAAGCTTAAAAGTCGGTGTGTGGAACCAGTTAAGCCAGCAGGTCATTCACAGGGTTTTCTGGTCTTGTCCTAGGAGTCAGAAGACTCAAGTGTAGCGCTGGACAATAAACTACATATATTTAGTTACCAACATCATGAATCTCTTGCTGAATTGTTTCAGTCATTTTTTCAAGCAAAAATGTCAAACATTTGCTGGTTCCAGCTTCCTTGAGACTTTTCTGCTTTTTCTTTGTCATTAATGGTATTAAATAATAAATAATTTGGACAAAATAAGCAATATGAAGACTTCACTGTGGGCTCTGGGAAATTATGATGAGCATTTCTTTACTTTTTTGACATTTTATTGACTATACTAACTGTGGAAATAATCAACAAAATCAATAATGAAAATAATCATTAGTTGCAGCCCTACTCTTAAACTTTACTAACTCTACAACAGCCAGCGATTTCAAACCAAAGTCCAGTGCAAATGTCCTGAATTTTGAACTGGTCATGTGGTGTTTAATCAGTAGTGAACCAACATAAGAAATGAAATGTTATATGCTGATGTATAAAAATATTCTGGTTACTTTTCTTGTTATTGTGATACAGATTTTAGATTGTGTCATCCAGCCCTGAGTGATTTGGATGTTACATGCATTACAAAACACATTGAGTTTACCTGAAATGAAATGCTATATTAACTCCAGCTAATGTCGATGTAGTTTTGTTTTAATCGAATAGTTTGATATTTTTGGGATGGCTCTAAGTTGCTTTCTTGCAGAGACTTGAATATGAAGATCCATACCACTCTTGTGTGTGTTAGGTACAGGAGCTTCAGCAGGACGTGATTAGCTCAGGCAGAAGGGAAAAGGCGAGCCTGGCTCTCTCAAAAATCTGCTTAGTCACACATTGTGTCTCATTTGTTTAGTCCGTACACAAACAGAAATCTAAAAAGACCACTGTGTGGACTATTTCTTAGCAAACAGTTTATCCGTCTGCTCAGCATTTCTGCTGGTTATCTCGCTGATGACAAGACTCCAAGTAGTCACTGCTTCTGGCTGTTGCTCACCAAAAAATAGTAACAGTAACTTCCTTGTTTCCCCTGCTTCTAGCTAAATGCCCCCTGGAGTGTTATCAGTCTTCCTCAGCTCTTACTGTTAACAAGAAAGCAAACAATTGTTGTTATTTAAAACATTAAACTGCATTTTTCAGAGACTCAGAGGCGACCATCTGAACTTCCCTATTCATATTCCCTCCCTTTGAACCGCCATGTGACAGATGTACAACCGACTTTTTGATATGATCTCTTTTTCACCATTTTCTCTGTCTTATCTTTCCACAGAATGAAGAAGTGAATCATCTGCGATCGCAGTCATGGCTGTCCAGACTGGCATCCAGGTAAGGCTCATCAGCATCTACATAGGAATAGGTGTACTTTGATTGGCCAGAGGAGAAATTTAGTCCTTTCAGTCCGTCACTGAAAGTGGTACAAGAGGTCAAGGTTTGTAGATATCGTAAAAGTCGTGTTTCTTATCTAGCAGATGAATTTTGGCTTGATTTATGACTTTGTTTGGTTGATATTGGTTAGTTTACCATAGGTTCGTTGGTTAGTTGACCAGAACTATTTAGCAGGTGTAGGTTCATATCTGTGCCAGGTTTCAAATCTCAAATTCAGATAACAGTAATACTGAACCTGACTCTGGGTACTTCCTGTAGCACCCTCGTGTCCAAGCAGTGAGTCACCAAGACTATCTTTGTGTCAAATTGGTGGGGAAAAGTTCCCAGACTGTGCCAGAGCTATTCAGATTAAATAAAGAACCGCAGACATCTGTCTCCCACTCGACAGCTGCGGCAAGCCCACCTGTGTTACAGCACGCCGTCTTGTTGTTGTTATGCATGTCTGACGTTCCACTGCTCGGACCCCGAGGAGTTTCTCCGCACATTTTTTAGGGGGAGTGGGTGGAATGCGCAACACTTTTTTTCCCTTTCCCCTCCTAGCAACAAAGTGTCAGCCATCCCAAAAACCCAAAACAACAAACGTATCGTGTTACGGATTTTGTCACATGGCAGCACCTCATTGAGAAAGGCTTTTCTCTGTCATCTGGTCTGGAAAGTCCTGGCTTTCCACACCCGTCTTGGACTGTGGATATGCAAAATATGTATCCTAGTGTTATGCTCATAACATGTGGCAGGAAACCTCTCAGACTGATACCCAAGTGTTGACGAGGCTGTGAGAAGCCTCCACGGAGTTGTTGATGAACTGTGGTTGAATTGTCTGTGCTTCAGCCGCACCGAATTACCCCCAATGATCGTGTTAATTAGATGTTTTTTTTTAAAATATATATTTAGAGTGGGTTAGATGGTGCATAGCCTCTGTGCACTGCCTTATATTTCCCCAAAATCATTGTTTTTTTTTTTTTGTATAAAATTTGAGTAAGAGTACTCCACATACAGTATAAACGAATAACCCTTCAGGAATAATTCATGGTTATTACCCCTGCCAAAGAGGTCTTTGGTGCACTTTGTCTGTTTGTCCACAGGATTATTAAAAAACTATAGCCCTGATTTTCATGAAACTAGGCGGAAGGGTGAAGCACGGGTCAAGGAAGGACCCACTGAATTTTGGAGTGGACCCGAATCAAGGGGCGGATACACAAATTATTTTTCACTCTTGTTAACATTGCAAAACATTGGCAGAGGTCTGTGCTCTCAGAGTGCCCTTCTAGTTCTTTTTTCTTACTTTCTTTTCTTTTTCAGTTTAAAGTTGTTGTTTTTTTAAAGCAGCAAAGGCTCACATTTGGGAAGCTGGAAGCAAATATTTGACATTTTTGAAATCATCGCCGCTCTAGTGAAATGAGCATATTGACATCTGTCTCAAGATGTAGAGAAAATGCAATAAAATTGCCTCACATCTGTCTGCCATGATCATGCTAATTTATGTGTATTCAAAACAAAAAAACAAAAACAAAAGAAGTGCATAATTTTTTTCCCCCCCTGATATTGCGTGCTATCAAAGGCACCCTGTGAGGATATTGATCCTTATCAGTCTGTGGGGATGCTGCAGAGACTGTAACGCTGCAGCTACTTCCGAAGCTCAGCTCAGAGCTTCACTGCCCATGTAGAGCACAGTCACATCCGATAACTGGTCGCACTCTGACTGCTCTGTTCACCCATGCTGAAAATGTATGCACTCATGGAAGTATAAGTAGCATATGCGCTCATCTTTTAATGCAACAGTAAGACACAGCCATTGTAAAATTCAGTGTAATGTCTGCAGGTTTTGGTCTCATGGCTTGGACGTCTGAACAGATCTCAGAAATCTTCTGTGATGGTCACAAATTGTTACTGTGAGGTTGAAACCTTGTCTCCTAGTTTTTAGGTTGACAGTGTTTTTGAGTTTATCTGATGGGGCTGGATTTTCTCAATCCTTTACTTCAAGTTCAAAAATAGAAAGGAAAAATCACTGGAATGACAAGGTTCATACAGATGTACATCAGTGAGCAGAGTTAGGGAGGTGATGTTCTCTCCTTGCACCTTTTTTAAAAAATGTAACAATAGAAACTCATATACACAACCTAAAGGAATGCTTAGTTTGTTTTTAAAACCTTAATACATTTTTTCTCAAGGGAATAGTTCTTATAGTAAGGGAAATGGAACAAGTTATAAACACAACATTGACACTATCACCTAACAAAAGTTGATATGGTAGCAAACCATTAACAAACTTACTGACATGGAGAAACGTTATCATTTATTTGGAATTGCAGTTCCAGTATTCACCTTTTAGCTCAGTTTGATTTAGCTCTGGGGGAAAATATTTGGCTCCTTAGCTGCTAAATGCTCCACCATGTTGTGATACAAACCCCTCAGATACAGCCTAAAATGCTGGAGCAGGTGAGTATGCGAGTCTATGCTCCTATCTGATATCATGTAATTTATTCCCCCTAAAATGCCCTAAAACTCCCACTAGGTGTGTACATTTGGCAAGAATCTGGCAATATGATACACATCACGATACAGGGATTACGATTCAATATATTGCCATATATTAAGATATTGTAAGCAATGTGATATATTACTATTTTTTACACATTTTTTTAAACATTTTATGCAAACTGGCCTGTTATAAAGAACAACCACCATGTGCAAAGTAAAAAGGTTACTTTTTTATGCAATAAGAATAGTGAAGATGGATAACAATGCTGTAATCCAGTGTTCAGGGTTTAAACACAAAACAAATTTCCCACTGCCATGAGTGATTTCATGTATCGTGATATCATGACACTGTTTTTGAGAGTCAATACAATATCACAAAACATAATACTGTGATACTCAAGTGCATCAGTATTTTCTTACACCCCCACCTCATACCAGCATCCCATACACCGGGTCAGAACTACTTCAAGTCAGTTTTTACTTTCCCCTGTACTAATTGTTTATTTGCTGCCATCAAATAACAACAAAGACCAAAGTTTATCGTCATGCTTGAAAAATGTCCAAGCAAATGTCCTAGTTTTTTTAAGTTCAATGTCTTGTTTTGACAATCCATAACCAAAGATGTTAATTTTAATAGATAAATGGTGAAAGCAGGAAATCCTATTGTTTTAGAATGCTCGAAACTCACTCCTGCCAATTTTTAATGCAGATAACGATTTATTGAGCAAATATAGATAATAGTTTTATTCTCTTTTACCATTACAGTAGGGCAGAAGTGGCCAGAATCGACAGCCCCTATTTAATACCCCTCAAACTGTGCGAAACCTCATGAATTGTCCGCGAAAGACACACAGTTACCTATCCTGTGGAACTGCAGAGTGGTTGTTTTTTGCCAGCTTTCGGGCTCTTTCCATCTAGCCATCCTCCTTTCAATACGACTCCATCTGACCGTTATTCATGTCAAAAACAAAGTCAGCTCCTTAATTTCAACATCTGTCAGGAACTATTGTAATCGTTTGGAGATTTCCGCCACGACAAAAGTGTCAGTTTTCCGTAGTTGCTATCAAAACAGCGTCTCTTAACTCAGCTTGCAGTCTCGGTAGCATTTGTTCTATGGACAGAAAATACCACTTTTGGGTAGTCCATCAACGCAGTAGAGCTGACCCATGGTGAAACATAAAGGCACACTCACAAAAACTGAGGAAAAGAAGATGTTTGACTGATAATGTCATTGAGGGAGCATCTTCGAATAACCCCCTCAGTCTACAATGATGAACAAACGCTTCCTATAAATTCCTCCCTAAAACCTACGAGCTTAATTGTCTTTTTGATCCCAGTAGTTAATAACACTAAAGGTAAGTGTCCAACAAAAGCCCAAATTACTCCTTTAGTATAAAAACTGAGACCATTAGCAGCTGGAACAAAACTCTGTTTTTTTGAAAGGTCAAATAACAACCAGGCCCTGCAAGTTTTTAACATGCAATTTTAGCAAGATAAATGCAAGACAAAATATGTTTTAATAAAGGTAAGTTTCTCTTTAATTTAGCTCAACTTGAGTTAAGTTGGAGCTGATACATCCAGCATCTTGTTTACATGCCCACTCCAAACTGCAATCACCTAACGTTGGCGTGAAGGAGGTTAAAATGCGACTTATGATCCTGAGGGAAAATGCAGAGAGTGGAATAATTTTTGACTAGTAGTTCACATAGAAAGCATGATTTCAATAAACGGTACATTTGACATTGTTCAATTTAAAATATTGCAAGTTGAGCTTTAATTTAACATTTTGGAACATAATATGTATATTTTTTTTTGGAGATTTTCTGTCACAGACAAAGTGGTGCAGCTTTTGTATTTGCTATTCTAAACAGTCAGTCTAAACACAGCGCGTGTGGAGGTTCGGTAGCATTTGTTTGTAGTGGACAGAAGAATAACTGGGTAGTCAGCATGAGCAGAGATGCACACCATGGCTGAACATATAAAAGAGTAACACCCACAAAAGCTCAGAGGCAACTTCAAGGAAGATGTTTGACTGACAAGTGATCATTGGAGGAGCAGTGCTTGAATAACCCATCCTCATCTACCCAAACGTTGCAAGCTTTCCTAAAATTCCTCATTAAAACCAAGGCTACGTTGTCTTTTTTCCCAGTGTTAGAAATATCTAAAGTGAAAGTGACCAAACAGAAAGCCCAAATAGCTCCTTTAGTATTCAAAAAGAGCAGCATGACCTCATTAGTTCAGCCTGGCCAAACCAAACAGCTCTGGGTTTGGTTATCATCCTGAAAGGTCAAAGGTCAACAACCAGGCCCTGGGAAGTTTTAAAGAAATTGGGATAGCTAAAGTAAATGCAAAGAAAGAAAGCATTACTTGATCTTTCAAATAAAAGGGTGGGAAGTGTTTTGGTATAATTTTAACTCAACTGTAGTTTGAGTTGGAGCTGAAGGTTTTTCATTTCTCATGCTTCTTGTTTACAGGCTTCATATACGTGAATCACTAACGTATGGCGTGAAGGAAAGGTTTTGCAAATAATGCGAACGGATGATCTGTCATGAGAGCAGCTTATATAATGAGAAAGAAGCTGGAAATAACTAGAGAACATCATAGTCATGAGAAAAGATCATGATATTATAAGAAAACCTGGTACGTGTATGTATATGTTTAATTTAAACTCTGGATTGCCGTGATTATTTTCAGAATATATTGCAACATCCCACTTTTCTCTTTGACTTCTTGCTGTCGACTGTTGTTTCATGGAGTTCAGGGAACTGTCCTGGCTGTAAGTGGCTCGGGTTAAGAGCATCAGATAAATTCCTTAAGTGAAAACAGTAAACGTACAGGCATAAACTGCTCGCTGAACTGCAATTCTCACCAGGATAACAAACCACATTCCAGTGACTAATGAAGGAAACAAGTGGTGAAAGAAAAATAGATTAACTGAGAGTTTCTTTATACTCTGTGCAATGCAGGTTTAGTTTACAACACTAGTCTGCTTTAAACCCTGAATGCTCACCGTGAACTTGTTTACAGTCAGATGACAGAGTACAAGGTGGATTATCCCACCGTTCAGTCGTCTTTTATGTAACCTCTAAACCTTTCACTACGCTGCCTTATTTTCTAATTAGCTTGGATGTCAAGAAACACACATATGTTGTTGTGAACCTGCGGAGCACCGCGGGCAGCCTGCCCTTCTGAACTGTCTTATGTAATGTGTATGTTGATACAAGTGTGTGTGGGTCGCTCATCCCTTTTGAAGTCAAGTGACCTTTTCCAGTTTTGAATGCTTTCTCCTGTTTTTTTTGTTTGTTTTTTTTTTAAATGTGTGTTTTCCCCACTCTCATATATTTGTTCCCCCCACCGACTGTTTGGGGTCAAAGGTCACCCTGATGAGGACGAGAGTGAAACTAAAACAAACTAAAAACAACTTCCCCAAATGAATGATATTGATTTTGGTGGTCATTCTGAACATCTGTTTGCATGTCTCTAATCCTAATGGTGACCTAACTATAGGACCCTAAAGGGGAATTAATTAAATTAGTAAAATGAGTCAAAGTTGCCTGAAGATGAATGCTTAAGGGACATTCCACCAATTTCACTCCTGAAGTTCAGTTTACTTGTCATGAGGTGTACTACACACACTGTGAAAACAGTTGTATAATGTTTTCTGTGGTTCTGGAGGGAGATTTTTGAAGTGTGAAAAAAATAACAACAAAAAAATAAACCTGATGATGTCATCAGGGTTATCTCAGCTCTGGCCTGAGACTTTTAACTAGAAAGTCTGGGATAGGGATGCACCGATACCAGTAACAGATATCAGCCCAATACTGTGCTCATGTACTTGTACATGTAATTGCACAATAATAATACTACTCAGATATCACCACACCCAATACCGCTTTCCAAAAAGTAGCTCCTTCAACACAAGCAATTTGATAAAACATCTATAGAACCAACACGACGCAGAGTTCAAGGAGTTTGCTAATGCTAGCAGTGGGAAACAGCAGCAACAATTTGTTACATTGTGAAAGTGAGGAACATCTGATGAAAGTAAAATGTTTTTTAAAGTCATTGTCAGAACTGTAATGGCATTATTAAGTACTCGTATCGGTACTCTGTATTGGCAGATCCAAATGTAGTACTTGTACTTGAAACTGAAAAAAAAAGTGGTATTGGTGCATCGTAGTCAGTGGAAATAAACTGCAGGTGTCGGGTTTGGAAGAGACGGGTATTTAGGTTGTGTTCCATTTACCTTGGACATTGGAAGTCAGCTGCAATGGTGAGACTTCATACTTGAGTTGACCACGTTCCAGTAGTTGGAAAACAAAGAGGAACGCCTCCGGGAAAACTTTTGTTATGCTTAATAACAATGTATTACGTGGGATTTTACACAACTTGTCCATAGACAGAAATGGGACAGGGCTGCTTGAACAATTGATTCAATGAGACACAGAAGGCAGAAATCTCCAAAATATCCATCTGGGAACTCAGACATTTTGACTTCCTTGTTCAAATGGAGTACACCATTAGGACACATGGTCCAATGAAAGACACAGTTGCACTGCATTATGGGAACTGTAGAATCTAGTGCTTTTGGGGCTTGACCACACTAGGGAACAAAAGTCAGTGGGTTGATTGTGCATTATAACGAAAACCTGGCATGTGTGTGTATAGTTTTTTTTTTTTTTTTTCATTTCAACAGATTGACATGATTATTTTGGGAATATACAGTACTGCAATATTCCACTTCCCCTTTGACTTCTTGCAGTCCACTATTGTTTTTGTCTATAAGTGGCTTGGATGAAGGATGTGGTTGAGCCACATTATGGGAACTGTAGGATCCAGTGTTTTAGAGCTTGACCCTCACTAGGGAATAGAAGTCAGCATATCTCGGCCTCTGCTGCTTTGATTTTGACCATTTTTCCTGTCTGACTCTTGAGAATCCCTTAATTTATGCCCCTTGAAGTTTAAAATTTGATGTGTGAAAACACTGCACAGAGGGTTTGCAGTTAATCCACGTGACAGATTAGACTTTTCTATTAAACAAAATTTCCACATGAATGTAGACCCATTGTCACAGATTTTGGCGACACCTTTATTGAAGTGATTTCACACTACCCAGAAAGCATACAGTATCTTTAGCGGTGCTGTTCAGCGACACTCGGAGCATCATCAGAAGTACATCACTGTACAACAGCCTCTCTGTGCGACTGGCCAGAAGGTTTCCTTTTCGTGGGCCAAACGGACACAAAGAATTCAAGGCCTCAACAAGACTCTGCTTTGTTTTAAGCACAATAACCCCTTCAGCCCCGCGGAGGCAGCGTCCCGTTATTGCTCGATGACATGTGATGGATTCAAAGATTAAAGGCTGTATCTTAAACAGATGTCAACAAACTGGATGGAGGGAGTTTGGGGGGCGGGGTCATCCAGAAGTGAGTTATGTAATGTCTGGACAAGTCGTCATAGTGCACATCTGCTGCTGGTTTCTAGATTACCACGCCTGCTTCCTGCGGACAATGAAAAAGTTACAAAATAAACAACATAGCCATTTTGCGTATCTGAATTACATGTATTTTTCAGGAATAGAAACTGTCATTCTCTAAAATCAGGTTATAAAAAGTCATTTTGTCCATTATATTGTTCATCTTTCTCCTAAAAGTATTCACGTAATAATAATTTCATTAATGTCACAGTGGTGGCTGTGCGGGCAAGAACACTGAGGCTACACAGGACTACTTTCCATCTCTCCTTTTATATCTGAGCCGTAGTGAATTGTCGGTGCAGAACTGAAGCATGAGAGAGAAGGGGATGGGAGGGAGGGCTGTGACAGTAGAGATGGATATGTTGGGACATCAGTGTCAAGAGCCGGGATCAGCGGCTCGCTCCAGGCGCTGAGCCCCGGCCTGTGAACTAGTGCTAGACGCCCATTTAAGCAGTCGAGTGCAACAACAGCATTCATTTGTCTCAGTTTTTCCTTTTGGATTTAAAATCAAAGAAAGAAAAATCTGTGGCTGTAAGGTTGTCTTGAAAGACGTTACTATGAGACCTGTTGGGGTTGGGGTGGTTAGAGATGAATCTGAGGTCGTGGTTTTCACTCTCAGGGTGTAAACCACAGTGGTTACCAGGTTAAGTCTGAGCGCGGTGAGTGGCAGCGTCAGAGCGCGCTGCAAACTCCAGCAGAGCACAGAAGTGAAGAGTGGTATGACGACATCCTCGACGTGTCTCTCTCTGCGTGGATGGGTCACTAAAATTCCTTTGATATACTCTCACAGTACAAGGCTGAATGTTAACTAGAGTATGATAATGCTGTGGTGTTGCCTTGTAGAGAGGCAACACCCAGCTGGCTGTGGAGAAACTGCTAACCTATATTCAAGCAATCCATAATAAGGTGTTTCCAAAAAAAACATTTATGTAGGTTCGTTGACTCCTGTACAGTTTGTTTTCTCTTGTATTGAGGACATGCTCAGGCTTATCTCACAATGCTTCACTGAAGAGATAAAATTGGTTCTGCACTGTTTTTTTTTTACTTGTCTGAATAACAAAGCAAACCTGAGTTCTGAAGAAAGTATTTTTACCATAAGTTAAGTTCTGAACTCAAAACTTTACTTTGTAGCATTCTAAATGAAAGAGGGAGTCTCAAATGACACAGTATTGCATTAATTAGACTGTAATTTTATCAGCCAGAAAGACAATAATCACATGTCTCAGTCTTGCAGCATTTGTAGAAGATTATCATCAGCATTTTGCATTTTGGGAAACATATTTATTGGCTTCATTGCTGAAAGAAAGTAAACTAACATGAAGTTACATCCAGTTAGCATAGCTTGGTAACAGGCTGGCTAGTTTAGCTCTGTCCACAAGTAACAACATCTGCCAGCTGGCATTTCTAAAGTTCACTCAGACCACAAGTGAGACTGGGTATTGTTCAAAGATTTCCGATATAGGCACCAGTACCAATGCCTTGGTTGCAATACTTAAAGTTCAGTTACTCACTTTAAAGGAAGAGGCTTTTAAAAGACCTGGTGGGGAAAAAAAGAAAACAATCATCCCTGTTTCTCTTCGTAACATTATGTTTTTTCTGAACGCCTCTTCAACATGTAACATTAAACAATCCTAAGTCCACTAACTTAGGACTTTTTCGATACTCGATGATATTGAAGCCACTCAGTCGGTTAAAAGCATCAGAGTTCAATACCCAGCTCTGACCATATGTTGCAGTTTTACAGTGGCTTACATACCAGACTATTTCTTGGTTAGCTTGTTCCCCTGTGTTCCCTGTCTTTATGCTAAGCTAACTAGGTCCTTTGAAAAACCAAAGACACATCAATCATTTCATCCGCCTTGCTCTTAAACTTGCAGCTAACTGCACTATTCATACATGCTCCAACACCACCCGACTAAACCTCTGCTTCCAGGATAAGTGAAAAGCCTGATCGGCACTGCACACGTGCAGCTCTCAATATAGATGAGAAGGAAGTGAGATTCCTCTCTACTTAGATACTCAGATAGTAAGTCTAGCAACTCACTTGCCCGATGGGGCAAGTGGTAAAATAACACTATCCCGACGTGGCATTTTGGTTGCCCTGGGTAATGTGGCAGTGCTTGTTGTTGAGCCCCGGAGTGTATTTCCCAAAGTGTTCGTATTCCTTTTAAAGTCGAATGTCTTAAAACCGTGACTCAGCGCGAAAGTAGCACTCAGCTCAGATTAGGCAGATGTCTCAATAAGTGGGCAGCCACGTTAATCTGTTATAACATTCTGTCAGGCTTTCTGTGTGTGTGTGTGTGTGTGTCTAATCCTTTGAGTCATACAAGGAGATGATGTAGACCGTATTAATTTTATCATCTTCCGAGATCTTGGTGGCTGCTGCCTTTTTTCCAATAACACCTCTTTGATTTTAATTCCATATACGAATGGTTACCAATGTTTTTCTTCCACTAAAGCTCAGCTCTCAAAGTTTCTTCGACTTCTCTGTTCTCTCGTCTCCAGGTGTGGTTCGGCGAGAAATTCGACGCCCCGTTGCTGAGCCCCAGGAGCCCTCGCAGCCCACTAGCGCAGCGGCACGGCCCCGGTCTCGCAGATGTCTTCCAGTACGACCAGTGGCTGGCAGTGCGACATGAGGCCACCCTGGTGCCCATGCAGGAGGATCTGGCCATCTGGCTCACAGGCATGCTGGGTAAGAAATAATGCTTTTAGTGATTCTGACTCATTTTGGGGTTTTCTTTGCCAGCTCTGTTTGGTATCATGTTGTTTTGACATCTTTCAGGGAAAACAGATGGAAATAGTAAATGTCTCCAAACTTGTGCATATGTGAATTATCACTGGGCAGTTGCATGCTAACAGTTTGCCCCTCGAGGCTAGGAAAATACTGAAGCACAATTGACACGGGTCTCCCATGTAATTGGATTTGGATGCTGCTATTTCCAACCAAGCCTTAGCGAACCACAGGAACAGGAGTGGAACAAAATCCCTTATTTCACCCGTCTCTACCATTATACTGACACCTATTGTCCCCTTCGATACAATGGAGCAGTGAGGAAACTGAAGCTGACTGGAAACTGACTCTATTGTTGACTGGTAAAACCGTTTTGTTTTGTTTTTTCACCAGTCAGCTCAGTTTTTCTCATGAGGAATGCGGGCAGGTACTAAAAGCTCAGTATGAATTATTGGTACCGTGACCAGGATGACCTGTAAACCACTTTTTTTTTAGACTTTTTTAAAGTGTTTGACCCATCTGATAGTGAATCCTGAGGGGCCAGATACTGCAGAAACAGGTGGTGTGCAGCGGATAAAGTTTCAGGCCTCGAGGGTCGGCCGTTGTTGTGTGGAAAATAAACTTTTGTGGAGAAATCTTTAGTCACTTAGTGGTATAGCTGTTGTGGATTTTATTCACATGGCCTGAGTTTCCTAGGGGGAGATTTACAATAAGGGGTCGTGGGAGCGACGTAAGTCCTTGAGGAGTCTTTGTTGAACTGTCAGTGTGTCACTGTGTTTGTAAGTCCTACAACAAAAGACACTGTAGAGGGAGAAAAATGCTTTATAGTATTAAATTTAGACTGTAATTGTCTTTATTTTGTGCTGTACATGTAGTTTTGACCTACAAAAATTTGTGTGTCTTTCCACTTTTGTTTTTTCCAGGAGAGGAGGTGCGAGCAGAGTTTTTCATGGAGGAGCTGAATAACGGCGTGAAGCTCTGCCAGCTTATCGGCGTGCTGCAGACTAAGATCGCCCAGAGCTGCCCCTCTGCGCTCTGCAAGGTGAGTCAGACAGCAGCGATGAAAATAGCTCGGACGATCGTCCAAAGGGCAGCTTTCATGCTCACACATGGGGGATGTTTGGGGAGAGCTTGGCAGGTCACGGTGCGGACTAATCTCTGACCGTGTTCATTTGAAGTTCACTTTTCTGTTAACTCTCAGGAGCTGTCAGGCGGAGTTTTGACACTTTTTGACATTTTGATGTCGCTTAGAATTTCCACTTGTTCTGAGATATTTTTCTGCCAGAGCTAATAGACAGGACTTCTGTTTCTTAATCAAGGATGCATGTGCAGCTGTGTGTAGAAAACGCACTGCCACAGTATCATGATAGCTTAAACTGTGCATGGACAGTCAGTATTTAGAATATCATCTTGCTTGAAAATGATAAAATTGCCGCTAAGAGGTGAATTTATATGTGACTCTCGTCCTCACATTTTGCAAACTTTCTTTTACAAAACACATATTCTGTTTGACTGGCTAAATGGACTCTTGACACAGCAGCTAGTAGCAATAATAACATAAAGACTGCAGAAACACCCCGTTTACACCTGGTATTAAAATGTGATCTGTATCCTATAATGTTAATACAAGGAGTAAACACTGTATGATCTGGAGGTAGTCTGGCTTGCATGGTTTTCAGATCTTATGTAGGTGTAAACACAATCGGTATCTGGATAATTTATCTGGATACAGATCACATTAATACCAGGTGTAAATGTAATGTAAACCATTAAGTGATGGTACAAGAGCACAAACGCCTCCACACACAAGTTATATTAGCATAAAACAAGTAACATTAGCATAAAGCAATTAACTTTAGTGCAAAAAATAACATTAGCAATTCTTGCTGGTTGCCTGCTGATCAAGTTTAGAACACCGAATCTTGCTCGTTCTGGATGATAGTGACATTAGCATTTACTTCCAGGCAGTAAACATGCCAGATGTCTTATACCAGTGCAAAAATTTAGATGCCTGCAGTTTATGCAGGCAAAACCTCCCTCAACTCTGTTTCAGTAGCCCTACGCTAACTTCTTTTTGATCTCTTTTGGTCTTTTTTTCTACCCTTTGCATGTGCACACATCTCACAATGGTGTTGTCAGAAACCTGTCTATATTAACATGTCTTTGTCCTTGTGTTTTTTTTATATCCCCTAACTTGACCACATATGTCTACACTGATTTTTATGATTATGATGATGTTTCATAGATGTTATTTTTCTTAACAGCTGTTCCCCACGCGGAAGGTTGCATGTAAGCGGGACGCCTCTCCAGGTTCCTTCTTCGCCCGCGACAACACCGCCAACTTCCTGGCCTGGTGTCGCCACATCGGCGTGGAGGAGACGTACCTGTTTGAGTCAGAAGGCCTCGGTAAGAGCAGCAGCAGATATCACGACACCTACACACTGCTCTCATCTACTCTGGAGAAAATGCATCCTTTCTGTACTTCTCATCACTATAGAAGCACAGTGCCCGTTTGTTGCTCTCCACCTTTTCCTCAATTCCTGCACAGCAGCCTTTCAAGCCTTGACATGTAAACCCGTGTCTGTTCTTGTTTCCGAAAACTCAAAGTTCAGATTTAGTCAGTGTTTGTTTTTGGCTGATTTGACCTGGCTGTACCCAAACATGGGTCTTTGTTGTTGTTGGTGTAATGCAAGAACCCACAGTAACTTATTAATCTGCTATTCTGCTGCTCAGGCAAAGATCAGGTTAGTTTGTGACATTCCCACCTCATAAATATCCAGATAAAAATTCCACCGAAGGCTGCAGTGAGTAAGAGTTTTGTTTATCTAAGCAGAATGCCACCTCAGTTGTCTGTTGCACTTCGATGCCCTGGAATAAAAGACTCACCGAAGTGTCTAAATAACATTCTTACACCTGTCTCACTGCAGCCTAGTCACTGCTCTTGAATCGGAAAACTCTGAAAGGAGTATCATGATGAGTTTTCCTTCATGTTCTTGGCCACTGTCTATCTACTGGAAAAAAAATCTTTCTGTTTTTCCTCTTAAACTTGAATTTCTTTAGCGAGCATCTGTTGAGTCCAAGACAGTTTGAAAATCAGGCCAAGATGAAGTTAAAATCAAGTAAAAATAAGATACCAGATGTCCTGTGCAAGACCTAACGAGTACTTGAGGGGCTCATTTAAATATTTAGTCATATGTACAGAACACTACAACATATTTATTTAGTGTTTGGATGAGAATCAGAGGACAAGTTAGGGAAATTATGCCAGAAAACTTTAAAGATAAGTGGAAAGAAAAAAGTCAGACAGTGAAACAAGTGTGATAAGACAGAGACATGAAATGTTAGCTGTATTTTTGATGATTGAGGACTAGATCTTCTTTCTTGTTTTGAATAAAAACATCATCTAAGTGAATGTAATGAACCCTTCACTTTTCGGAGTCAGTGTTGGGGTTCATATTGAGGATGTCACCGGCATAAAACAGACTGTGGTTGTAATCTTCTAATAACTTTGCAGAGCTCTACTGTTTAAGCCTTCCTTCTTAATGGTTTAATAGGATCTGTAGTGGAGAGCAATCACCCTGAGTACTCCGCATGTGGGATCACTTCATTACAAGTAATGGCTCTCTAAAAAAACGGATCGGGGCGATTTAGAAAGAAAGCCGTGCATCTGCTCATCCAAGAATGGAAACAAGATTCTCTAATTCTTAAATAGATTTTGATTAGTTTGTTTAGTCCTTTAAAGTTGCGCTCCTCACCTCAAACCTCTGTTCTCTTCTGCATGAATCACCCAGCAGCCCCTCAGGGAACAGCTAACTTTATCTTATGTGCTCATAGTGTCACGTTTTCGAACATAACATGTGAGTTTTGTTGCATCTCCTCTTTGCTGTCCTGTTCTGTCTCTCTAAAGGAAGCAGACGTGGCAGCTGCTTCTTCAGATTATTCATTAACAGTCTGTTAATTGTTGTGTTTTCTGCCTCAGTGCTGCACAAGGAGCCTCGGCAAGTTTGTCTCTGTCTGCTGGAGATCGGCCGCATCGTCTCAAAGTAAGTCCTTTAACACAGAAGAAGAAATTAATCATTAAGATGCAGTTTAAAGGAAGACTTTGGCACCTTTCATGTGGATGTCCAGTCAGTGCTGGAGGTAGATGTGGTCAATTGGAGCAGTAAAATTAACCTGTGCCTGAAAAAAACAATGTTTCTGCCTTATGATTGGTTTAACATTTTAGCGCCAGAGTTGCACATGTAAACTCTGCTGTGTGTCTCTCAGGTACGGTGTGGAGCCTCCTGTGCTGGTGAAGCTGGAGAAGGAGATCGAGTTGGAGGAGACTCTGCTGATGACAGAGGAGCCGCCTCCAGCCGTCAAAACCTTCAGCGTGTGCTGTCAGCACGGCGGCCTCTACCAGCCCGGGGTGAGTTCTGACTGACAGCTGGAACATATGATCAGGAAGTAAACGCTGTCGTGTTTTCAAACAGCCAGAACATGAAACTTTCCACCTGGAGGCAGGACGCGTGGCACGAGGCCCTCGTCTTCTTTAGATGGTCGAGTTACCGCCACCAAAGACATAACGGCGAGCTGTCCTCTAACCTTAGTTTAGTCTCACAGAAACGAGCAAAAAGAGGACGGCGTTGACGGGCTCCAGCTGATCACGTTAGCATCACATAGGTGGTACATGTGCGACCCAGTTGAAGCCGAGCCAAGGCTCTTGCCGCTTCACTGGTGCCCCACAGGGTATGACGCATCACGGCCGACCACGTGACGCTTCGCCGGCGCCCGTGACTCGCTGCCACACGTGACCTCCGAGCTACAGATATGTTCCGTCATATAGCCATAAGCGAACGCTGCAATGAACTCGCCGTTAATGTACCAGAGTAAATTCTCCATCTACATCAGCTGCGGTTCTAAATCATTTCTGATGGACAGTGTGATTCTAACGCTGTCAGTGTTGGCTGGGTGTATTCTCCCCTGTGGGTGAAACAAGGCTCCAACACTGTCGGGGTTGGGGGTTTTATTCCCAGAGGAGACAGCAGGGCTAAAAATAACTGCGATCATTGAAGCGGAAGGCAGTTTGGGGGAAAAAACATCCACCAACTTACATTTTTCTTTTACACACTTAAATAAGCAGCTTGCAGCAGTTATTTTAGTTTTTAGTGTAGTGTGTCTTCATGCCTCATCACTTGTATCTCATCTTGGGAATGACATTTTAACGTGTCTCACAGCTCGATTCAGTGATCGAGTCAGTAATTACATCATTGCTCACTTACGTGGCAGCAAAAACTGGAGATCCTTAAAGGGACGCCCCCAGTATGGAAAAGCAGCAGGAGTACCAGCTGAGGAAGCTAAACAATATACTGCTTTGGAGAATTGTTTAACCACCTTAAAAAGTCTGTATTTAAAATATTTTCGCCGCTTTATTGTGCTGTCAGACAGCCTTTGTCTTTGGGAAACTGGCATTATATATTATTCTCTCTAAAGTCACCAGACTCCATTGGCAAGAACAGTATTTTTACCTTGCACAACAGAGGAGTTGCTGGTGCACCACTGCCAGTGGTTTGTTTATTATCATTTATTAGCAGTTTCCTGCTGGAAAAGGCTGTCTGACTACAAGCTAGAGGTTTTTTGAGGTGGGCCTTCTTTTAAGCTGCCAAAAATATGTTTTGTTGTTGACTTTGTCCAGCTTCCGTGCTGATACTCCTCTCTGCTTCTCCAAACTAAACGTGTGTCAACCATCTCTACTGTAGCTAATAAACTGACTATCAATAAGTGCCTCATACAACCCCACTTTAAAAAATCTGGATTATCCCTTTAAATGTATTGCCCTATCTTCCAGCCATCTGAGGTGACACTAAATTAACAGTATTGCTGCCAATGAGACTTCAAATATGGCTGTCTTATGGTCCTCTCTCATCCCTTCTAGGAGCATGGCATGGACGACCCACCCTGCAACTGCTCCAACAGGGTTTCCATTGAGTACCTGTCTGAGGGACGCTACAGACTGGGAGACAAGACCCTCTTTATCCGGGTGAGTGCTCTTAACTCACACACACACACACACACTCTGTGCAGTGGCAGCAGACTTGTGTTTTGGCTCCTTCATGTTAGTAATCCAGACAATCCACTAAGGTCACTAAGTTCCCCCATTCAGCAGTAGCAGCTCAGTTATGTCACAGTTTTTGAAATGCAATATTTCAAATGTCTTTATTATTCTGAGAAAGAAATGCTACCAGTGTCACAATCCAGTTTAGTAGGAATACTTGAAATGCATTTTGAGACAATAGAAGAGTGGTTGAGGGTTTGTAGACACTGTGATAGCATCAGTTATGTCTGAGCTGGAGAGGATTTCTTCATTGAAACAAGAGCAAAGAACGGCACTGAAGGCTTTTCTCCGTGAAAAAGATGTTTTCGCTCCTCTCCCGACCGGCTTCGACAAGATTTGATCTGATTGGCTGAAGTTAATCCGTGTTAGACGTGACAGCCAGGTGGGTTTTTTGAAAGTGCCTGCCCTTTTCCAAACGATTTCTAAGGACGACTTCTCGGATGGTTTTGTGCAACAAACCATCTGGTGTGTCAGGTTAGGAGGAGAGAGAAGCAATCGATCTCAGACTATCACATCAAGACCTCCGTAGATTACAGGGTAACACTATTGTAGCTTAAATTACACAATAAAAAAATAAACTACAAAATAAAATACTCTTTTAACCATTTTTTAAACATGTCAGATTTTCATGGTTTTAAATGATTTTCTGATTTTATTATTACATTTACATAAACTGCAGTGGTCAGTGTTTTAAATACAAGCAGCAGAAGCACACGATCATCAAGTCTGTTTAAATTGGCACTGGCTGCTCTAGTAGTACTGTTTAAATGAGAGCTGAAGCACAGTTCACAGTAGAGGCATAAATACTGTGTTTATGTGCTATTAAAAGTGTGGCAGCACAGGCTGCTGTCAGTATGTGTGTGTGTGAGTCTTTACTACATCACTGGTGGACACACGTAAGCTTGTTACCCAATCGTGGCAGATTGCGTTAGGCGATTACATCATAATTACACGGCCGTCCGTGGTGTCAGGCCTGAGGACAGAAGGACAGGCGCTCATTTATAGATGTGCTGCAGCAGCTATTTTAGAATATTCCAGGAATATGTCACTGTTGATTTTTGACTGTCTACAAAGATCTGTGAAGACATTTTTGTCCTGTTTACACCAAACTAAAGTGTCTTTCTGCAGGAGAGAATCTGCTCACCAAATGATTTGTTTTGGCTCCGCAGATGCTTCATGGTAAACATGTGATGGTGCGTGTCGGCGGCGGCTGGGACACGCTGCGCGGCTTCCTGATGAAGTACGACCCTCTGCGGGTGCTGCAGTTCACCACTCTGGAGCAGAAGATCCTGGCCTTTCAGAAAGGCCCCCCCCCCAGGGAGGTCAACACGGCAATGCGGCTCCGCCCCCTCCTCCTGACATGGACCCTCTTGCCGCTGTCAATAACCTCATCTCCTCCTCCTCAGCCTCCTCTTCCTCCTCCACCTCATCGTCTTCCTCGTCATCTGGCTCTGCCTGTAAGCCGGTGTCAGTGACCACTGCAGGTCAGACGTGTCGCTCCTACACCGCCTCCCCGGCCTGCACGCCCACGCTGCCCAGAAAAGGTTCTGCTACAACGCTCAAGAAGAACCTCCAGGGGGCGCCTTCTTCGCCCAGGAAGCC
Organism: Lutjanus argentimaculatus; assembly: GCA_034769285.1. Lineage (NCBI taxonomy): Eukaryota > Metazoa > Chordata > Actinopteri > Lutjaniformes > Lutjanidae > Lutjanus > Lutjanus argentimaculatus. Next base: position 15,361,864 of record JAWZSL010000020.1, on the reverse strand, counting down.
CACCCAGCTGCCCCTCCCCGTCACCACCAAAGGCTCCTCCTCGCTGCCTGCCACGCCTGTGGGCAGCTCCTCCAAACAGTCTCCCAGCCCAGGGTGTCAGGGTGCGCAGCTCCACCGCAGAGCTCTGACTCCATCCTCAGCTCCATCAGCTGCTCCTGCAGATCCAAACTCCGCCTCCAAACTGAAGCTCAGACCGACACCACGTGGCCCCGCCTCTCAGCCGAGGAGCCCCGTCTGCCCCGAGCCGTCTTCCAAATGCCCCAAACCCTCCAGCCCCTGCACCTCCCCCACCACCACCTCTGTGCCTCAACCCGTCACTGCACCCGTACGGGCACCTACCCCTAAAGATGCCCGTCCCCCAACAGGCACCAGCCAGCGCTCTCGCCTTGCACAGCGCCGCCCCGGCTCCCCAGCCTCACGCCTCCGTCTAGAGGCAGCCAGGCGAGCCCGGACGGCCGCAAAAGCTGCGGTGACGACAACGCCAAGGGCGGTGACGACAGCGCCCCAAACCCGCACCCCCACACCCAGCTCACGGACAGCCTCCCCGGCGCCGCCAAAACCCGCCTGCTCCCAACCGAAGAGCAAAGAGGTCCCAGCCAAAGCCAAAGGGCCGGCCCCGACCAAGGCGGCTGCCGCCCCTCCACGCAGTCCTGTTGCCGCCGTCCCCGGGCGGGTCCTGGGGGGCAACACAGGCCCTTCTCCCGCCAGCAAAGCCAATCAGAAAATGCCAGCCACAGCACAGAGAGCGGGACGAAAGCAAGCAGCCGCCACAAACACCGTCAACGGGAACTCGACTCTGAAACCCGAACTGACTCCCGGACAAGTCCTGGCCACACAGAAAACCTGCCCCAGCGTCAAAGCTGTCAAGACCGACCCCGGCGTCAGCAAGAAGGCCCCACAGTGCAAGAGCAAGAGTGGGGACCCTTATTTTGAAATGAACAGTAGGAGGAGGCAGAAGACGTAACGGGAGGACTTCGCCAAAGCCAGCAGGCTGGTCTCACGTAGCTTATTACAAAACCAGCAGCACTTGTTGGAGCTCAGACTCTTTAAACAAACAAATCCAGTCACTAATCCGCATCGAAAAGCTTCTCACGTTTGACCATTTTTGTTTTGTTTTGTTTTTTGTCTTCAGATTTATTTTTGTTTGTTGGTTTTTGTATGTTATTTAATAGTCTTAAATTTTATTTTTTTTTAATCCAAAAGGGTCAAAGATGTCATACTTCATATGTCTCGTCTTTGTGGTGATTTAATGGTCTTTTTTTTTGAGACGTCAGCTCCATGTACCTGTTAACACTAAAACTTGCACAATGTTTACATTCTCACCTTCATTACAGCCGTTACAAAGTCATGTGTCAACTGACTTTTAAAGAACTAAGGGTAGAATTTAGCAGGAAAATCATGTTAAAACACTAACCTCAGCGCTTTTTTAACTCAACACAGGATCCCAGGACACAGCCATGATTCAGTAAAATGCACTTGAGTGAACGTTTATTCATGGCGGTGCAGCTTCCGAGTCCTGTTTTCTCCCAGACGTTACCAAAGTTGTGGCATTTTCTGGAGTTCAGTGACACAACTGGAACAGAAAAGATGGTTTCTGGTTCATTTTTAATCCCCAGTGAGAACAAATATTCCACTGGCGGACAGTCAGATGTGATAACCGTCTGATTTTTTTTGTATAAATGATATCTAGGTGGGAGGGTTGTGTCTGCCGATGGCGCCGGACAAAGCGCCATCAGGACCGGACCTCCCTGTCGTGTGCCTTCATCAGAGATGTCTTGTTTCTGAGCGGCATTAGAATGTATTAGATGATCTGAGATGGTGGTGGGTGGGTGGGGGGGTGTTAATGGTTTTTATTGATGAAAATTGCACAGTGTGTACGAGCACTCATGACTTTGGTTTCTGAGAGAAAAAGCCAGAGTCGCAGATGAACTACTGATCAAAACGCCTCTTTTCTTTTCGAACAGGAAACCCTCGAGGCCCTCCGGCGGCCAAAATCATTTTAGAGCAGAATCTACTTGGTATAGACTTTGTTTTTATATGGTTTCTAATTTTTTTGTGTGTATTAAAAATCTAGTTTTCTATGTGGTGTTTGTGTATGTGTGTGTGCGTGTGTATATATACAGTATATATATTATCAGTGAGGCTTTTTTCTTGTTTGGCACTTTACAGAAACCGCTGTGTTTTGTCAGATTTTGAATGTTAATTCTGTCGATTGTGTCTCTCGTTCCAGCTACCTTTTTTTGTCAATTTGATTAATAAATGGACAAAGTGTTTTAAAGGTGATCTCGGCTGTGTGGCTTTCATTTTAACAGGTTTTGCTGCTGCACGTTGCTGCTCCAAATGTTTTTGAGGATTTATTTTCACTCTAAAGCCTCTAAAACTCTCTTAGCCTGAATACCCAGCAAATTCCTCAGAGTATCAGACGTTAAACAGAAGACGCAACAGAGGTAGGACTGAGTCAGAAGTAAGACCAAAGTCACAATGCACTTTTCACCAAACATAATATCATTTTGACAACAGAGCCTCGATTTAGCGTTCTTTGTGCAGCTCCAAATGTTGAACAAAGCTGGAAGTTGTTGCATCTGACTAATTTTCAATCCACACGTTTTTCATACTGCAGTTCATTTTTTAGTTGATGACTGCGTAATATTTGTTCAGACAAAATGATCTTTGGTATCATTTTTCTCTGACTGGTGTTCCATATCGTAATATTAGTTTTAGAGCCCAACAGATACTGGATTTTTGGGGCTGATACCGATATTAGAGAGGAAATAGAACGGTGTTCTTTTGTGTTGTCAAAATATATTTAACTTGAATTAAGAAAAAGAATCAAATATACAAAAAATGCTGCCAGTATAAAACTAATATATAATGCTTGATACCAATATAGACCTATATAGCTATTATAGACCAGTATCAGTATCAGACTGATAATATTGGCCAAGTAATATATATATCTGTCTGGCACCAGTTAGTTCCTCATGGTTCTCTCCTGCAACTTGATTGGGATGTTATTGAATTGGTTCAAACAAAGTAGATCTCAAGAATGAAGTGTTGATTGCTGAGAATGCGTCGTGTTAACATCAGCTGATTCAGGAATGATCTGATTTATGGATTCACACTTTTTAATCTTTGGTCTTGGTGGAAGGTATCAAAGTATTTTCAAGTCAAAAGGCTCAAGTCCATGTGAAGTCACAAATTGGTGTCAGTTCAAGTTGAAGTTGCAAGTCTTTTTTTGATCTTGTCATTAAATTTGTGACTTGAGGGGCGCCCCTGTAGCTCAGTTGGTGGAGTGCAGCACCCCATGTTTGGGGCTGTTTGTCCTCCGTGCGGTCGCTGGTTTGAGCTCCTGCCTGCAGCTCATTTGCTGCGTGTCCTCCCCCTCTTCTCTGCCCCCTTTCCTGTCATATCTTCAGCTGTCCTCTATCGTAATAAAGGCAAAAGCCCCCCCAAAAAAATCTGTAAAAATTTGTGACTTGTGTCCACACCTCTCTGCAGAGGTACTGTAGAACAATCTGTGACTTTGCCTGACGTGAATTACTTAACTGTTACTCCTGTTTACTTATATACACAAGCAAGAACTGAGCAGGGAAACAAGTGATATAGAAGGCCTTGTGTTACCCATTAGTAAAACCACAAAAAAAAAACTGGATATTTGTACATAAACGAGTTAAACTTCCTGTGCTCAGTAGGAAACAGATCATTGAGATAGTATCTATAGCTGCACCTCTGCTTCCTCTGCTCCATCTATAGCTGCACCTCTGCCCCCACCCCCATTCAGTTTATCACTCCGCCCAAGATTTATGACCAGTGACAGCTATTCTACTCATCACTGCATCTTAAAGGAGAGGGTGGGTGGACGTCTCTAACAGTAAGACGTGGCAGGAAATTAGCTTCTATTTATTTATGACGCCCTTAATGGCAGCTTACCATCAGATATCACTTCCTTATTACACTGGTCCCACAGTCATTATTTGATTATTTAGGTGAAAGTCCAACAAGAAAACACTAAATTTGGGGAAAACTGATTTTAGTTTTTGTGCTGTTCACATTTATAACAACATTAAAACTTAACACAATACATTTTTTTTGCAGCAGTCATTTTGACATGAACTGTTGTTGACTGTTTTGTGTGTATTTATTTTATTTTATTTATACTTGTGGCAACACTGACAATGATTCCTCCAGATTTAAATCAGGAGTGAGTCTGACCAACATCTCCCTCATTCCTATTAGTTTTGTTGCATCTGTTGGAGCAGGAAAAATGATCGATTCTACGCTTCATTTCAAGACTGAAATGTGCCAACAGTTAAGTGTAAATAAAACAGAAAAATAAACATAAATAAATGAAATAATTCACATATATAAGGATTTTTAAGGCTTTGGAGTTGGCAAAATGCCAATAAACCTTTTTCAAAGCAGCCATATTGATAAGAAATACTGCAGGAGGGTGAACGTAGATTTTACCAGCGATACTAATTAAGGTCAGTCACATGCACAACAGCAGCACCCTGACTGAGCTGAATGGAACAGAGCCTTGATTAGTTTCACTGGTAACGCCTGTGCTCCTCCCACTATTTCATGTGAAAATGGCTGCTTTAAAAAAGGTCTGTTAGTTGGTAATTTTATTGATGGAAATTTTAAATAAAGGTTTCCTGTTACAAAATGTAGTTTTGTGGATGTGATGTTGAAAAATGAACAGAAAGGTTTGAAAGAATATAACCTGCAGAAAAAAAATACCAGTACAAGGACAGTTTGTTTTACCAAGTCCACAGAAAGAGCAGTTAGAGACAGTGTCACTTCTCATGTTTTGCAAATAATCAAGTACACCAAGTGTCTTGAAGACAATGTCCAAACTTTTCCCCACTGGATATTTCAAAGAAATCTGACAAATAATTGATTATTTATGTGGAATCATGATAAGAGGGATGTGAGGTTGATGATGAGAAACATACTTTTCTAATTTGGTTTCAACAAGAGATGGTTCAGTGTTCAGATGACATCCATTTGAATGGCAAATTATTTCCTTAAGGTAATTAAGAATTACTCACAGAAGACCTTCTGAATTATTATTTATTATTACTGTGCCCACATCGTTTCCAATACAGCTCTGATAATTTTGAACCTGTGCAGAGGTCTGATCAGTCACAATAAGTGAAATCACCTGTCGCTGTGGAAATGAACTAGCAGTTTGACTTGTTTAACAATTTGCTGCCCTCTAGTGGTTTTAAAGAGACACTGCAGCTGCGGTCATCATTGTGCTTCTTTAAACCTGCAGACCTGCACTTTTACACACTCCAGCTCAGCAGGGAGGTCTGGAGGGACAATCTTCAGCTTAAATAGAATCAGCTGTTGTCGACTGATTAGTTCACTGAGGCCCAGAGACCATTCAATCAGTCACGTGTGCATTTTGGACACCAAACTCCACTCAAAGTAGTGATTTCGTGCTTGGACATGTGATGAGAAATACTCATACAAGTAAAGTCCGACTTATGTAAGCTATGTAATATTATCACACTTAACCTATAGTATCAAAAGTAAAAGCACTCGTTATGCAGTAAAATGGTCCCTGTCAGTATTTTATTATATCTGATGTTTTTGACTAAATATTACGTTGCATTCATGTGCATGTTGTATTTTAATTACTTTCTATGCTGTTGGGTAGTTTAATCTACAGCAGTGCATCATCTTCTGAGTCAGAGTCAGGGTGCTGTTTTTAGCTCTTAATTAGCATGATTGCTAACACCTGTGTTTACTCTGCAGTTTCATATCAATATGGCTGCTGTGAAAAAGGTCTGTTATCACCCACCTCTGCAGTTCTTCTCAGCTGCTGAGTGTTTCGCTTGTTTTAGCTCATCGTTTTGGTTTTACTGTCCTCAACTGTTCTTGTTCAGTCTTACCAGAGGATGAACCCGCTGTCAACTACAGCAGACTGACAAAGTCCAAATATTTTTCCTTTAAGAGTAGAGCTGCAATGATCAGACCACCAAAATGAAATCTGGGAGACTGGTGTGTGCTTTTTCCCCAATTTTTTGGAGGACATTTTATAGACTAATCCAGTGGTTCCCAGTGGTCAAACACTACTAAAAACACTCTAAGGAGTGGTTTCTGGTGTGCAGACTTAATTTTATTCTTTAGCTTCTGAAAGAGGGACATACCAGAAAAAAGTCTGGGCACCACTGGCTTGGTCTCAAGAAAACTGAAAAAAAGTACATCACAATTTCCCAGGGCCCAAAATAACATCAAACTTCTTTTTTGTCCCCCAACAAACAGTCCAAAACCCAAAGACTCTTACTGTCGTACATGACAAAGAAAAAGCTACAAACTTTCACATGTAAAAAGCTGGAACCAGAAAATGTTTGATATTTTTGTTTGGAAAATGACTGAAACCATTAATCGATTATCAAAATTGCTTTTTTTTTTTTTTGTTTGTTTTGTTTTTTTTGTCCAGCAACCAGTACTTTAGCCCCTTTCAGAAGCTGAAAAGAAGCTTACACTCCCCACACCCCCGGTCATTTGCTAAGTTAATCTGATGCCAAATTAAACTTTGACTTTTACGATATTATAAAACATAAATCATTTCTAAGGATATTTGTACCTGATAATTAAAACAATCATCAGTCACAGCCTTACTTAAGAGGTGGTAGAGACCAAAAATATAAATATTTGACTTTTAACCAGAAACAAGTTGTATTTGTTGTTTACCGTGTCAAATTTAAATGATATGTCTGTAGCCAAAATCTACTTACTTTAGGTTTAAAGATTACAGATTCAGAATGTAAAAGATACAGAATACACTGTACATTCATTATGCTTTGTAAAAAAAAAAAAACACACCCTCTTGTGTTTAATATCAGCCATTTTTTTTCTCCATTTTTTTGCCCTCACAAAGCTGGTTGGACCTCATAGTAGGCTACAGATTTTTGGACCCCACAAATACAGGTAAACAAGTTCATACATATACATATTTACTATTCACACAAAGAAAGAAAGGTTCACCTGTAGGCATTATTTATTAAATATCAAAACATGTTAAATTACAAATGACCTCATTCTTCAGAGATGAGTTGCGTACGGTTTCTGTTTTTGACATTTGACAATACTGACAAGACATTTACAGGCTTCAGGTTTCATCAGTCGTCTCAGTGCATCGTAGTCTAAACACTGAGTGTGAAACCCTGAGAACAGTCCCGGCACAGGAGTTCAAAACAGATCCACAGATTAAAACACAATCAATCAAATTAAATATATTAAAATTCAGTGTGCAAATTACAAAAAGACTGAGCGGACACCGAGCGGTGTCCGATTGAGTACACAGAAATAAGCAAGAAGGAAAAACATCTGTTCTGCAGAGTGAACGCAGAGAGGAGGAAACTACTGAATGTTTTGTCTTATTTTGTTTAAGGGCTAAAAAGGAACAAATGTGCAATATTGTGTTTATTTACTTAGTTTTTTGTTTGCTTGTTGCATGTTCCTGACCCTCAGTTTACTGACCTATGTGACATCATCATAACTTATTTCACTAAAACCTTCAGGGACAAATGGCACTTGACATTTAGAGTTCAGTCTAAAAACATAAAATCATCACATAATCTGTAAAATATTAGAGGATCCTGTGTATTCTAAGGTTTAAATGAACTTTAAGGAACACTTTCAGGTGTTTTTATTAAATGTCTGGCCTGAGTGTGCAGTTTAAAATCAAACTATAAAAGCAGGAAGTTTGTCTGTGTGGACGTGCGTTTTAAATATTTTGTCGATCTACAAATAAAATGCCTCGCTTTGTAAATTGTGAGTTGTGGCTTTAGTGCAAAAACAGTAAAAGGAGCAGAAGCAAAAGACATTTCTGTGATTAAAAAGACATTCTTAAGTTCTTCTTGAGCAGTTTCAATGATTGTTAAAATGTCATTTCAGTGTTAAATAAAAGTGGCGTTCAGGGCGAAGAAAACGTCAGTCTTTGTACAAAAAGTTCTTCTCATTTTCAAGATTTTAAAACTCCAGATCCACCTGAAGAGTGTCAGTGATACAATCCGTCTTGGGGTCATTTATGCTGCATTTGATGAGACTGAAGTTTCCAGCACCAGTTAAAAAAAAATCACGAAAGTCTCTGTCTTCTTTGAAACTTGGCAGTCTGAGTCTCCACAGGTCAACAAAGCACCTCTGAGATCTTTTCCTCTCTGGTTCAGGCCCCCGAATGCGCCCGCGCGTGTAATAGTCCACTTTTCGCGCAGAGGCGTCACAGGAGCAGAGGTGTGTGTTCTCCGGCCGGCTCCATCCTCTTGGTGAGCTGCCGCGCTCGGGCCAGGAGGCGGTTGGGCAGCGGGGGGAAGTGGTGGCTCGGGTCGAGGACGTTGGTCTTGCGGCGCTCGCGTTCCTGCAGCCACATGAGGTACGGGCTGGGCGGGAAGAACGGCCGGGAGCGCTCGCGGTACAGCTGCAGGACGATGCCGCAGACGCCGAGCACCACCCACACCGTGATCATGATGTAGTCTGATTGACAGGAGGGAGAGGTGGAGAGACAAGACTGTGTTGAGATGATAAAATTACAGAGATTCTGATTTCTGTGTGATGAAAGTCATTGTAGCATCTGTTAGTCTTTCTGATCTCATTTTGAATACTAAGTCATTATTTGGAGAGTTTTTTTCTGATCTCACTGGTGGAAATAGGCTTGCATAAATTTTGAACTCACCGATGGTCTGAAAGGGAACGTCAGTGAACACCTGACTGAAGTTGTTGTTGAGGAAGCGTTTCAGGATGTTCAGTGTGATGTATGAGAGGCTGGTGTAAACGTAGGCGTTGAAGGCCAGGATGACGGCGTAAGCGCCGACCACGCCGCACGTGACGATGTTTCCCTGAAGAAAGAAACACAAGAAAACATCACTTTTATTATTCTCACTTTTTGGATGTAGAATGAGGCATTTAGCTGGCTTTAAAAAAAAACCTTGCTGAGACTGGGGCTGTACACAATGTCATTTTGCTTTACATTTGAAGCTTCTGTTGAGGTTTTCAAATGTCTGTAATCAAATTTTTTGACATCACACCTAAAAAAAATCCTAGCAAAATCCTCAATTGAATAAAGTGATTTATCAAATTAAATGTCTTTTTTTATTATTGAATACTCTGTTAACAAGGTACATGCTTCCCTTTGTGTGCCACAAGCAGGAGAGCACATAGTTTTTGACCACAGTGAAAATATTGTTTTTAAAAAGCTTAACACCAACAAGTATGCACTGAAGCAGAATATTTTGTTAGAGCTATGTTGTTTTTTTCCAAGAAATATTGACTTTTGACACTCTGGAGTTATTGGAAATGTCTGAAAACCGAATAGTATAATATTTATATTAGTGCAGCCAAATCTTTAGCTGCAACTGTGCAGGAGTGCCAGGGTTTAAACAGAATGAAGAGACATGAAAAAAGCTGTGCAGAATTTGATTGTTTGAGAATTCGAATGTCGAAATTATGGACAAAGCACTGAAGCTTTGAAACACAAAAACAATGAAACATTGGCAATTTCTAGGCAAATATTCCAGAATAAGACAATATCTTCACTAAAATATTCAAATGAACACTGGGGACAACTAGAGGAGCGCTACTACAAAACATACAAACAACTCAGTAAAGCTGATCTTCCCTGAGTATAAAACAATTAGCTCAGAAATATTAAAACAACAATTGTGCTTTTTCAGAATAACTATTTCTTGGCCCGGCGCAGTGATTTCCTCGAGTCTTGTCGTGACCGTGAGGCGAAGAACCAGGGAAATAAAAAAACACAACAAACAGTCACAGCAAGCAGCTCCTCATCAACCACAACTTAATATTTTTTCCATTTCTCTTTGTGTGCAGATGAGGTGTTAGTTACTGAGCTTTAGAGGTGCTACTAGGACAGAGCCCAGGCTAGCTGTATCCCTCTGTTTCCAGTCTTTATGCTAAGCTACGCTAATAGTGTCCTGGCTGGAGCTTCATATTTACTGCACAGACACGAGAGCGGCATCAATCTTCTTTGCTATCGTCAAGAAAACAGATACACATTTTTTTATAATGTCAAACTATTCCTTTAAGAAGTGAAAAGGCCATTAGAGACATGAATGAGACCTGTGGTGAATATCTGACCATGCTGCGACTGTATTTTGTTCAGTTATGTCATGTTAAGTTTCATCTTTGTGAAGTACTTTGAAACTTATTTTATTTATTTTGATTTGTCCTGTTTTGTTCCAACTTAGTTTAAGTCATTATGTGAAGAATCTTAATGTGATTATACCATATTTCATAATTCAGCATCACAGTGTCATTCTTAACGCTGCCACTAGATGTCACCAAAGTTCAGTGCTACACACACTGTAGTAGTGAGCGAGTTGAAATGATCAATCTGTTACCTCTCTGGGCCAACGCACGAAGAAGAGCGGAACGACGATCATGATGCAGCAGAACGTCACCCAGAAAACCACGTCAGAACGCCTGAACACATCCAGGTCACCTAAAAACACAAATGAAACACACTGAAGATATAGTATACCAGTATTTACAACTTGGCCACGACTGACTTTCTTATACAGTATTGAAGAGCCGCTGAAATGACACAAAACAATGATTGACGGTGTTATCCTGGGGGACCAAACAGCGTTTTCTTCCTACCAAGAGGAGTGAAGAGAACGGTGGAGGCGATGAGGAAGCCGAGCATCAGTCCGACCACGATGATGCAGGCCATGACCGAGCCAAAGCGCCACCAGCTCATCACCAGGAGGACGCCGCCCACCACGCCGATCACTGCCGACAACACCAAACGGACTGCAGAGGATCATAAAGAGACAGAAACTCAGACACTTTCTGATTCTACACACTTCAACCATGTGAACAGACGGAGAGCTGTGAGAAAAACTCACTGTTATAGTCCAGTTCTGTTGTTCTTGTGATCAGCACGAAAAAGAAGAACGCTGCAAAGCTGAATCCCATGCAAAACAATTCTGAGAGATGGACACAGAAGAAAGAAGCAGGAGAATTAACTAACTTTAGACATTTATTAATTCATTAAAGAGTGGGGTCAGCCTGATGATCGCTCTGCACAAACATCACTAACGCTCCTGAGAATTCAGCTGCTGGAAGGCCATGAAACCACATGCTCCAGAATAAAGACTTCTTCTTCAGAGGGAATCACGCTGTGTCGCATCCTCTGACTCTGTCACTCTCACATCCATCAGATCTACTGGCAGCGCTGGCCGATCACAGTCATGGGTTCGGTTTGGAACAAATACATTTCTGCATCACATGCGAGCGAGACCACATGAGCGGCAGGCCACCGCCGCACCCAAGAAGTTGAGCTTCTGAAATCCATCTTACAAACACTTGAAAAAGAAAGCTACGTGCTGTAGGTGCCCACAACTCTTTGTTGTAGTGTCAGCAGCCCCGCACCAGAGCTCTGCTTCCGTTTGAGTCTTTTTTTTAAAGTTTCTGTGAAGAAGTTACGACTTCCTAACATGACCTTTGATCCCCAATAATCTATTCTGTTGACCTTAACCAAACTTGTTTACTCAGGCTTAATGAAGTGCTTGATTCTTGGACGTCAATGACCCCCATGTTTTCGTAACCTGATAGAAACAGAAACTATGAAGAAGAAAAAGTAGCCACACAAGTACAGATAAAATCAACATTTCATCTCACTCGTGTTTGTTATCGTCAGGCACACTTTGTGTCTGTGGACGAGACTCGCTGAGATGTCACAGTTTTTGAAGTGTGGTTTTGTTGGTACTCTGTCAGTGTCTTACAGTAGGCGGCGGTCGGCACGCCCATAATTTAGAGCAGTAGCAGCAGGAAGCTATGCAAGGTACTGCTGTGAACAAGGTCAGCAGCAAAACATATGTAGCCACATAAAAAAAAAAAGTTTATGTGTACGCTATATTTAGAATATGTTTTTTTGCTTTACTTTGTCATCAAGCAGCCGTCTCTGATGGTAAACCACAGTCATATAAGCCAAATATTGTTCTCTCCAAAGCAGCCAGACTCCCTTAGCAAAATCAGTGATTTTACCATGCAGAACATGTTCTGTTTGGGTTATTGTGTGACTTTGGTGAATCAGGACTAACCCTTTAAAATCACACAATAACACAAACTAACGAATCGGTTGAGGCAGCGGTAGGCCAGCATCTTCTGTGTTCTGCAAGGTAAAAGTATTGACTAGAGAGAGCGATATAACAGCTTACATAATGACAGGTTCACGTCAGAAAAGGTCGTCTAGCAGCAAAGCAAAAATATTCTGAATATAGTGTACACTTAGCTAAAATGCATTTTGCTGCTGAGCCTGTCCACAACAGATTTGCTTAACCTCCAACACAGATAAGTACCTCACAGAACCACTTAAAAAAAACCCAAGCCATCCCTTTAATAACATTATTGTCCGCATTATGAAAACACAATAAAAATCACCTAAAGCAGTGTCAAACTACTCACCACATTTGAAGAATCGATGGCCAAAGAAGCAGACAAACAGGCCCGCCATACCAGTAATGGTGAAGAAAACCTTCGTAGATATTTTTCCTGAACATTAAAAACAACAGAAAGGAAGAATAATATACATCATTAACTGTGTTTAAAGCAAAGCTGCTAAAGGTCAAACCGTCTCTGCCTCTGCAATAAGCTTCCTGTTGTTTCTGAGAAGGCAGGATGTGCTGTGTGCCCACGCTGCCTACAACCTAACTCAACCTTTTTGATTTGTTCATCAAGAGATTATCAGTTTGTTTCGACCTAACCTGTGAGGTCAGTTTTCCACAGGAGGACTGATGTAAGATTTTTCTGGTCGTTCAGATATTTAAACTATAACTCAGAAATACAGAAAATAGACTTGCTGGATACATTTTGAAATTGCTGTGTCACAAAACTGCTTAATTCTTGCAAAATGAAATTAAAAAAATGAATAAATCCAGCAAACACTGGATGGACATGTTCAGCATCTGAACTACACAGGAGCTCACCCAGTGTTTGACAGCCGTCCAGAGTGGAAGCGAAGCTGCAGGCGTAGGTGTGGACGGGGACGTAGGAGGCCGAGGTGTTCCGCAGCGGGTCTCTGACGATGATGGAGTAGACGACGCCCTGACCCGGGATGGAGTTGAACACAGCTGTGCTCAGATCTGTTGATAACAACGTCATGACCTGCAGAGAGATGATTTAATGAAGCAGCGTGTCAGCTGTTGTATTCCTCTCGCTTGTCTTATTGTTAAACGTGTTTTTTTCTTCTTTTTAAAGCTTTATATTAAGCAGCTCAACACAGAACATGAATTTCCACAATGTTCATGTTCTTCAAGCCCCACCCGTCTGCCGTTCTCCATCATGCCCTGGACGTCGGCCACAGCCTGGATGCCGGTGAACAGGCTGCGCTCTGATAGGTCGTTCTCAGGCAGGAAGTACTGGTAGACGTCGTACTGCAGCCGCCAGCGTGTGTTGGATTCTGTCGATTCGTCGCAGGCTGGAGGAGCTTCTCCCCTGATAAACAGCGAGGACAGACAAGACAAATCATCAAATCTGTGAAGCTGGCTTCAGCTGTGTTCTGTTTCTGTCTGAGGCTCTTCTCCAGTGTGATTTACAATAAGTGAACGGCTCAATGCCGTAAAGTTTTTTTACTATCACAGAAGAGTAAAGAAACAACAATATATTCCTATTTAAGAAGATGAAATCAGAGCATCTGGACTTTTTTTTTCCTTAAAAAACAGCTCAAACCGATTAATTGATTATCAAAATAGTTGCGGATTAATTTAACAATAGATTAATCTTAGCGGCCCTATGGAAATGTAGTGATATTTACATTTAAATGTCACTTAACAGACACGCTGAAGACAGGAAGAGAGAGAGCGTGTGAGAGTGAGAGCTTGAAGACACTAAAACCGGAAGTTGACATAATTTTGCCCCCACGTAATGACGTTCTTTGTAATTCTGTGGTTTATCGGTGAACTGTGATTGGAGGGTGTGAATGTTGACCACCAGAGATTTAGCAGTGACAGCAGTTAAGTTTGCTCTGTGAGACAGGAGCCGACTTTACTCCTGTGTCATCACACAACACTGATAAAAGCAACATTTAAACAGTGGACATGGTTACGCTCACTCCTGAATTTACATTTTACTCTTCTGCAAAGTAGACTACTACTACTAACTACTAATTTGCAAGAGTGTGCATGTGCCAACAAATGACAAACACACACACATCAGTCAGAGTGTAACTTTGGAAGACTGCTGATGCCAGGAGAGAACCAAACTACATCAAAGATTTTATTTTCATTTTTTTAAATTGGTAAAACTTCCCCAGAGCCTAGAAAAACCTTAAAACACTAAGTTAGTACAAAAAAAAGAAAACTATGTAGATTTAGTAGCTGCAAAAACAGTATGCTATGAAAACAAAACTGTTTTCAAACAAAAAAATGTGAAAAAAAACAACATAAAATGCCTCTATACTGCTCATCTGGTGTAATCCAAGTCTTCTAGTAGAGTAGATCATGACTGTGTTTTGTTTATATTTTTCTGATTAAAAAAGGGAAATAGGTGTAAGAATATTTCCTTTCTTTACTTTTATATTTACATGTGAATAAATACCTGTAAAGGCTGACTGCTGCTACAGGAAATCGATCACCCAACACAGGCACATGTATCTTTGAGTATATTTAAGTTCACTTTTTTTTCTCTGTGAACAAATGACTGATTCTCACAGTTCAGGTTTGGATATTATAAAGCGTGTGAGGTGTGCTCATCATGTGGACTGCTCACAAGATAATAATAACAACTTATACCAGTTAGACACGTCAAACAAGTCAGGTTTTAACGGACTAACAGCCAATGCTGGTGATCAGCTGAAAACTAAATTTTGCACATTTTATGTCTGCTGTTTGTGCAAAGAAAAGCTGGTAATCATTCATAGGCAGAGGGCTCTATCTCAAATCACTGCAGTGATATTTCTTGTGCCCAAAACCACAGCAGCAACTGTGATACAGAACTGAAAGCTACAAGCAAACACACTGAAACATCTTCTTCCTCAAAAGCATTGACCATTTAGATAAACTGACTCTAACTACAGAGCAGCTACAAACCAGCAGGTAACGGCACAACAGGAAATGAATCAACAAGCAAATAAGTCTTCGGGTTATCTGCCCCAAGACGGCTCTGACACAGAACAGACATTCTTGAGAAAATTAAGCGAGTACTATCAGCCGCAGCGGAGGAGGAGGGGACGCCGTGTGTGCACGACAGACAGCAAGCGCGAGATCGTTACAAAGCAAATAAACAGCCCCGTGGTTTGCTGACTGGTCCTGGCAGATGGGTTAGTGTTGCTTACAACTGTACAGGCTGAACAGGAAGTAGAGCAGACGATACCAGTCTAGCGTGTTACCTCTCATATCCTAAGTTTGCTGGTGCAAAACGGATCGTGGTCTCATAGAGGTTGTAGTGGATGTAGACGTTTGGGTCGATGTCCAGGTTGAACTCTGTGTTACAAGCTCCAGGGACTGGATCTTAAAAGAGAACAAATTGGTTATTAGATGCTGTATCAGGCCAACAGAAGACAAAAAAAAACTCCCTTGAGGCTGTATGGCATTGTGCCATGTCAAGATGACTTGTTATAAGGGCAGCACACTAGGAAGGCATATGAGCAACATGCTAAATCACTGCCAGGTGTCACTCATGGTTTACATGAGCTTCCTCAAGTCAAAATCATATTGAAGTCAGTTTTTTTTTGCCTGTGGTGAAAGTTATTGTGTTTTGGTATTGCAGAAACAGTTTCCACGAACAGTAGCTTCCTTGTTTCTGACTTCTTATGCAAGACTGAGGTTGAGAGAAACAAATCAGAACAGCAGCATGCTGACATGTTTTTTCACGTCCTGACATACAGTAATTGGCCAGAGGAGTGTTAGAAATAAGGAGTACCGGTGCTGGTGTATGGGAGGATGACCCCGGTGCCCGCCACAGTGTCACCATCAGGAGAAGACAGGAACAAGGAGAGGGTCGCTTGGCCTGGCTCGAGAGCTGACAGGAGCCCGGAGTCAACCGCTGTCAGAGAGAGACCCTGGCCCGGCATCTGAACCAAAACACAGAAATCATCTCGTCAGCAGTTGCACAAACAATATGCAAAAGCAAATACACAGTATGATCATAGTTGGGACAGAAAGAAAACTTAAAGAGTCTACAGCCACGCTAGCAGCTCTGTGAGGCTGTATGCTAATGCTAGCATGGGATCATACAATGGAATTATGTTTGTTCTACAGATATTCTGGTCACAAACCAAAGTATCAGACAAATTTAAATCTTGATCCTTTGTAAATTGGCTTAAGGTCGACCTTAATGAAAAATCAAGGGAATCACCAAAGACATCATAATTCATCTAAGAATTGTAACAAATGTCATGGCAATCCATCCAGTAGTTGTAGGGCTCAACATTAAGGACTGTCTGATTGTCCAGGGCAAGTATAATGCCACCTTGGAGCTAGTACATCTAACAACTCACTTGCATGGTCACGCAAACAGTAAAGATGAATTAAACAAATCGTTTGTTCCGGAGCTGATTAGTGAAATCAGTGACCCTAATTCATAACAATCGAGTATGATCAAGAATGAAACCTACACATATTCTGACAAAAAGACATCAGGGTTATCCCCTAATTTTAATAGTTAAGTGATGACTTGAAGCAGTTTCACATCAATAGCTTTGTGAAATAAAAGACACCGACACATTTTCCTAAAGAACAAAACAATCTCTAATTGTGTCCCCCAAATGTAGATGACTGACTGATCCCCACAGTGGGATGTAACTTTACAAGTAAAGGGACTGATGCAAAGACACGCAGAAAATACAGACAGTATGTCTGGTTGAGGAGGAGACAATCCTCTGCCAGCAATAACTTATTAAAGTATTTACTTCTGTGAAATCACAACACAGTTGGCTCTTTGTTTCATGGATTACTGACTGTGTTATTAACCAACCATACATGTCACTTGCTGAGGATTATGATTCGCTGCACGCTCTTCAGGCAGTGAATTTTTTAAATGGCTGAGCTTATGATGAGGCTCATGAGACTGTTGGAGACTCAAAAGGTCAACAAAATGTTTACGTCTGTGTTTAGAAAGTGATTCGAGCCAAGTCATTCACAAGAAAACTCACTCTGTCTCCTGGGATCAAATTGTATTAAATGCAATGAAACTGAATAAATTCTTTTCACAGGCGGAGGAAGTAAGAAGTTCAAATAAGTCCAAGGGTTCACACAGATAGCTGTCTGTGTCACGAAAGTCTGGTGATATTCAATACTTTTACTATAATTAATCACATGAAAAGACCAAAACTAATAACGAATGCATCCGTCTAACGAGTATTGTCTGTGTATAGCATGAAGCTTTTTTCATCTCACACATTTCATGGCTACGATCTGAGCCAACAATTGATTCAGTCCAGCGGCATTGTGGCTAAATAGTGTGTACCATGGATCAGCTGTAATACTGACTAGGAAATTACACTTAGGATTGTGGTTGTGCAGAGGGAAAAATAGCCTTTTCAGGGAACACACCACATATTTTTTGCCACAAATTTTTCAGTGAGCAAATGCTGAAGTACTGTTGTGTGATGAGCCGGGCAGCATCGACACACTGTGCCCACATAGTATGACTCTCAGTCCAAGTGCTTATACAATAAGTTCATTGTACATGACACCCATCTTGTATCTTGTTCAGGCAGAGCTGTAGTGGGTAGAGATACTCCATTCGATGTGGTTTCCACTGAATTTATCTAATGGAGGGAGAGCAACTTCAAACCATCATAATTACAAGTGTGTAACAGCTTAACATGAATACTCGTATCAAGAAACATACGCACACACACGACAGTGCACACTGTGTGTTCAGTATGAGTTCAGAGTTTTAGAACTGGTTTGTTAACCAGAAGAAGAAATGGATAGTCAGCAATAACCACACTGGCTGACTGATAAAATAAATAATAAACATAAAAAAGGATGTTGTGGTTTACCACTAGAAGTGAGCGAGTGAGTGAGTGAGTGATAAAAAATAAGGGGAAAAGGAAAGTAATGAAAGAGATAACAACAAAAAGAAAACTAAAGTGTGCAGCGTGCATGTTCACCCCGCGTTAACCCATTTCTGTTCAACACACTTCCTCTTTTTCTGTGTGAGTTTCCTGTGTAGATTGTTGCCCTAATTGGTGCCAGTGATCGACTCCATGTCGAGTTTTGACCTTAATTTGCGTCACCAGGCTTTCTTTTTCTAAGAGACCTTTTCTGCTGCTGAGAGATTTTGTTTTCCTTTCTCTTGCTTTTTGCTCTGTCTATCACTGGCAAAAATAAAGCTAAACTAAATTAGGCCATCTGCCTGGCCTGCGCCGGGTGAACCCACACCGAGCTGTCCCCCCCCAAGACTTCTGGGACCGACGCCAGAGGGTTTTCCCTCAGGGCCGCCCTGTCTGCCACTCATGACCGGTGGACTGTACATCAGCTGACTGCCACTTCTCTCAGAGGGTCAGACGACCTCGCTCACAAAGCCTCATTCATTAATGGGAGGTAGAACTTACTGCCTGTTCATACGGCATGAAGCACCTTCATTTCACAGTTTTATTTTCACTCATCCACACAAGTACGCCAAAGATAGGATTGCTCATTTAACACAAGAAAATGATTAGGCATTTGATTTACAGATTTAACAGAAAATTAGACATCTTTAACCGAGCTTTCATCTTACTTCTGCTGACTGACTTCACTGCGTCGACTATAAATGTATGAAAAATGTCATGCTCAGTGAAACCTCTGTACCATGAAGAACACATGAAGAAAAGCTCATGTGTTCAGTGCCTACATTATTAGCATTACATGAATTGGTGTCAGCTCAAAAAGGAGTCTTTATGGGTTGTCCCTTTACTGTATCACTCGCTTTAGCTGTGTGAGATAAACAACATGGCTTCGACTCTCACGGCTGTACATGCTCCCAGAAGGACGAAAGGTGATGGTAACAAGACTGGAAAGGTGAGCCAGCTGAGCTGCTGATGCCATGAATCTCATCACGTTTGAACAGAACTTTATCTGTGAGTAGACCACTACTATCTGTCGGCCTCCAGACAAACAGACAAATATTTACCTACAGCAAATAAGAGAAATCTAAGAACATGCAGTCCCTCAGCTTAACATTGGGACACAGTCTCTCATGTCATTTCCATTAAAGCTGTGGTATTACATTAACATTTCTACATTAGAATCTATAAACGCTTAGATCTATGTTGTATATTTTGTTGTGCAGAGTGCAAAATACTCTCAAATTGGGGGGCCATGGTCTAATATGCATCTATTATGGGAGGCCTTGACATGAAAAGGTTTGGGAACCCCTGTTCTGACTTCAAATCTACAGCCTACTTTGTAATCTTTTATGTCAATGCTGTATATTTTTTTAACATTTTTAAATTAACTGTGGCGTCACCACGCCAAGCCCATTATTGGCTGTTACTTCCAGTTAAACACTGTGAAACCAGAGGCCTTCGTCTGAAACTGTGACGCAGGTCACCACTTCCTCACCCTGGTGTAGGACAGCGTGGCGTTGCGGTGCTGCGTGTGGAACTGCAGAGTGATGAAAGCCACCTCGGGGGGGATCCTGGACACCACGGCCTGCACCGTCTCATTCTGGGAGACGCTCACGTTCTGGAACGTTCCAGGCAGGAAAATCACCCGGTCTGTGACAGAGAGAGAGGGGACAAGTCTGATTTATTTCCATAGATCTCATGATTTTATTGTTGGAGATTGATTGCAGCGTGCTGCTTATAAATCTCTCCGCTACAGTGTCACCATAAATCTTGAGCTGAATAGGCTCATGTAGTATAAGACGCTTTTATGCTCTGTATTATGGTTGTTATTCTTATCACATACATTACAAGCAAGTAAGGTCACACATTTTTCTACCAACGATCAATGTCTTTTAATGAAAGGTCGTGTGTGTAAGATTTAGGGGCATCTAGTATTTTTTCATTAGTGTGTAATCACCAGATATTAAGAAATGCTACATTTTTGTTGCCTTACAATGAGTCCTTTATATCTACAGAGGGCGTGGCTCCTGTTCCATGCAGGCTGCCATGTTGAACCACTCAACTTGCCACCAAATCCGGCCCGCAATATGTTGCCAATTTGCCCTCCGACCATTTTCTAATTCACAGTGAAGATGAATTGATTCACAATGTTTTTCCAAGGAATCAGGGACAGTAATGTCAGTGTTATATGATGGGATAAATGAAATTGTTAGTAACAGAGAAGTCTGATCTTTTGTGAGGGTCCTTCAGGCTTTGTGACATGTATCACTGCAGGCCTAGATGACAGTGAGGAACATATCTGATTATGTGATTAAACCATATCCACCCAATACGGCAGCTAACTGATACGTGAAAACGTCCTAAATAATCTAAAAAACGCACAGAAACTTAACAGTAAAACTTTTGTAAATACGGCAGAGCTGTTCTCTGCCACATGTAAAAGATGATTTTTTTTCCCCCTGTGAATATTTCTGTCTCTCCCTTTCACTCATGATCTTCCCAAGTTTACACGAGCACTGTCGCACCATTACTCAGCCTCAGGAAGTAGGCTACATAATATTAGATTAAAGATATTAAGTTGGTTTTCCTGTTTAGGTCAATCTTAGTTACTGTGGAGAAAAACAACTACTGACTGTGACAGACACAAGGCAGCATACAGGAACCCTGACATCACAGTTGGTGGTAAGCCAAGTAGGCAACCTAAAACCAAATCAGCAGCATTAGAGGGGGATCTTACAGAAAAGGCTGAATGAAGACATACTCTCTATATTAAGTAATGCTGAAGCAGGCGATCACCATTTATTTTACTGCTTGAGTAAACGTCCAGATCACAGTGGGCTACCATTATTTTTACCAGAGTGATGGCTGCAACTGTAAGCAACTTGTTAGCTGTTCATTTAAGATGATTCTTGTTAGCTACAAAAGTATAAAACAACTTAAAATATGTTTACAAAATTTATAATACAATTGTACCATTCAATAATATAATCAAATGTAGGTTATTTGTCAGTCCTATGAGCTTAAACGCCACTTTCAAGTTTTATCTGGAAACCTTTGGACTGGCCAGTAAAGCATATCTGATCATCTGCTTGCGTCAATGCAGTTTTTTCTCTTCTCTTCTTTAATAACACAGTAATAATCAATTTACCATGATGCATTTACTTTTTAGCAACCATTAACTGTCGAACTGAGTGGAATGCGCAGAAAAGCACGATATTTGCTGTGTAATACCACGATGACCATTTCAAATGATTATGCTGCAACAAGCAACGATCTGCCGATTAGATATGACAAGCACATGTAGTTTGACCGAGAAATTTAAAAAAAATCTATGGCAAGTGGTTTCGCAATAATTATTAAAGTTACGGTGTCATTCCAAAACATCTGTCAGTAATAAACACTGACAAATATTTTACAATGATTGCAGTTTCACAGGAAATCAGGAAGGTACTTTCACCCACAGTCATTTCAGCAGTCATTTAATCCTCAGTGCTCATCTGCATGCTATTCTTCAACTCAACTTATCACCGTGAGACTGAACTTTCCTCACCGTTTATCTCCTTTACTTACTCAATTAATTCCTCTGATTGATTTCACCGAGCCTCAAAGTTTGAGAAAGAGTTGTTACAGCTGTTTTTAAAGTTGGTTGTCTTTATTTGCTAATCAGTTTGCACAATATGACCAAAAACCTTTTTGAAACAATTGTTCTGTGTTTTAGGATTTGTTCATGTTATTCTCCTATATGTCCTTCTGTATTTGAATGTTTGCTGAGATGTGAGACGTGTTGGTGTGTCATACAGGGAGGAAGAATGTCAAGTATGAAAGCTCTGTGATTTTTTTTGCAGATTACACGTGCTGCCTTATCCATCAAGAGATTTTACAGGTCAGGCTCCAGCTCAGGAGTGACCCGCTGCCTTAATTTCTCTGACATGTGAACAAGAAGAAGAACGTCAGCCAGAGAGGGCTTGTGTGAGGTAGAAACCCTAATCCAGGATATATATTCCTGAGTTTATTTGATCGATTTTATATATTTATATTCTAAAGATTAAAAGTAAAAACTGTATAATGTTGGCTTTTTATTTAGAGCTGCAACAATTAGTTGATTAATCGATTTGTCAGTAATATCAATAATCGATCAATCTTTTAATTTTTCAAGCAAAATGTCAACCACTTGCTGGTTCCAGCTTCTTAATGTGAGAATTTGCTGCTTTTCTTTGTCATTTATGATAGCAAATGAAGAGTCTTCGTGTTTTTGACTGTTGCTTGGACAAAAGAAGCATTTTTCACAATTTTTTGACATTTTATAGGTAAGTGATTATTGATTCATCATGAAAATAATCTGCAGATTAATCAATAACGAAAATAAGCGGTTGGTAGAGCTCCATTTTTATTAAATACAATATATCCACCACTCATTGGTCACCAACAGGATGTGGACTCCATCTATTCTGGTCGTACCATTTTTGACATACTATTTATTCTATTAACATTTATGGTTACTGGTAGTTTTTGTTTAGAAATTCATGCCCAATTAAAAGCTAGTACTGCATTTTAGAGTTTCCCTCTTGAATGACTTTGAGACTTTGAGAGCTGAAGAAATTTTAGTTTCTTTAGTGTCCCATGAGGATCTATTTGCTATGTCAAAGGCTTTTCCTCACAGACAAAATGAAAATTAGGCGTGGAAACACTCAATACACCATGAAGCTCAAATAATTTAAACAGACATAAATCCTTGGTTACTTAAGCATTCAAGCTGTAATGTGACATCCACATGTCAAACTACAGCACAGACGGTGGAGCATCAAGTCTGATTGTTTTGCCTTCTCGTGATGAAATTCAGCTATCTAGCAGGAAATGTTTATTTACCTACCAGAGTAAATACTGCCACATCTCTTAGTATCACTATCTCATTTGTTTAGATTCAAAGGTCTCAAATTAAACTGTGAGCTGAACTTTGGTTTTTCTATTTAACTTACCAGAGAGATCACAATTACCTTTACCCTTACACCCTGGGCTGGGCAATATTAATTTCATCTTAGATTTTGAATGTAGTTACATCTAGAGCTGCAACAACTAATTGATTAATCAGTTTGAATCTTTTTTTTAAAGGAAAAAAAAAAGTCAAACTTCTCCGATTTCAGCTCTTAAATGTGAATATTTTTATTTATTTACTCCTCTATGACAGTAAAATGAATATCTTTGGGTTATGAGTAAAACAAGGCATTTGAGGAATCATCTTAGGCTTTGAAAAACACTGACTGACATTTTTCCACATTTTCTGACATTTTAACACAAGTGACTGCTAATCAATTAATCAGCTATGAAAATAATCGTTAGTCGCAGCCCTATCGTGATGTAAGTGTTGTCTTTTCCCAGTTTTAAAGGCTGCATTACAGTAAAGTGATGTAATTATCTGAACTTGCCAGACTATCTTCACCCACTGAGTCATTATTGCCATATTACTTATGATCAAAAATCTCACTGTGTTCATATTTTGTGAAAGCACCAATAGTCATCCTTACAATACTGTCATAATATCGGTATTTGATTACTGATGATGGTGATATTTGATTTTGTCCATGTAGCTGTGAACATGCTATGATGCTAATACAGTAATACATGTTAGTAGCACATTGAGTAAAAAAAAAAAAAAAGGTTAAATTAAGAATTGCTCTGTGATGATGAACCTCACATCATCTTACACTGAAATATACTGTTAAAACGTGCAACTCTCCTCTAAAACCTCATTTATGACTGAACTGAATTCATGTATGTATACAGTGGACTGAATGACCAGGCTATGTTTGAGATAAAACTACATATTTAACTGCTAGCTAACGTCAGCTAGCATTAATGTTAAAGCTACACCACAAAAACAAGAGTCCGAGCGACACTTCAGTGATTTTCCTGGAGGATACAGTACCGAAGAGTCACAACGCGACCTTTAACTTGGCTGTTTCTACAGATTTAGCTCACATATAACCGTATATTGGTCTCTTTTAAAGATGTGAATGCTAAATAATACTGCTAAAAGTGAAAAGGTATCTCTAGTAACTCACTTTCCACTTGAGCATGAACTTCACACAACAGCAGCAGCAGCAGCAGCAGCAGCGGGCTCCACATCCACCGAGACATCCTCCTCTTCTTCTTCTTCTTCTTCTTCTTCTTCTTCGTTTATTTGACAACAAGACGCTTCTATCTGCTGCTCGGTGAAATCATTGGAAACCTCGCAGTCTCCTGTGTTTGGGTAGTCGAGGTCCCGGCAAACGCAAAGGCGACATGCTTCACTGAACCGACCGCTTTCGTGGGAGCTGCGCACCCTCCCTCTCCCTCTGACTGCCGCGCTGACTGCTGCTGAATGACGCTTCCGCGAGAATCACGAGCCCCAAGTCCCGCGATAAGATAGGAATCCCAGATCTCAACCCCATGATCTTACCACACTCTCATAATGTGATCTCACATTGTCACATTGTAAAAACATAATCACATCATGCACAGATCTCGCAAACCCAGGGTTCCCTTTAGACACGACCTCCAAAAAGTTTCTAAGATCGTAAATTTTATCAAGATGAATCACTACCCAGTAATAATACAAGCACAGTTTCTCACCACAAAGATATTATATCAAGAACAATGGTGATATTTTGTGCAAAATATAGATTTTTTTTTTCTGAAGAACTGGTTTGACAGAAACATCATTTTGGTAAGTGTAATTACCCAGGAAGGTTATCTTATGAACTATGATTCTTCACCTATTTCCCGCTGACACCGATTGTTTCTCACAATAAATGTCAGAATAATGTCAGAGCTATTTGCTGTGTGGTCCAGAGTGAGGCTGTTACAAAACTTCTTTCATGTCATTACATATTGGAGTAACTTTGCTAAGAATATTCCTTGGATAAAAGATGAGTGGGTGTCTCTATGGTGGAAAATATACATTTTTATGTATTCCATATGTATCTTAGATATGTGAGACACATGTACTCATATAAACTTGTGCATTTACTCTTGCTGGTATAACCGTGACAGTGTACTTATTTTGCTAACAAATCATTTGATATGAGTCGTGTGTGTCTATCCTGTTATTTGCCTCATCAGCACAGTGGAAGGATGTTCTGACCCTGTGCCTTATCTACACCTATTCAATATTTTGGTAATAACAAGTGGTTACCAAAGTAACGACTAGTAGTATTGCAGGAGTCTGCAACCTGCGGAGCTGCAGCTCTTTTGGTGCTCACCAGTGGCTCCTGGTGGCTTTGACAAAAAAAACTATTTATATTATTTTGTAACATTTTAATTTCCATTTATCATTGTTGTTGGCCTTAATTAATTTCTTACATTCTTACTTGTAAAAATGCGTTGCCTATAAACCAAATGAAAAATATTTTTTAGTACTTTGTCAACCAAAATGTCCATCATAGCCTATGTTTCCTCTAAATTTTGCCAGTAGTTAGTTTTGAGCCTCCATAGATTAGGTATGGAAGCCAAATCCAAAAAAAGAAGTTTCTTTTTTTGGGCCAAAGTGGCTCTTTTAATAGTAAGGGTTGCTGACATCTAAGCTATTGAAATAAACACCTGAGTGTGGGAGGAATGCTTTTCAACACTACAAATGTTAGTACTCTGCAGCAGAAGGGGTAGTTGGATGTTACAGCATATCCTGTGTGTTGGATAATGTTTCTATTCCTGCTTTTCAGCTGCTGCTGACAATATGTAACAACAACATAAACACTGAAAGTGAGAAGTTGAGATCCCGCACAGACCACCCAAACAGAACTAGAAACAAGAGAATCTGTGCTGTGCGTGTCAGACGTTTCAAAGTAAAATATCAACCCAGCAGAGACAATTTCAAGTTTACAGATTTATTTTAACTCAAGCCCTTCTTTTACCCATTCACACATTAAAACCTTGCAGGCACCACAGACTCATGCATGCTGGCGAAATGAGCAAACATAACAGAAGTACCAACAAAAAAAAAAAAAAAAAGAAAAAGAAAAAGAAAAACAAACGTGTGTGCACTCTGTGTCTGAATCAGCAGACGGGGATGCGGCTCTGGAGCATCATGCTATAAATGGTCCGAGAGAAGCAAGAGGAAAAGAGAAGTAGTAAGTGGCAATGGACTGTACACACTGTACACAGTAGTGGGAGCGATAAGGGGGAGAGGGGTGGGCAGTCACCGTGGGCCCTCTAACTCTTTCGTAAGCTGACGTCAGCGCTGGTCAGGAGCGGCGACAGCGACGTGCTCTCTGACGCGTCTTCTCTCTTCAGAATCAGGAAAGCCTCGCGACTGATTCCCAGGAGCTCTCGGAGTCCGTTGTTCTCCAGCTGAAATACACAAAGAGAAGCGTACACATACACATTCAGATGCAGTGATACAACTACTGTAACTAGAAAATCTACTATTACTACTTACTATCAGACTTTTAAGTTAAACCTACATCAGGAATATTTGTGTTGGTTGCTAAATATACCACCAGCCTTTAACATATTTGAAATCATGGTTCCAAAGGGGTGTCTGTATGGTCACTGTTTTAGTTTAATGTGTTTGAGATAGAGATATTTCACTCACACTGTCAAAGCCACAGGCAGCCATTGAAGAGGGTTATAAGAGCTGCATGCTGCTCCAGGTTGCAGACCCCTGGTCTAGTGTGTGTGTACACGCTGTTTATTCAGTTATGACAGCATGTAATATTTTGTCTTTCATTTCTCTGCAATCTAAAAGTTGATGTGACAAAATATTGTGTGACTATAAAAAATGTCATCATTTGTCATTGTGTTGCCAATCACATTCGTTATGGCAATATTTGACATCACTCAGACGATGGTTTGCATTCTTCTACGCGGTGCGGATGCAGGCAGGAAATTTGTATCAAGGCAACACAAACAAACCTGGAAAGTGAACGTGACAGGGAACGGAATTCAAAACAGGCGAAGGACTCTGACGAGCCAAGACAAGACGAGGAGCTTGTACCTAAAAGAGAAGCCTACTTCTGTTGCTTGGATGTGGTTTGGTTATGAAAAGTGGACCAGAAACAACGTACTAACGTGCGAGTTATGTGTCAGACCAGTTCCCATAACAGACTCAAACACCACTTCTACTTTTACTACGTACGAAAGAATCATGTCAATTACAGCCACAATAGTGCAGCTGAGAGCTCAAAACAAACCCCAGACTCAGAAGTTCCACACCATCAAATAAAAAGAAGGAAAATAATCAAACATAAGGTACCTCTTATTTGTCAAGTAAAGTGTAATAACTATTAGGTCTTTCTAAATATTAATTTACAGAAAATGTGCTATATCACTATCTATACATTAAATGACTTTATTGGGATATGAGATTTTGGCCCTAATTCTAGATTCTAAAAATAACATCTTATGTCTTTTCCTAAACTCTTTTCCTCAACCTTGATGGAAAACGTTATGAGGTCAAGGAAAGATGAGAAGGAAAATTCATAAGAACTTAGGAAAAGACAACCATGGTGCTAAGAGAATCCAAGTGCACTTACACTAGGGTACACAATCATGCAACTGTAGAGGCCATAAACATGGTTCTGCCATGGTGAAACTACAATGTTCTGAAAATGGACATGCTGATCCTTTGTTTTTGTTTTTTTGTGAACAGCTGTGTGCAGCATTACTTTAAATGCTGCCGCCACAAGGAATTAGCTCCAGTCCTTAAATAAACCATAATCAAGTGTACCCTATGCTAGTGGGAGATCAGAAAAGAAACATTCAAGCACCTTTCCTTAGCATTTAGAAAATCTGATCAGCTCTCATCATGACTGCCACTTCTGAGTCATTCATTTAGTTAGGCTATGCAAATGCAACTCTGGATTTTAATAAGATGGTGGATAGTTCTGCATAGAAACTGGAGTGGGAGAAAGGCCTGTTTCAAGGTAAGACAACCCGTACTGTTAATAGTTATTATAGCAAACTAATAAATATGATCAATGCTTTGGCGATCAATTTGAAGTGTGTTTAAGACAAAGTTTAAGCATGTGATCTTGTTACAGCCAGAGGTGGCTGACTGATAGTGACTGTGTCAATATTTGGCATATCTTTGGTGTCTTGATTTGTCACTTCTGTGCACAGACAAGAGTCCATACCCTCCACCAGAATTTTATTGCGACAGCTAGGGCTTTATAAATATGGGGTAGAGGCTTGTACTGGGTCGGGTATGAGTGACCCACAAAAATGTTGTGAAATGGGTAAAAAAAAAAAAATGGGGGCGGGCAACAGGCAGGAACCATAATATATCATATACAAGAAAATACATTGTTGAAGGCCAAGTCAGATGTTTGGGAGGAATTTGGGGTGCTCAAAGACTGAGAATAAAACTTCACACAGACGCTTTGCTGCTTGTAAAAAGTTTTAAAAAGTATTAGCTTTTGATAGCTACGAGTGAGGCTCGATGTCACCACGGAAACACATCCACAGGTGCAGCACCAGCTGAGAACACAAGTGAGCGACAAGTGAGTGATTGTATGTGTGTGTAATCACGGGTGCGGGTTGGTCGTGGGCACTTATATCGACGGTTCAAGGCGGGTGCGGATTTGACTTAGAGATAATTGCGGGTAATGGGTCAGTTCTGGATCTTATCTTTGAAGGTGTGGGTTTGCAACGCTGGACCTTGCACGATTCTGATTTGAGGTTAGTGAAAGTCCATGGGGAACAAGGTAGAACATTTTCTTTTACCTCTAGTTGTTTGATCCTCTCCTCATCTTCACACGTCCGCCCCTCGTCCACCTCTATCGCCTTCCTCATCACAGAGGCCATTTCATTAATCTTGTCTATGTGAGCCTGCATTTCCTACAAGGATGAAAAACAAATATATAAACAAAAGGAAGTGAAAATGTGCAATCTATGAACCATTCCTTATTAGAGCAATTAACAAGTTGTTTGTTTCAGTTTACAACTGAAGGAAAAAGTTGAAGACTGACTGTAGTGTGCTGCTCCTTCAGCTGGGTCACAATGGCGGGGTCGTCCCTCTTGCTCGCCATGAGGAGCCTGAACACCTGCTCCCTGTATTTGGTCATGATGAGCTCTAACGCAGACTGGTGTTCCTCCAATGACGTCCGAAGCTCTGCAGGGAGAGTGATCACAGCCTTGGTTTGTGCAGGAGGCCATAGCTCTCACAATATCAGAATTTAAAAGTCAATAAAATAATAGTGTAAAAATATGATACTCAATACCTAAGTATATGATAATGATCATTTTAATTTATTCTTTTTTTAAAAAAATGAACAACCTACGCACAGGGCTGGTGCAGAAAAAGTCACTGAACACTGTTTGGTTTTGCTGCAAGCCAGATCTCAGGCAGGACGATAAAGACTGAACTGAAATGAGGTCTTTAATCATAACATTTTTTAAATTTTCTTTGGTACTTTAAATACTTTGAATGTTTGTATTGTATAGTGTTAAAAGCATGGTATCAAAAAAGTACTGACGTATCAATACTTCTGACAGACAGGAGACAACACTGTATAAAACTCCTACAAGAACATCAGTAAGTCTCATCCTACCTCGTTGTGAGCAACCAAAATACTATATTAGGTATGGTTGTTGTGACTAACAGGAGGGTTAATTAAGCAAATACCTATTTCCTTGGAGACTTATTTTCCTCAAGAAATGACCACAAAGCAGAAAATGAACATCAAAAATAATATCAAATTAACAATCTACCTTTGTTTTCCTGCTGGAGCTCTCTGATCTGACGGTTTTCCTGCTGAATTCCCAGGACCAGACTAGAACGGGGACGATGTCGTGCTACCTGGTTCAGTGAATCAATTTCTTCCTGGTACTGCAAACATGGGATAAACAAACCAACTCTCATTAAACAACTGAAAGATTTTAGTCAACAACACGTTAGATGCTTCATAATTAGAAAACAGCACTGAGTCAGAATCACTGT
Source organism: Lutjanus argentimaculatus (assembly GCA_034769285.1). NCBI lineage: Eukaryota > Metazoa > Chordata > Actinopteri > Lutjaniformes > Lutjanidae > Lutjanus > Lutjanus argentimaculatus. The sequence continues at coordinate 15,331,925 of JAWZSL010000020.1, read as the reverse complement.
CAAAATAGTTTTTTGGACAGCTTTATATAAATAGTGATTTACGTCACTGCTTCATGCTTTCATCAACAGCCTTCACTCTCTCCAATGTCAGCTTTTAGAAACTTTGTATTGAAGCGTCTATAAAAAGAACACTCGTACTCAGTTGGCATCAACATCATGGGATACCTGTTTCATGGCCTCCACTCGCTTGTTGAGCGATGTTGTCTGTTCGATTAACATCTCAGCAGCGTTGTCATGGTTACGGAGCCTTTCCACTAATGACTTGGCATCTGCCAGGACTTTCTCTAAGGTACAATTCATGCCTGAGGAAACATAAGTCATCATTACACAAAACTGCGAAGGTTTAATAACAACAGCATTTTAATTCTGATAGAGAATAATGGGTCCCTTTCTTTAGAATTGGATTATGTTGCCATTTAGAGACGGGAGACATTTCAGTGTGACAAATACCAGATTAGCCCACAGACTAATCCATTTAATGTATTCTAAGTGATAAATAAAATATTAAATTGTCTTGTAAAAGCTGGGCTAATTTGTTCTCTTTTCTTCTGTGAAGATCAATGAATGCAACTGTCAAACCACTGGTTCAAAATTCTTGCACATAAATATATCTTGTGAGGAAAAAATAGCCTGAATGTGAATATGATCAAACATTCTAATATTTAAAGGGACAAATCATCCCAAAACTAGAAAAACATATTTTACCTCTTACCTGTCATGCTATTTGTCCATCTAGACAGTTTTGATGCGAGTTGCTGAGTTCTAGAGGTATTGTTCATAGAGATGTCTGTCTTCTCTCCATACATAGGCACTTCTTCCTACCAAACTGCACCTGGCAACCTTATCATTGCACACAAGGAAGCGTGCATCTACTCATGGACAAGGGCCCATCCCTGTTACAAGCACAAACCTCTCCTCCATGAGTAGACGCACACTTCTTTCTAAGGTGTGATACAGCTGACGAATGTAATTTGGTAGAAATATATTTTTTTTAAATAATAATTTATTTATTTATTTTTGGGTGCTTTGAGAACCATAAGCTGAGTGCCATGTAGTTCCATTATATGTGAGAGAAGCCAGACATGTTTACAGCCGGTATTTCCAAAACTCTGCAACTCACACAAAAACTAATTGCACAACAGGTAAGAGGAAAGGTATGTATTTTTTAATTTTGGGTAAATATCGACAAACTTGGACAGTTTAAGCAGGCTTTTATACAGGTCACATTACACCTCTTTAAACCTCTGACTGACTTCCAAGTGCACAGTGACAGTGACAAAGCTCGAAGGTCCCCATGTGTACATCTTTAGATTATGTCCAATTAGAGTCACTAAAGTACATAAAACTAACAGTAATTGATCAAGACAATTTAGAAAATAAAGTCAAAAGACATGCTTCAAAATGTACTTAGCCCACTGCTCACCCTGCCCTCCCTCTCCTCGTCACACCTCGGATGACAGCTGCTGTGTCAGCTAATTCGCTCAGGCTAACATTGGACATGATATATTTAGTTAGTGGTGCGCCATATTTACCTGAGCTATACTAAACGTAAAGACAACTGCACACTCACCTTTTGTGCTTCAGTTAACTGACTAAGAGTAATATTATATTACCAGCAGCACGAACAGAAATCTTTGCTAAATTATTAGCTGACTTAGCACACTAAAGCTATGCATGTCATGCAAATCCACCATAGGCTCGTATTACAAACATGCTGGTCTCTGTGGTCGACAGGCATTCAAAATAGTTATTGATAGTAAACGTTAGGAAACACATCTGTACAGCTGTCACCTACCTGGAGAACTTAAAGTGCAAGACATTGCAAGACAAGCTAGTCCGTTACTTCCTGTTGATGTTTGGTAGCTAACATTAGCTCCAGGCTAATTAGTCTCCATCTAAGAGCGATAAGTAGAGGTTCCGATGCAGCTCTGTTCCTTCTTAAAGCATAAACAGATGTTGGCAGATGCCAACGCGCTGAATTAAACACTTAATTGCTCAAAAAGCCAGTCTCGAGATGATTTAAGCGGCTACAGCTAGCCATGAACGACCCAAAACGCGTCCAATCCCGCGAGACTATAAACCAGCAAGACTCTCGCGTTAATTTGTTACACACAGAAAACATGGCGGACAGGCTAACACAGCTTCAAGACGCTGTCAATTCGGTGAGGCAAATTTGTGAGTTTCTAAGTAACAACCAACGAAAAATAACTATATTTTGAGTTCATCTCGTGGTTAGAATTTATTACACACGAATACTTGCTGCTGCGTTGCAGTGTTGACGTTTCAACATTGGAAACTCGGAGTAACTCGTTACTAACGTTAGCCGTAACTAGCAAACGAGTGGCTGCTTGGCAGCGTTAACAACTTGTATCCTGTTTGAATGAAAGTGTTTAATCTAAACGTTATTGTTCTGTGTCCAGCTTGCAGATCAGTTCTGTAATGCCATCGGCGTCCTGCAGCAGTGTGCGCCTCCTGCCTCCTTCACTAACATTCAGACGAACATCAACAAAGATCAGCCAGCAAACCCTACTGAAGGTGGGTTATTTGCTCTTATTTAGAATCTATAATCCCTTTTTGTTGTTATTTACTTTTCCACGTTCTCATTCTCATTGTATCTTGCCTCAACACTGGGTCTGGTTCATATTATTGATGTACTGACCTTATTTAATTAATGAGATATTTCCAGAATCATAATAAAACATAGTATTTCCCAAGAAAGGGCATTATTTGTAACAACACACTTGTATAAACCTTAAACAATACTTAACTGTTCATTTACAATAGGACTGTAATGAATAGAGGTTTATGAAGTCAAGAACCAAAAAAGAAATTTCTCCCTGGGACCCAAAATTGCCATAATGTCTACATTTTTTAAATTGATAAAGAACTCAACAAAACATGAATTGAAATGTATTTATTTAATTATAAAGGTACGCCACAAAAATAATCAAATTTGCTGCAGTAATGATAAAGACAAAACATGCAGGATTTCCTAATAAAACAAAGCATAGACTCATACAAAATAATCCTTTTCAGTTGTCACACAAGACCCACCAAAATGTGTGGTGGCATCTGCAGAGAGCCCGCCCTCTGCCCATCGACAATCAACTATATATCTGGTGCATTTGCAAACAACAACAACTGACAAATCCTTCTTATTCTGCTTTTACATTTCTCACCTCATAATGAATTTGCACTGTCCACTGAAATGCACAAGGGCTATTAATTTAAAAATAGATACAACAAATGTTTGCATTAACGGCACAATACAGTATCTTTAACAGGGGCAAACAGGAGTGGATAAGAATGACGCTTTATTCTGTAAAATGTACAGAAGCACAAATGTTTTTCTTCATGTTTGCATTATGTTTTGTTCATAACATGGTGGTTTATGTTGGCAGTACTGATTTATAGTTTTAACTATTAGTGAAGAGGCTGTTAGATTTCTTGACCCCAGCTGCAGTTTTAAAATTGATTTTCCCTATGGTGAATGACAAAGGGTTGACGTTGCTGAGAGCTGCTCTCTAGGTCCTGACCCTCCGTTCAGGAACCACTGGGCTATACAGTATACATGAGAAGAATAATCTGAATCAGTTACAGTTCTTGGTTATTGGTACAGCCCCTTTACCTGGTTCCAGATCTCTGAATCACTGCACACATCGTTTTTGGTAATACAAATACTATGATAATGAACTAGGTTGAAGGGAAACAAAACAGCATTTCAGTCTGTTTATGTGGCTACAATACTGCATCTTTAAGTACTGGAATCAGTCTTGCAAGAGAAAATGCTGATACATCCTTTGTTTACATTTCACTCTATAAACAGTGAATTTTTCTTTCTTTCCCTTTCCTTCTTTGTCTTTCTTTATTATTATCTGTTTGCTAATGAGTCACAGGATAGAGAAACATGATTTGTTTAACAAATTTGTAATTTTTATCTCTGTCTAGAATATGCCCAGCTGTTTGCAGCCCTGATCGCCAGAACAGCCAAAGATGTGGATGTATTAATCGACTCTCTGCCCAGTGAGGAGTCCACAGCAGCTCTGCAGGTCAGCACATTCACAAGTACCTTTGAAACGTGCATTCCAGTTTCAGATTCTCACAAAATCCCAGCTAGTACTTCTAGCTTTTAGTCAGCAGGGGGAGCCAGGTGAATGCTTGTACAACTACTTTCTACAGTGACACCTCGAGACTCTGGAAAGGAAAGTTAGGCCTCCTCATGGGCATAAGACAGAGAAACAAATTATTGTTGTCCAATTTAAGGCTACTCTTCTGCCTATTTATTGCAGGAAGCCTTGAGGCTGCCAATATGCTCTTGGACTAATAGTTTACATCACTCAAAAGTGGAAGTTAATTGGAAAGTGTCATCATAGCAGAGTGCAGTATACAGTCCCTGCAAATGACCATTTCCAGCACAAATATCTTTAAGAGTTTGATTCTGTCACTTGGTTAACTTCAGAACATGAGAGAGGAAAGATGAACATAGCTGCTGCAGGGCTTCTATTTTGAAATTAGAGAACATATGAGGATACTTCCTGTGGGATTTCTTGACGTATTCTCATATGCTATTAATCCTAGTGGGAAAACAGCAACCAAGTCACAGTTTAGTTAAAAACAAAACAACATCAGGAGACACAAAAGAGAGAGCAAATAAAATGAGAACACTGAATCAATTGTACAGTATCGTATAACATCAATAAATCACAGTAGGGATGTGACATGAAAGTGTAACACAATATGGTGCTTTGTGACAAGACTTTATAGGCATTCAGTAAATAAGTTGTGTATCCCAGTGGTTCTAATGGCCTAATACTGCTGTTTGATATAATTTCATGCTACACCAAAGACATAAAAAAAGTTCTTTCCAATGGCATTTATTAGTTTCTGGCTCTGAGGAAGTGGGAAATGTGAAAACTACTCAAATCAAACTTTATTTATATAGCACTTTTCATACATCTTAAAATGCAACCCAAAGTGCTTTACAAGAAAAAACAGAAAGAAAAATGAAATGACAAAACATACAACAATAAAAAGTGAAATCCCGTCCCTCCCATCCCCACATATCGAACCCCCCCACCCCCCACCCCCCACCCCCCCACCCCACACCCACACACACACACACACACACACACACACACACACACACACACAGACACACTCACACACACCTGCACACACGCCCACACTCACACATGCAGTATATAGACTGGTAACATGGCATGTTTTCTGTATTTCTGGACTGTCTCTTGAATAAAATCACACACATTCACATCTATTCTATTTGGTCTCTATTTGATAAATAATGAAATTACTAATATTTTTTCAGTTTCATTCTCCAAGCCTCCTTTGAAACTTTTTAGAGCTCCACTGAGGAGGCCCGTCTCCCAAGACGATGTGAATTACCAGGGCCAACATCTACACATTACTGTAGATCATAAGCACCATAGACAGAACTAACAGGAGAATGAGAATGTATCTGCAGACAGGGAAATGCATAGCTACAATGTCAGGAGAGGCTTTCAATACAGCAGCCGTCCTGTAGTATGTATAGGCAAAGATTAACTCCTAAGTAGTCTGTGTGTCAGTACAGTATTTAATAAAAGAGGCAATCAGCTGCAGGGGAACATCCCAAGAGACTGTGGGCACACCTGTGATTCACTTCTCTCACATCTGTTTGTTTTTTCATCCTGAGCCATCAGTCAATTATATCTGGCAGATTTGTCTTGACAGTACAAACATACAACTATTGATCTGGACAACAGAGTAAGATGCAGTAAAAGGTTACCTTATTTTCTCACTTAATTCTAGTAATATGTGGCCATGCAGTTTGGGTTTTAATGTTCAGACACATTTATCACTTGCAATATCAGTGGGAGAGAAGTTGGACAAGACATTTTAATAGGGAAGGGTAACCGCACTGTAACATTGCCGTAAACCTCAGATTATGCACTTTTTAGCTGCACAAAATTTACATTTTGTAGTCATTTTGGTAACAGCACTCTCAAAACAAGGATAATAAAAGTCTGAGCTTGCCGTGATGGGCCAAAACAAAGAGAGTGCAGGCCAAATGTTGTCCATGTCAGTGTAGGTATATCTTCTTTTTTCTCCATCTACTGTGGTATAAAGACAGACACATCAGGGAAAGAAGGAGGGACATCAAGTACAGAACCTCTTGTGATAAATAATGAGCCATTAGAACAAAGAATGGATAAGTATAAGGGCTGAAGCTCACAGTTTGTACTGTTTGCTTGTGCATTGCTCATTTTAAAGGCTTGTTTACACCATAACATCCATAAATAAATAAAAAAATACACTATCACGTCAGTCATTTGATGCACAGTAACACAGAAAATACCCCCACCTATCATTGTAAATTAATCTGTGACCTCTTATCAGGCGGCCAGTCTACGGCAGCTGGAGGAGGAGAACCACGAGGCAGCAGCTCGTCTAGAGGAGGTGGTTTACCGCGGCGATATGCTGCTGGAGAAGATCCAGAGCGCCCTGGCTGACATTGCTCAGTCACAGCTCGCACCCGCAACGGGGCACCGAGCCAGCCTTCACCAGCCGAATCCTGACCTGAACGTACATAATGCAGCCCTGGACAATTTTCAGTCATTTTCACTCCTTATTTTTACCCTCCGACATCAGCTGCAAACCTCAGAACACTCAAATATGCTGAATGTGTGTGTAAAGGAAACCCGAGAGGCCATATAGTCAGTGAAAAATCACTTTGTTGCTTACTTATGCCAATGCAAGAGTACAAGAAAACATTTGATACCGAAAGTATGGAAAAATATCACCATAGAGGTTTTCTGTGATTCAAAAGACTGGTCAGAATGTGTGGATGGTCACCTTGTTTTTTATGTTTTATGTATATGTTGTATATTAAGTTTGTTTTTGTAGATATTTATGAATGAAATGTTTGTTTTTGGAGTATCTTCTCCCAGAAGCACCACAATCCTCTTCAGACCGGTTAACAAATCTGTTCAGCTCATTCATTGTAATTCCATATCTGACGAGTCTTGTTCTTTTATAATAAAGCCTGAACAAACACTTTGGGGATTTAATTTGTTTAAACTATATATCAAATGGTTTTTAGTTCAACAGAACTGTTTACATACATTTGTGTAATTGTTTCCCAATGAAATCTGTATTGGGAAACATTTGAAAAGCATTTTTATGACTTTTTTTGTAGTCTCAAGGTCCAGATGAAAACAAGGCATTACGTATGATATAAGACAATAAAAGATCATGACCTATAATATATTTTTGTAAGAATCACATCAAAGATGCATGCATTGTCTTAGTCAGTCTAATATCAATGTTTATCATGAATCACACAAATGATTAATCATGACTTAGAAAAATTATGTCAGACCGATAGCATAACCTGACATGCCTTTTGGTTTGTTACACAGAACCATTTTAGAAGTCACCCTTAGAAACTGGAAAAGTACTTTCAACAAACACTTGGCAAGTGATTGGATAAACCAGCTGTCATGTCTAACATGGGCTAACTTCAACCGGTCAGATCAAACTCTTGCCGAAACCGGTCGGGAGAAGAGAGAGAACATCTTTTCAATGGAGAAGAGCCATCAGTGCAGTTCTTTTTACTCTCCAGTTCTGATATAACTGAGGCTATCACAGTATTTACACTAACCTCTTCTGGAGCCGCAATTGTTTGTTCAAGATGTTCAAGAGGAGTTGCTTCCATGAACACTTCTCACTGTCGTCACACCTAAAACCCTGCCCAGCTGCCTCACTAGGTGACTGATATTAGGGAGTAAAAAAAAATTTTAACATTGATATAGTGGTGTTCATTTATATATATATAAATGTATATATATATATATATATGTTTATGTATACACTTTCTATGTAAAAAAAAAAAAAAAAACTAAATATATGAATACAATTTGCAATGATCTCTCAAATGTGTTTGCCAAACACATGACAAAGACAGGATATTTTATGGTCCAAAATCTCACCAGGGTAAACTGATAGTTTTAATAATTATATGAAAACTAAAGTTTGAATATTGGCAGTTCATAATAGACTTATTACTACTTATATACTGGTGTAGAACAATATAACTTTGATAGGTCAATACTGGCCATTCATATTGGTCAGGATCTACTTAGCAGGAAGTGTGGACTCTACTCATTGATGTAATAAATGATGCACAAAGTGCTTTTATTAGAATGATCTCGCTTTCAATATGACCATACTTCTGTTTTTTTTTGTGACGGATGTCTCATGTGACCTTCGACCTGGTGTTTCATTTTCTTAATTCTGTTAATTGGTAATCAATAATGGGAGGTTTATTCTGTTGTTTTCTGTCATTCTCAAACATGCCGGTGCTGCGTGTTTAAACCTCAAAATGTCAAAAGACGTTTTTAGGAAGTAATCTATGGTTTGAGTATGTTTCATGACATCTGAGAGGCTTTCATAACTAAGATAAAAATAGCAGTGGGGGAAAAATGATGATATGCTGAGGGGTAAAATAGAGAAGCGAGTTGCCGATGATGTAATATTTGGGAAGCTTGGACTATTTAAGATTCCGTATGAGAAATCAGAAAATCTGAGGTAGTGAAAAAGGACCAGAAACATTCAAGACACGTTCTTGTGAAGCTCTGGCATATGATACCCAAATGAGTGTATTTGTATGAGATTGAAAGCTCGCATAACCATTTTTATGAAGTCTCTAAAAGTAAGAGAAATATCTATTTGTATGTATCTGTTTTCTAGCGCCCAAATAGCCTGAGATGACCTGGATGGTCACAAGATTATTAACAGAATAGGAAAATGCACAATAATGCTTCACCAATTAAGTGTTTATTTTATTGGATTTCTTTTAAATCCAATAAAACAGCCTCTCTGCCTCTTCTGACAATCTAATAAACAATGTGAATAATAAAAATCATTTGAAAATCACAATGTTTTCCCACAGCAGCAGTCATGTGATGCAGTCTTGATTTCATTGAAAATGTGTCTCCGTGGTGTGAGTGTGTTTCAGACTGAACTCTGTGAAGCGTAGGCTGCAGGCCAGAGGGTTTATAGCCCAAATCTAAATTTAGTGTGTGTGTGTGTGTCACAGCTCAGTGGGCCTCATTGATGTAAGAAATATAAAAACAGCCTTGTCTGCTGGACACCACACCCAGACGTGTTAGCAGGGTCCACCCACCTCTGTGTATGTTGACATCATGGCTTTGGCAGTAAAAGACCTCAGGCCATCCAAATAAGGAGATTTATGGCAGGGACACCTCATCTACCAGCCTGGAGACTTTCCACTGTGTTTTGGGAAATAAAAGTTTTTTGTTGGTTTTACAGTTCAGTTATCTGCATTCCTCAGTAGTAACTGACTGCATACACCTGTTCTTTGGCCTATAGACCTTTAGCATATAGACAATTGAACACGGAAATGAAAGATTACAGATAGGGTGAATGTACTTCTAAGCAACCTTGTTGGGATGAAGGGGAGAAAAGTCCATTTGTCTCCTTTGGTATTTCTACATTGTTATATTGAAATGTAAAAAAAAAAAAAAAAAAACATAATCTGCAGTGTCAAATTTAAATACCACATTTTACATATTTCATTGTTTATTCATTTATTTTTTTTTTTTTATCTTATACTTCATGGTGTTTTATATCCAATGACAACAGTTTTGTTGTCATATTTGTGTAGTAGGGGGTGACCGGGGACAATTGTAACAAGGGGCAGTTGTAACACACTCAGTTCAGAAAGAAGCTAGAGTGATGACACTCTTCTCTCCCTGCCTGCGGAACAGGAGCAGAAGTTTTCAACAAAAAAATGATTTGAGGTTTGAAAATTACTTTATAGATGTACCTGTATTTTTCTTCTGCTGTCTAAAGTTTAGATGACCATAAATTTAAACTTGATTAATTTTTCTCAAGGTTACTGGTTAAAAATTAACATGAACAAATGATGCTAATATAGGTGTTGTTCACTAGCATACAAGGCTGGCTGCAATTTTAACACTGTGCTACAGTTGCCTCTAAAACACATGGCCCAACCTTGTTTGTTTTGATGTACTCTTCTGTTAGAAAATAAATATATTTAACTAAAATGTAAAATTACTTTTAATTCAATTCAATCTATAGTACTAGTCAACTGCTTTAATGCCTGACATTTAAAAGAAATTGAACCTTATACTAAAAAAAAAAAAAAAATACATTATTAGATAGTACAGCAGTAATGTGATACATTTGAGGTGTGATTTTATTTGAGATACAGTGGGTCAGTATGACTAATTTTCAGGCCAACTTCTTTCATTAAACGTAATACTTCAGTCTTGTACTTATCAGTGAAAATATATTCATTGTATTATTAATTAGTGCACATGCAAATCTTTATTACATCAAATGATGACTGTTTTTTTCATGTAGTCTGAGTTATGAAAGAAAATGTAAATTGTTACAATTGACCCCAGTCTCCCCTACTAATATTTCAATATAAATCAATCAAATAAATTTTCTTTCTGTGTTCAGCTATAGCAATTAAAAACCTGCAATTTGTAGGTTTGATCACAATGTGACCTTTTCCTGACCTTAGATACATTCTTGTAGTTTATATGGCATTTGCTATTATGTGTGAAGGAACAAATTATTTCACTATGTTGTTTGTGAGATATCATTTTAAAAAATACAATAATAATAGTTCTTTTCAGTAAGGGTTTGCTCTAAGCATAACCAATGGAATTATGTAACAAAGCTTTCAATTACTGAGCCTACAGTATATTCTTTCATAGCTTCAAATGCTTGCTAGCCAAGTGAACCTGCGTCCTGGAACGCAACCCCCTGTGGGGCGGTTCAGATCCTCTCATTGGCTGATGCGCATGTCATTCGCATGTAAATTCCCCCATTTGATTGGCCAGTGGAAACCATGGCTCCCTTTCTTTGTCGGTTATTGGTTCTCGCAAACGTCATTCAAATACTGCGCCGTTGCGTGGCTGCTGGAGCGTCTGATGAGCCCGACGGTCCCAGGAAGCACCGCTGCTTAGTTCATATTTTTATAGCGATTTAGACGGGGGGAAGCGCTGAATTTTGAGGTCAGGGAGTACAAATGAAGACGGTAAAATATTTTCAAATTATTTCGGTTTAGCTCGCTGTCACCGTCAGAGGACTCACGTTATGGTTTGGCTGTGATATCGACGATGTTTACTGTGCAGCCTGACAAGTTCCTCTGAAGGGTGGCCAATAACTGGAGCCTCCAGCCTTCAGCTGCCTAAATATTAGGCAGAAAAATACGGAAAAAAAGACATAATATTTTTTTTTTCAACTGGGTCGTGGGGTGGCGGCAAGCCAATAATTGACTCTGGAGCAGGACACGGAGGTAGGTGAAAATCTTTCTCACTGAGTCTTTATTTTTATGCTGTCGATTTTTTATTTGTGGCTGTCATGGAACCTGCCAGACAGACGCGTAGGGAATAACGTTCACCTCACAGCGGATCAATAACGCAACACAGCAACTAACTACACCTGCATTTAAAAATCCAAGACATCAGCTGATATTCTTTACACAGAATATAATCTAAAGAATATACAAGAGGCAGGATATTTTACAGTTTAACAGCGACCCTTATTGTCCAAAATAATATTAGGGCACAGAAACAGTAAACTTTCACTAGTATGTTTAATAATTATAAATAACTCTAATTAAAAAACACAGTTAGAGGTAATATAAATATATGTATATATCAAACTGTTAACCATTAAGTAAAGGGACCAAATGTACATAGAATGTGTAGAGCCAACATTATGTTCTGTTTAAAACAAAAAGATTTCATATAGGCTCATATCAGACAACATAAATGCCAATACCAATACCAATTATGATACCAATAAGCCAGTATCGGGTCGATAATATTCAACCTATATATCAGTCAGGCTCTGTATTAAGCAAAAAAAAAGTTATTAATTTTATATTTATTTTGTCCACTTTTGATTTTAAGTACACTGGCATAACACAACTGCAAATATATTTCAACTTTTATTTTAACTTGATGTCTTTTTTGGCATTTCTTTCCAATTTTAAGGGATATTCTGGAGTATTTGTTAACACTGGAAAAACAAACTGTGTAGTCTATAAAATGTTAAAAAAAAAAAAAAAAATTTAAATCCTCATAACAATTTCTCAGAACCTAAAGTGACATCTTCAGATTGCTCCTTTTGTCCAACCAACAGTCCAAAACTGAAAGACGCTTCATTTCCGCACATTTAAGAAGCTGGAACCAGCAAATGTTTGACATTTTTGCCTGAAAAATGACTAAAACATTAGGCTAATCTATAATTAAAATAGTTTGTAACTAATTTCCTTTTGATTGTCAGTTAACCAACTCATCGTTGTAGCTCTATTTTCGACACAAAATGGTTGTTAGTTTTGTTATAGGCTTTTTGTCCGTGTGTGTGTGTGTGTGTGTGTGTGTGAGCATGTGTGTATAAACGCTCCATTCCTCTCTCAGGCGTCATGACTGAACCCTTTCATTCAGGACGGAAAGGGTTTCCTGTCCCGTCACTTACAGTACTCAAAGGGTGGAGTGTGTCTCTCTGAGTGTGTGTGTGTGTGTATGTGTGGACTTACATACACACACTAACTAAATCATTTTACACCAAACTGAGAAATCCAACATCTGGGAAAAAATGTCACACTCTCACTCCTCTGCCTGGATTTTGTTGTATTTCAACTTTAAATGTATAATCTAAACAATTTTCCTACATGTATAAAACATTAAAGTCTAACTCTCAGCTCACTGTCTGCCAGGTCAGATCTATCTAACCATGCAGATAAACTCAGGATAATCCACATACCTCGCTATCAACACTATTCATTGGTAAATACTTTATCTACATCTATATGGTTTTAAAAAGTCTCCAACGACTGTTGATAACGTACAGTTAGTTAGATAGAGTACCCGGGTCATGGTTTTCTTGAGTTACATAGTTTACCTGTTGAAATTTAATTTTTCACTTCAGGGTGGAAGATCTCCAAAGCGCGGCAAATGAAACCAAAACTATCTGCATGGCTAGGCACCACTACATGTGTAGTAACGACTGTATATTTTGTGCCATTTGAGTGTACTAGTCCTTTAACAGTTTCAGTAAGATGAAGGAACAGGATGTAAGTTTTTAAACAAATTTTCATTGATTGTGCCACCAAATACTTTACTTTATTTGTAAATTATAGCTCTGGTCAGCCAGATTTTTTGCCCCCGGTTTAAGGCTGCAGGCTTCAAATTGTGAACATGCTTTTATAATGCCTTCCTTCTGAGTGCCTGAGTGGTGGAGCCTTGTTTGTTTAGCTCTGGGGGTGGATCTGGTTAACTTCAAGCCCAGTGGAATCCCTTCAGACTGAGCTCAAAGGCCCGGCTCGCTCAGCTGTGAGCTAACAGTCTAACTAGTTTTAATGATGCTTCATTTTCCACCTTGGTCGAGAAACAAGCAAAAAAACACCCATCCAGGGCCATGGCTCAAGAGTGCTCATTAATTCCATTACTCAATTTCAGCTCCGTACAACAGACTGGGAGACGTGAGCAATATGGGAAAAAAATAAAGGGGGAAAAGTAATAACGGTAGTGTGATATTGTATGCTTTGAATAAATGGCTTTACAAGATGATTTTTTTAATCTAAATTGAAATTTAGAGTCAGTAGCTTTTAAATGGTGTTGGATTTGCACAGAACACTGGTGTGACAAACCACAGAGGATTACCACCTGACTCTCCAGTTTCCCACAGCTCTACTCTGTTTTTGTCTCTTAGCCCACAAGTTTGCAGTTTCGGTTCACTCTCTCCCCACCCATAATATTGTTTTTTAGCAGCAACAGGCAGTTGTTTTCAGTGTAAAAGCTCTGCAAAACCCACTACAAAGCTAATAAACAACAGAAGAGAAAAGTTAGCAGCTGAATGTAGCGGCACATTTAATAGCTAAAGAGCGAAGTGCTTCTCTCAGGAGTTGGTTGAGACCAAAAGCAGAGCTAAAAGGAGAGTGAATATTGGCCTTACATTCCTCAGAAACACAATCCTAAATAAATGGCAAGCATTTTCAATATTTACATTAGACAAGTGGTATTATTGTTGTGCTGCTGTGGAAAAGACAACAGGTGTTGTGTTGAAATCTTTCCCTGTCAATATGTGTTCCCCCTTAGCTTGTACTGCATTGAAAGGAGACACATGAAGTTGTAATTACATGTGAAGTTGTGTACATGATGTTGTGAACTTCCAGTTCACGATGTTATGAATGCGACATGAGGGGCGCGTCCATATGGACTCCTCTTGTAAACACGTTAGACATGACCCCATTTGAAGGCAGCATTTCTCTGCTACCGTGAGGACACTGCTACGAGAAACCGTATCTGATGGGGAAAACAATTTGACACAACACTGGATCGCTTTTTGTTTCCTCAGTCTGAACCTTGCTACGTGATGAAATGATCAACACCATTTTGGAAATAAGGGAGGACAAAAGAAGCATGTTAACTGATGGAATATGTTGAAATTGTTGCAATTTTATATTGAATTCGGGAGCGGGCACAAACTACTGTCATGATATGCATGGTAATAACTAGGATAATAACATGAGTAATAACATAGTAATAATAAATAAATCAGTAATAACATAGGTGTCTTGGTGGAGGGGGGAGTGCGGTGAGCAGTCTATGATGGAGACAATATTTTTCTGGGGAAAATGGTTTCTCGTGGCAGACTGTTGAGAGCGAGTCTTATAGTCAGCCAATCTAAATGTGGATGGTGGCATTATTCCATGCAATCAACATTTAGTTCATGATGAAAAAGTTGTCTGTTGCCAATCTAAAATATGAATGTAGTGTCATAATGATTAAGGTCTGGCTAAAACTCTGTATAGTAGTGCTCTTTATAACCAAAACATGAATTTACTTCGACCAATGCGTTAAGAAAAAATTGCTTTTGCTTTGCAATATTGTCAGTGTCAACAATGCCCATCTGCCCAATTTCCATACATTCTCTATGGCCAGCCTTAGTATGTATCCGAGTATGTATATATTAAAGTGATGTCTGGCATGTTTGTGCAGTATATCAAAATACAACTACTTGAGCACAGCATGTTCACACACTGTTGACCAAGCGTTTCTATGTGAGTGACTTAAATTTGCACTTCGCCGACCAAAAAGAACACCAGTCCACAGCTGAATTGTGCATCTGTGTCAAGCTGTTGTGGTGCCTACAGTATGTAAGCTGGCCTTGAAGTCACATGGAGATGATGAACATCTTCTCAAAAAATGTAATGTATGCTGCTTTCGTGAGCTCATGGTTATGACATGGGAAGTTGTGCACACAATATGCTTGGTGACAAGTGGTTAAGTTGTGAAAGCACAGTGTCTTGAAGCCACCGAGGCTAACAATTTAGGAAGCAGGGTAATGCAGGAAATGCTAAGGCATCATGACAAGATGAGGCTGCTGGGTATATCACCATTTTCCTCAGACGTATTATAAAATTACTAAGAAAAACTTTAAACGAGTAAAAGAAAATGAGAGAAAGAAAGAAAACTTCTGAAAATCTCAGCAAACACATCACAACTCGGAGCTTTCAGAAAATTTCTGAAGTAGAATATGTATAAGCCAGGACATATCTGCAGCACCACAATGTTTAATTTATAACTGTATTTTGACACACATTTTGCACATAACAAATATTGTGCTTTCTGCTAGTTAAAAATTGCACCAGGCTATATTGCAATTTCAATAAAAATTTCAGTTAATTCAGCCCCACACAAGTTCATACGGACTTCTCGTAACATGGTAAACGTGAGCCCATTTGAAGTGAGCAATCTCATAAGGCCTACATGACCACTAGAACTGTGATTAGTCTGCTTGTGCTGATTTGTGTTTGTTCAAGATTGTCATTTAATTGGTGATCATCACTAGTGGTGTTTCCCTTTTGAGATGAGCTCACTCCAAGTGTTGTTCTCAGGTAAATCCGTATGGACCTCAGTAACTCAACACCCTTATTCGCCAGCATCTGTGTTTTCCACCCTATAGAAACCTTCCAAGTCAAGCAGTTTTCAGCGGTGATTCAGCGATCTTTCTCAGAAGTCAGGAAGCGTCCTGTTGTTGTGGGATTGTTTGGGCCGGGACGGAAAAAGGACTGGCGGTCACTAGACGAAACAAGGGTCCTATCTTTGGGCTGCAGGGCTGTTTTTATCTCCGTGTGAGCTAATCAAGCCCATTCATACCCCTCTGATGGCGTACCGCTGAAATGTTTTGATGATGTACACATCCACCCTCTTCCTCTTTCTCTCTATTACACAATATGTTCAACATCTGCTCATGTTAAAATTCTATTAATTTAAGAAGAAGAGAATCAAACTTCCCTTCTTAGTGCTTACGCTTTTCCTTGCAGTCTTTTACACAATCATTCATGTTCAGTGTTTGTTTTTTTTTTCAGACAACCTCCACCTCTAGTATGTGTGTGTGTTTCATCTACCCTCTGTAATTTTTATTCCACCCACACAAGGCCTTCACATCAAATCCAAGATGTCAATATGCGCCCTTGTAGAGAAAGTAGTTTGTAAAGTGAGTGGGAGAGAACAATCATTTCATAAAAGAGAGCACGAATAAGAACTAGAGTTCTGTTCTTATGTGATGTGTTGTTCTTGCAAATGAATGATGGCTCTCCTCAGGTGACAGGCAGATTTCCAGGATATTTTTCTTTCAGTTTGGAATAGTTCTTTGTCAGTTTGATATTATCCGAGACGGTTTAAAAATGCAGCGAATGCATACTGAGAAAGATCAGATGAGATTTCACCGATGAGTTCCTGGAATGAAACCCTGCAGACCATGAATCATCCAGCAGCACATGATTCCCTGTCCCTGTTTTAGGGTTACAAGAATATTTTTGTACCAGGGATCTGACTTGGGCACCACCTGGTAGTCTGGTTACTGAAGTACCACTTTAAATAGGACAATACACCATGTAGGACACATTCATATAAAACTCAGTTGCAGAGTTGAGGTTGTTGATTGATGCTCTTTAGATGTCGTAGAGGGCAAACATGCAGATGGTGCAGGGGTAAACTTATCGGCCACACCACTGCATAGCTGTCTGTGTTCATGGGTGGGAAGCTAGTGAGGGTTCTTGTCCTTCTTGTAGCACTGCTAATTCCTACCGGTCTGTTGGGGAGCCTGCATTGTATCAACATCCCAAGCCTTTAAAGCAACTCTATGTAACTTTTGCCAGTGAGGACATCCATAACGATTTCAGGATAAAGGACCGGACAGACTACAAAGTGCCTCAGCAATGTTTATCACTGGATCAGTGAGACAAAGGTAGTGCTAGAAGCCTGGTCATGTAGGGACTACTCACTGGGCTAGTGAACCACTACAGCTTGTAAAGTGATGGTTAACATGCCAACAAGCTGGGAACATGTTTCTTTCTTTCTTCTTCACACTGATTTTTACTCCCCTGACACATTTTGTTCTCGGGATTGTGCATCATTTCACTTTATGAAGAGTGAGAAATAGTTGTCGACTAATATGGGTTTTTCAATGGCGGATACCGATATTTAGAGAGCAGGGCAGTCGATATATGAACCCGATATCGCAACAAAAGAAAAGTCATGTATTATTCCATGCATATTCCAATCTAATATACACGGTTATGTTAGCCAGTAACATGTTGTTTTAGATGGAATTTAAAGTGATTAATGAAATAGAAAAATTCTTTGGGCTATGCAGTAGATTTAAGAACATGGCTGGTATTTAAATGAGAGCAGGGTACAATATGTCAGAGGCAATGCCATTCAACTGCATTAGTCTGTATATTATAACATATATTTAACTCTAGCTAGTAACAGTTTTAAATTCGATTGGCTGTCATTTAGGATGGGAGAGATGCGCGATGTATATCAGTATTGGCCTATCACAACTATATCAGTATAAAATATTAAGCTATTAAAGTATATAGTATTAAGCTGTAGAATTCTATAGTATTTGTCAAGTCTTTTTTATGAACTTTGCTAGAAAAATAACTGAACATGTAAAGAGTAAGAACTGTTTGTGTTGTAATAGTGATGTCAGGGTTCGGGTAAATTTGGTTCAGTCTGAGCTATGGAATATTAAATCATCCATCTTTTAGGGCTGAGCAGTATATGAATATTATATCAATGCTATGACGTGAGACTAGATATCATCTTAGTTTTTGGATATTTGTTATATCCTGACATGGAATAATTGTTGTCTGTTCCTGGTTTTAAAGGCTGCAGTACAGTAAAGTGATGTCATTTTCTGAACTTACCAGACTGTGATCGCTGTTCAATTATTTGCCCACGTTATCATTATATCCACATTATATCACTGATTGCTTATCAAAATCTCATTGTGTTAATATTTTGTGAAGGCACCAATAGTCAACCCTGCAATGTTGTCAAATTTACAGTATGCTATTTTAGAGAAAATGTGTATATCAAGATATATATTGTATATATAGTCAGAATGCTTGAGACTTATAGTACAGAGCTTGAAAATCACTTTTTCAGCACCTTCCCAAAATTCACAAGGGCACATATAACCTCATAACAGGTTACCTACAGATGTGCCTGCTCACATGTTTTGTTTATTAGCCTCGTGAACACAGTCACTGGCTGATGTTGAGTATCTTAAGATGCCAGATTAAGTGGCCAACCGATTAATCAGTCAACCAATTATCTGATCTATCTCAAGTAAAGCCAGACAGAAATAGTGGTCAGCAGATATTATCAGCCTGATATTGGCCTATCTCAGCTACGTCAGTGTATATGTGCTGACATGAAACTTTTTTACAGAACATAATGCAGATTGTTGGAGGGTTTTTAAAATTTTATAGACAGCATTTTATGTATATTTAATCTTTTTTTCCCAATGAAACTTGTTTGATTTAAATGCTGAATTAGCCTCAATGGTAAATGCTAAAATAGCATTAAACACTTGTACAAGTACAGAAGAGTCATCATGTCAGTGAACTGCATCGGTCATGTCAGTTACACAGCAATATATAGCTGAAGTTTGTTAACATTAGCCACCATAAGCTACTGGTCATACCAGACCAAGTAAGGCTGCAACTCCTCAGTGTACTGAACTAAACAAGGGTGTGATGTATTGGTGCTGTAATGAATTAAGCTTTTGATTTGTTGAAGAAGAAAGTGATATTTCTTCTTTCAAAAGTTACAGTTACACTTGTACAGTTACAGTTGTACAATTGATATTAAAATTCAGCAGTAGACTTTTATGACTTCAGTGTAAACAATGACTTGTCTGATGTTGTCTTACAGGATAGTATGGCCATGACGGGAGGGACTGCAGCTGCCCTTCCCATGAGCAACCACACCCGAGAGAGGGTGACTGTGGCCAAGCTGACACTAGAAAACTTCTACAGCACTCTGCTCACCCAGCACGAGGAGCGAGAGATGAGGTAAAACTGCTTGGGTGGTTTTACAGCCAACAGTACCACCTTTTCTCCACCCAAATGTATAAAAACACATCTGTCCAATTGCATCTGTTTCTCTATATCAATAATATTCTCGTCTATTTTAATTTAACTTTTACTTCTTGAACAATGTTCACATCATGCAGCACAAGTCGTTTAACACCCTCACCACAGAGCTGCCAGTTCCCCTCTGTAAATGTAGCTGTTGTTTAGAGTATCAAGTGTCACTCCATCCAGAAACAATGCAGAGGGGTTTCATCTCAGGTGTAAGCAACAAAGGGCAGCTCCTAATCTACCTCTCGCGTTCTCACATTACCACATTAGAGCTGACCTCTAGTACAGGTAACATGGTTCATTGCCTCTTGTAAAAGTTCACACTGCTGTATAAACTACACAGAGATTCATCTTCAAGATCGGACATGATTTAGGTCATTTAATCCCGCCTTGTGTGTTTCCACTCAAAAACATCTCATTTGTATATTGTACGGTAACTAGAAGAACAGTGTTTTTGCTGTATTATTGCCGCCCTTATTCAGGTGTGTGTACCTTTTTAAAAACATGAATTTCATTGTTTCTTTTTTAATTTGAAGACAGAAGAAGCTGGAGAAGGCCATGGACGAAGAGGGTTTGCCAGATGAGGAGGTACAGTGCACTTGGTCTGAAAACGTTCAAGAAAAAAGTTTTGTTTCTTTTTAATCTTTCACTTCATTTGGCTCACTGTCTATCTGCCTGTGTGTTGCAGAAGGTAATGCGCCGCTCGCAGCATGCCCGCAAGGAGACGGAGTTTTTGCGGCTGAAGAGGACGAGACTTGGTCTGGATGACTTTGAGTCCCTTAAAGTTATTGGGCGAGGTGCTTTTGGCGAGGTACAGCGAAAGAACAGCGTGGAAAACTGCAGCTTGTAAAATTTAATTGCTACAAATGTTGTAGTTGCTGTTTATTCACATTCCTTATTAATACAGCTGTGATGTTGCATCCTTCAGGTCCGTTTGGTGCAGAAAAAAGACACAGGGCACATTTATGCCATGAAGATTTTGAGGAAAGCCGACATGCTGGAGAAAGAACAGGTAAAGCATTTGTCAACACCACAGTTCAAGGCTGTTTAAGCCGCTTCTGCATTCGTGCTCTTGCACTTTAAGTGTCTGAGGTTCTCTGCTGTCTCCCTGCAGGTTGCTCATATCCGGGCAGAGAGGGATATTTTAGTGGAGGCAGACGGCGCCTGGGTGGTGAAGATGTTCTACAGCTTCCAGGACAAGAGGAACCTCTACCTCATCATGGAGTTCCTCCCTGGAGGTTTGGACTGATAACTTCAGATTGAATTGTTTGACCTGAGCATTTGAGCTCATCCGTTGTTAGTACGTGGATTGATTTTGAGTTTGTGATCTTTGACCATGACTCTGATTTGTAAAAAAAAGAATTCCACCACACATTATCTGCCACATTTCACCAAACATAGTCCTGTAATAATATACAGCCCCCTACAAATCTGCATCTCTGTGCTTTATAATAAATTACAAATGATAAATGAAAGTTTTGACAGAATTGTGGGTGCATATTCAGGAGACTCATTGCTCATAGTAACCGTATGTTGTGCAGAGCCTTGTCCTGCCCTGTAAATTCAAGTAAAATACAGACCTCACTTAGTTTGAGTGAACATGCAGAAGGAAACACAGACATGGGAGAATAATTTCTAAATCACATGAGGTCCCCTGGGAATACTAGTCCTGTGTGAATAGCACTTAAGACGTAAAGTGTATTGAACTGGATACTGAATAAATCAGTATTCTGTGACATAAATCTGTACAAAAATGTTGTGTATTATCATTATCAAGTTTTAAATTTAAATTTCTCCTTTATGCAAAATATTTCCCTAAGCTGAGGAGTGCTGCATATAGCTCTTAGCATTTAGACTAAGGCTTTTAGAGTAGTTACTAACATAATAAAGCACATGTGCACTTCAATTACTTTGGTTATGCAGCATCATGGCTAGTGTTAGTTAGCTTCTCCCAGATGGACTACAAAGAGAAAAGAAAGAGAAACACTAAGCCAAACTGGACAGAAGATGAGAACATAAATCAAAGTAAATTTAACTCAGCCATAACAAATACGAAGAAAGAAACTGACAAAATTAATGGAAGAAATCTGAAACAAACCGTAGATGACGTAATGAAGAAATATGACAACATTACTGTGACAGGCAAGACAGGAGGTAGACAAACATTGACATGAGTTCACAAAAACTGGTGAGTCTCAATGAAACAATAAAGCTAACGTTAATATATGACAGACTTATGTTAACATTTGGCTAGCTAGTTAAAAAGTTACTTGTGCAAACATTATTGTTACAGTGTTATATTGTTATAGAGTGTAATAACTCTAAGGGCATCTTGGTATCTTTAGCTCCTTTTCAACCACCATAAATTCAGTCATTGTCTTATGTTCAACAAGTTATTTCACCTTTAAGAGACTGGTATGGTTCCCTTTATTTGTGTGTGTGTGTGTGTGTTTTATCTGGCTTTTTTGCCTTTAATTTGATAGGACAACTGTAGAGAAACAGGAACGGGGGCAGAGAGTGAGGTAATGGCATGCAGCAAAGGGCCACTGGAATTGAAACCAGGGTGTTGCAGGGGGCTGATTTTCGGAGGAAATGGTTACTAAGGACCTTCTAGCAACCCATATGGGAATATAGCTAAAGCTAAAACATTAACACATCAGAGGATTTTCTCTTACAAGATCCTGAAAAAATCCTTATAGTGATTTTATGCAAGTCATTTTCTTCTAAGGCATCCTTGGATAAAAAATTTAAAGGCAGCCCAAGCCTAAGTGGTTTTATTCAACTGGGATCTGACCTCTGACCTTGTTGCCAGGCGACATGATGACCCTGCTGATGAAGAAGGACACTTTGTCTGAAGAGGCCACCCAGTTTTACATCGCAGAGACGGTCTTGGCCATCGACTCCATCCACCAGCTGGGCTTCATCCACAGAGACATCAAACCAGACAACCTGCTGCTGGACTCCAGGGTGAGACACTCAGACATGTCCTTACTGTCAGTAAAGTGGACAGCGTGCTAGGCAAGTGCATAGTGGCTCATCAGATGCTTCTCTTCTCACAGGGACATGTGAAGCTGTCAGACTTCGGCCTGTGTACAGGCTTGAAGAAGGCTCATCGCACAGAATTTTACAGAAACCTGACGCACAACCCGCCCAGTGATTTCTGTGAGTTCAAAATCACACCCGAAACACATTGTTATTGAGACATTGTTTTGACATATACTGTAAGTTACTTTTTAAGTAATGACTCACTTTTCCTCTCTGTTACTTTACTCCATCTTGCAGCTTTTCAAAATATGAACTCCAAGAGGAAAGCAGAAACCTGGAAGAAGAACAGGAGGCAGCTGGTAAGGCTTTGGCATTTTACTGACTGTTCATACGAAGCCCAAGAGTAAGAAGGAGGGAATGGTGCTCATACTGACTGCAACATGCAGAAGAAGAAAAATAAACGAAGCTCCCTGCAAAAAATGGACACAGCAGACTTTAAATCCCGACCTTCATGTCAGTTATTAACAGGACTAGAGCATGTTTGACTTGTCAGTTTTATTGGTTGAATTTATTTATTTTTAATTTCCTCCTACCCAGAGCGCTCACCCTCTATCTTTCCATGTGACTCTCAGGCTTATTCTACTGTGGGAACGCCGGACTACATCGCCCCTGAAGTCTTCATGCAGACGGGATACAACAAGCTGTGTGACTGGTGGTCTCTGGGTGTCATCATGTATGAAATGCTCATTGGTAAGACACACACGTAAAGAGATTAATGCAATCTGTTTGGAAAATGGAAATCACAGGCTTGTTTTAACCAAAACAGGTGTGTTATTTGAAATATTTTATATGTTACATTGCAGATTGACACATTTTTTAACTGCTTGTTGTCTGCGTGTTCAGGTTATCCGCCCTTCTGCTCTGAGACGCCGCAGGAGACGTACAGGAAGGTGATGAACTGGAAGGAAACCCTCGTCTTCCCACCTGAAGTCCCCATCTCAGAGAGGGCCAAAGACTTGATATTAAGGTATATAAAGATGCATTTTTATTTCAGGTCATGTTGGAGGGCATGAGAAGAAGAAGGAAATACACGTGGAAATATAAAGAGAAATAAATAAAAGTACAAATAAGCAGCATATAAATAAAACAACTGGAAAAAGATAAATAAAATAAAATTGTAATAATTTAAAAAATCCAATTAATATTTTTTTATTTATATACAAAATAAAAATCAAAAAATCAAAAGCATAGATTACATCATTACTCACTCTTTGATTCATTTTTCTTTATATTTCCACATTTTTCTCTATATTTATATATCCACATTTTAATTTACTCGTGTATTCTTTTATTTCTCTTTTTATTTTTCCACATTTTTAACATTTGTTCTCTTATTCTTTTACAGATTTATTCATTTTTATGGCCTTCCTATGCCTCCACAGCTGTGGACAGTGAATAATGATGTGTATAGAGTATAAAGGTTAATTGTACAGTTGTATTCTCAGTGTGCTGTTTGTGTGTTTCAGGTATTGCACTGATGCTGAGAACAGGATTGGGGCTGTGAGTGTGGAGGAGATCAAGAGTCATCAGTTTTTTGAGTCGGTGGACTGGGAGCACATCAGGTACATGAAGCTCCTTTGAGACATACACCACGGTATATACATGCATTGGCAATTTAGCATGATGGTCTCATGTCTGAATAAGCGCCCGAGTCAGATGACAGTCTAAATAGGTCAGACCTACAGTATAACATTTCCGTTACACTTCAACGTGCTGTCAGACTAATGTCAAAGCTAAAGCAACACGAGATAAATCACCAGAGGGAGAACTAAGCCTGATTAATCATAAATAAAATCCTTTAATAAACTATGAAACAGTGTAAATGACCTGATTTTACATTGTTGAAGTCAGTCAGTAAAGTTTTTCCTCCCGTGTGGTGCTGAAGAGGTTAAAGAGCAACTTAACACCTCCTGAAAATTGTGTCTTTGCTGACCTCCAGTGGTTAAAATTTACCCCTGTTGATGATCAAGTGCTCTCTAGGACCCAGTGACTCCTCCAGCCTGTAGTGCTATTCATCCACTAGACTGTATGTAATATATTACATTTTGAAAGTAACTGGCCCTAAGGAACACTTGTACGTCTGAAGGACAAAAAGATGTTACTTCAGCACAGTGATGTTACGTGTTCTGTGCTTAAAGGTAAACCTGCAGTTTCAGGAAAATGCCATTCTGCAATTTGAATGGAAAGGGAAAGGGAAATGTGAGGATTAAATACTTGTCACTCCTGTTTTCTTCTGTGTTCCACAACAGTCCATGATCTTTTTTTGTTTTGCCTCCACAGGGAGCGGCCAGCAGCCATCTCTATTGAAATCAAGAGCATCGACGACACCTCAAACTTTGATGACTTCCCTGAATCGGACATCCTTCAGCCGGGTTCGTCTTAAAAAATCCCTTATTAGGAACATTGACTTTGGGTCCAGTTCAGACAGAGAGTGACCTTTATTCTCTTAAAGGCCATAGTTCAGATTATTTACAGTACAGGTGGTTGCAGCACGGAAGCTAAGCAATGTACTGTTGTGTAGAGGGTCAGCAGCAAAACATATTTTATTTAATGTGGGCACTGAAAAAAAGGTCCATATAAAAAATTAATAATATTTAGATTATTTCACGACTTTAAATTGTCATCAGCAATTTTGACAAGCGTGTATTAATAGATTAAAGCTTGTATACCCAACCAAGAATGAATTGTAAATAGTTTAAGAGCACTTCTATTTATCAATGTTCTGAGTTGCTGTGCCATCAATCTGTGAGTTTGTTTGCGCATGTACTTTTTATACATCCAGCTACTTTATAACATGCATCAGTGGACCAACAACCTTAAAATCTGTAAAGAGCATAACAAAATTCACATTAAAGTAATCTGAAAATAATGAAACACACACATAAAACTATAAAGTTTCTAAATATGGGCCATAAAGACATTTTGCTCTTTGAAAACCTAAAAAATCCCCCAATAAAATCATGGCATCAATCTCGTACAAACAGGTTTGATCTGAGAACAGCAGAAGTTTTAATTAGACACATACCTTTTGTATTGGTCATTTAAAACCATGTGAAAGACCCTTCAATCGTGCTGGGTTTTTCACTCGTTTTCCCTTCCCTTACTCACGGATCCCCTAGGCAAAGCCCAGCGCTAATTAAACCTAACATCTGTTTAGAACGGCGGCTGGGCTGGCAGCCGCTCATTGGCGCTGAAGCCGCCACCTACTGTTCCGGAGAAGTCAAACCCTCACACACGCAAAGGCAGCCAGCACACAGAACTCCAACAAATTTAAAAGCAGTGAGCAACATGCTTTAATTGCGCATAAGTAATACGGCGTTAATAGTCTAATGAATACTAACTAGGAAAATAACACTAACTTGCAGTTCAGCCCATATTTAGAATATTTTTTTTTTACTGCCTAACCTTTGGTGAATCAACACTTGTTTGGACTCCCAGCGATATTCTAATGGGGCAAATATTTGCTCTGTAACAGAACAAGCTCAACCAAACTTGAAATTAGGTGAGGAAATCAATCCTCACTTGCTCTCATTTTTACCATCTGATTCTGGATTTGGGGTTCCTCAAATTTTCCCGTGAGTTTGGTATTCGTCATTTTGTGTTACTATGAGAATGCCACGTAAACTTTATTTTTAAGCGGCAGGAGCATGTGGACTGTGTCTGAACCAACTCATGTTTCTTATGGAGGCAAACCAATGAGTTTCCCATTGGAAAGTAATCTGAAAATACTGGAAACACAGCGCAGCATAAACTGATACTGGTTTTCTTAATTGGCTAAAGTACATTTTGCTGCCTGCTTGAAAACCTCCAAACAATCCCCTCAATATAATCATGGCTTTCAAGTGCTTCTCATTTACATGGTTTGATCTGTAGCACCCTCAAGTGTCAATTAAATTAACACCTCTTTTTGTTTTGTGTTCATTAACAGCCAGTGCAACGGAGCCAGACTTCAAATCGAAGGACTGGGTGTTCCTCAACTACACGTACAAACGCTTTGAGGGCCTGACTCAGCGAGGCACCATCCCCACATACATGAAGGCAGGGAAGGCCTGACACGCCGCGATGGGCGAGGAAAAAAAAACAAACAAACAGACGTTTACGGACACAGGGTCGGGCCGTGGAGCCCCGCTGGTGCTGAAGGCCGCGCTGTCAGCCTCTCAGTCTAAATTTAACCCTCATCACAAGTTATTTAGGTCTGCTCAGCCGCCGCAAGAACCGCCAAGAAACTCGGAAATTAAGGAGCGTTACCGCATTACCTCGGTTGTTTATATTGTATACACGTGCCGTCTTTAGCCATAGCTCTCAGGCCAGCTCACTAACTAGGACACTAAATCAGCATATCTGCATGTTCAGCGGCATATTGCTTCTGGAGAGGAATTTTTTTTTTTTTTTTTTTTTTTTTTTTTTACTGCCTAACGGCCGAGGTGGGATTGAGGATGGAATACAAATCACTGCTTCGACATCTTCTTCACAGCGATAGTTTCTACACTGGTGGCTAAATTAGCTCTGATGCAAACAGAAGACAAGCTCTGTACACTGTAGTCAAACTCTGAAAGATTAGTGAGTGACAACAGGGATCCCTCACTTGCTCTCACCTGTACTGTTCCACTCTGTTCATGGATTTTAAAGGGGGGAAGTTCCAGCATGGTTTCCAGGGTTTTGGCTCACGTTCTGCTTCATATTTAAGTGTTACTCCCACTGAGAAAGGTGGCATCGGTGTGAAAAATCTTTCATTTCTTTTTAGCTGGCAGGAGCACCTTGTTTTGGTTTATCTGTTGTCTCATCTGGAACCTCAACTCCTACTTATTCTTAATGTCAGAAGAGGCAACTAATGAAGATCGTGAAGGTCCAAGTTTTTGCTGTCAGAATGATAGTTAGCAAAATGCTGGTGGATCCTAATGGAAGCTCATTTAGCCGCAAAATTCACTGAGGCTTGTTGACAACACATTTTTAGCCATGCTAGCAGCATAGCTCTAGGGATGGCAATGTCAGTTGTCTACTTTTATCTAATATGAAAACTATTGGATGGATGACCATGAAATTTGAGTACACATGTTCTTTTTTTTTTTTTTTTTAATCTTACACCTGAACTACAATAATGCAATATAATTTCAGAGCTGTTACTTCCTCAAAGTTATCTACTGATGTTAGCATGCTAAACAGCTAGCCCCGGCCATTTCCTGTCTCATAATACCACTTTGCAACTAAAGAGGCCAAAGTCTGACAGCATAGCTCAGGCCTCCATCCTTAGTTTCAGCTGGGAAGCTAAGCTAGTTTCAGATCTGTGAAAGCAGCAAGTTTGCTACGTTTCACAAGCTCCCTTAGCTTTTGTTAGTCTAATAAATAAACCAAATAAACTCATGAAATGTTAAGAAAAGAAATATTCTTACACCTGTTTTCCTTATTTGAACAGAAAAATAAAACCATACACATTTTGAAACTGCCCCTTATCTGATCGGAGTCTGAATTCGACAGGTGGTTACAACTTACACATGGAACTTTTAAGCTTGGTTAACATCAACATGTTAGCATCAGTCTCTGGATATTCTTATGTTGATGTTTGCATTTAGCTCAAAGCACTGCTTTGTCTAAGTACAGCCTCGCGGAGCTGCTAGCATGGC
This sequence comes from Lutjanus argentimaculatus, assembly GCA_034769285.1. Taxonomy (NCBI): domain Eukaryota; kingdom Metazoa; phylum Chordata; class Actinopteri; order Lutjaniformes; family Lutjanidae; genus Lutjanus; species Lutjanus argentimaculatus. The sequence continues at coordinate 15,303,752 of JAWZSL010000020.1, read as the reverse complement.
TGTCAGCTGTCAGGTTCTGTAAGAAGTATAACAATACATTTGTAGAAAAAAGTGATGAGGGAATTCTTATTCTTGTTTTTGCCTCTTATTCACAGTGATGGAGGAGGTTGAATTGAACGTGTCTAATTGTTTTCAGTAACAATTAGCATTAAAGCGATAAAATAAAAAAAAATCTAAAACAAATGAGCAAAACTTCAAATCATGCTGGAATCCTCCTTGGACCCGCGGTGGTGACACCCAGCGCGACTTTGTGTCGGCTCTGTGGGGCGACTCCTCCTGCGGCGCTGCTGCCGTTCTCACAGAGGCACGACTTGTTGCCAGGAAACGCGTGAATGCAGTTTACCCTGTGCTTGACATCCGTTACTGTGGAGTGTTGCCCATTCGCTCATGCCAAACAAAGAGCAGAGTGTGTCACTTCCCTTTAGAGCCAGTTGTTTTGTTCAGATCAGTGCTGCAGTAATTGATATTTCCCCTGATTTTAATTCTAAAAAGCCCCAGAGCCGATCACTTCACTCTTAGGTGGACAAAAACATGCAAAGTGCCTTTAAATAGCTGATAAGTATTTAACCAGATATTTTAGTGATGTTATTGGAGATTAATCAGAAGGTATTAATTACCAGTAGAAAGAATAAAGCTGTTTATAGGAGAAAACAAACAGGGAAAGCTAAAAGGAGACATTATAAGCTTGTGAGAAAGCAACAACTGAAAGCTCTGATGTGTCATATTTAGTATGTCTGCAGAGTGATAAAATGTGAAGTGATAAAGGCAGTGTAGAAAAAAATGGCTAAACAATAAAACAAGGGGCTCATAAGAACACAATGTGTCAAGGCAAACGCAATGAACAAAGTGTGTTTGATTGTTGAGTAAAGATTAAATCGACATGAGAAACTACATAAGAATAGATTAACATGGTGGATATCTTGGACACGTGGTTTGTGTCTTCATAACTGTATGTTAATTTTGAGTTAAGTGTCCATCGGATGTGTTTAATTTTTTTTTTTCCTCCCAAAACCCCTCACCGTAAAAAGCTAACACCAGGCCTGTCTTTCTCAACGAAACAACCCACGTAACCACCACGTCTGCTCAGAGTTGTGACGAGACACAGCGCTAAAAGTAGTTACCAAAGAACTCTGATCATCCTCACACGTCGTGATCTGAACGCGCATTCAGATGTAGCGTCGCTTTCTGTGCTGCACTTAACTCAAAACTACCTTTCCGAGAGAGAGCTAAACTTGGTTAGCGGAATGATTTGCCATTTTCTATTTCTACACTTGTCCGAAAACGAGCGTGCAGTCGTCAAAATGTTGTAAGAATGCAAGAAAAGCTATAAATGTACATACAGGGACAGGAAGTGTACAGATGACTTCACCGTATTGGACTAAGTTCAGCTTAGCCATCACAGGAATCCCATATTAAACTGTTAGTGGTGCTATTTCTGAGGAAGTGATGAAGAAAGTGGTCATATAGTTTGATAAATCAGAGTGGTGTATTATTACACCTCACCTGTATCAGTCCCTCTTATATTTTGTCTGTTTTATTCAGGTAGTCCTGTTAAAATTGGCCAAGAACGCAGCATAAAAACTGATTCAAAAAAATCTTTGCAAACAACATAAGCAAGTACAAACAGGGTGGACTGGTGTGCATATTTCTACGTTATTTATTATTTTTCATGTTTTGTTTTTTAAGTTGATAAATGACATTTTGTGCTGATATCTAGTGTATTTAAGTTGGATGATGTTCAGGTCAATTGTTTTTTTCTAGAATTTAAAGGGGCACTCCAGCATTTTAGTATTGGACTTCCATAAAGCTTGGGGACTCACAAGAGATAAATTAGACAAAAGAATGGTCAAAATTAGGGATACACATATTGTTTGTCATCAGTAAAAAATGCACAATCAGGATGAATTCCTTCTGTGAAAACCGATCAGTTACACAAAAGGCTTTCACAGCTGAGTTGGTGGTATTGTCTCATGCTAACTGAGCTAAAGGAGCACCCTTAATATGATTTGTATATCAGTTACGCACCTTGTTCAGTCAAATCAATTGCAAACTCAACACTCCTTGTATCCATTTCAAATAAATCAGCTTCAGCAATTCAAATAAAAGGTTTCAGTTGACAAAAGCCGTAATCTCTGAACAAGGCTTTTGTTGTGAAACATTTGCAGGAGCGTGTTGTGACTTCCAGCTCCACTCTCATTAATGGACTCACTAAGGAGCAGCTTGGTCACCTGCAACACCTAGTTGTAAAACTTGGTATTACTGGTCTGGTTTGGCTTAATGGCTCAATTGACCTATAAATGCTGCTATAATAACACAAAACAAAGCCAACAAAAGAGTGAATCCTACACTTCCCATAATGCAACATTCATCCGACCCTCCCTGCCTTTTTTTCCTTTCAAACTCGCCCCTTGTTTGTAACGCAGGCTTCCTGTTAGAAAGCTGAGATAGATGAGAGAAGCTCATCTGGGATCTTTTTTACCCTTGTTTCATGCCCCGCCCCCTTTTCAGCTGAAAGTAAACCCTCTAATTTGACTTGCTATAAATGCAAATTCTGAGGTCTTTCCCAGTTTAATAGCATAAGATCAGAACACCATAATGCTTTCTAGCTATTAGGAGCCCAAACCCTATAGCTGGTCAGGCAAACAATTATGTCCATCGACAATCAGCATCATTATAAAGAAAAAAATAAGAAATATGGACTGATGAGTGTACAAACCTTAGTGAATCTGTAATTTATATCTGACATCTGTCACTTTTTATGTTGTTAAGACACTTTGTTTAGCTGTTTTGGTAGTCTGTCCAACATGAGGTGACTGTAAATGAAGAACTACTGTCTCTATTCAGTTGTAGCTTCATTCCCTGTGTTACTTTAAGGTTCATTATTAGAGGGTAGGTTAGCTCGATTTATGTGAATTGTTACCGATAAAATACCCTCTGCTCCCGGCGGTCTTTAGAGTGGACTGACCATTAAACCAAACTCCATTTAAAAAAACAAGTGTTTTATGGTGGGGACAGATTTTTCATTGTAAAAAGTTTAGTCACACCATCACTAAGACTCTCTTCTGATTTGATTCGATCAATAGGCACAGTCGGCATGCACATCATTAATTAATCAATCATTATTAAACATAATTAATGAAACTGTGTTGAAGTGCTTGTCACAGACGTGCAGTATTAATTGGCTGCCTACTATAGTTTATAATTTTTAATAAACTATTTTCACAGGCTGAGTAGTACTCCTCATAAAGGGTAAGCTGATCTTGATATGAAAAATGAGCGGAGTGCCCCTTTAATTATCGATAGTCAAACAGTCTGCATCACACCAAATAGACATACCCTGATTGGCCAGTATTTTCCCCCTAAATAAAAACCCAAATGTATGATTCTAACCCCGTCATCGAAGCTAAGACCAGGCTTGGAGGACTGCTACAGCAGCAGGACAGATGCATGATGGGGGATTTTATTGATGGCTACCGGCTGCAGATTCCCGGTTGTGTCTAATCACTGGAACACGCTGACACGACCTGGAAAAAGTCAAACTGCTGTACTGCAGGGGGGGGGGCGTCCTGTTTCACAGCCAAACCGTTAAGATTGTTCATGAAGAACTGGTGTGAGTGCGACCGTGTGAGTGCAACTGTTCGGCATTTTCATGAAGTAGATCCTCAGTGCTTTTTTGTTGTGAGGTGATGTGTGACCGTGTTCAATGTCAAACTCATGTTCTGTGTTGTAATAGAGGAATTATCACTTTTTTTTGTTTGTTTTCTAGACTAGATGCACACATGATGAAAAGGAGGGTAAATACTGTACTTATGGGATCCATACAATTCTATATATGTCCAAAATGACTTGAAATCCATGACTGTGCCACTTTAACTAAAGGGAGCTAAATTATTTCTCCATGAGACTGGGAAGAGTTAAGGAAATGTTTCACTTTTATCATGAATTAAGCTAGACAATTCATTTTTGATGGACCAAACTAGATTATTGACTCACCCTGGGTGTTATTAGTCAGATCAGTTACATAATATTTCAAGACTGATTGTAGAGAGAGGTCCTTTTCCTAACTCCGAAAGCAGGGAAAGGTGCATTTATTCTTTTAAAAAGCAATTGACAGACACATAAAAGATAAAAGGTCCACTCACATCTAGAGTCTAGTTTCAGATGTAAACGGTCCCTGCCTCGGAAACCTCAAAGCCCTGTGATTAAGCTAATATATGTAATTTCCCCCCCTTGTTAAAGCAAGAATCTGCTTGTAAAAGGTTTTAAAAACCCCTCCACAGGCCAGGACTGTGTTGTGAGGTATTTCTGTGTAATGCTGTGTACATATTGTTGTAGACACTTGAAGGAAACTGTCTGTGGAGAGGAGGAGGAAATGCTCATTAATATATTCATTCACATCGATGAGTTTTTATGTTGATAAAATGCTTAAAATAATAAAATTAAACACAACAAGTCTGAAGGTTTGATTTTTTTTTTGTCGGCGGGGCAGGGGCAGGTAAATGAAGACCACACATCCCATAAACACACAGTATAGAGGCCGAGAGAAACTTCTTAAGTCTTTAAGGTAATTCAGTAATCTTGTACAGCATGTTGCTATTGTTAGAAATGGTCGTTAGCATAATCCAGGGGTTTTTAAGGCCTGAGACTGTTGGTTTTCCCTCAGAAAAAGACTTAACTTGATTAGTTTTGTTGAATTCTTGGATGCCTATGGGATTATGATTGTTATTTGATCCTATAGACACTCAACATTTGAGCCATTATTGGAGTTTGACATCAGACCACACTACATGCATAAAAAAGGTCCAGAGGCATTTAATAGTTTCTGAAACCAGTAACTTTCTCAATACTGTATCTGTGAAATATCCCTGTAACCAAATCACACATTTAGACTACACAATGTGATACCCTTCTCTTCTGATAACTAATGTAATATTTTTTCATTTCCATTCACTGTGCCTCCCCTGAAATAGCTCCAGGGGGAGGCCCGCTTCACACTGAAACCCTCTGGTATAATCTGTTGTCCCAAACTGACTGAATGTGATTTAATGTGATTTAATTTTGAAATGTAACCTGGAGCTGCTCAGTTCGTAGAGGATTAGAGAGTTTGGGATTCAAAAGCAATTTTCTTTTAATATGGAACATCAAGCTGGGTGATACAGAGGAGTATTAGGGCCAGGCATATGAGAGGAAAAAATGAGAGGAGGAATTTTTATTTTATTTTATTGCAATTTTGAGAATAAAGTCAAAATGTCAAGAAGAGTATTCTCAAGAATAAAGTCAAATGTCAGGAATAAAGTTGAAGTATTACTGTAGCTTGCTGCATTCCTTAAATATTATACTTAGACCTAATTGTAAAATCTAAGATTTGTGGTATAATGCAATGAAATACAGTCACAGAGGATCATTTTACCTTGTATGAATGTTTTTCTCATCGCTCTTTTTTAATAATCTTGAGGAAATGACCGTGGCAGAGTGATTCGATGGGAATTAGTTAATGTTTGACAGCATTATTTGATGGTGGTCAGTCAATTTTGAAATGCAACGGTGATTCAGTGACAAACGTGTGCAATGGTGTGGTAGATCAGATGTCTTTTCCTGTCTGTCTCCATGCTGCTGACCATCAGATAAAAGGCATAAATGGAGAAGTTAAATTAAAATCTGACATAAGTGTTAAAACTGAAACTAAAGGGTTATCCACTGTATTCACGCTGGCACAAACAGTTGTTCTTTTCTGCTTTAAAAGACAGCTTGTTGCTGTGATTCACTGGGGCCACTAGAGGGAGCGCTTGATATACATTAGTGTATTTTTAGCTGGTCAGGATCTTATGAATGGGCACTCCTGGCTTATAGCTTAACAGTTGTCATGTGAAAACTATTTATCTCCTTTGGGTTGATCATTCATATAATAAAGGATTAAATGCTATTTTGTAGACAGGGACAGTGCTTTCTGACTAATAGCTCTGCAACCTTTAAAATTAACTTTAATAAGCTTGGAGTTCAAGTGAAAATATTGCTGTACTAATTAACAATACAATTGATACATGTTAACGCTGGAAAAATAAGTCATATTGACCCTCTGTATCTCAAATGAAGACCCACCCAAAAGTAATCACATTACTGCTGCTGCTCTAATCATGTTAAATTGTTTCAGATGTCAGGCATTGTTTGAATTCAAAGCAAAAGACTATTTCTATTTTTGCAGAAGACTGGACAAATATTCTTGTGGTAACTGGATTTTAATAAAATGAATTAAGTTACATATATTTTATATTTTAATTTAGTGAGAAGGTTCATTTTCTAACAGAAAAGTATGTTGACACAGACAAACATGGGGCCATGTGGCTCGGAGGCGACTGTAACACAGAGTTACAATTGCCCCCAGTTTTGTAGCCATGATAAAATCATGTATCCTAGTTAGCAACACTCATATTAGAATAATTTTGTTCATTTAATTTTTAACCAACAACCTGGAGATAAAGTGAAAAAGTTGTGTTACAATTGCCCCTGGTCTCCCCTATCACTGATAACACCTGCATTTACCCTATCTGATATCAGATATGGTATTCAAAACTTCTATTGGTTAATAATGAAAGAACCCCCACCAAAACCAGGGGGCTACAATATTTTTTAACCAAACCAGAGACTAGGTTTAATAGTGTAGTAGTAGTAGCAGTAATAATAAAAATAATTATAAGCTTATAATAATTATATTATAAGCGCTTTTTTTGTCCTGGAGGAGTATTTGAGCTTCCTAGAACCTACTGTCACCAGTTATCAATAATTCATACTTAATTTCAGTTTTAATCAGACTTTGGATGTGTTTCTTCTTTTCATGTACACACTCACACGTGTCCACTGATCCCGCTGCACTGCGTCACAGACACACACCTGTCCTTGTCTGAAGTCCGGCACGTTTTCACTCTTACAAACGTGGTTACGAGCGTAAATGGCAAAGAAATCAAGTTTTTTTTTTTTATCCAGCAAAAGTCTACTTGCGTTAACCGGGTTTCTTTTAATCCCTTACCCCGATTAAGGAAACCGGGTTTCTAGTTTCCCCTCAAGAAATCAGGTTACTAAAGCTGACGGCAACCAGGTTACTTACGTGTTGGTGAACTCACGTGACAGGCAGGTCACAGAGCCATGGCCTCTACATGACCCCCTTATTACCGAAACAGAACAATTACTTACTATATCTGTTATATTCTTCTATTCGATTCTTCTTCATTTAAAAGTTTACAATACAGAGAAAGAGGAGATATAATGTTTTTTATCTTTCAATGCACCATTTAACATCCACCATCATCCTGCTGTAGAGAAACATGGACTCTGCTGTTTTCACCTGAAGCTGAAAGGCACTACATGGTATTTTATTTATAACTCTTTCCCACTCAGCAAAATTTGGATGGAAAGACAACTACTCAAGGACTTCCCATCTATGTCCAATTTTAGTTTAAAGTGAAAGGTGAAAAGTTGTCATTGAAAAGACAGACGGACTAAATACGGCCCAGATTTCAGCGTCTGTGTTTGGGTCACATGTGGACCAAATTGGACAGATCAAACAAGACCCAAAATGTCAACGTCTGATTTTGGACTACATTTGGACTAAATTGGACAGACTAAACAAAGTCCAATTTTCAATGTCTATGTTTGGGCTACATTTGGACCAAATTGTACAGATCAAACAAGACACAAATGTCATCATCTGATTTTGGACTACATTTGGACTAAATATAATGGACTAAACACGGTCCAATTTCTAACGTCTATTTTTGGACTACATTTGGGCAAAATCGGACAGACCAAACAAAACCCATATTTCAATGTCTAATTTTTGGGTACATTTGGACTAAATTGAACAGACAAAACACGTCCAAATTTCAACATCTAATTTTGAGCTATATTTGGACCAAATTGGACAGACCAAACAAGACCCAAATTGAAAAGACAGCAGGTGCTTGGTGGATTATTTGATTGGAGGGTACAGTCAGTTCAGTTTACACAACTTTAATTTGCAGAACATTTAACTAACAAAATCTTTGGAGTCAGGACATCAAAGTCCTTTTTTTTTTTTTTTTGGCTTATATAAAGTTGTTTTCCTCATGTCGAAATTTGACCCATGTTTTTTCTGTTCACCATCACCATATTGGTGATGAAATGAGGGCGTCCACAATATTTGCTGGCTCTGTAAGTGCAGGCCAAGCACCAGCAGGAACGTGGTAGGGAAAAAAGGACAGCGTTGCCTTCAGGAAAGCCTGTAGGGACGGAGCTGACTGAGCAGAAAGGTCACAAACAGGACAACCAGCCGAGACTCAAAAAGGCAAATAGTATGTCACACCTGGATTAGGAATTAGACCTACATTTTTGCTCAATGACTCCTTTAACCATTTACACACATGTATTCTTACCATGCTGTTTTAACAGAAATATGCTGTAACGGCAAAAGAGTTCATAAACTACACTGTATTTAGCCTATATAAATATATTTCAATCTTAAATAATAAATTCAAACAAAATAAAAACAAACTCTTACTTGGGTGTGTGACACAAAAAAGAAAAGAACAGACATCAGGCTATTATGAAAAAGACCCAGTGTCATTATATTCTTATAATATTATTATTATTATCTGTACAAGCTATATGAATGATAGTTTTCAATGACAATGACAGGGGAGACCGGGGGCAACTGTAACACACTCCATTCCTCCAATCATAAATATGCTAGAGTGATGACACTTACTCTGCACCTTGGCAAAAGTTTTAAAAAAAATGATTTTGAGATATGAAAGTACAGTACAGTATTTTTCCTCTGTTGTCTGACGTTTAGATTATTGTGAATTTTAACTTATCAATTTTCTCTCAAGGTTATTTAATGGCTAGAAGATCAGGGACAGTTGTAACGCTGTTAGCACTGCCTGAGCCACATGGTCCATTGTAAGCACCTTGTTGGTCTGTATTAATACTTTTCTGTTAGAAAAAGAATACATTTCACGTAAACTTTAAACTAAATTCACAAAAATTATTTATTTTTTTTTTATTAACCTTTATTTAACCAGGTTTGTCCCATTGAAATCAATGATCTCTTTTTCAAGGGAGATCTGACCAAGTAGTCACCACTTGAATAGTTGCCGAGTCTTATGCAAAAATAAACTTTTGTAAGATACCTAACATCTAGAAGAATATGAACAATATACAAAAAACAAACAAAAAACAAACAAAAGAAAAACACATTATTTACTTAAGCAGTAACGTGATAACGTTGAGGCTTTTATTTGAGATCTTTTTTCAGCCCAAACAAGGGCCTCTTGCATTACAATTTAATATTTTAGTCCTTATCATTAAAAATATATCAAACGTATTATTAATTAGTGTACATATATGTTTCTTTTATCAAAAGATGGCACAGATGGCTGGTATTTCAAGTTGTCTGTGACTTATGGAGGAAAGTGTAAAAAAAAGTTACAATCGCCGCCACTTTCCAGTACAAAAGCTACACAATATTATAATATTATACAATATTTGAGTGTTTTTCACCCAAACATAAGTTAACACAAAGGACGAAAATAGCCTATGAATATATTTGAATCTTAAATAATAAGTACTAAGTTTACACTAAAGTAAAACAAGCTCTTTTCCTTGTGTGTTTAACACCCATGAGAAAAAAATGACTTTAGTATATGAAAAAGTCCCAATTTTAGGCTGCACGAGCTATTTTAATGGTAGTTTTCAGTTTATGATGTCATATCACTATTGACATGACGTGAAATGTCTATGATATCCACTAAAAGTTTGTTTCAACGTTGCTGTCCATGTTTCTGGTGTTTCCTGCCCGGTTACAATGTTTCCGGGTTGTGGGAGCGCAGGCGGACCGTACTTTCACCACTGACGGGCTTTAAATGGGTTAACGAGTCAACCGTCGCCACGTGACCGTCCAGTTATATAATATATAGGTCAACACGTTTCTCGCTGGCACGTGCAGCCTTCCTTCTTACGTAAAGTCTCGTGCAAAGGTCTCAAATTACACTATGTAGGTGAGAGCCGAAGATCGTCAACTTTGGCTATGATGTATCACTTTGAGTGTTTTTTTTAAAGTGGGGTAAAGGAGGACAATTTCAAATATCATTGAGTACTTTTTTGTTTTGCCTTTTTTCACATATATTGTTGTAGTGTTAGAGAAATTAATGAAATAAAAAAAAAACCTCATAGACCCTTTTCACGACAGCCATTTTGACTAATTTTACTAATGAAAGTCCTGTTATTGGCTCACTGGAAAGCCTCTGCTACAGTAAATTTAATGGGACCTTAATTAGTATTATTGGTAACATCTGTGTTTACCCTACTGTTTCATATCAATATGGCTGCCATGAAAAAGGTATTTTGCTTAAAATATTTTAAGCAGTCTCTTTTCACAGAATGCAGGGCATAAAACAGTTTGGATGTTAGCTACATTTTCATATTTTTCATGTTTTATCAAGTCAAAATGATGCAGTGCCTTTCATTGTATTTAATATGCATTTGTATCAAACACTATAATATTTCACCTCTTTTGCTCATACCCCCTTTAATCAGAGCTGAATATAGTATTGTTCCCTGTTTCATCCAGGATCTGGGAAAGTAAAAATGTTTTCTTTTTTTAGTATCCTCATACAGAGTCAGGAAGTTGAACTGCTTGATTGATGCAACATGTCCACTGATTACAGAAAAAAAGACCTCAAGAATACAGTAGAAAATCCTGGTCACAACATTATGATGACAGGCATATTCAATAATGATCAATACAGTAACAGAACAAACATGCTTTTTTTAATGTGAGTTATTTTTTAACACATTGTATCCCACGAGACAAAAACCTTAACTGAGATGGAAACAATGTTGTATACTCTAATAATTATAAAATGGATGTTCATGTATATAAACTGTAAAAATTACATGATCATTTTGGGTGAGACAGAGGAACTGTCCCTGATTTCATGGATGTGAATGCAATTCGATTCAGTTTTATTGTACGTTTACTCATACAAGGAATTCGTCTGTATGAATTTTTAACATTGAGTGTAATGTGGAAACTAAAAAAAAAAGCTCGCTGCACACACACAGAACGACTTTACAGTGAAATAGGAGACATCACAGCAGTGGAAAGTAACTACATACATTTACTAAAACAGGGGTGTTTCTAGAGGGAGGGGGGCATGGGGGCACTGGCCACCTCTGAAATCTAACACCAAGTGCCACCTCATTATCTTAAAGTGTGATTGGTAATGTGTCCATGAGAGGTGGGACCTTAGTTTCAAATTCCAATTGTTTGATGAGTATTTTTAAATATGAATCATTTTCGTTTGTATGTAGCCTACTTTTAATTTTTTCAAGGATAATTAAGCCTACTTCATAAATTATTAAATGATTTAAATAAAGAATCATAAAAATAAAAGTATTGGAGTGTGGAGGTTGAATTTAGGAGTCTTACAGCCTGAGGATAGATGTACATTGGAGATACAATCTCCTTTTCAGGAGGACTATTTATCTTTGAAATACAAATTTTTAAAAAGTCTGGAAATGCCCCCACTCAAGTACTGTACTTTAGTACAATTTTGAGGTACTTGTACTTTGGTTGAGTATTTCCATTTTATAATACTTAATACATTACATGACATTTTGAAAGCCAATATTATACTTTTTACTCCACTAAATTAATTTGACAACTTATGGTGAAGATACATATTAATAACTCAATATATTAAATAATATATTATGATGAACATCATAATATCATGTTATATATATTCTTCCACCACTGATCCTGCAGTTAAACTTTTGAAATGAACAGTGTATTTATAGACTTTTTCAATCATGGGTAAGATTAAAGTTCTTTTGTTTTACTGTATAATTGAACTTTTTGTGGAAAAACTATATAAGACAAAATTATTATTGAAAAACATCTGGAATAATGTCATTCAAACAAAATCAAATGCTAATATCTCACATGGATCTTTCACTTATAGAAAACTAGACAGCGTGTTCATTGCTATATGATTCAATTATATGATCATTCACAGTGACGGAAAATAAAGGACAGAGTGAGACGTCTCACTATCGCCGTCTGTTTTGGGAAAACCCAAGTGAATGGTCAAGATCAAGTCAGATCGGTGACGCGCGTACGGCACTTTTTCAGGTCACCAAAAGCAGCATAGCCCCGATCGGAGTAGTGAATCATTTGTCACCGCCTCATCAGGGCTCGGCTGCCTGGCACCGTTTGATAACATATCTATCAAGAATTATATCAGCGGTGTCGCAATCTCATTGCACGTGCCTTCATGGTAGACAGTCCACTTTTAGACAACTAACTTGGTGTCTGCGTCACGGTTTAGCCTGCAAGCTCTGTGGTGGGAAATGCAGATCAGAACATATTGTCCAAAAGCGAGCACTCGTATTTGCATCTGTTTTTCATGTTTCGTAGCATTAAATGAAAGCGCACATAAGTTCATGGAGAATAGACCACACTGTAATTTTTTTTATTCTCAGATGACAGAAATGCTGAATCATGAGTGAGACAGCTGCAGTGAATGCACCACAAGGCAGCTGTCCTAGTAAAACACCGTTTACTCAGACAAGTAAACGCTGGCATGAATGAACCGAAAAGGCGACGGAGGAGGAGACAAGTTTGAACTCTTCCCTCCTCGCGGTGTTTGTCTAAAAGCTCGTGAGTGTTCCGTTCTCCACCCGTCCCTCACGTTTTCTCGCCCCCCCCCCCCCCCCCCCTCCTCCTCGCCCCTCTCCCCCTCTTCACCCCCCCCCCCCCCCCCCCCCCTCTCCGCCTCTTCTGTAAAAAAAAAAAAAAAAAAAAAAAAAAAATGGAGAGGAGGAGGGTGAGGGGAAAAAAATGAAGTCAATTATACAACACTCCGCAGCTCCCTCCTCTCCTCATCTGCTCTGTACTACTACTACAGCCGGTGGCTCCACATGCGCGGCGGCGCCTCCTCCGCAGCCTTCACCGGAGACACCGGCTCCAGCCTGTAGGATGTCAGCCGGGGGCTCTGACGGGACGGCGGACAGGCCGGCAGGTAGGTGCACGGAACGGCTATAGCTGGGGGGATAACTGCGGTCTCAATTGTGTGTAATTTACATTCTACTTTAAACTAATTGTTAAGGAGTGATTTTTGTTGCTTTTCCATCCCTTGGCTGTAGAAACACTAAAATAACGGTGGGTTCATACTTCACAAAGTACCGGACATAGTTGTGAACTTCTTGAGCCGCCGCGTGCGACTAATTAGGCTGTAGTTTTATGTTGGACACTTTAAAAGTGAAGTTTACTGACGAGGTTTTGGTGAATATAACTTTGTGGTGATAAAGAAGCGACGAGGCCGCCTCGTCCTGGTAACGGGAGCAGTCAACACCTGCCTACTAACCTACTGTACTTAAAATAGGCTTCCAATTCGCACCCGGTCGCACCGGGGGAAGTCTGTCCATTCATTATTCCGTACGACGTGCGCGTCTCCGGCGGGGCGCGCGCGAAGGAGGGGTGGGGGGTGGGGGGGGGGGCTTTGTTCCGTTGTTCCGTGGGGAGGGAATACTCCGTCAAACCTCATGGAAGCACGTGACCGTCACCATGACGACAGTTTTCGTCTAACATAAAAACAAACATATTTTTATTACGCTAAGCCCATATATTTCATTTGACGTGACCGCCCACCATTTTCCACCTCACCTGTCAGAATGTGTTTTTTTTCATTAGCCTAACCTTCACTAAACTGGCCTCGAGGGAGCTTAGTTGGTCACGTGGTTCCACGAGGTTCGTCCGCGTATTCTCTGTAGTCCAGCTTCTTTCAAAAGTGGGTCAGTAGATCAGTAGAGCAGCGCTGCCTGCGCCGTGCAGCAGAGGGAGGTAGTCCTTCCCTGCCGCTCCTCAGCCACGCCAAGAAGCACTGCAGTCATGTCCGCTATTCAAACTGTTGGAAGCCAGAGCCGCAACATTAGATCCAAATCTAAACCACACTCCATTAAATACCAGAGGAGCTTTAAAAAAAAAAAACACTAGAAAGTATTTGTTAAAAGGTCCCATCTGTTTTTTTAATACAACAGGAACTTATTATTTATTACAGGTTCAATAATTTGATGAAATAATTCTTCACTTTCAGCCACACACTAAACTATCTTTGATTATTAAGTTGATAGCCTTCTACAGTAATATATCCATATCCATATATCCAATTCAAAGCGGCTTTTTTGGCATAGGAAACAGATGTTTGCATTTTCAAAATAAGTGTGAAATAAAAACAACAACAAAAAAAATTACATAAACAGAATTGTCAAAGAAAGTTGTTTTATAGGGGAGACCAGGGGCATGTGTAATATTTTTCTTTCACATTTTCTTTCATAACTCACAGACTACTTGAAATACAGCAGTCAGCTTTGATATAAGAAACATGTATGTTTACTAATTAATAATACAGTTAAAATAATTTCCACTAGTAAGGACAAGACTATAATATTACATTTAATGGTGGTATAATAAGTCATATTAACCTGATGTATCTAATATAAAAGTACACTTCAAAGTAATCACATTACTGAAGGGTTCAATGATAGTATTTTCATAACTCTACTTGTACAATGTCAATTTTTACTTGTACCTGTACAAATCTGCTTATATATTACCAGTTGTCAAATAACAAAAAAAGAGCTAATTTTCATGTTTAAGCAATGTAATGTTTATAAAATGTCAGGAAATAGTGAAAATATCAACGTTCAAGATGATATCTTAAAATGTCTTTTTTTTTGTCAGTCCATAACTAAATACATTTAATTTAATATGATAATAAATTGAGAAAAGTGGGAAATCTCCATATTTGAGAGGCTCAAAACAGCATTTTCTGTCATTTTTGCATAAAAAATTACTTCAGTGATTAGGTGATATTCACAGCGGTTGTTTGGGTTTTTTTTTTTACCACCAAGTTTGTTAATCAGTTTTCTTGTCTGACATGACATTTTGCTTGCCCCGGGCAAGTGGGCAATCCCTATTGTTGAGCCCTGTAATGCAGTATCTAATAATGTATGGTTCAAATTCTTTTCTATGTCAAGCATCATATCAGGCATTCAAAGCAATATCTCTATTTTTGCAGAAGTCTATAGGCAGCTATTCTAGTGGTAACTAGATAATTTAAAATAATTTTACATTTAAATTTAGAGAAATATGTTTGTTTTCTAATACAAAAGTATGTCAACACGTAAAGACAGAGTGCTTACACTGGGCCATGTGGCTCAGTGATGTATTCATAGTCTTTTCATCTATGTGTATTTAAAACTATAATACAACCTGTATAGTTAGATAGTTTTTAATCTACATTCTCTGCATTGGTTAAGGAAATCTTTTGTCAAATCAGCAAATTGATTTTCCACCAGTAACCGTAAAAGTGCAAAAGAGGCAAACTGTGATTTTAGGCTGACACGGAGGGACTCTGGAATGATTACTAGCTAAAGAAAGAGTGTTTTTCTTTTTAATTCTTCTTTAAGGGTTTCCCCTAGAACCTGGTCAATACTGCAGTGAAATTCTATTTCATAATTAAGCTAAAACTTAATTAATTTTAAGCAGAGATTAAAATGGGAAAATAATACATTATAATACAAATAATACACATACAAAGTACATATTTGAATTTAAAAACTACTTTCAGTACCATATCAGTATAATATCCCTTAGTATAGAAGGTTAAAAATAATAGCTGGTCTGTCTAATCTAATTGCTGCTGGTGGTTTAGTCTTGAACCATGCATCCTCCTGTCTGAGCTTATGGAATGTTTTTCATGTAAAATCCTGCAAATGAACCGTTAAGACACAGCTGCAGTTGGTTTATTCCAAAGCATGCTACTTATTAAAGCTCATTATGTTTATTTCCATTTAGTTGTTCTCTCTGAATGCTTTTAACACTCACATTTATATTTTACTGACTGTTCTTTTATTTTGAAAGACCAGATTTAGGCTACCAAATCTTGAATACTAATATCATACCAAGACACTAACTGTTGAAATACATTTTAAAAGAGCAAGGAAGTAAAATATTAAATTGTCAAACAGTCAGTGAACACTTGTCAAAGCCCTGCTGCACTAAATCAGACATAATGTGTAGGTAAGTGAACTTTTATACATTTTTAATACCATCATTTTTGTGTTTGGGGAGGATTTCAAGACTTTTTAAGATGAATGTTTCAAGTTATTGGTGTTTAGTCAAGTTACAAGTTGATTTTTCAAAAATTCTGCTTTTTAATTTCAGTCTAAACCTCTGATATCTACACCTACCAGTAATATGTAAGGGTGATAAATTAAATATGGACTTTGATATGCAGACTAACAAAGTAAAAAATGTGTCACCAAGTGAATTTTTTCAGCTGTTTAATTTAATAAAATGTCCTAAAGTGCAGGATCTAGCCCCTGTATCCCCATGAAACTGGATAACAGACTTTTAAATACATTCGTTGCTTACTGTTGACTGTTTCTGCATTTGAAGTGAATGATGTATTTAAATTGGAACGCAAAAAATACTGTTAAAAAAAAAGAGAAAGTAATACATACCCTACAAAGTTGCTGGCTTGGCTAACTGCATGTCTCTGGGAATAAGAGGTCTAGCCTCAGTTACTGCTGCCTATAACTTTCATAGTCGAGATTCATATTCCCATACATGCTCTGCAGCTCCTTGCTTTATGTGAGTAGCTGCAGGAATTGTAGGCCAGTCAACCAGAAATAACCTAGAACATACTGTGATTTAAGGCTCGCCTGCCTTCTCTGCATCCATCCAAAACCACAGTACTCATGGTTATGTTCCTAGAAGCAAGCGCAGACTCTGAGCTCTGCTATAACGTCTCCGGTGGATCAGATCCTGACCTCAAGCTTACATGACAATACACATAGAAATATTAGAGTCGATAATATTCTACATGTTGCCCAGTTACACAAAGGCCACCTATAGACAAATTCCTACAAAGGACATCGTCTCTATGGAATATTTTCTCTGTTCCTGTATGAGCAAACAGACAGCTATAATACTACAACAGTGCCAAGATAATATTGCACAAAAGGTTGATTTTCTTGTATAATTAATTAAAAATCAAGGGCAACTTGTTCCAGGGAGAACAAAAACTGCACTCTGCTCCGAGTGTTCCCAGTAACCTTATCGAAAAGGTTTAGGAGAACAAAAATTCTAACAAAATCTGCTTTATCTGAAGAAGCGCAACAGTGGGGTATTCCACAAAGAAAAAAAAAAGTCCTCAGGGCTTTGATAAATGTCAATAACAGTGACAAAGATTGTATCAAGCAAGATACAGTAAATACAAAAAAGTAAATAATAAAACATTGAGTCAGTTCATTGAGACTACTACTACAAGCACTGTAACATACTGTGTTGCTACAACAAATGCTACTATTCCCAGTAGTACATTTAATACAGCTGCCACATACACACATGTGATCTTGGGAAAATAATGATTTGAGAGATGATCAGCCGACAGAGGCAGGTTCAGAAAGGATTTATCTTGGGGGAGACTGTAGCACAGTTATAAAAAAAAATGGATCAAATTTATGAAATGAGCAAATTGTGATTCACATTTAAAGCCCTGTTTTTTTGTTTTGTTTTGTTTTTTGTTTTTTTGTTTTTTGCAATAGTTGTTTATTCAGTGTAATCAATGAATGCCAAAAAAACAACTTCAATATTCTGGTATTGAACAATATCAACGATAGCTGCTATTTGTAACTCCAAATAGCCTACAATGATGCACAGATTATGAAACAATGCACTCCTGGAGCAACTCAGCCAGACTAACAGTCAGCTAATAATAGTAGCAGGATATAGAAATAATAATAGCGGAGGAGGTACTTGAGAGGTAATGATAGTAGTGCGAGCAGCATCTAATGACGAGACCGAGCCCGAGAGGTGGCCTGATTGAATCTGATTGTGTATTGTCTGATTGTTTTTTGTTTCTTTCAGGTAGGTGAAGCAGATCCTGTGGCTGCTATTGGTTGAAAGCTGTATTTAGTTGACAGAGGAGAGTGTGTCTGTTTGTGGTCATTTCACATCACTTTGTAGTAACATTATGTCTCTTTGTAGTTGTTTTCGTCTCTTTGTAGTCAAATTAGTGTCTCTTTTTGGGAGTTATTTTGTGTCTTTTTGTGGTCATATTGTATCTATTTGTAGTTGTTTGGTTGACTTTGCGACAAGTAATGTTGACAGTCACAGACATTTTGGTCCAGTTGTCCTGGGCCAGGACCATAGACAGTATAATAAATGGGGGAAATTAGCTATGGAGACCAAAACTGTTTTTTGTTCCTGGTCATAAACATGTTTATTTTTGCTGTAAATTTGGGCTAATTAATATACTGTAACTGGCAAATCAGATTCTAGGGCAGGCCGGTGCCAGCCCCCTCATCCCTTTGGCCCTGCCTCTGTCTTGTAGCTTAATTTTTGCAGTTAACAAAACGTGTCACCATAGTTGCTGAAGTCAACTGAAGTTGAACCCAAAATTGAACGTGAACTGATTTAAGCTGCTGATTATAAAATTACTTTTATCAACAGCATAATATTCAGTTTATACTTTTAGTGGTGCATGTGAGAGAATTTTAAGCTCTGTGATTGGATGTTTCTTGCCAAAGAAAGTCTGTTTTATGAAAGAGAATGTACGTCCTTGTTTTTATCAACCAGATAATAACAAAATAATAATCAATAATGAAAATGCTGTTTGTTGCAGCCCTAATTACAGTATTACTAATGACTAACTCTCAAAAACTGCAACAAAGGAAAACTGAAAAAAAAAATAAAAAATTATAGGCTAAAGAAGAAGAAAGGACAAAGTTTAGGCAGACGTAATGTGATTTTGTCCTTCGGAAGGGTAACAAATGAAGGAAGTCACTGTTTACATCTGCAGGTACACATTAGCGGTCTGGGCATGGAGCACTAATGGATTAATAAAACTACAAAGGGGAGCGATCCTGGCACTGTTGATGGATCTGGAAACTGTGGCCCTGAAACATTTAATCGTGTTCAACATAAACAAAAGGAAGCGCTCTTGTATGCTTGAGTTGGAGGTTGTGCAAAACAGCTTTGTGAATGCAGACTGTCCATCCTTTTGAAAAACAGAAAAATGTCTGTCAGAGGTGACAAATGCTGAATATCTGTAGTTTGAAAGGCTGTGAGGATGTTGTGAGGTTGAAGGTTTTTGCATCTGCAACTATATGTTTGTCTTCTACATCTGGATTGTTGACACTTTCTCTCTGTCTCTGCCAAGTTATTGATCTAATGAACGACATCCTGTTGTAGAAACCTTACACAACCTCTATGCTTTTGCATCTCAGAGTGGGAGAAATGGAGCACAGTGGTATTTATAGGCCTGCTTTAGTGAAGTCACGATTTCTTTTACTCGTAATAGAGAAAAACATATAGCTCATTTCATAATGCATACAGGGGGAATTACACTGACCCACTGTTACTGATACAAGAGGAGTTCAAAATGCAGTGGCATGTGGAGCATACAGTATTTAACTGATTGACTGTTGAGCATTTTTTGACTGACTGCCCTCATTTTAACTTTTTTTACTGTCTGTATGAAAATATCGAGAATATCGAGTGAATGTAACCTATAGGCCCAGGCCCACTGTATTTATAATATCTACAAATTGTTCATATGAGGTAATTTCGAATATACTGCATCCATGCTGAATATGTCCAAAAAAATTCACTCAGTATATTAAGATAAACAGGATACAGTTTAAATGGTATTTTTTCACAGCAAAACAGAAGTGAAAGGGACACTGAGCCATCACTGTGGCTTGTGTTGACAGCTATGTGATAATGATAAATGTAAACTGATGTTTACCTGTCTAACACTTAGCTAAACACTCATTTAAAAAGCTAAACCACCATAATAGAAGCACAAGTGGAGGTGAGTCATAAATTAGCAAACTGACGGTCATTTATTTATTTATTTATTTATTTATTTTTATTTATTTATTTATTATTTATTTATTTATTTAATTAATCAATCTCGAAAACCAGTGAGGGCAAAAACTGTCATTTACAATGAAAACTTACCTCAAGTTTGCTAACATTAGCCACCATGAGCTAATGGTCATACCAGTAGCTCAGCAGAACTCCTCCTGAGAGTGTTGAATTGAACAACAGTGTGTTTCATTGCATTTTAGTCCAGCCTTTCATTTGTAAGAGGACCATTATCCTTTTCTTCTAAATTACAGTCTCGCTTTAAACTAGGCTGCTTACATAAGTTTGCATAAATGGTGTCTAAATTTTGTTCTCTCTTTTCCAAAATGGCACGTACCTTATTTTTGAAGCTAACTCCTCCTCCAAAGTGCATTATATAATGCAGATGATAGTCTGGTGTGGAGTTAAAGAATGAAGTAAATACAGAAGTACCTCTCATACCTTCATGAATATTTAACAGTTTCTCACTTTCAGAGCAGGAATTCTTCTGCCAGTTTGTTCTAGTTTTTTTGAATAAAAAAAACTAGTTATACATTTGCACATCAGTAGTCCAACCTTGTATGCAGATCTTTGCTCTGTCTGTTTAACACAGACTGTCACTGTAATTTATGCTGTTTGGACACACGCTCAACATCCCCTGCTCAACTTTCACAACCTTTTATTTTTATTACTTGGCTCTGTGTTGGAGGAAACATAGCAGGTTTCGCATTGATTTTGTGGAATTTTCAAGCAAGACATTTTGAGCTTGAGCAAAGGACTGAAATTAACTGCATAAATATCCTTTTTAGGGGACACTAGGGACTATTGTAACATTTTTTTTTTAATTTTCATTCATAACTCACAGAAATACACCCTGTAATTGATATATTTTCATTAATAAGGACAAGACTCAAAATCTCAAATAAAAGCACACCTTAAAGTAATCACATTACTGATGTATTTTTGCAGAAGACTAGGCAGAAGTCCAGTAGTAAATTTATTTTAATTATTTGAAATGAGTTTAAAGTAATTTTACATTTAAATGAAGTGGAACAACATAATTTTCTGACAGACAAGTATGTGAACACAGACGAACAAAGGTGCTTACAATGGGCCATTTAATCTGGCAGCCATGACAAAATCTCCTATACTAGCTAGCATCACCTATATTAGCATAGTTTGTTCATGTTTAATTTTAAACCAATACCCGCGAGATAAACTTGTAGTCATCTAAATATTAGAGAGCAGAAGAAAAATCATTTACAATCAAAAACTAACTTTATTACCTCAAAATTAGTCTTTTGTTTAAAACTGCCCAGGTGAAATGATCCTGCTCCTGTTCCACAGAAAGAGAGAGAATCCTACTGAGCATGTGCAGAGTAAGTGCCATCACTCTAAGGAGGAATCGAGTGTGTCACAGTTGTCCCCTGTTGCAATTGCCCCTGGTCTCCCCTATTTTATATATAATATATAGTCTAATATCCTAAAATTGATTCAGAAACCAGTCAGAGATGGACAGATGGTTCAGTCATTTTGCTGGTCTTGCTCTTTATTGTGTATTTGGCTTTTTATTGCTAATTATTGGTGCAGTGGTTTGAACTAAATCAAATTACATGTTGCATGCACTGTAATTGTAGAGGAATTTTCCTGCCCATATATATCATGTCTATAATTCTAATCATGACATCTATACTATACTTTCCCCTGCCAAATATCTTGAGGTCTTTCAAGTGGGATGAAATTTGTGCTTGTTAGAAAATGTACAGAAGTGCATGTAGGTCATGTCGTGCTTGCACTTGTACTCCAGCCCACACTGAGCTTAGTTACACTCCTGTGCATCTCCACCACGGGTGGCTGTCTATGTTTCTGTGTCTCAGTAATATGGTATGTCATCTGCTACCCTGCAGGCTCGTCCGCTCTCATCAGCACTCTCGTCACGATCTGAGTTTTTGGCTCGGCTGTGAATCAGAACGTGACAGTCTATTTGTGCTCTTGGCAACATGCAAAACAGACACTGGTGCGGCTTCCTAGATGGCACGTTTCAACCAATCAGCTGGCGGGGCTCACGCAGGTTGCCTCGGGAAAAAATTCCTGACTAATAAGGAAACAGGAAAAAGTGTGTGACGTTAGAGGCGGTGTGTTGTGCTTTGTCAGCGGTGGAGAGCTAGGGTGGGTGGAAGGGATATTCGTTCCCACATTCCACTTTTGCGTCAGTGATGACCCACTAAACTCCTCTGGAGGGATTAAAGGAAATTGTGTCAATATCACAGAAATTCAGTCCACTACTGAATGAGTTGTAAAACGTATGCCTTTTGGTAAAAGCTTGCTGTGTTTGTTTGAGGTTTGTGCAAAGGTTTATTTCTAGGTTTCCTTTTAGGAATCTTTACATCAAGTGTTACTCATGTATCACTGCACAGAAGGTGAGGATAAACATTAAAATGACATGTTAAGCTTGAAAAATAAGTGTTTTTAATTATCCCAGCTTAGATTATAAAGCCAGCAGAAAAAAATGGGCTATGCTGGTATTGGTATCAGTGAGTACACATGTATATTAACGCTGAAACAAGACCCTGTTACTTCCCAACAGTGTCCCATATGGCATTTTTTTCTCCTCAGGATGGCAAAGTCATCTGCTATGGCATTTTCTTTTCTACCTGAGGAAAGGGTCACTATGACCTAAGATACGCATCTCTCACGGGTTAATTTCTAGGTTTCTTTTTAGAAATCTTAACATAAAGTGTTACTCTTGTATCTCTGAGCAGAAGTTGAGGATGAACATTCAAATTACATTTTAAGCTTGAAAAATACTGTGTTTTTCATTGTCCTGGCTTATATTTTAAAACCAGCTGAAAAATGGGTTATACTGGTATCGGCAAGTACACATGTCTATGCTCTGATACCACATATTTTTTAACTGGTAACGGGACCCTGCTATTTCCCTGCAGTGTCATTTTACCCCCAGGATTGCAAAATCATCTGCTATGACATTCATTCTCTGTGTTTATTTGTTCATGTTTTAACCAGAGTTTGTAAAAGCCTGCTGTGTTTGAGGTTTGACTTTTCTTTGACCTCTCAGATACACTTCCCTCACATGTTTATTTATAGGTTTCCTTTTAGGAATCTTTATATAAAGTGTTACTTGTGTATCTCTGTGCAGAAGTTGAGCATAAATATTAAATTTACATTTTAAGCTTAAAAAATATTGTGTTTTTAAGTCTTCTGACTTATATTATAAAACCAGCAGAAGAATATGGGTTAATAACTATAAAAAGTTTGCCATTATTATCAATGACTTTCTCCTTTAGTTTAGAGAAGCAGGAGGAGAATATGGGTCAGTCGTGGTCAACAGGCATTGCTGAAAAGCTTTGTTCACTTTTATCTACACTTTTCTCCCCAAATGGATGTCACAGTTTGAAGTGTGAGAGAGGGAAGTAGGTCAGTGTTACCGCATTATATAAGCGTTAGGTAAGACGATAGCCCAAACCCCATTTACTCTCACGTGCCTCTTTAAGTGACAAAGTCGGAGCATAGCCTGCGGTTTGGCGCCATTCACTGGCAACCTTCAGTCAGTGCACTGAGAATTCGCCTGGAAACAGATGACTATAGAGCAGGACTGAGCCAAGGCATTTCAAGTGTGTATGCGTGTGTGTGTGTGTGTGTGTGTGTGTGTGTGTGTGTGTGTGTGTGTGTGTGTGTGTGTGTGTGTGTGTGTGTGTGTGCGTGTGTGTGTGTGAGACTGTGTGTGTGTGTGTGTCTATGTGTGTGTGTGTGAAATGTTTTGGCAGGCATAGGTCAGCTTTTAAAGTGGCATGCGCCTTTTTCCACAGTTAGATGAACATTCCAGAGTGAGATATAAACCTTTTAAAAATAACTGCCTTCTACTGCAAACACATTCATGAGTCATCTTTTTTTTTTTTTTCTTTGCCCACATAAAAAGTCAGTCTTTTTAGGACAAAAGTTGTTTTTAAAATATTGATGGACTGTTTCCAGGTTGTAACAAAGCTGTGTTACAGTTCCAAGAGTTTCAAATCAAAGACAGGCTTGACCTAAAAACTTACCTCTAAAATGGCACTACTTTATGATTGGCAAACAGTGATCTATCATATGCTTGTCTGCCTTGTAGGACTTCCACGGAAGCAAGGAAGGGCCATAAAAATTGATGATCTTTAATAAATAGAAAATAAGTTAATTGTAAATGCTACTAAAAAACAATGACAAAACAGTTCTGTCGGACAGTTTCATGGAGTGAATAAAAGTAAGAAATCCAAAACCAGTGGAGGCAAGAAAAGGCTATAATCATTTCAATCAACTGAATACTTAATTATGAATTTAACCATGACCTATAACTAATACAAATGAGTTTAATGCATAGAAATATTTTTATTAGAAAATCATCTCTGAATTTATGCCTTCACAAGGTGTACCATTTGAATAAGTTTTCTCATTTATTGTGTCCAATCAGGATGCTTTCAAGTGCTCCTCTGTGGGACATGGCATAGGAATTTTGCTGTCTTAAGTTTCCTTAAGAAATACAGCAGCAATTTCTGAGCTTTCTTTACCAGGATGGAGAAATGTGATGACCATGACAGGTTCTCTGTGATGTTGATTCCCAGAAACCCAAAACTGTTTTCCTGCTCCACCTCAGCTCACTGATGGAGACAGGGGTGTGCATCTCTGCCTCCATTGTCTGAAAATCATCAATCAGCTCCTTGGTTTTGCTGACGTTGAACTGTAGGTTGTTTGTAGATGTTGTTATATACAACAATAAGTTGATCTGTTTTAGCATGTAATTATTTTTTTAGGATTCACAGCATTTAAAAAAAAAAATAGTCTTTTCCAATCAACCAGATGTTTAGGAAATAGTAGGAAAAAACACCAATGATGCTAATTAAGGTCCAGTTCCATTTAGTGTTGCAGAGCTTTCCAGTGAGCCAACATGCAAAATAGTGGCACCCCGACTCTGTTTGACCTGAATGGAACAGAACTTAAATTAGTGTCACTGGTAACACACATTCAACTGGTCATTAAAATTAAAGTAAAAATCAGGTTTCTTCATTGGATTGGAAAATAGAGACATCAAAATTAAAGATGAAAAATCCAAGCTTGAACATCAAGGCTACAATTTTTGAAGTTGTCAAATTTGAAATGAGGCTCTGGAAATTTTAAGGAGAATTCAACACGACCACGTCAGTAAAATTTAATCCTGGCCATTGTTTTTACTACTCACAATTACCTTTTTCTGTTTATTAAAGCAGCTGTGACAATACTGCTCTGATAACTTATTTATAACTAACATTAATCAAATAGGCTGCACAGTTCCATGATTACTTATAAATATTAATAAACACATCAAACATATTTGGGTGCAACAATGCTAGGATTAGTTATAAATATTAATAATTAGAAACAATCATCCTGCAACAGTTTGCTTAATTGTGGTTAGAACAGATAAGACCACAGATCTATTTTTGCCAGATGCTGCAGTTTTGCTCAGTGCAATAATCTGTAAATCACCACTGTGCATCATTAACAGTGGTTCCAACATGTTAATGAGCTGTTTGTCAGTTTTTGCACACCACACAGGTGCAGGTGCAGCCTCGGCCCTTGCCAGAAATGAGCCCAATATATCTTACGTAGCCTGAAGGTGCATTGATTTTGTTGCTGTCACACAGTTCCCCAAGACATTTAAATCTGATCAGCTTCACTCCTCTTGATGAATTCTTTTTATTCGCTGCTCAATACGTGCGACAAACCCAACAAACCCTTGTGGCAGAGCAAGTCTCATTCATTCATTCATGATGAATTATTGATAGAACACCTGACAAGCCAGCGGTTTCAGGCTCTCACATCCCTGTGATGGTTGTTTTCATGTGTCAGATCCCCCTGCAAAGGAAGAAGTGCCGAGCCAAGCGGGCTCCTCGCTGCCAGCTGTCGAGCTGCCAAGGAAACGAAAGGGAGATGTGGAGGAGAGGTCAGACACCCATGTACAGTAAGAGGAGTGCTATGATGTTTGTGCAGGAAAAACAAACTTCTACTCTTTGTTCTCTGGAGTAAATATGATGCACTATGTAACACATCTATATGCATTGTACTCCTGTATAATACATTTTCTCTTATATTAAATATTAGATGACTTACAGTATGTTCATTCGATCTTCCAGGCAAAGCCTTGACATCCAAATGGATGATGACCTCAGCAGGTACGCTGATTTCTTGGCTTTGTTCACACATGGCAAAGAGAATACTGGCAAAGAATTTTCCTGATTTTTGATCCCTTTATTTTCAGATCTGATGGAGAAGATCAGCAAGTCAAAATGAAATGCTTCAGGTAATTCTATTTTTCTTACACCAAATTAATGTGCCATCTCTAACCACGTCTCAAGAAGCCTTTGTGGCTTTAATTGGTCTCATTAATGTGTAATGTGACCACGTATTTTAAAACCAAAAGGACTTTCACAATTTAAAAAAAAAAATGCATCATGAACTTTAAGTAATTGACTTTCCTTGCCACATCTTTTTGCTCTGTGCTCCATCAACAGTTGAGCACGCTTGGTAACTCCATCAACTGTCTGCTTTCCTATAAAAGCAACATCCTGAGTTAACCAGTGTTAGCAAAACTAATTAATTTTACGTGACCTCATTAGCTAGTGTTTTCACAGCATCTCTCCATGTCATGAGACAAAGTCGTGGGTGTGCTGCGTGAACAGGAGGGGGATGAGCACACGGCCCTGGGGGCTCCTGTGTTGAGCGGAAGTGTGGAGGAGTTAGACCGCCAATGTGAGCTGTCTGGGGTCTGTTTGTGAGAGAGTTTGGTACTCATGCTCAGGGTGCTAAGTTTTTGCTTGGTTTCATGGGGAAGATTGTGTTGAATGCTGAGCTGACATTAACTAACAAGGGCTGAACATTTAATCAAATTTTTATTGAAATGGCTAACTAGCTAGATTGGTGTTAGCTACCTAGTTAGCTAGTGTAATTTGGTTTTCTTTTCATCTTAAATGAACCTAGCACATAGCATATCTAAATACATGAAACAGAAAAGGAGGAAGTTGATCAAGGAGGTACCAAAGAAGGGTCAATTATCTCCCCTCTGAATAGATACAGTAGGTAGAAAGTTGAGGCGTTGACTGTCTGATTTCTGACTTCACCTACAGGGAGCCTCACAGCCAGATTGAGAAGCGGCGGAGGGATAAAATGAACAATCTCATTGACGAGCTGTCTGCCATGATCCCTGCCTGTCAGCCCATGGCTCGAAAACTTGACAAACTCACTGTGCTACGGAAGGCTGTGCAGCACCTGAAAGCCCTCAAAGGTAACTCATAACCCATCTGATAATTTGAAATGTCAGTAACATCTATTTTGCTCCATCTAGAAGCTTTTTGTGTCCTGTGTTTTCAGCTGGAACAAGCAGCGCCTTTACAGACACCACCTACAAGCCTTCCATCCTGCCTCATGATGATCTCCGGCACCTTCTACTCAGGGTAGGTACTCACGTACGACCCCAGCTTGTCCTGCTTAATGACACATCTATCTGTTTATTAATTGTCTATTTATCTATTTATCAGGCTGCAGATGGTTTCCTGTTAGTTGTAAGTTGTGACCGGGCGAAAATCCTGTTCATCTCCGAGTCTGTCTCCAAGACCCTCAACTTTACCAGGGTGTGTTGCACTTCTACATCACACTCTTTGCTGTTGTCACCATTGTGCTGGTTCAGCTGGCTAAGATGCAAAACATTTAACTGAAGTGTAATTGCTCCTTTCTTTTACATTTTTTCTCTCATTTGAAGCAAAATGACATTAAAGTATGGAGCCACAAAACCAATAAAATATAAAATGTGATCATACAAGTCAAAAATATAACTGAAAACATCAATAAATAATTCAGTTAGCCTTGTTCTGTAACTATAAAGCTGTGTACTTAAAGGACAAGTGTGCAGGATTTGTAGCATCCATCAGTGAGGTTGTAGATCGCAAACAACTGATTACTGCTCACCTCTAACCTGATACTCCAGATGTTTTGTTACCATCTGTGAAGTCATCCTTAGAAACAGTTTGGCGAAGGGCAGGCACTTTCAAAAGAAACACTTAGCAGGTGATTGGATGAGCCATCTGTTTATCACATCTAATACGGGCTAACTTCAACCAATTGGATCAAACTCTTCCCAAAGCCAGTCGGGAGAAGAGCGAAAACATCCTTTCCATGGAAAGAAGCCCTCATTGCCGTTCTTTGTTCTTCTTTCAATGAAGAAATACTCTCCAGTTCTGACTGAACTGATGCTATCGCAGTATTTACGCTAACCTCTTCAGGAGCTGCCATTGTCGCTGTTTTAGACAAGTCGCTTCCATGGACGCTTCTCACTGTAGTCACACATAAAACCACACCCGAAGCTGCCAGTGGTCCCTCCTAGGACACTGATTGACTTTTTGCCTATTATTTAATATCAGCACAGCTGCCATGAAAAAGGTCTGTTATTAGAGCTAAGCTGAGCACCAGCCTCTTCATTTAACTACCTCGCTGAAGGCACCTTTCTTTATAAACCTGCAGTAGCTAGCTAGTACATGTAGTGATCATTTTCCATATATAGTTTACTGCCATAGCGTCACTGTCTTAAGTATGGAGCTAGCCAGCAAGCTAACAACAACAAAATCTTGCTCATGGCAATCAAAAATTCACAGGTACCAGCTCGTACCTTCATAATTTAAAGTGCATGTCACTTGATTTCTTCAAAGACAACAAAGGAAAAAAATAATAATATGGAAAGAATAATTCTGGTAAGTATTTATTCTGTAGATTGTGTGTGATTTAATGTATCTGTCTTCATGATGTGAAACATGCCAAACCTTTACCCACTTTTACAGGAGTATAATGTGATGCCCAGCAGTTTATGGATGATTTATAGAACCTGATTTGTGGTAAAGGGAAGAGTGTGAAGCCTTATATGTCTTTTTCTCTCCATTTGATGATCTAACAATATTATTGAGTCGGTCATGTTTTTGACTTGTCTGAGGACCTTGTTCTGTTTGCTTTTGTTTTTTTCATCTTTGTTTGTGGCTCCATGTAAAATTTCCTCTTCATCTGCTCTCAGCATGTGTATCAGTCTGCTGTTGCCACATAATTGGTTTGTGGCTGAGGAACCAGGTCTTTCCGACTCAAGTCTTCACATAAATTGTCGTTGTGGACACAAAGTCGTGCGAGTCTGCAGGTTTTATGAGAAAACAAAAACACATGAAGCGTTTTACTGAAACGCTGATGAGGGCCTGATAAACCTGCAAGTAAAACTTAATAATCGAGACCATTATTGTTCCACGGTGCAAGCGATCTGAGCTTTTATCCATTTTTTGAAAGTCAGTTTATAGTGTTTGGCAGTCAGAATGAGAACCACACCTGCTCTACATTCTTGACCACATTTTTCAGCTTTGAGGCAGACAGTAGGCAAGCAGAGAGGAATGGAGATTAGGAGGGACGCAAGAGAATAGCTTCTAAAGAAATTTGACTCCGTGTCTGCAGGGCAGTATGTCTTATTTAGGGGCTTACCAGTAAACCATGACTGGATACATGCTGCAGAAAGTCCCTTTTTGGTTCTACTCTTAGAGTTCAGATGCATTTTCTGTATGTAGAGCTGATAAACAGTGAGTTGTCTCGATACCTTTTAAATTAAGTTTTGATGCAATGAGCTAGTGTTGTCAAAAATATTGATATCAATAATTATCAATACCGAATATATGAAAAGCTTTCAATATTCATTTTTCGCAGTATTAATACTAGGGCTGCAACTACTGATTATTTTCATTATCTACAGTATCAATCCGTTGAATCTGTTTGATTTTTTTTTCCATTAATTGATGATTTGATCCTGTCACAATCTTGTCAGTTGAAAAATAAAATATGACAGTATGCTCCACATGTTTGGACCTGTTTTCAAGTGCGTTGAAAAAGATGAAAAAGACATGAAAAAAGCTGTAAAATAAAGTAACAAGTCGAGATGTAACAAGAGAGACAACAACAAAAGAGACATAACGACAGAAAAAATGTGAAAAGACCAAAAAATGACGTAACAAGAGATGAAAAACAATGTAACAGATGTAACAAGATTAACAATTATTTTCATTATTAATTGATCTGTTGGACTTCTTTTCTTTAAATTAAAGACTCAAAATGATTAATCAATTGTCACAGTAGTTAGCGATTAATTTAGTAATTGATTCATAATCGATTAATCATTAAAGGTCTAATCGATACTCTGGTACCAGGTGCCACTTTCTGGCTCTCGTTTCTCTCAGTGCCTCGTCTCATTTGCTATATCTGTTGCCACGTTATAACCTTGTTAAATCTATGTTTAAATACAAATCTAAAATTTTAAGCCCTCAGTGCTGAGTTATTTTTCCAGGTGGTATCGAAAATAGTATCAATATTTTTCAAGGTATGGTATCGAAATTAGAAATTCCAGTATTGTGACCGCATTGCAGTGAGCTGTATGATGAGCAAGACAATAGAAGCACAGGAAAGGATACACAGCTGAACAAACAACACAAGTAAGCAACTGGTAGCAGATTAGCGGAACGCACAACAAGTGGTTTTGAGTCTATACATGTAGTACAACATGAACAAAGGCAATTAAATATAACAAATGGATGTATGTCGTTTGGGTTCACAGGTGGAGCTGAATGGGCAGAGCTTATTCGATTTCATCCACCCCAAAGACATCCACAAGGTGAAGGAACAGCTAGCGTCTTCAGAGTTGTACCCTCGCCAACGCCTCATTGATGCTGCTAGTAAGTCTGTTGCCGTGTCAGGTTTAAGAAGCATCTAAATTGGACACTGAAACCAAATGTGAAATTAACATTGGAGCTGATTGAAATTAATGTCTTTCTATGTGCAGCAGGTGTTCAGGTCCAGGCGGATGCCCCCGTCAGGCCGTCCTACTTGACCACTGGAGCCCGGCGATCCTTCTTCTGCCGGATGAAGCACAGTCGGGTGGCGGGGAAACACGAGGAAAAGCAGTTGCAGCCCAGTACTTCCAAAAATAAAGGTGGGTTCAGACTGGAGGTGAGGCTGTACACGCTCACCTGCCCATGATGTCACATCAGCACCATTGTAGAGCAAATGTTGGGTTCAGCTCAACATCTAACACAGATCAGTCAGAAAACGCTTGCATCATAAAGACCAAAACTAACTGGATCAAATTTATACAGTGTAGCAACAGCGTGAACCTCGGTTCAGATTTCAGGTGTGAAAGATCAATATGCAGGCATAGAGACATAACCTTGACTTCCCTTCAGTTTATGAGACCACTATTTGCACTGATCTGGTTGTGCTGGTCAGTGCCGTGTCCTATTTTCAAGTAAGTACTTCCAAATGATTCTCTGTGAGGAATACCAGATGGATGGGATGTGCTGCAAGAGGCAACGAAACGAGAGCCAAAAAATGAGACTGAAGTGTATTTGGTACCTTTTCTGTTTGTGAAAAGGACTTTAACAGAGGGTTTTTTAATTATGCGTTGTATTTCATTGGCTAAAGAACAGAATTCTGCAGGGAATACTGATTCATTGTGTGCCGGCATGAAAGTGGTAAAATATTAACATAATATCTCAGCTATCAGCTGTCTGACTCCAGATTTATTTGCATTTCCATTCACAGTCTCATATCATTTGAACCCCAGCAACTTAACAGACACTAATAAACGGGCTATGTGCAGTAAAACCCACTCATCTGCTTCTTTAGGCGAGGAGGATAAAATTTAATCTCAGAAATGTTTTCTGCCGGTGCCAGTCTGTTATCCTGAAAGCCATTTTGACTGTTATAATATACTACGGTAATATGATATCAGAGAGGTTTCACCTACAGCAGAGCATGACAGAATCTCGACACACAGAATACAAATAAACACAGAGAAACATGCTGACCCTCTCATCCCCACACCTCTCTTCACATCAGTGCTATTTCAGATCTTTTTTATTTCTGTTAGCTCACTCTCTTGAGGGCACTTGAGGTGATTCAGCCGAGAGGAACTGCTCAGATGAGTTATTTCTTGAAACGATTGGAAGGATTCAGCTTTATATATACAATCAGGCTCAGTCCCTGGACCTGCAGGGCTCTCTGGCCCAAACAGATGAGGAGGAGGAGGATGTGTACCGAAAGATTAATGAGATATTTATGTGTTTCTAGGCAATGAGGTCAGTGTTCAGGCAACCAATGGAAAACAAACAAGTACAATGGACAATATATTCCCTGCCTAAGAGGGAATAAAGAAATTATCTGATCTGGTTCTGATGGAGAGATGGACCATGGTGGGTGTGGGAGGGTTGTGACCCCCCCACCACCTCCATTCACCTGTTGACAGTGTTTGCTGAGGTTGACAGACTAAATCTTTATTCCCAACGCAAATGTGTGACCTTGATTTCCATGGAAAGAGTGAACAAAAATGACTTTCTTATCTCTGTAGCTGCTTGTTTAAACCACTATCTAAAGTACTGTTATTTGTTTCCCGGGTAGTTCCTGTTTCTGTGAAATTTCCAGAATCTCTAAACCAAATAAATGACATCAGTAGTTACTTAAACAACTCAAAAAAAAAAACACACACACACACACACAAAAACCCCAAATATGTCTTGACATACCAAAAAATGTTGTTAAAACACACAAAAATGTGTTTTTTTTCCGAATATAATTTGGTGGAAAGAATTCAGTGTTTGAGCCAGATTTTTTCCAAACAGATGCCACAATTTACAAAAACATGTCCTGCACAGGAAGTAGGTCAGCGTGACTGCCTTGTATAACCACAAAGGAAGAAGACAGTCCAAGCCCCCACTTACTTTAAACTGAATTGTGGTGACAGAAAAAAAGTGGTGTATCGCCACCCAGTGGCCAATCTCAGCAGCTGCACTTCAAGAAGGGAATCAGTGACTTTTAAGCCCATAATATTCTCTTTTAGTGACGTTGTCTTGTATACCCTATATAAGAATAATATAATTTTAATGACTTTTATTAAATAAAAAGTGATCTGAATCATGTATTTGGTCTTATGCTAACTCCTTAAAGGCAAGCTGTTTAAAGGGGTCTTTTTAAAGTGCCCAATAGCAGATCCTTTAGAGTACATTCAAAACACGTGTAAAAGCTTAAAGTATCAAAAGTACATGTACTCATTGTGTTGTACAGTGTTTCCTGTCAGTGTTTTTTAGGGCTGCATTTAATGATTATTTTTATAGTCAATAAATCTGTTGATTATTTTCCAGATTCATGGATTAATAGTTACCTATAAAATGTGAAAAGTGTTGATCAGTCTTTCCCGTGGCCAAAGATGACCTCCTCTAATGTCTTGTTTTGTACAAAACCATGTCAGAAGACATATCCTGTGGTCGTGGAAAAGATGTTACTCTGTTTCAGAAGGGTCAAATTATTGTCCTGCATCAAGCGAAGAAAACAACTAAGGAGACTGATGAAACTACTAAAACTGGGTTAAGAACCGTCCAACACATTATTAAAACCTGGAAGGTGGTGGTCAACCATCATTTTGAGGAAGAAATGTGGTTGGAAAAAAATCAAGGTCACTTAAACGTGGTGAAATAAAATCACAGAAAATCAACAGTAGAACTCACAGCTATGTTTGATAGTGAAAGTAAGAACATTTCCACACATGCAATGTGAAGAGAACTCAATCATCATCTGAATTTTTTTTATGTTAAACTCTGATTCCCATTTTTCTTCTCTATATTTAGTTGAATGTTTGTTTATCATTGGTACACTGCAGATATAATTCTAGTTTTTATTTGTTTGCATGAACTGATAATAATTTGGATCACACCACTCACTTCCACAGAGGGTTCTATCTTGATTTCTTTCATATAATAGTCCCTTAATTGTAGCTAACTATACAATTCATGCTTTTCCAAATCATATTCATCTTTCATATGATAGTGTATCAAGCGGTGATTCAATGAAAGTTATTATTTTATGATTATATTTTCAAATCTTACAGACTTCTTGTTTTTGCGTCCACAGACTCTTACAGATACTGCACCCTCCACTGCACTGGATACATGCGGAGCTGGCCCAGCAGCCAGCTGGACTCAGAGGGCGACGGCGAGAAGGAATCCTCAAACCTGACCTGCCTGGTGACGGTGTGTCGCCTCCTCCCTCACCGTCCCACCAGCCTTCCAAAGACGTCAACGTCAAGCCTGCGGAGTTCATCACCCGCTGTGCGATTGACGGCAAGTTCACTTTTGTTGACCAGCGGTGAGTTTCCCGATCTGAACTCCCCCACTTGCACGAGTTGTCATTTAGCTCATGTGACTCATGGATTTGTTGTGAACATACGGTTCCACTGAGAAAGAAATACTGCGGCCAAGTGAGCTGTTGTCTGGGAAAACCCAGCAGAGCCAACAGCTGCTTGGATTTTTCTATTAGTCAGTTATGGTACCAGTACTCAGAGTGGCCAAAAAGGACAAAAGACTCACATTACTTGGGGTGTAAGACTCACAGGCCCACAAAGGCCCACAAAGATAGTACAGTTAATAGCTGTGGATGTGGGGAGGGGTCCATAGAGAATGTCTGTGCACAGGCTCTAGAAATACTACACAAAACCTCTGAAGGACAGCTAAAATATGAGGAAATGGTGATTCTGTAATTTCAGCTGACTTTCTCTTTAATTTTCTCAAAAAATGCAGAGTTAAAAACTCCAAATTCCACATAGTTGTGCAGACCTCCTAAAGAAAACTAACTTTCTCTTTAAATTTTGTTCAAAACTATACAGTAAATTTATTCCTCTTAAGAAAAAAAAATGTTTATTACATTTCAAATAATGAGGAAATTGTTAATGATACAGTGTAATTTGAGCTGAATCTTCCTTTAATTTTCTGGTATTGAAACTGTTTTATCAAATTATTTGGTGACACAACATTCAACAAGACTTCTTCATGGTGTGAGAAGTTATTGCTCCTATAGTCCTTTTTGGCTGCTCCAAGCACCTGTCCTGTAACCATAACAGTGTGAGAAGATGCGCATCAAAATCCAAGCAGCGGCTGGCTTGACCAGGATTTTGCGGGTTTTCACACATGACGGCTCACTTGGCCTTAGTAAAGAAATGGCAGAGGCGTGTGGCGGCGAGGAAGCCTCTGAGCCTACAGCATGAGTTTTGTCAGTCCAACTGTCAGTGGAGATAATCCTTTGTCTTTGCCGTTGTTTCTCAGAAGGAGCTGTACATCTTGATGGCATCACATGAAACTCAGTCTTCTCAGTTTTTTGGGAAGTGATTTCAAACCTCAAGTATAGTACATCATTTTATCAAATTTCCCACATTTGTGCCTGCTGAATGTTTCATGTGGTGAGGCTCATTTATGCAGCATTCACTTTGATTTCACTTTCTCTCATCGCTGTTTTTTAACCAGCACAATCCCCGAGAGACGACAAAAGAGACGGAGAACGCCGGGATAACTCACTTCTCTCTTTATCCTCTCCTTCTCGCAGAGCCACGATGGTTATCGGTTACTTGCCGCAGGAAGTCCTCGGCACGTCGTGTTATGAGTACTTCCACCAGGATGACCTGCAGCACCTCGCAGAGACACACAGGCAAGGTGAAGGAGCAAAGACACCACAGCTGGTTGAGGCAGCTGTACCCCAAAGTCAGATATCCATGTTTGAAAAATGGGTAACAATTTATTTGAAGGGGTGTGTGTAAGATGTCATTACACTGTTATAACCATGTCGTGACACCTGTCATGAACGTGAAATAGTCTTTTATGAATGTTGTCATCAAGTGTCATTCAATCAATTGTCCAGTTCACTGCAAAGTTGTCATTGTTTGAGACATCTTTATTATGACAACTTGACATTAACCAAGGCAAAAATGTCTTTCTTATGACAACACACTTATACTGGTCTCATGACCATAATGTCCAGTTGTCATAAAACAGACATTTTTATCTTGAAAAGATAAAAGTCATTACTGTCTTGGTTAATGTCAAGCTGTCATCTCAACTTTTCATTAAAAAGGACAACTGATTCATAAAGACATTCAAACATTCATAAAGACTCCTTCATGTTTATGACAGGTGTCATGGCAGGGTTATGACAGTGTAATGACAGACTTCAAATAAAGTGTTACTGAAAAATGCAGCATTTGTGTTAAGAAAATGTTTTGTTTATGTAGTTCAAGAAATTAAGTACTGGCCAGGGGGCTTATGGCAACTTTTTTTGTTGTTGTTATTTTCTACTGTGCTTTGTGATGACACCCGTGTTCAATCTTTTGGCAGCTCTTCGAAGCAAAGAGAAGATTGAGACGGCATGTTACAAGTTCAAAACAAAATACGGCTCCTACATTTCACTCCAAAGTCAGTGGTTTAGTTTCAAAAACCCATGGACCAAAGAAGTTGAGTTTATTGTGTCGTTAAATAGGGTAATCTCGTAAGTACTGATTCTTTCATTTTAATCTTCTTTAGAGTAATCCTGATACAATCTATCTATCTGTCTCTGTATTTGCTTGCAATCATGTTGCCACAGCACAGCTTTAAAATAAGCACAGCATAAATATTCCTTTGCACCAGCAGGGGGCCTGGTCAGACAAAAGATGAGGAGGCAGGCAGCTCAAAAGCACTTCAGGGTAAGACATGCATACTGTATATTGGTATGGGTATTGATGTCTTGTGTGTGATTGGTTGATTTAACTTTTTTTTTTTCTTCCACAGAAGAGTCAAAGCAAATACCCTTAATTCCTGGCCTTTCCAGTGGTGTTGGCACAATGATCTACGCAGGCAGCATAGGGACCCAAATCGCAAACGAGCTCATCGACTCTTACAGGTAATAGTGTGTATTAGGGCTGTAATTAACAATTATTTTCAGTATCAATTAATCCATTATTTGTTTAGTGTATAAAATGTCAAACAATTAAAAAAAGGTTAATCACAATTTCCCAGAACCCAAAAGTGACACTTTGTCCAAAATCCAAAGAATCTTCATTTACTATTAACAAATAAGAAAGAGAAGCAACAAATCCTCACACTGAAGAAGCTGGAGCCAGCAAATGTTTGACATTTTGCTTAAAAATTACTGAAATGATTAAACAGTTATCAAATAATTGGTAGTTAATTTAATCATTGCAACTATAGTGTGTATAGATGTACAAAGTAATAAAATTAATAGAATTATCTGTATTCCTTGCTATTTGTATTAGATTGGAGGATTGACATTTTTGAGGAAAAGTAGATTAAAAGTTATAATAGGCAGTAAAATGGTCATTTGCACTTGGGTGAGAATAATTACACATCAGCTATTTGCCTCTTTACACCTGGCCCTGTGGTTTAGCTATAAAGAGTGACAAAGTCTGTAGAGAGTAAATTGTGGTAGATTAATCTCCCCTGGGAGACTGGAATTTGTATCTCATATGAAACTCAGTCAGTGTTAACTGTTTAGTGTTTAGACTTCAGTTTCAGTCACAGTTTGTGCAGGTTTAGGAAAAGCTCATGGTTTATCTCTGCCATGCGGGTGCAAAAAGCCACACTGCTCGTCTCTGCCATTCGAGGTACAAATAGCATGGGTGGCTACAGACACCTGGCTGCTTGTCTCCGCCATATTAGGCTATATGCACCCATGCATAAATAGTCACATTGGCTATTTACACCCCAAGTGAAATAGCATTGTTGGGTGCCCATAATAAATACAGATATGAACATTATATCTTAAACCCATTGTCAGCTACTTCCTACCAACAGGAATAGGACATATATGAGTATATACATCTTTAATAGCCCAGAGGAATATTTAGAATAAGTTACAATTTTTCAAAAATCATTTGATCTCCTGCTGCAGGATGAACTCCTCTCCATCAAGCGGAGCTTCCAGTCCGTTTGGTCCAGTCCAGGAAAAACCACTGGTTTCCCCACAAACCAGCAGGAGTGTGAGTGACCTCTTCATCATTACAACAAACTTACTTACTTGCACTCATTTTGTTTGTGTTTATGAAATCAAGTCATAATCGGTGTGTTTGTTGGCCTTCTGATAAAGGTATGAAGTGAGTAAAAATATTTAGGTTTTTCAGTTTATACTATAAGGAGGTTTAATTAAAATGCATAACTGGGGAGTTTAATGGAAATGTTTTTTGACATTCTGGTAGATTTGTTTATGTAAATGTATAGTGACGTGTAATTTATGCTAATTTGGTGCTGTTTGGTATTATATGCAAATTAAAGCTAGCCTCTCGTACATTTTATATTTTGAAGCAAATTAATGGTGACATGGGGAGTTCTGGTGATGTCAGCAGTTTGCACAAGTCAACAAGACAACTGAGTTTGCAACTACCTGGAACAATAATATAATAAGCACTGTTACTTGTAATGTAATTATTCCGTGTATTTATACTTTACTTAAAGTAAAGATTTGAGTTGTATTTCCACCACAGCATGCTCATGTGTCCTTATATTGTCTCCATTAGCTTGTAAGTCGTTTTCAAATGTGAGATGAACTAAAACTTGATATATGCAGAAGAAAGCATACATTAAGATTTCGGTTAAGTTGTTTTCCTGAGTTGACTTACACACTTTAGTGGAGAAAGGTGAGACATGAGGCTCTACGCAGTGTTTTAACTTAACATGACTTGTTCCAGGCGTCCAGCAAAGAGGAGGCAGCAGGCAGTTCATCACAGTCCCAGTCTGACTCGGGGACAGCAGCGGGCGTTAGCAGCGCAGCTTCTCAAACTACAGGTACAGTCAGAAGGATAATCATAAATCCAGTCCAAGGTTAACAGTTCTTTTCTGCATCTCGCAAAGAACAAATGGGCAACACTCACAAAACCGGTCCAAAGGCATCAGAAATGCTTTTGACATTTTATATTGACAAAGAACTTGAGCCCACCCACCATTTCACAGCTACAGGCCTTTAATCTTCATCCAGTTAGGTGATACAAAAGATCGAAGCAATAAAATGCGCACGTTTCATGAATCCCACATTGGATTTGTCACATTTTCCTCTTAGTGCTTTGTTTGAGAACCAATATACCAGAAAAGTAAGAAAATATTCATGCATGAGGCCCACT
Source organism: Lutjanus argentimaculatus (assembly GCA_034769285.1). NCBI lineage: Eukaryota > Metazoa > Chordata > Actinopteri > Lutjaniformes > Lutjanidae > Lutjanus > Lutjanus argentimaculatus. The sequence continues at coordinate 15,264,783 of JAWZSL010000020.1, read as the reverse complement.
GTCCACAAATCTCACAAGCGTTTCACAAATCCAGGGTTCCCATTCCCATTTAGACACAACCCTTATTTTGAAAAGGTGTTTCCATGTCCTATTTAGCATATTAACTCTTTTTAGAAAAGGCAAAAACCACCTGCAAGCGAGCATAAAAACTGTTCCGTTAAACTTCGAAATTTCGCCTTTTCCATCAATCTTTTGTGATTGTGATCAGAATGTGCATAAACATACACTGATGGAAACACAACTAATGTCAGTTTTTTTTTTTGTTCAGTTAATTATATGTACCTAACTTCATATTGCCTTTATAATTTATACATAAACTCTAAAAATAAAAAAAATATTTTCCAGTATTTTTAAACTACTTTCTTTCAGTGGAATCCTGTATATCCCTCACAGCTCGCTGACATTAAAATGCTAACATAAGATACAAATGTCTTTAAAAAAAGAAGAAGATATTTGCTTTGTTGCAGAGATGACAGTGAAGCACCTCATTTCAGCAGACCTTACTCAATCAGGGTCCTTCTGCAGTTGGACCATTTTTGTAGCAACTCAGTGAACAAGGCAGAGAGAGAATGATGAGAAAATGGGTTCATCTAAAACAATTCATCACCAAATAACAGAACACATCGATCACTGCAGATAGGTGATATTCCAGCGTGTCACAGTTTCTAAGTTTGTCTGCTCTGTGTGACCCAGGTGAGCCGTCCCAGCTGGACTTGGACAACATGGTGGTGCCGGGGCTGAGCAGCTTCAGCAGCGATGAGGCAGCCATGGCGGTCATCATGAGCTTGCTGGAGACGGACGTAAACATGAGTCAGTCGGGGGACCTTGAGGAATTACACTGGCCTTTCTAGAGGGACAGACGTTCAGCCCCTCTCACATGCTCTTGTGCCGTTTTCTTGCCATGTGCTGAGAACTTGGGCGTTTAGTTGTTCATCCTGTGACCGACTGGCCTGGCCTTGCACATTTGAACCCACTGGACTTGTACCAAAAAGGCCGCAACATGTCGCCCTTGTGGAAGCTTAACAGATAGGAATTATTACGACTGTGATTAGCTTGTCAGCCCCAGCGGCTCTCGCCCGAAGGAAAGTGAGGTTAAAGTGTCCCTGGAGCCTGTGGTGATTCAGTGTCTTCCTCAGTGACACGTCAGCATCCTAAAACCGAGACTTTCCACAGCAGGACGATCCATCTGTTCGCTCTGCTTGCCCCCCCAGTAAAGAGACCAATGTCTGGAGGACAGTCAGACTCCTGCCATGTGCAGTGCTGCTAGAGAAACTCGTCAAACCATTGACATTTGCGAAACCACCCAGTAAAGATGTTTTTCATAACATGATTGTTCCATTTTTTTACTCTGTTTTTTACAGATCCCCTCCAGACACATTTTATGTCATGGTGAGTAATGTCTGTCCAATATTGTGTCCAATAAGTATTCAAGAAGGCTAAAAAAGAATGTCTAGGCCGACTCCCCTTTATTAAGAATTGAAGACTCATTGAATATGCAAACAGGGAGATGCCACAGGCCTCGCACCAAACGCACCACCACTATTGGTCCAGTTACACTCCGTTTGGAAGATTTTAGCTAGCACAGTCTAGCGTAGAGTCATCGTACGATCTGAACACTTAAGAACACTTAATAATAATAATGAGTATAATTTTCATACCGTTAGAAAATGATTGTGGCCAAATGTTTTACACCTAAAGTACAAGAGGCCAACATGTGGCATCACCAGCACACAATGTCCAGTTTCACCAGTTAGCTATTAACACAATCAAAAACCACAGAGGAAGTGGGTTACATGGAGAAAAGCTTTACTTTGGGACTGATTTTTAATTAAATAAATACTTGAATATTGACTCCTGTTTACAGTTTTAGTCCCAGGATAAACAGTTGGCATGGAAACAGGCTCTACATTCAACTTGGAATCAAAAATCAGGTTCACCCGATGTTCCTGAGTAGGAGGAAGCTGAAACAGAACAAATACATATTTAGTTTCAAAACTTTAACCAGTCAATGCAACCTTTACCGAAAAGTCAGTTTTTCTGTGTATATATTGAAGGTTTCTTTTTCCCACTTTTCACTCTAGTCATTTGCACATTGGACCTAAATTGGCTACCATTTGTGACGTCACAAATAATACTCATGTAGACATTTCAATTTTTAAAAAATAATCTACTTTAGCAGAGCAATGTGACAACAGCCTGCTAGGTGAAAACAACACCCATTAAAGGTGCAATATGCAAGAAAATTAGTTTCAAACATTAACAATTAACTGAAAATATTGACAAAATGTGAAGAAATAACAGCTTTGGTGTTATGTCAGACATCTACGCATCGTGTGGAAGAGATACTGAAGTTAGCAAGCGAAGCAGCTAGCTAGCTTTGTTTGCTACTTGACACAAGCTCTCTTAGCTTTTTAGTTGAAAAAATGAACAAAATAAACTTACAAAATGTCAAGAAAGGATATATTCCTACACCTTTTTTTCCTTATTAAAAAGAAAAATACAACTGTAGATTTTTTAGATTTAAGTTTCTCTTTCACCGATCTTACACTAACTTCATTTCCTTGTTAACTCATCACAAACTACCCTTCATTCAAACTTGACAGAAATGAAATAATGAATAAATGAAATGTTACAACAATCAACATCTCTGGTTTGGATGAAATAAACCTTTTATACACCAAGTTACGTGTGACGGCTAGTAGGACTGCTACCACAGATGTAATATATGAATCTAGATCAGACATTGTCACGCAGACTTGCTTACATTTTTTCCCCAGTGGCTGCTCACAGTATTACAGCAATCAAAAATCATTTTCCCCATAAGCCGCCATTATAAAAGAGACTTCTCTCAAACCTCTGACAGGACACCTTAAACTGTATAAAAGATCACTTGTGACTCTTTCTGTTATAAATTTTTGATCCATGGAGGTTTTATATTTGTTAAACTTTCTTACAGCCGAGAAGAGTGATTAAAAAATCTGTGATGTCATCACAATGTATAATCCATAGCAGGGTTCAGCAGCCTGCGGCTCTTTTTTCCCCTCTCCAGTGACTCCCTATGCCTTTAACAAAAAATTGTATAGAAAGGAATAACGGATATGTTTTTAACTTTCATTTTCAGAAAGGTTATTCTGACATTATCCAACAAAAATGTGTAGCCAGAGCACCCAATTAAAAAAAAAAGTTTCATCAACTAAAATGTGCCTCATAGTCTACATCTCTGACTCGCCATCTTTTCTTGTAAATTTTGCTGGTGGCTAATCTTGAGTCTCCTTAGACTTGCCAAAAAAAGATAAGCCTCTAAAGAACATGGATAATTTAATAGGTGTGGCTCAAAATAGATTCTTTAGCGGGTTTTGGAACCAAAATGGCTCTTTTGAGAGTAAAGGTTGCAGATTGCAGCAGACAGGGCTGAGCGGGAACTTGTGGGCAGGGCCAGTGGGAGAAACACTACACATATTCAGTGGGCCACATACAGCAGAAGTAACCCCAGAAACTAGAAAACTAGTTTGTGCCAGACATGACTCTGGTGATGTACGGACCCCTATTTGCTCGGAGTATGAATTCAACAGGTGGCCAAAATCTTGCATTTCTTACATGTTGCACCTTTAGAAGTCCAAAAAGTTTCCATAGGGGAAACCACATTATTGAGTGGAGGGGGTCTTTACATGGAGTGTTTCTCCATGAAGTTTTCATATTGAATGTGCACTAAAGGACTGAGCCCTAGTATGCCTATACTACGTGTTCACATATCACATTTACTGTACTCCAGACAGTTCTGTGAACGTAATCTACTGTACGCCGAACTCCTGGGAAAATATGGAAGGTCCTCCATGGATGGTAGAATGTTTTTCAGTGTTAACAAGGGACAAGCCAACATGTTTTCAGGACAGATTTGAATACTGTTGTGTCACGTCTTATGGCCCCTCCCCCCTTCATTACCCTTCCTGTCACCCATAGTATTTGTGTTGCTAGGGAGACAGTAAAGTTGCAGTTTATCTATTTCTGAACATCCCATGACCACAACTGCAGCTTGTAAAAGGAAACTCCACCCTGAATCATCTCAGCACTGTTTAAAAAAAACAGAGTGTAGGAGAAATTGAATATAATATTTGTAAGTATGTTTTCATTAGCATATAATTTCCTCAAAGTAAGAATTGTTGTGTCGTTGTTACCTTAGAATGAGCCCTTTATATCTACAGAGGTGGCGAGTCCTCTTCCAAGGAAGCCACAATCTTGCACCGATGTCTCTCTACAGTAGCCCGGAACGAACAAACCAAACACTGGCTCGAAATAGGGTCTTTCGCGTTTTGGTCAAAAGAGTTAATTTATCACTAAATAACCCCTGATTGTGTACTGTAGACTCCTGTAAACACTGTATGAGTATGTAAGGGTGGATTTTACTTTTACACTCAGTGACTGGCCTTCATACAGCACATGTAAACTCTGGTTATATCACTGGTTCCTCTAATCTTGAAAGTATATATGTGATTGTGTTGCCTTGAACGCAAGTTGTTTCTGACAGAGTTTAATTGTAAATCAATCGTTATGCACTCTCTTTGGCTTTAAAAGCAGAACTGTTGGTACTGGACAATATTTTTTTGTTGCCATCAGTGCCATTTGAAACGGGCACTAAAGCATATTGAACATGCCCTGCTATCAAAAAAACAAAATGTCTGATATTTGTATGTGCGAATTTGTCGTTGATGTATCTGCTGTAACAAGGAGTGGAGGATGAAGTCTTTAAAAGTAAAGCGATTTTTTTCATAAATGGTCTGAATTTTGTTCTGTGTTTATCATCAGTTTAATTCTGTCTTATCATGAGTAGCAAGAGGCAGGAATCTCATACTCATTTGCCAAAAAAAAACACACATAATATACATACAGACAAACTGCACCATAGTTCTGCAAGTCGTGAGTAAGTCTCAGGTCTTAGCACTCAAGTCCCAAGAGTCCCGAGTCAAGCCAGCTGAGTCTGTAACAGGTCACAATGTACCAACAAATTTCCAAGTTCAGTGACTTACACAGTTGCTTACCTGTTAAACTAATGTTAGCTAAGCATTAGCTTTGCTAATATTAGCCTAACTTACCATTAACTTTTTGCACCTTCAAATGTTGAATGAAGCTGGAAGTTGTTGCGTCTCTGACTGTAATTTTCAACCCACACATCTTGCATACTGCAGTTTGTTTTTTGTTAACCACCTTGTAATTGTTGTACACAAACTAAATTGTCTTTGGTATGAAATTTTGCTGGAGCTCAGTAATGTGACATTAGTTCTTCATGGTTCTCTCCTGCAACTTGACTGGATGCTGTCAGATTGGTTCAAGCACAGTGGATCTGGTGAATTAAGTGTTGAATTGTGTTAATGTTAGTTAACTTGAGAAATTAAGGGAAATAAATTGATTCATGGCACAAATTGTAAATAACATACTTGGCTTGGGGGAATGTATCAATTATTTTCACGTTCGAGTCCAAGTGAAGTAATGAGTCATTGGTGATGAAGTCCAAGTTGAGTTTGAGTCCAAGTCGTCTGATTTTGTCAAGTCCAGTCTTAAGTAATCAAATTTATCACTTGAGTCTGACTTGAGCTCCACTTCAAACTTATATTTTAAAAATAGGCAGAATTTAAAAGAACTGTACCTTTTCATAGTCTTTCCTGGTTGAAACTATGCTCAGAACAAAGCAAGCAAACAAGAGAGAAGGGATATAGAATGTTAATGTTAAAAGGCTGCAACTCATTACAAGGAAATTTCATGCAATAATTTCTTCCCTGCCTGATAAATTACACCATGCAAATCTAACAATAGTCTCATCTTTGCAATATTCAAAGAAATCATTTGATTACACAAATCATTTTTTAGAAACTTTTTATTTAAGACAGTTGTTGGCATTTAAAATGCAATCATCATCTCTACAAAAAAGAGACCTTTCAACTGGTATGATTATTTTTTGCCATTTTTGAGGTTTTGGATGTTTTTGGTGAAAGGCCGCTTTTGGTGGCAGGCCGCAGTGTGTTGACATACCAGCAACATTGGACTACCTGGAATCTTGGCAAGAAAGTTGGTGTGTGTGTGTTTTTGCCTTCCTAAGTACTGTCTTAATCAACTAAAAGACATGGCTACAAAGAAATTAGGAGAAGACATGGAGGAGGTTAAAAAAATCTTTGAACTTCATGTCAGAGGAGCTAAGTAAGGTGGCAAAGCAACAGATGGGCCTATTGGACTTAATTGAAGAAGTGAAACAACTGAAGGCTGCGATCAAAGAAAAAGACAAGAAAATTGAAGAGCTTGAAAGAAGAGTAGATGATTTGGAGCAGTACACAAGGATGGATGACCTTGTGATATCTGGACTTGAGACAACCCACCGTACCTATGCATCGGATTACAGCAGGTGACAAGGAGGGTGAGGATGCACCAAGAGGTGAACTACGCACATTTGAGCAGAAAGTCATCAACTTCTTCAGAGCAAAGACATTTCTATAGACAGTCAAAATATAGCTGCTTGCCACACTATACCCCAAAGACGAGACAACAGGCCCAACAGGTCCAACATCATCATTCGATTTGTGAGTAGAAAACACAAATATGAGGTGTTACAGCAGGCAAAAAAAACTGAAGGGCACAGGGATATATGTAAATGAGCATCTGACTAAGAGAAATGGTGAAATTGGAAGACAAGCTAGAATCCTGAAAAAGGAAAAGCGGATTCAAGACACTTGGACAAGGAACTGCAAAATAATGATACGACTAAATGGCACTCCAGAACAGGCTAGAGTGATAGCAGTCAGAGACATTAAAGAGCTGGATCGGTACAAATGAAAATGATTAATCACATGGTGGAGAGGTGAAATAGTGGGGGAATGTCAAACATTTATTTTGTTATGAAATAAGGTATATGCAAAATACTGCTTGTGAGTGACAAATATAGTAAAAATGTGTGAATACACAGATTTTAAGTCTTTTGACTTTCAAGATCACAAGCTTCATGATTCAGAAAATGACATTGATCCAGAGATCCACTTCTACCAGAACACTGACATGAACTGTGAATATTATTCTGAAGATAAGTTTAATTCCAGCATGAAGATGGAGGGGTTTTCAGTGATTAATTTTAATAGTAGGAGTCTCTACAGTAACTTCTCCAAAATTAAAGATTACCTTCAACAGCTTCAACAAAAGTTTACTATAATAGCAATTTCAGAGACTTGGTTGAGTGATGAAAAAGATCTACAGGATGAATTAGAGGGTTATGAAATGTTTTGGCAAAACAGGGGCAATAAAAGGGGAGGGGGCGTTGCCCTGTTTGTGATGTCTGCTTTTAAATGAAAAGTTATGGGGATATGACCAGTTGTTATTGACAATTTGATGGAATGTATAACCATTAAAACTGAGGTTGAAAGATTGAAAAAACATATTAATTAGCTGCATTTATAGAACACCGGGGTCATGTATTGATCAATTCAAAAAGAAGATTTCTTAATTATATGAAAAACATAATGATAAGACTATTTTGGTTTGTGGTGACTTCAACATTGATTTATTGAAATATAATGATCATATGAAAACTGCAGTTTGTAGATATTATGTTTAGTTTGAGTTTCCATTCGTTAATTATAAAACCTAGTAGAATAACCAAAGATGCTGCATCATTGATTGATAATATTTTTACAAATGTAACTGATGTGAAAATAGTTGGTGGATTATTAGTGACTGATGAAGTGATTTGCCTGTTTTTGCTGTGTTAGAAATGAAGAAAAAGTTAAAAGTAGGAACAAATACACAGACTAGTAATTTAGTTAGAATAAAATCACCAGAGGCAATTATGGCACTCAAGGCAGACCTTATAAATCACGATTGGCAGGAAGTTTATGTAGACGATACTAATCAATCATATGATGCATTTTTAGATACATTTTTGTCATTTTATGACTGCCATTGCCCATTGAAAGAACATAGACAAAATCCAAAAAAGAAGGGAAAACCATGGTTTACAAAAGGGTTGGAAAAAGCTTGGAAAAAGAAAAATAGGCTCTATAGGGAATTTATCACACACAGAACAAAGGATAAGGAGGACAAGTACAAAAAATATAAAAACAAATTGACATCTATTATAAGATTGCACAAAAAAGACTGGAAAAGTTGGCCATAGCAAATAGGAATAATAAAATGTACTGGATGCCAAATGACATGTTTTTGAGACTAATATCTGACATTATGCCAATGATATCATACTATTTTCCTAAAATTTAAACTGGTCCATATCTAATATATTAAATTATAAAAATACATGTAATGTTTTTGGGAAATACTTTGATGAATCTACATGTACTATCTTGTCCCTGAAGGATGAACCCACTAGCACTAGTGTTCATACTACTATTTTTTTCAGACAGCTTTACACATCTATGCATAACAACAAGGTACAAAACATGGTGCTGCTACTGACTCACGTATCTATGGAAATCATAACCTTCCATCAATCAATTATTGGATGGCAAGGCAAACATCTTGCCAATTTTCACTTGGAAGACAGGAAAAAATTATAAATTGGAGCAAGAAGTCTGGAAATCTAACTGAAAGGACAATAAAAAAGTTTGAGTAATAGCCATATTTTCTCAATTGACAAGCTCACTGATATCACCTGAGTTTCTAATGAACAGGTTAGTAGTGATCCATTGATCATGTTGCACACAGCGTGAACACAGGTTTAAAATTTTGCTTTCCATCATTAATGATACTAAAAGATAAAACAACAAGTCACACATTCGCTTTTTACTGATATTGGTGCTAATATTACAATTCTGATTTTAGCACCGTCTTTATTCATTACATTATTTTCATGTTCCACTAAGGCAGCGCATTTGTCGTGCCTTGGAGAGATAGAACAGAGGACCTATGAGCACCCAAACCTGGGAAATAAGATAGATAATTCCAAAGCATTACACATGTTATGCTCCATTACTATTAAATCATCCAAATAGTATATGTACGAGACCATGGGAACCAGCACCAGGACTGGGAGGTAAGATATCACAGCGAGCACCACCACAACCACCACATTACCCACGGCCTGTCTCTTTAGCGGGGACGGGCGGGCTTGGTTACCACAGGTGGAGTGGGCAGGGCTTTGCTGCCACAGTGACCAGACTATACCCCCAAGGCAGGCGAGCATTAGGAGGAAGAGGCAGGAGATGATGATGGAAATACACAGCATGATGTCAGTTAAATCTTCCACGAAACCTGCAAAAAAAATGAAAAGAAAGAAAATTAAAATGGCAATTTCAAAACATTCAGTTCCATTTTGAAGGAAGTTGCTTTCTGAAAAGTCTCAGTTGGTTTTTCAAACTGCGTTCATCCTAAAAATGAGAATCAGTGTTAATATTAAACACATGGTGGCCAGGCATTTCAAAATATTGAGTAGAAAACGTCTTTAATTGGTATTTATTAGCTTAATGTGGACTGAGCAGGGGTGATAAATTCCTTTGAGGCTTAGAGAAACAGTATCTTAATATTGGACATTTTTCTTGTCATTCAATGATGTTTTGTCCCCCAACAGTCAGAATCAGTGTGAGTGTTATTGCCATTGAGTAGTAAGTTTGAACATTGAAAGAGAATTTTTTTATTTCTGCCTGAATGTTTTGTTGCAGAAATGTGTCTATTATTTAGAATTATTAGCTGGAAAACACAGTGGGACCACAGCTTTTAGCCTTACCTTGTTGTAAGTTCAAATGTGATATCAATACCACATAAAATAAATATTTACACATTTTTCTGAGGGTATGTCTAGACGGTTTACTAAAAAAAGAGCATTTTTTAGAGTAACTGAAGCATAAATATAATATATTACTTTTTCTCTTGTTGAAATGACACTTTGTGCATATAGGGTGTCAAAACAAGTGCTATGGTGGAAAAGTAGTTCATATGAAAAGCAACTTACAACAAATTAACTCAGTGTACATAATTTCCCTGTTGTCATTTTCAGGATTTCTTTGGCTATGTGAAGCACCCATCATCCACACAATCTGTTTTAAATGGCTATGTCTTTACACAAGAGAAGAGAGGCAGGCACCACTTCCTTTGAACACAGACTCTCATTGGCTATTTGTGGATTGTAGACATGGGCATGGATGCTCCTATTGGCTCAAATGAGGTGTCAATCAAAAGGCCAGACTGCAGCAGCCATCTTAAGACCAAGATGTCCCTTTTATCTGGATGCAAACCCAGACACAGATGAATGGATGAAGTTCATGCAGTTTGTGGGTATTTATCAGTGGAAGTGTTTTGGACTAAATATGTGACTGGATTGGATTGAATGGACCTTTGCCAATGAAACAGGACCATTTTTGTTGGAATATTATCGATGGGTGGATCACTGGGAGTCCTTAATGGTGAGTTGCCTCAGTTTTGTAATTGTTTGTTTGTTGGTTGGTGGTGCTGATTGTACTTGCTGTTGTGATTGCATCTTGAGACATCTGGCATTGAAAACATAAGAATTACAGCTTTCTAACAGTATGTCACATGAGTACACATGTTTACAAAGTTGTGTTGTGTACTTTGACAGATATGAGTTGGAGAGTAAACTTCTGCCAACTGATTTCTAGACTTTGTGGGTATTTATTGATGGAAATGGTGTGTTTTGTACTAAATATGTTACTGGGTTGGATCGACTAGGCCTTGTCAATGCAACAGGCTGTTGTTGGAATATTATCAGTGAGTGTATTGCTGGGATGCTTCAGTGGTGAGTTGCCTCAGTCTTGTAATTGTTTGTTTACTTGTTTGTGGCCAGATTGTACCTGCTGTTGTGACTCTATCTCAAAATGGTAGGCATGGATCAAAACACAAGAATCTCAGCTTTCAAACAGCACATTGCATGAGTTTAAATAGTAGTTGTGTACTTCGAGCCTGCAGGCCATTGAAGCCAAGGTTTTTTCTCTTATGTTTTGTTACTGTAATTGTATTTATTGATTATGTAACATTCTGTTGCGATTTTTACTTTGAAAATTCAGTAAAAGTCCATGATGGTGCCATGTTGGCTGTTGTTGCTGGGAAGTTTCTAAGCTGAACTCTTCACACAACACTTACCTCTAGCCAGACAGAAGGTCAAGGTGACACACCACGCCACAGCAGAAACAGCCATTCGGTACTCAAGCTTCCTCACTCTCAAGTACAGCACAGGTCTAATCACTGCCAGGTAGCGCTCAATACACATACAGGCCAGCAGCAGGGGACAGCCAATCAGGTTTAACATACTTAAGATTTGTATTGCCTCATCCATTGGATGTGTAGCGTTGGAAATTTGCTGGACAATGGCTGAAAAGTGAATAGATGATATAGGGTTAGCACTTCGCTTTTGCAGTCGCATTTGAAGGTTTACTGAATACCCATTAGGGCGTAGTTAATGTCAGAGGCACAGGTGGGGGGTGGAATATGAACTGGGCCCTGTCAGATATTGAATTCATCCTTATAGATGTGATCGGGAAATTTAAGGCAATAATAAACATGGACATTCCACAGGACAAAGCCAAAACATCCCTGGGTGTCACAACCATAGACATATAAGATATGGGTGTGGCGTTGACCACTTTGGCCCGTTGCTACGATATGTCACCGTATATGATCAGACCATACTGGCCTGATCAAGACTGTTCTGTGAACAAGCGCATATAAACCTGGGGAGCTCATGTTATATCCAAAGATTTAGAAAAAAGTTATAAAAGCATTGCTATATGAAATCAGTTGAGAAAACTGTATGTATGTATGTGTTTACAGGCCAGTCTTGATGGGAGCAATAGTGCGGCAACGTTAACATGTCACAACTCCAACCATTCATTCTGTTAACTCCCATGTCATCTGCAGTAACCCCTCCCCTGCTGTTTCCACCCCTTCATGTGAAAAATGCTGACTTGACTTGGTTCTCAGGATTATAGTGACAAGGCTCTTGTCTACCTCTATAATGGTCAGCCACCACTCTGCAATATTTACCTGACTGATTGACTTTTTGATCTTCTTCAAAAGTGTCATAAATCATGCGGACAGGTATTATCAACAGGTAGATGAGATCCATCACAACAAGATTCACACCTAGAACCTGAAAGACAAAGTTTAGACACAGGGTTAGGCTACGTTGGTTCAAGTTTAAGAAGAGAACTTGCAGCTTATGGTATATTTTTAGTTTCCCCTCAATGCCAACCAACTGGCTTGTTAGTGGGCATGTATCTATCAAGAGGTGTGATGGAAAATAGTATGGCTGCATAATTAATCGCTATTGCAATAAAATCGCAATATCCAAATTGCAGAACCAGAACCAAAATGCAATTTTTGGAAAATAGCAATATTTGAGAGAACAGTATTATAATGAGGTACTGTAGTGCTGCATAGATGACCTGGCCTAAAAATCTTGCTCTCCAGATGAGGTACAGACCTCAATAAATATCACATCATCATGATTTTTATAGGAAATTTATGTTTTGAGTTGAAGTTATGACATGATGCAGACATTTAGAAAAAAGTTTGTCTTATGATTGTTTATCTTATGAGACAAGATCTGAGGTTTCTAAATACTTTTAAAATCCACCTAACCCTAACTCTAACTCTGCCGCATAGCTCAGCTGAAACAGCAGTCCAAACAGTGAGCTGGAGCCATAGACTGTATATTAAATAGCTTGTAGTCCTGTTTAATTTACAGTACGATCTATCTAAATTTACAATAACAAGCAACAAGTCCTACACTGTAAGCTGATCAGGTGTTTTTAGCAATTGTATGTCAATGTAAAGCTAAGCCTGTTATCCTGAAAACAAAAGCCCCCTGCTCTGAAAATACACACGCTGGGCTTTGAGTTAAGTGGCTGCCTGTCTCACTGCCTGCCAAACTCCATTAACATTTTCCTCAATTTAACAGTTTTAAACATCTGCTCCTTCTACAATGATATCAATGATTTCTTACAGCTCATAAACAGAAACTTACTCCTTTGGTGAAAATTCAGCATTAATTTGAACTCTGATTAATGTGAAACGGGCAGACAAAACAGTTATTCTGGTCCGGAATAAAGATTTCAAAGGTAGACACTGAGGTTTTAGCGTTAATGTCAAGTGAAGTTTTTCAACTTACATGTTTCCTTGATCCCTGATGACACATTGTGGTCATTTTACGATTTATTACAGTAAAAATATTACAGATTTATCCTTTATGCAAAATACCTTGGGAGCAGTGAACCTACCTGTGAGGCCGACAGTAGTTTCCTTTGCCGCAGAAATATCCAAAGCAGGGCAACATTAGCCACCATCCCTGTGACCAGGATGAAAATGTCAGCGACATTCCAGATGTCACCCCACCCTGGATTGCGACAGAGCGCGACGATAGTAGCAATGTGCCGGGGCTTCGACCCGTACTTCTCATGAGGATTCATGCTGACAAGCTCTGACACACTGTCACACCTAAACCAATCCTGCAGAGTCAAAGAGAGTGATTATCAACATTTGAATCTTTCATAATGTATTACTTACACTGTAAAAATTTACTTTTTGTTTTAACTTAAAAAAAGTTAGTGTCTGGGCTGCATTGAAATTTTAAGTAGTCCGAAAATTAATACTAGAAAATGTAAGTTTATTTACTTGAATAAAAAAACTTGTATATTTCTGTTAAGTTAATACGAAAACATATATTGATTCCATTATTTTTAACAGTGTATGACCCCAGAAAACTGTACATAAAGGTGGAAAATTGTCCATCTTTAAAGCTTACTCCAACTGCTGTTTCTATCTGTCTTGCATTAGGTGCTTGAACACGCTGAGAGGATTATTTTTGGAAGTAGTTGAGGCTTGATGCACACTGTGGAGCATCCCTGCTGAGTTTTGAGGGGAATTTTCAGACTTTCACCAGATGCTCTCAGTGCTTTAGTTGCACCATGAAAGTGAAATAAGTTTCTGGAAGGCGACAACGCTGATTCAGTTCTTTAAATTTTCAACGCTGTGAGCGCTACAAATGTTTTGAGATAAAGGCATAAAACTCAAAACCTGGACAAATAACAACCAAAACCATCTGCCACCACTAAAAGATATGTTTTGTTGTTATCTGGGTGAACTGACCCTTTAAATTGGTTTTATTTAAACAGATACAAAAGACATCAAGCTTTAAAATTCAGCATAGGCTGAACTAAACTGCAAATTTAAGTCATTTTAGTTACATTTCATGCACTAAGATGGACAATTAATGGATCTCAAATGTCTGCAAGTCTGAATTAAAATGTTTAAAGTCAATTAAAATCTAATTAAAGTCCAAATAAGAATACATTTTATGCACTTCTGTCCAGCGTCCTATCTCAAATCTGCCTCTCTGTGGCAGCGTCTTATGTGTTACCTTTTTTTTTCCTGCTCAAGTTTGAGGGAAGTTTTTCCTTCAAGCCGTTAATTATTTTCCTCACCTGCACAAAATGCCCTTTCCTTCCTCTAATTATCCTGAATTCTGTTTGTATAATTAAGGCATGAAAAGCTAAAGCTGAACACAAAAACTCAACTTACCTCTTTGTCTTCTGTCTCCTCTCGTCTCTCTTGCAGTCTTTAGTCAGTTCTTGCTTACATACATACACACATGCACAGTATCTATAGGGCAGACAAAACAAATGAGCAGGTGTTCTTTTTCCACCCTTAAATGCAAAGATGTATGTTGAATGTATATGTTGGCGTTATAGATGATTTCCATCACTGTTTACCGCCTGTTTTTACTGCCAGCTTTTCTTTGCATGAAGATCATGCTTGTGGTCACGACAATAATTAGTGCTCACCTATGACCAAAACAACAGCTTCTTTCTTTCTTTCTTTCTTTCTTTCTTTCTTTCTTTCTTTCTTTCTTTCTTTCTCTGTTTCTCAGTCCTTTACATTACATCCTTAGATGTATCATATTCTAGCCACTTAAAATCTTGCTTCCATTCACTCAAAAACTTTTGTTGCTGTATTGTTTCCTCATAATCCACCCTTTGTGTTCTTCCCCTCAGCCACCCTGTGTTCGAATCACAGGGTGGCTAAGGTGAGCTTGCTGCCTTGGAAAAGGACATGGACTCCCCTTGAAAAAGACATGGGCTCCCCCTGAAAAGGACATGGGGGGACCCCTAAAATTATGAAATTATGGTCAATGTTGTGTGTTTATTCACTCATTACATTGTTCTACCATGTTATGATTCTTGAAGGGGTGACAAGCAGAAAACGTTGCCCTGCTGATTTCATGATTTTTTTTCTTTGAATTTGAAACAGTAGCCTTATCTTAATGTTATTAAGCCTATACTTCAGTAGCCCCGACATATCAGTAGAAGGCTGGTGAACACTTTTCAATGTTTTTGTAAAATGTCGAACTGAAAGGCGCAAAGGAATCAGGATGTTTGTGGAGCTGTTACATGCTGGTGAAGGCTCATGATATGAGGATTACACTTGGTGGCCACGGGGGGCTACCTACATAGAATATTTGGTGACCACTCAGTAACTTTTTGTGGCCATGGGACATTGGGCCATGGTTAATGTCAAACCTTGCACGAAATCAGCACAGTCTATGTCACTACTTTTTGCTAACAGCTGAGATGGAGTTACCGTTTGATTTGAAAAATCCAGAAAAGAATGCAGATGGATTGGCCCTGAGAACAGCTGTATATTCTACAGTTTGAAAGTGATATCTGTCCCTCTTACCTAATCCAAGGCTGCAATACTTTTACTTAAAATTTCATCTATTTCATTTCATGTATTTGCCCATTTTGTTTATTTATTTCAAAACAGAAAACTATGGGAAATGCATGAACATTTCTTTATATATTTTTTAAACAAATTAATTTTTTCTAACATTATACTGACTGTCTCCACCTCTGACTTAATCTTTTCTGACTTTCCTTTTTTTTAAACTGAAAATGAAATTAAATTCTGTCAGGTTGCATATTTCAGTTTGCAAGATAAGTGAAATACAAAACTGTTGGAGTCTTGAGTCCAGGAATGATTTAAACACAACCTTCTTTTCAGTAATTTGATTTTTACCCAGATTCCTTATGATCATGTTATGATCTGTTCAGTAAACTAAAGCCAGCAGTGATCTATTTACTACAGGTGTCACTCAGGTCCAGTGTGAACAGACAAACTGCTCCATCTTCCTCAGTGTCGCTCTGCAGGCAAATGAGGTCGTCTCATTTTCAACTGTCATGCCACTAAGATGAATGAGGTCTCACTTTTTTTCCCTCTTTGTTCATCTATTTCCTTCCTTCCTTCATCTATTTCCCCCCTCATCCTCTCTACAGTCAGATCAAAACATGCTGAGAACTGTTCAACTAAACAAAAGTCTCTTTATTCAGCTTTTATGGCAGTCTTATTATTATTATTATTATACAACAGATCTCTCAATTATAACAGTAAAAGAAACATTTAGAGCTGTCCAGTCCAAACCGTTTAACCCACCCCCAACTTCAAAAAATGTAAAGTGCAGATTTATTAGTGTGTCTACCCAAGTCCTTCTATTAAAAATAAAAAAAGCCCCACAGCTAGAGTGTAAACTGGCTAGAGCAACATTAAAGGGGCTCTTGGACAGAGTTCATGATTAAAAATACATATACATATACCAAGGGAAAGGTTTAAGGTTAATTTCTCATTTGAAGAAAAAAAAAAAAAATTTGGAGCAAAATCCACATTTGCTGCACAACTGCAGATGAAGGTTCTCCATCTCCCCTATTCAATCTTTACATATCAGTGCATTTCAGTGCAGTTTCCAGTGCATCAAGGATAAAACAGCAGCCTCGCAGTGTGTCTGACCTCCTTATGTTTGCTATTACTTACGCAGAGAACCTTAGTTACATCATACATGAGCCTTTCTTGAAATTGAAAATCCATTTTGCATGATTTTCAACTTATTGTCTGAGGCTCAAGCCAGACTTTTGTGATAATTATTAGCACTTATTTGCTTTTCAGTCTGTATTTTAGTCATGTATATTCTACATGTCTCTAAATCCATCAGGGGTCCTGAATGCCTTTACCAGCCAAACTGCTGACTGCAAAACAAGCTTTTGTCATGAACAAATATTTGACAGGATGAGTCGCGGCAGCACAGACAGAAAAATAAACAGACACAGACAGAAAAAAAAAGTTAACAATTTTGGTAAGAAAGAAAGGATCAGTTTAAAACGATCACTGTATCATTAAATCTGTACAAACAGCACAAAACTGGCTGCGTTCAGTAGTTGCAGCAACAGCTGCATTTTAATCACAGTGTGTTTGCTATCCACAATTCCCTATCGTCAGTCAATTTTCTCCACACAGTCCCGGAAAGAAAAACAGGACATATTAACAGGAGCTGTAAGTGACCTGAAACCTTTCATTATACCACACGTGAGATCTCAAAAGTTCATGATAAGTCTTTAGTTTTAAAGCAAAAATATATATATATACTGTATGTATCTGTCTAGATTAGATAAAGTGGACATCAGGAAGGCTGATAGGGATCCTTTTCTGAACAATAAACTATTAAAAAATCAACACTGCTGAGAGGTTTGAGCTGCCTAAACAGAGGCAGCCGCAGTCAGAGTCCTTCATTATTCTTTCATAAATGACTCATAAACTTCCCGTGTTCCCTTGTTGAGTGGCTACGTGATGTTTTCTTGTAATTTCTGTCGGCTAAAGACTTTCCCCAGAACTCCTCTTGCAGTTCAGTGAGAATTAAGGAAAAGTTCCGGTGTTCAGTTCCCGTCGAGTCCAAAATGCAGGAGAAGTTCAGCAAGCATGCAGCGAAAAGGGGGAGCTCCTACACCGGCTGCATCTCCGTTTTTACACCATCGTGGAGGACAGAGCTACTGCCATGGCCGCTGTGGCGTCGGGTTGGGGTTGGGGTAGATAGGCGCCGGAGTCGGGTGGGGGTAGGCGGGCACAGCCGTGTTGGGGTTGGGCGGGTACGTCGGGGTGGGGTACTGCGCCATGACGTGAGGCTGGCTGTGGGTGGCCGTGTGGATGGGTGAGGAGGCGGCGGAGGAGGAGGAGGGGAGGTGGAGGTAGAGTGGAGCGGACGGAGCAGAAGGGGCAGAGGGCGCCGTCGGTGTCGGGACCCTCTGCAGGACAACATGTGGGTAGAGCTGAGACTCAGAGCGGTAGAGTCCAGGCATGGAGGCCTTCAGCAAACTCTCCTGACTCCTGTATGGAGACAGAGAAAGAATCAATATTAGAGCCTGACCGATATATCAGTCAACCGATATTATTGGCACTGCTAACTGCTAACTTCTACCTTGTTTCTTGGACAGTTTTATGGACTTTCAATTTTGCTTGCTTCTTTGGATTTGTTTGCTTTCATTTTGCCCTTTGTGTTTTGATTTTGTACTTTAAATCATTTGAACAACACCAACTCTGCCTCCTAGTCAGCATTTGGGTCCACGCTCTTGTATTTCTGCTACCCTGCTTGACATTCAGTGACACCATGAACTGTTGTTTGTGGGTATTGTCCATGTTTTCGTCTTAAAACTTTGACCCTTTCACAGGATGTTGTAGCTCATGAAAGTTAAATATAGTGTTTTGGTTGCCTAAAAATTCCTTGGTCAGCATTCTGTTGTACTTAAAAAAGACTCTCAGGAGTCAGCTGTTCATTTTTTTCCAGTAAGTACATGTTTTATGATTTACAGTTGGCATCCCAACTAACACACAGTTACTGTTACTGTGTCACAGTTAATGTGAATTGCTAACCAAGCCAGCTTGCACTAGTGTTAGCTGATAACTTGAGGTTTGCTATGCTGGGCTGGTAACTTGTGTTAACCACAGACTGTCCAACCCTTGCTCCATGGTCACTTCTGGCTCCAAAAAACCCTGACTGCGACAAACAAAATACCAAACTCAAGGCTTCAAAATGATCTTCCATAAAACAGTGGATGATGTCTTGTTGGCTATTTACACTTCTTCACCTGTGTTGGTTTGTGCTTCCTAAATGACTCACTACAAAGCACAGACCTCCATGATGTATTTGGTTCTCTGTGATGTGAGTGTTGCAGTTTACCTCTGGTATCCTCTGTTCTCATATCCACTGAGTCCTCCAGTCAGGTAGAGGGGGCTGTCGGGAGCCAGTCTGGGGTTCATCCTCTGGGAGAGGTGGAAGATCTTGGGAGGAGGGAACGCTTCCCACTCACCCTCTTCTCTCTCCAGCCAGCACTCACTGCGACGGGCTGAGCGCTTCTCTCTGCGCCTGAGGAGGACACACCTTTATCAGCTCAGAGGTCCTCGTATACCAGGGAGGAAAGCTTGAGAACATATTGAGGGTTACGTCTGGCAACCTACCTGCTCCGTCCCTCCTTCTTGGCTCTGTCCCGACTGGATCGTTCCTGCAGGCAGCAGATGAGGAAGGACAGGGACATGGCGAGGATGACGATGCCGCTCACTACTGAAGCCAGCACAGCCACTCTCAGACCGCGGTCCTCAGGTCTGGGGATGGCTGCGGAGGGAGATCCCAGGAAATGACTGTCAGCGTTCAGTTGGTGCCTGCACAACGTTGTCAACCACCAACTGAGGAACTTGAATATTTGATACTCTAGTCCTGTACTAAAAGTTCTGTCCCATTTCCTCTCTCCAGTGAGCACGAGCCTGATTTCACACGACAGTGTCTGTATTTTTAGAGGAAATGTTAGACAAATTCCCTGAGCATGAAAAAGTGCTGTTCACCAGCAATGCTTTACATGCAAGCTGCAACTGTATTTCACACATAACCAGATGTGCAAAATGAGAACCAGTCCATCCATTGCAATGGAGTGGCTCATACTGAATGCAGGCGAAAATAGCAACTGCTGTGAAATAAAAAGCTCAATTAAGAAGATTGCTCATTTGGAACATGAGGAATTGTAAAGTCAAGCTGAAAATCTGCTAGTTTTTCAAAATAAACCAGCTCAAATCTGCTTACCTTCACAGACAGGCAGGTAGTTGCTCCACTGCGGTTTGCCGTTCCTGACATTGCAGTAGATTTTGTCGCTCCCAACCAGCTGGTATCCCTCTCTGCACCAGAAGGCCAACACACTGCCGATCGACACGCCTGTGCCACTCTCTACGTAGAAGGAACCCCGACGTGGTGGCAGGACAGGGATACAGGACAGACCTGAGGAGAGAGACAAAACAGAGGCACGTCACTGATCAGTGAAACACCTTGTGATTGAGAGCCAAGGACATAATGAGAAGAACAGCAGTTTGAGTAATGAGAGCTAATCAGTGTTGCCAGAATTTTCCTGAAAACACATATTCATGTTTTTCATTGTCGTCATTGTCCTCTAATTGGAAGATTGGTGGTTTGATCCTTGGCTTCTCCAGCCAACATACCCCAGATGGCTGTTCCATTGTGTGAGTGAATGGGTGAATGCGACATGTAGTTGTAGATGGTACATGGAATGTATTTACCATCTTGCCGAGAGTCAGATGAAAAGATTGAGTCCTCTCTCATATCTGTATGGTAAAAAAGGAAATATATAGCTGGACCCAGGAGTTGGTTTGGTTTGGTTAGCTTAGCTTAGCGCAAAGACTGGACAGGTTAGCTGTTTCTCATTTCTAAAGGTAAAAAAATGTACCTACCAGCACCTTTAAAGCTCTTTTTGTCACTACTGTTATATCTCTTGAATCTCTAAAAACCAATTTCTACATTTAATGTCAGAATTTGTAGGTAAGGGACAATATTTTTTGCATAGGAAGCATAGTGGTTTCCATTTGCTGTCTGTTTGTAGTCCAAACAGTATGGTGACTAATCAAGTTTGAGTTGGCTTTAATTGCATGCAGTACAGTCCGTGTAGAGAACAAGAAAGGTGGGACACGTTGGCTAAAATGCAACCCATCAGCTACTGTCTGACTGATTTAGCATTGTGTTAGCTTTTTGCAAAATGAATCTGCATTCATATTCAGATTTCTGTTAAGTAACTACCATTCAACTCTTCTCTTGCGTCTCAAGTTGCTAATCGGACTGTAAACAATGTCCAGCACACGGAAGACGAAGTCTTGGCTTGGTCTTGGATATCCATTATTGGAATGTCTGCTAGCTATACTGGAAGCCCCAAAATATTCGTAGCTGCCCCCAAGAGGTTTAATTATCATCAGACGATAGATAGTGGGGTCCAAAATATTACAGAGAATTGTGAACCTCAGCTCAAGACTTTTAGCTTCGGACAGAGTCAGGCTAGCTGTTTCCCCATCTTCTCGTCTTTGTGTGAAGCTAAGCTAATCAGCTGCTGGCTATAGCTTCATAACAAAGATAACCATCGTATTAACAATAAAGTGTAGCTACCAGCACCTTTAAAGCTAACTTTGTTACTTGTCCCAAATGTTATATCTCTTCAAATGTGACGTGTAAAAATTAAAAAACTAAACTAAGAAAAGAAGCAAACTTCCACTGAGCCATTTCTTTAATAACATTTCTGAACTGAACAGTGTGTAGTTTCAACATTTTGCAGGTTGTCTGCCAACAAACCACAAAGAATGTGTGTTTACTTGTAGTTTTAAAGTGAACACGACATTTATGTGAGTTGAATCACTCTAGAAAATAACAAAAATGACTTTCCTTTGTCAGAAAACTGCCTTTTCTTCATGCTTCATTCCATTTTCTCACATCCTGCACTGTGTATGATTGAGGAGGCGCTGATAACATTTATTTCTATCAGACTCCATTGTTGGAAAATTTTAACCATACTGAATAGTTAAACTTTCTCAACTTTGTTCCAATGCTTCTATCAAACTGCCTCTTTTCCTTTGTCTCGGTCTCACTTTCTACTTTTCTATCCCGCCCTTTCCTCTATTGCTTTTCTTTCTTCTGTCTCTTTTCTCTCCAGCGTCTTGTCAAACTCAGACACAGTGTGGTCCAGAATGTCTGTTATCCACACTGAGAGCCCGAGATATGAAGTTTTCCGGGATAGATAGACACAGAGAGATGGAGAGAGGGAGAGACACAAAGTACTATTTTTATCCTCCTCATGCTACAATACGCAAATACCTCGGAGAGGTCTCGTGATACGGCAGCTATTGTTAGAATGTGCTGCAGGGATTTTTGAGCCTCTCAGGGAATCTCATGTAAACCTACAGTGTCGCCAGTCGCACAAATCATCCCACAAAGGATCTCACTCACATGGAAAAGAGGCATGGTTTATTTCTGCACCACAGCACATGATGACCGTATGATATCTGCAGCGGCTTCACAGAGTTATTGATCAAGGGTGATGACTCAGCAAGGACTCTGCTGGGATTCCTGGCTTTTAAAACTCACTTCATTGATTCCTACTTTAAGGCAGTATGTCAGATATTTGGTTACATCTAAACACACTTACTCCACTAAATCACAAGGGTAATACCAGATAATTAGACTGTTATCCAAAACTGAAGTATATTTTTCATGACTTGCAAGGAAGTGTCATGTTTGTACTGGCTATGATGACAGCGGATAGTTGATAGAAACTACATAAACCCCATATGGCAGGAAGAAGTGCAATGTACGTTGTCCTGTTTTAGTAAATCAAGTCATTTGGTAAGATCCATCCTAAACTAGCAGAAGCAAAAATTTACCACAAACTAGATTTCACTTGTGAAAATTACTTGTTTAGGGGAGACTGGGGACAGTTTTTGCATTTATCCCAAAGACTATTTGGGCTATTTAGACCAACCAAATTTTAATATGATAAACTTAAACTTCCATCTGTCTCCTAATTATCCATACCATATGTAAAGATCATTACATATAACATATGATAACATATGGTTTGTAAAACTTATTTGAATGAAGAATTCAAATGTGTCATCACTCAAGTATGTTTCTGACTGGACGAATATGAATTGTTGCAACTGTCCCCTGTTGCAGCTGTCTCTAGTCTACTCCTACCACCTCAAAGCTGCAATAGACGTTTTTAGCCACTTGGGAGCAATGCAACAAGATGTAAGCACAATGCTGACTTATAATCACCTTTGTCTTAAGTTAATAAAGCTAACATGTTAGCAAACCGTTGCCTTACAGTGCAATCTAAGAGACATGGAGCAACATTAGCATGCATTAAGAGTTGTAGTCCAATATTCACTATGTTTTCAGCTCTTGTTTGGTCTTTATCTTTCTCCTCCTAAAGGAAATATGTGGATCTTTCCACTGGTTCCCAACTGGAAGTAATGCAAAGAAAACAAGCAAACATCAGATTGTTTCAGTTTTCCCAAATGATCAGGCTAAGCAACGTTCTACTTTTGTGAAGTTTCGTGCACTTGCTTCACCACGACCTTACTTTGATTGGTTAAAATTGACACAGACATCCTTGACACTTCTCTTTACAGCAGTCATTCAGGTGTGGCCCTTTAAATAGGGTTATCCTCAAAAAGGATGAGGCTTGGAAGAAAAACAGGGAACTGTCGGGAGTTACAAGTATGCTGCTCTCAAGCTACATAGAAACAAAGCTGACTTAGCAAAATTACATTAGTTAACTTATGAAATGAACTTAGATGCTTAACGCTTCTGCAGAGGGATAAAACACAACCAGCGCTGCTGCTCATACCATATCTAAATTTTTCACGCTCCATCTGCTTGATTTTGCTCACTCGCTGTATGTTAGGAAGCCATGGTAGCTGCTAATTGCTAACTTTGTGCTTTACTTGTTGCTAGACAGGTGGCGTACAAGGGTTATCAGAGCTTTTTTCCCTGAAAGCAGGAAGACATAAATAAAACAGGAAGTGAGTAACAAACCCCAAAACCATGACATTGAGAGCCAAAACAGTTAATTTTGGGGGTCACAAAACCAAAACAATGAGCTTAAAGACACTACAACAAACATAGAACTGCAGAGTCGGATGATGAGTCTCTGTGGGTTTGTCACTTTTTGACACCTTTTACATGACACATAGTATTGTTAACATTGTTAACATAAAAATCATGTTTAGTGCAGTTTTAAAAGAGCTCTTACTTTGAGAAGAAATGAATAGAGACAGAAAATGAAACCATGGTGTTTTGCTGATATGATGTTTTAATGAGTAACAGCCAGAGGGGCATGTGATGCTGCAGTTTGCTTTGCTGTGTCAGTATTAGTGTAATCTGTCTGTGCGTGTGTGTGTGTATGTGTGTGTGTCCTTAGAGGGAGAGAGACAGAGATGTCATCCCACTATAAGACCCTGTGAACATGCAAGCTGCTCTCTGCTGATTAGGAGCGACAGATGGGAGGATTTCTGCAGCGGTAGACAGAGAGGGAGAGGATCCCGTGATCCTGTGTGAAGATGACAGCATCCCTCTCCCTCCCTCTCTCTCTCTCTCTCTCTCTCTCTCTCTCACACCACACACACACACACACACACACACACACACACACACACACAACACACACACACACACACACACACACACACACACATACACGTCAAGGCACACACACCAGACACGTGCGTAATGGGTACAGTGCAGGGAAACAAGGACAAGCTGACTCTGTTTTTAAAGGAGAAACTAAAAGCCATTCTGTTTCCCCTAAGAGGCCTTTTACAGATGCTATCACTCTGTGTGTGTATGTGTGCATATATCTAGCAGCCACCAACTTAGCCAAAAGCTCAAGAAAGTGTCCGATAGCTTCATAAGATTCCGTTCATTTGCAATTTGCCTCCCAGTAGGACTTCACCCCTTTGCTGAAATTAAGATTTAGTAACTCAATGTAACTAGCAAAGATGGTCGCAAACCCAAATCCAAGCTTCAAATAGTCAGAAACACAGATCTGAATGTTCTTTTTATTTATTTGAATATAATTTTTGAAACTAATAGGGCAATAAAAAGATGTATAAAACTGATACTTGAATTCAAGTCCTGGGAGAAAATTCCTAAAATGCAGATCCTATTTGAACTGTTTGGTAACCATGATAATTAAGGTTAGGACCTGAATTTAGAAAATCTTTTCTAGCAGTAGTAGTAGCTAACTTACTAACCAGCTAACTGTCCAGCTTATGGCAGTGTTAGCTAACAGCAGTTAATGATAGTATTTGTTATCATTGGTAGGATTTGCGAACTGTAGCTATCTTCCTTAACTTAAGATTGGAAGTTTAAGTAATATGGCCTCTGGTCTGTGCGGTGGCTCAGCCTGCAATATGCAACACCTGTAATATAACAACAGTAAGAAATAAAACAATGACAGGGACTGACATTATCTGTGTAAATGATTCATTAGATCTGCTTTTCAGTCACGCTACTGTCACATCTACTCCTAATAAAGACACCATGTTCCTCTCAACACTGTGCAAGAGAAAGGTGGCCTATTGAAATGAGTTTCGATGCAGACTGGATATAAAAGTGGGAATTTGTCTTTTTTTTGGCAACGCTAGGCTTCTTTCTTTGCTTTCAGTGCCACAAAACTGCTGCTGTTTGAAAATAATACAATCCTGTCATTTGTGTTTGAGAGATGCAAATCTCTCTCTGACAGATTACTAAGGAGGCAATTTGCATTTGAATGAGCATGATATGATACTGTTTAATTAAAATGGTGGTATCAATTATCATGAGATTCATCTTGTGTGTGTATCAAACCTTATTACAGTAACAGGAGCTGTCCTATAATGATTATTATAAAGACTGCACAGTTTTCTGTCCACATGGTGATATTGATTATTAGATGGTATAGTGAATTCACTTTCAATGTCATTTTTATTGGGACTTCATTGGGCTTTATAGCTTAGCTTGTTAAATATACAGCTGAATTAGTAAGTAGCCCAATAAGAGAAAATCTTCAATTTAATTGGTGAGCCAAGGGCTACACAAGCTGTTAGCTGCTGATCACCGTATGGTGTCTACAGTATGTGATGTACTCTTGCTCACAACATGCCAGTTTTGTTTTTAAGAGTCCAGCTGAAATCTCATTTAGTTATCCCCTTTTGTCAACAAAAATCATATGAACTTGCTTTTTAAATGTATTGTTAGTTTGTCATTATTATAAGGAAGAAAGAAGTTAAGTCAGTTTATTCATAAATTGCCAACTCATAAGTTATCTCAGGGAACTTCTCATGTAGAGCAGGTCTACACTGCACTCTTCACAGAATTATTTGTCTATTATTATAGACCCAACAATTCCTATCACGAGCAAGCACTTGGCAACAACGACAAGGAAAAACAAAGTAAGAACAACAAAAAGGTGATAATTTTGGAAAGATCAGAAATAATCCTTGATTGTCAGTAGCTGCCAGTGCTGGTGTTAAACCATAGGCACGCAGTATAGACAAACTTGCACTGTTGCCTCATTGTCAGAAAACACAATGTCACTGTGGTATTGAAGAGTAACGGGCAAACCAAAATCTAACCTGACCCAAGTGACATTTACAGGTACGTTTACATGCTGTTTAGTGTGCTGCAGCTGAGCACATAATTAGCTATGTAGCCTGTAAACTGACAGTAACAGTTCACTTTTCCCCAGTAAATGTTTGTTTGATTGCCTGTTAAACATGCTCAGGTCCAGGAAAGACATGTGCTCGTGTTTAAGTTAGATAAGAAGGAGACTTTAGCAGGAAAGCTAATATGGTTTGTGGCTCTTGTATAATAGGCTGCTGTCTACAAAGGAGAGCACAGGTTATTTATAGAACAGATATGTAGACTATGTTGTAGCTGAAACCAAAATATGTAATTTTTGAATTAAATTAATTGTACAGCATATGTGTTATTTATTTATTGGCCACAAGTAGCAGAACAGCAGTAGCTGTAAACAATCTCATATCGTCATTTATTGTAAGTTTTAATGCTAAACATGCTGGCAAGCAGTTTACACATCTAACAGAAACAGAGCAATATCAGCTTTCATTTTGAGTCACATTTCTGGCCACCCAGACTTCAATATTCTCTCTCCCTTTACCTCAGTTTTGGTCTCTACCACCTCCTAATAATAATAATATCTGGCTTTGTCATCACCAGCTAGCAAGTAACTTTGCTGTTTGGTGCTGTAGCGTATAATGTGGAAGTTTTTCACTGAAAAACGGCTGCGTGCTGCTACTACAAATTGATGAAAAAGGTGAAACACAGTAAAGTTCCATGCTGCAGTACCAAAACAGTGAGCTAAAAGACCTAGTGACCTAGTAAATCTAAACCGTGGTTTCATCACTACCATCCATATAAATGATTTTATACTAATATTACAGGCTAATCAGCTTGTTAGCTCACTAACACACCATTGGCTCATCACATTAGCTGATGTATGTACTGTATGCAGTATGTACAGTATGTGTTCTGCCAACTTATACAGAGTCATAGGACTAAAATCTGGAATGTACCTCCAGCTTCCTCTCACACACACACACACACACACACACACGCCTGCCAAAGGAAAAGCCTTTACCTCAATAAAGGCAGATAAAATATTGAACATATTACGTGACAGTCCGTGTTTTAAGACTCTAGCTGAGGTGTTTTTTTTTGCTGGCTGCTGCCACCCCTCAGCAGGAAACTCGTCTCCTTCCCCACAAACCCCCGAGACACTAAAGTAGCACCCGCCTCCCTGCGAGTCGACGCAGTATAGTAAACAAAAAAGAGGAACAATGACACCAGTGTGGAGTGAACAAACAGAACAAGCCCCAGAGCAGCCAACATCAATAAAAACGGAATTAATGCTGAAAAGATTGAAAATGTGTGTTGGTTTTGGTGTGTTGTTGATTTTCCTTTGCTTCGGTTTGGTTGTAAGTAAAGTTGTGTGTCGTATCAGACTGACATCGACTCCTGAGCATTCGTGTGTGTGTCTGAAATCTGTACCCATGTCCAGGTAGTGTTTGTTTCACAGAGAACGAGGACACTACGTTGGTTCTCTGTGTGTGTGTGTGTGTGTTGACTCTGCGCTCTATTTGCTCTTTCATGTTGGTTCGGTCCCATTCAGAAAGCCCCTCTGTCATTGTGGAAACTGTGGGTTGCCAATCAAAGCGTTCAGCTGCCAGTGGGGTGCTAATACGCTTCTGGACCCCCATACCTGGCAACCCGACGCTGACAACCAAACATCCACTCTACCGTATTCTTCTCCAAAACCTTCCCCACTCATCGCTGTCAGGGAAGCACTCTGAATAGTTTGTGATTAAATAAAGATTAGGCTCTCTGCATTAAAGATTCAAACACACACACACACACATACACATTCACATGCACAGAATGAGTGAACAGAACAAACACACACTCGCTAAATGCACCCATGCACACTTGTATGAAACACATTGATGTTCTGTACAGTGACATAAGGCATGCATGCCATGCTTACACACACGCATTTGTAAGAAGCTACCCACACTATTTACTTTCCTGCTTCATAAACACCGAAGTTAAGACCTTACCCTATAAACTAATCATTACTTTATTAATGCAAAGAAGTACGTTGCAGGCAAATATTCCAGTAAATAATGTTCCAGTGATTTAGTATTACACTTTCATTAAGTTGGAGGACAAATTAGGTAAAGAATGTTGCAAATCTGTGCATAGCAGAGGCTGATGGGGTTTTTCCCTGCCACTTTTTGCTGCGCCGTGTCAAACCGTGTCGCTCTGATTTGCATTTCCATTACCAGTTTTATCAGACTAACTGTGCCGACTCGGGCTCAAAGTAGGGCCAAAGCAACCAACACATGATGACCCTCCCATCTCCACCTCAAACAAGCATGTGTTTTGTCTCATGTCTGGTTAGGAGAGCAGAGAGAAAGACGTTGTTAAAAGTCTCTCTGTACTTAAGTACTTAAGTTTTGGTTTATTTTACTGTTTCATGTTTGCTTTCATGACATGCCGAGTCAAAGCCCAGTAAAGCCAGGCCAGCCCATGTGCGTGGAAAAGTGGTATGAAACACAGGTATCCCAACTTGTAGCCCTAGTATGGGTCAAGCTGGTATGTTGGCTCATGTAATTTTCCCACCGTTAAAATCAGGCCTGCAGGCCTTGCAAAAGGCATGGACAATATCCTGGTGACTAGCAGATATAAATTTAAACTGTTCAGTCCAATTCCGATCGCAGGGGTATTTTGATTTTAAGGTGGAAGCTATCCTGCCCTGACATTTTGAACTAACATTACACTGGTCCATTACCGGCCTGTCTGCCTATGCAGAAAGAAGCTGCACACACGTCCCTTGAGATGGGTTGTGGGTTGCCAGGTTGTGGTTATAGATGAATTTAAAATGTATATAGTGTGTATTTCATGGGTGATCAGGGAAATTGGGTGACATCAGACAAGCATACAAAACTTACTGATCCAAGTTTCATGGAAGAAACAACCAAACTGTAGGGTACTGCAAGATGGCCTGAAAATACAGGAGAAACCTGGGAAAACACTGGTGTTTTGGCTAGTCTGCCAGGAAAGATGCATCAGGCATGTTTGATACAGTGGTTAGCAACAAGATCTATGGCTCTCAACCACCAGTACAATGTACTGCTCAATATTTTAAAGCAGTGTCAATCAATTATTTTGGTAATTTGGAGGAGCGGGTCAAGCTTTAAAACGACAATGTCATATAATCAGGTTGATACAGCAAACATTTCAGCATTTAGACACACAGCAAATTAGCAGTCATTCAGAGTTTGTTTAGATGAATGCTAATTTGTCAGTGTTTCTGTCCATCTGATAAGTCCTACAGTATATCATTCTCCTTTTAGCTCTGTTTGGGTCTCCACCAACTCCTGAGGAAAATATCTGATTCTTTGGCTGTTAAATGAGGTTAAGTGAGTAGGTTTAATTAGAGCTTTTTTTGCTAAAAACAGCTGCCTACTGGGGATGAAAGCCATGGACATATATAAAGATGGACGACATGACAGCTCCCCAAAAGTGAAGCCAAAATATCTTGATTTCCCCCTGGTGGCTGGCTGCAGTATAGATCATAAACCTGTCTCCCTCCATGTTAGCAGAGGGGGCATGGGGCAAACTAAAAAAATCGAAGTGACCATCAAATAAATTGTTCCCAAAGATGGTTTCTGTTACTTTCGGTAGTTCTAATCATGCTGATGTTGGTTCAAATGTTCATTTTTCTTATAACCTGGGTTTCAATTACTTATTTCATGCTATAAAAAGAGGGTTTCACATCATCAGGATTTTTTTTTATGTAAAAGTGCCTGCTCTGCACTGATAAAGCAGACAAAGTAGACTCAGAAATTGAGACTTAACTAGAGAAAACAAGCCCTGCAACTCCAAGTAAGACATTAGCTAAACAGATTGAAGGAAACACTCTCTCTCCTCTGTGCTTGGTCAGTTTTCCCTGGATAAACAATAGTTAAAAATAAATTTCATCTGAGTCAGACTTTACAAGACGCTAAAAGTCTCAGTTGAAGTTAATGAAGGATGGCATTCTTGGCTGACGGCTGACTAGCTTCATCTCGTTCACCCCCGTGTTCCTGACGGATTCTTCCTCTTCTTGAGTGTTTTTTTGGTCCCTTTGCTCCAGCTGCTCCAGCTTTATGTGATCTGCCCTCCAACGAACATCGTGCCTCTCCGTCCTCTCCATCACTGTATCTATTTCTGTGGCACCTTACTGATGCGCAGTATCACAACAGATTACCTAATCCCCCCGGCTCTCGCTCTGCTTCTGAGGTGTGTGCGTTCCTGTGCAAACACATGCATGGTTGCCTCAGCCATGCATTAGTGCCTGTGTCCAGAGAGTCCCAACTGCTTGCAGTGTGGAATAAAGTGACCGAGGACATTTCTATAGACACATTCCAGGGTTTATGTTTTGGTTGTGATTATGCAGAAAAGTAGTGGAGTTCTCCTTGAACCAATAACGTTGGCTGGATCTGACTGAGGATAATCTGTCCGGTTAAACAGAGCAGGGACAGTAGGGCTGATCTGAGTTACAGACATCACAAATTGACTGGTTAACCTCACTTGACATACCAGCAGGGAGTAAGACTGGTCTCAAAACCTTCAGCCTTCAACAGACTTGGCTGACCTGGCCATGAAAACAAACAAGCAAAAAAAATGTTGGCACAGAACAAACTGAAAGCCTTCATCAAATTTCGTGACAAAGAGAAAAGAGATCTTAAATCCCACTTAAATTTCTTGCATGTTCAGTCACAGTGGATGTCACTTTGTTTCATGTTGGAAAAAGTCAAATAAAACTCACTTTGGCGCTCTAAAAATGCTGAGGTGGCAAAAGTACAAACATTCTTTATTCAAATATAAGTACAGATAGTTGTGTTAAAGAAGACTGGTAAAATTAGAAGTCCTGATTCAACTTCTTTACTCAATTAAAAGTGAAAAAATACTCTTAAATGTACTCATATAAGTACAAAAGTAAAAAGTAGCCCGACGAAGTACATTTCTACGAGCTGTGTCTGTACAAAGCTGACTGAACTATATTAACTCACCTTTTCTCTGCGGTCAAGTCACCCTCTATTGTCTGTTATGTCTTTTTATGTTGTTGTTGCTTTGTTATATCTGTTGTGTGATATGCACCAAGGACTCGTCTTTTCTGTGTTATTGTTCCATCCATTTATTGAAATTGGTCGTGATGTTGGGAAGGTGGCAAACGATGCAAAATAATAAGCCTGTTTTGAAAATGTAAGGAGCAGAAAGTACAGATATTTGTGTTAAAATGTAGGGTGTAAAAGGAATAAGTAAAAAATAAAGACTCAAGTAAACTGAAAACTCTACTCTACGTTTCTCCTTAGCTCTGTGGAAATGTAAGAAATGAAATCAGAAGTATACACAAAAGTACAAAAATCTGCTCAACGCATCTAAGGCGGATTTCTGTTAGCTTTAGGGATGTTTGTATTTGTTTTGATTTATTTAAAGCACTAGTTAGACATTTTGGGAAATACAGTTATTCGCTTTCTTGCAGAGAGTCAGATGAGAAGATCAATACCATTTGCATATCTATACATTAAAGTTGTAGCTGGTCCCAGCAGCTGAGTAGCTTAGCCTGACTTAATGATGATTGGAAACAGGGAAAAAGCCTGGGTTGGTCAAAAGGTAAAAAAAATTCAAGCACCTCTAAAGCTAACTGTTTGTTGAATCTAAAACCAGAAGAAGAAAAAAAGATGTTTCACGGGGGGTTATGAGTCACACTTCCCATCGACCCATAACTTCTTCTACAGGTTACCTGACACAGACCCCTCTTGTAAAATGGAAATTGGTATTTTTACACTTTTTTTTGCATGTTTTTGAAGGGAGGAGGCGGTGGGTAGATTTTGTCACTTTCGGACAAAACCAAGCAAGCTGTCTCCCCATTTCCAGTCTTGATTAGCTAAGCTAAGCTAACTGGCTGCTGCGTATCGGCAAGAAAGAGAGTAGTTGTGAATTTAAATAAACTCGTATTTACCATGTTCACAAGAAAAGCTACCATATGAACACAATTTTCTCGGGGTATTCCCAACCTCCATGGTGCAAATATTCAGAAAGCTCTGAGCTCACATTTTCAAAAATGGAGACCAAGGAAGTTAATTTTTCTGTGCATGGTAAGTTAATGAATTGTTATTGTAATCGTATAGAGTTTTTCTTCATTTTATAATATGCTTGAGGAAAAAATATTGATATTCCCAACAGCCTCGTCTTCATTTTGCCTTTGCATTACCTGCATTTCGTTACCTGCTTGCTTGCTAAATTGTTAGCCTCTGTGGACTCTAGATGCAGACAATTTCAGCGTCCATGCTGATGTTGCCCAGCAGAGGTGTTCTCCTGACTTAACCACATGAACAAGCATATTTTGTGCGTGACTTTCCATGTTGGAACCACAAGTTCACAAGCTCTATTTCATGGCAGCATTAGTGTGCGAACTATTGCTGTCATTGATGAGGCAAAGCTTGTGGTTTGATGTGACACGCTGAGCCAAAAAAACAGTCTTGATTAAGTGTGTTAGTCTTCGCTGCCTCTTCACTTTCATTCCTCCTGTTCTTTAGTTGTTGCCATTCAGCTTCTACCATCAGGACAGAGAGAGAGCTCATTTCAGACTCTCCCTCAGTGACTTTGTTCAGCCAGCGCTGCTAGTTTTAAGCCGTGGGAAGGTAATAATGAAGTTGAGCTGCTGCCAGCAGCCATATTGGATTGACAGACAGAAGACTGAAGGAACTCTTTGTTTGACGCTCGCCAAGTCCGTAGGGCTCAGGGAGTGACGATAGTGTGTGTCTATGACAGAAATACCTCTGGTACTCCATGTATGTGTGTGTGTGTGTGTGTGTGTGCCCCCATGTATAATATGTGTCCTAACAGAAACTCTTTACATGAGGCATGTGTGTTTGTAGACATTGCCTGTGGTAAAGTTCACATATCTGCTAAACTGCTGCTATAGTCTACTGGAAATTCTATATGGCATATATGAAACCCAGCAATGTTGTTTCCTATGAACTTTATGATTAAAATATAATCTATGGGATTAGCAGACGAGATTAATCCTGGTTGCGAGCTAATTAATTGCCAAAAACTGGAAATGGCTATAACAATGTTTGCTTCTTTTTAACTTAGAAAGGTGATGACATAGAGATTGTGTTGTCCAGAAATCCATAATATGTCCATATATAGGTATCAGCAATGTCGGCATATTGGACATCAACAAAAATCCAATCTCATGTATCTCTATTTTAGACCATTTCTTTATTGGATATACAGAACATTTACTGTATCATGATATATACTGTTACTGTGATATAAATTTACCTATATAACATTACTGATGGTACATTTTGGCCATATTGCCCATCCATAGGATAAATGTAGCGACGCCTGCGAGCTAGGTCAGGCAGTCAACTCAAGCTGCACAGTCAATCACACGAGACACGCCACACACTCTGTAGTACATATCAAACGTACCCTTCCAATCTGATGGTCTATTTAAACCGCAAAAAACCTCCCATCTCTCCCTCTGCCTGTCAGGGCCATTGCTGCCCTGCAATGGATATGGATATGTTTTCATCACTCCTCTTTACCTCTATGTAGACATAATCTGTGAGGAGTGATGAGGTTGGATCCTAGGTGCCAAACTATAACTATGTTCTGCTGCTGCAATAAACATTCTTAAACGTGTCTGACTGAAATATTCTAATAAGCGCAGTACAGTGTTTTTTTTTTTTTTTTGGTAGCGTGGGGGAGTGGTGGAGTGACATGCAGCAAAGGGCCACAGGCAGGAGTCAAACCTGCAGTGGCTGCACAGGACTCACAGCTTCAGTATGAGCCAATTATGCTAAATCGCCCAACATGCAGCTCTTCAAGTTGAATTTCATTCACTAGGCTTACACTGTAGATGACATTTCAATCATAAAAGTACATAGGAAACACCATTACTGGGTTCAACAGATTTCCAGTAGACTGCTCGGTTTTGCTGTTTTCCAAAAATATATAATAATATATATATAACATATAATATATAATATATAATAATATATATATAATATGATCAAGTGAAAGTTCTGTGTTGCAATACATTGATTTTGTTCCTCTGAGTATGAGAGGATGCGAGGATGAAATTGTTTCACGGTGCCAATGTTAGCTACATGAGCGAAGACAGATTTCTACAGTGGCATGGCTCCCAATGCACTCCCCCCAAACAACCCCAAAAACCTCAAATTTACAGAAGTAATTGGCCTCAAAATACACTGGACTGTACCTGCTACCAGTGAGTGTGTGCATCTGTATTCCCTCAGTGTTAGCGTGTCATTAAAAGGATTTCTTGCGCTAGAAATAGCCTGGAATAGACAAAGGTAATTGGCTTTGCCTGTCAGTTAATCAGATTAAAGGCATTGTAACATTTCACATTTACGTTTTAGGCTTTTGGCTGACGATCGTATCTAAACAGACTCAGAGTGAAGAATAAGCAGCTTAGTGTCATCCTGAGGTAGATGCTGCATCTAAAACTGAACATTGGTATTTGTTTTTGGTCAAGAAGCTGCATGCATGGAGATTTTTTCCACTTGGAACTACCAGAAATTGCTTGTGGTTTCTGACTATTTTTATTCTTCAGTGCTTCCTTTCAGTAGGAATATAATAAAGAGAAGAGGGGGGCACATTCTTTCAAACACTGAGGGACTGTCTCAGAAAACTATACAAAGTGTGTAATAGAAAGCATTTTTGGACAGAAGAGTTAAAGTCAAAATCTAATTAGAGATTAAAAGGCAGACTACCTGTTTAGTAACTGATATAGGCTTCATTTAGGGATTAACACTAACATTAACTCGCACACACTCTGTGGAGGTTAATAGGTTGTGTTGTTACCGTGTTAATGTAAAGGCTTATGGCTTATGGCTGAAATATCCACTGCTCATCAGCAGCCTGCCAGATCCTCAGCAGGAGGTAAACCTGGAAACCAATTGCACCGCTGCAGCTCTGCCAACTGTGGCCAGGCAGTCTGACTTTGTCTGAATGTGAAAAAAATATTCCAAAAAGTAGTACACAACTACGCATTTTTCCGAACAATGCTGCACACATAATTAAGTGTTTTATACCGGCCTTTATTTGATCTGATTTTGGCTCTAGGGATATTAATGCCAGCTTGGTGGTCGGTCTACGCAGTTGGATAGACCTGTAACCAATCAGAGCAATGAAACATGTGACATTGCATTTCTTGGTCTGTTTTCAAGCTAGACAAAAAAATGGCAAATGCCTGGTCACAATCTTTCTCATATTACAGCTAAACAGTACACCAAAATATGTTTCTGAAAACATTTGAGGTGAGAAACAGACGATGCAGTGACAGAATCTTGATTCATATTTGATCAGCACTGCCTGGTTTGATTTGTCGTTGGGTGGGCTTATGTTTGCTGCTGCCAGGATGCAATTGTACAAACCTACAACCAATCAGAGCAGTGAAATGTGTGATATGTGACTTTTCAAATCTGGACCGGTGACACTGCCCGGTCAATCATTGTATAGAACTCGCCCAGTATTAAATAAATGGTTGTGTGTGGGCCGACTGCATCGAAGGCCTGTGGAATTCTGTTTGAATGGAAGGGAGGCCTGATGTATCTGCCAGAACAAATGAAAACACGAGCTCAACACTTTCATTTTGGGCATGTTCGTCATGAAAACCGCGTGCTCTGTTTTGCTACGGTTTCCAGATTGAATGACATGTTTCCTCAAAACGGCATGCAACAACGTGTAATGGGCTTTCATGTACATTTTCTCTTGTTTGGCAGGTGTGTCAGAGGTATTACCCAATCAGCAGCGACGTATATATAAATACTACCATCTTAAAAAAGCATTGAAGTGCAGTGCGCTTGCATACACAACAGGGTGTCCAAACCTTTAAATAAACATTTTACTATATTTTGTTGGGGTTGAACGCAGCCCTGAATCCCTGGCTAAATAACTATGGCAACCCATGACTTTTCATCTGATGCCACCACGAGGTTGACATTTGAGGATTAATTGTAATAACTTCATTGATCACTGTACTTTTTTATTTTGTGCTAATCAGTCATTACCATGAGAACTTTATGTATATGTCTAATGTAAGTTATGTATTAAATGATATATATTGCTGTGGATAAATCATGAAAGCTGTTGATGACTGTAAGATATGACAGAACAAGATGGACTCAATCTGAGATCAATATGGCTCATTATATTCATTTGTAAGATAAGGAACAAAGATGAAAAAAGATACATTTACACGGACATAAAACAAAATTGGAGCTGAGAAGCTTTTGAAACACCTGTTAAGAAACAGCAGCAGCCTGATGTCAAAGGAGGAGCACCTGAGGACAGGTTAATCGATAGCAGAACTTTGATCAATTTACTTCCAGGAACAGCCGGCAGCAATGATTCCTGGATGAGCTGCGTAATGAGTCACGGCTTGTATTGACGGAGTCTGAAAGCTCTGGTTTGATCCAGCGCTCCAAGGCTCTGTGTGCTAAACCTTCACACGTCTGCTTCACCGGCGTTATCGATTTTTAAAACACTGGATTCAGGGAGCAGATGTAAGGAAGGACTGTTTCTTCCCTGCAGACACTGAATCTCTACCAGTTCCATTTGACCTCTGACCTCCCTGAGATACAGCATTTTGTAAACATGTATGAATTAATAGAAAAAAAAATAATTCAGGAATTGGTTAAATAACACTGAGACGGCGGAGCAGACATGCCCGCAGCGTTTCAGAGCAGAGAAAACTGCTCATGTTTTCATGATTTTGAGACCTTATTTCAAATACTTAGTGATTTTTTTTAATCATTCAGATTTGGCTGAGTGGTTAATAAATTCAAATTAGCACATTTGGAACACGGAGAGTGGTGTTGCCAAAGGTGAATTTGAGTTCATCTGATAAACTTGTTTAAAAAAAGAAGTTCTATAAACACTCTTAGGGCTTTTTCTCTTATTCAGTGATTTTTATTTGGCTGCTTTATAAATCTCACGTACAAAAAGCTTTCTATATTTTACTGGATTAATTTCTTTGTCCTGTAAATGACAGTTGAAAGTGGTTTTATACCCCAGCTAAAATGGCTAAAATGTCCAATTGTAAGCACAGTATTGCTGCTGTAATCCAGACCTGAAGGAAAGAGTCAAATAGGCTTAAAACAGGGTGAAAAAAGAAAACAAAATGAGGAGCTTTTATCAGTTAATGCGAACCGGAATAAGTAGTTTATACTGTCACACACACATACACACACTTTGGTTTTGGGAACACTGATATTAATCACACCTCCAGGATTTAGAGTTTTTGGACGCTCTCTCACATAAAAGCTCTGGTGTGGCGTAATTCATGCATGTGGCGCAGTGTGGCAAGCCAGCTGATCACCTGTGTGTGCTTTTTTGTGCGTTTGTGTGTGTGTGCTATTAAAGTATAAAGTGCTTATTCCTGCTCTGTCAGACACAGAGCTGCCGTTATGAAACGAGCAACTGTGTTGTTTATTCTCTAAACCTTTAAGAAGATTGGTGTCGTTTGGGCCGAGTGCGTCCATTTCCAATGAATGTGTGTATTAGTGTGTGTATGTGTGTATTAGGCACGTGAGGTTTGCATTTTGTCATCTGCTGTAGGCTATTTATGCATACACGTGAGGGAGAAGGGGCGGGTGAGGGACATAAGAACAAATGGTGGAAAACGAAGGAGAGAGAGACAGTGGAAGGAAATGAAAAGAAGAAAGAAGAAGTGACTGTCAGAAGGAAGAAAAAATAAAAAAAAACGAGGAGCGAGAAACAAAGTGACTGAGGGAGAAAAAGCAATTAGTAGAGAAAGAGTCACAGGGTTGAAGAAAATAAAAAAGGATAGAGAGACATATAGATGGACAGAAGAAAAGGATGGAGGAGAGAGAGGGGAAGTGGATGGAGGGAGCGGAGGAGAAGAAGAGGAGGAGAGGAGAAAGGCAGCTCATGCTCCACTGGAGGTGAAGTCATGCGAGCGGCGCTGCAGCTTTCTCTTCAGGCTGAGCTGCTCCAGCCTGGACGTAACGAACTGTCTTTAACTGCATCACCTGCCACCTCAAACACACATACACAAACACACACACACACACACACACACAGAGTAAAAGTGTTCAGTTGCTCACTAACACATCTGTATTCTCAGGCAAGCACACAAAAAAACAGAGTCAGACATCAGTGCACACATGTAGGAACACTGAGGTTTCGGTTCCATCCGAAAATGTTCTCTCTCTCATGGATGTACAAGAGAACACACACATTCACGCACACGCAAATGCATTCACGCTGACAAACGTCATATCAAACTGCAAGCCAGCTTACAAGTCCACACACACATGGATTTACTATTAATCAACGGCAGAACAGATTAGGCCCACGTGCACAAACACTCCCAGTCACACACAGGCAAACACACAAACACGCACGTCTTCATTGCAAATGTGCTTGAACACATGAATCTCGATAAGTCTGAGGGCAAAATAGACAAGTATTTCCTAGTTCTGTGAATACTTTTTCATGGTGTGTGGATAAGAAAATGGCGGGGAGGTTTTTGGAGCGAGTAAGTCACCTCTCGGATGAGTGCTCAAGCAAGAAAGTGAGAACCTGCTTTGATTGAGTCCATGCAAACACAAATTTCAGTTATTTTTAAAGGACAGTTGTATAAGATTTAGGAGGATCTTTTGGCAGAATATGGCAGAAATGGTATAATCACAGGCTTGTTTTCATTAGTGTCAAATAAGAATTGTGTGTGTGTTTTTGGGGGCAGGGATTTTCACTAGTTTTGCAGCCAGTGTAGGTTCCAACATGCTTGGAAGGGGAGGGTGAAGCAAAGTGTTTGTCATCTGCAAGCTCAGCGCTAGATGCATCTGAAGCATCAAACCATCAAACCAACGATGGTACTCGCTGAAATGCTTCCTCACCCGCAAAATTTCATGGACCCACACAGACCAGCAGGTCTGTCATCTCTCTCTATGTGCTGCAGCCCTCCCCTCATCAAGAGGAAGTAGGCTACTCTGCTTTGTGCTTACACACCGGTGCTTTAAAGATGCTTATGGATAAAATGTAACATTAGTCAAACAAGTCTTAGTGGCCTTTTTTTGTTTGTTTTTTTAAGTGTTGACAGTACAATAGGTATATAGCCCTGCTTTCTGTGGGGCTACAGTTTGATTTAGGGCATGAGGTTAAGTATCATAGAGAATACTTAAGGCTAGGGCTAAAGTTGGGTTCAGGTTAAGGTAAGGGCCCTTTCGCACGCCATTAAAGGCGTGAAACATCCCCGGGACCATGGTTCCTAATGTAAACAATCAAACCCTGGTCTGACAAAAAGAGGTGGTCAAATTTAACTATGGATTTGTTCATTTCCAGTGTGATTTTTTTTTTTCTTTTGGATAGTTGGATAGACATTTAGACTAATTACAGGAAGTCCTGGCAGGCTATCATAGATGTGGAAAGGGAAAAAACAATGCAACAAAACTCCAGCTAGTCTCAAGTATTGCACTTGAATCATTCATTTTCTCCCATTCATTCAAACTGCAAT
Organism: Lutjanus argentimaculatus; assembly: GCA_034769285.1. Lineage (NCBI taxonomy): Eukaryota > Metazoa > Chordata > Actinopteri > Lutjaniformes > Lutjanidae > Lutjanus > Lutjanus argentimaculatus. The sequence goes on along the minus strand of JAWZSL010000020.1, from coordinate 15,225,016 downwards.
TGAAGGCTACCTTCTACATTGACAACCCACCAATATCAGATGCACAATCATCTACAGCAGGTAATGATGACAAAACGTAGGTATGTCATGTGTAGCTCATTAGTGTGCTTGCATATATGCAATGTGAAACCAAAACTAACTGCATTTTTGTTACATTTACAATGTAACAAAAATGCAAACCTTGGTTTGGACCGTGATTGGGACTTTCAGGTGTAAAAAGGCTCTAAAGGAGAAACATATAGTTTCCATAAATCCTCATTTTTGCAGGAAGTCTAATAACAAGACCTGGGATTATACCATATAGTAACTGTTGGTGTTAAACCAAAATCTGATTCTATAATGTTACAGAGTCAACAATATCTAAATTATACTATGGAGTCAACATCTTTATTGGCAATCAAACTATTATCTTTGCAGTTAGAATATAGCCAAAATTTCCCAAGTCTAAGTTGGCATGTTAGAATAGCTTTCTTGCCCAAACAACAGTCCAAACCCAAAAACATTCCGTTTAATATCACCGAAGACAAAGACAACTTGCCAATATTCACATTTGAGAAGCTGAAACCAGTGTATATTATGTTACTTTTGCTTAAAAACGACTTAAACAATTGTCAAGTTGATGATCGGATAATCGTCTCAGCTCTAGTCACAGAATAACTCTCTCATTGAAAGACAGTATCAGGTTTCATCTTCTATCCAGAGCAAAGAATGTCCACCAAACACTTTTTCAATTTGCCATGGGTGCATCTTGGGAAAAGTTTGGTCCAAACTCTTGAATCTAATTGCATCAATATGGATTCAACTTTGTACAGAGAGACAGGCGGCTGAAAACTTTTTGCACAGGAGTAGAAGCCATCATTTAACCTCACATTGATGGGGAAGTTGCAGCAGTAACAAAGGAACAGATCAATGGGTGATCGACAGAAACACTGACCTGTGTAGTTGCTGGTGGTGCTCTGAGTCGGCGCGTCGGTCAGAGCCTCTGTCTGTGCTTCCGTCTGGGCTTCAGTCTGCAGGTCCGGCTGCAGCTGGACGGTCGTGCCGGTCGAGTCCTCCAGCAGCAACGTGGCACTGGTGCCGTTCAGGTCCTCGGGGCTCAAAGTGGAGCCACTAGCCAGGACCAGGGCACAGAGCAGGGTGCACAGCAGCATCCATAGGTGGGTGCCCGAGGTTTGAGAGACTTTCGGAGACATGGGGTCAATAATGAAGAAGCTCTGTGAGAGGAAAGAAGATGTAGGGAGTCACAGCCTCATGGTGTGGTATAAAGATCCTTTAGAGGAAAGTTTCCTCCTTTTCCTGTCTTCCTCCTCTCCTGCTCCCTCCTGTCCTCTTCTCTTACTTCTTCCTTAGTCTTCTTTTTCCTTCTTGTCTTCACTCCCTTGGCGGAGAGAGGAAATTCCCCTCTGTGTCACCACTCATGATGCTGCCGTGCTGCAAAAAGAGAAGGATGTGAAGTGAAGGAGTATGTATGTTCATGCATGTATGTGTGTGTATAGATCCAGCTGTAATCTGCCTGCTCTCGGCTCACTTGCTGTTGTTTCCTCTCCAGCCCTCCCTCTCTGCCCCTCAGCTAATTCACTCGTGCTCTCGCTGCTCACTCGGTCCGCTGCTCTCTCTCCCTCCCTCTCTGATCTCCAGCTGGGCTGACTGAGCTCTTGCATAACAGTAACTCATTCGCTGAGCTGTGCTGAGCTGTAACTCATGCAGCCTTAAGTCCTGATATTCCTGGTTGCTCTTTCCCTCTCCGCCCCTCTCACCGTGTTTCTCTCTCGCGCTGCACTTTCACTGTATTGACTGTGCACAGACAGCTGAAGGCTTCACTCTTAGACCTTTACTGGAAAACCATTCACGCTGATCGATATTTGTTTTGGATCGCTCAATAGATCACAAGCTGAGGGTTAGCTTTCAACACCCAGCTTAGCCACCAGGCTAAGAGAGGCATGTAGCCGCCCAAAATTGTGTTCAGCAGAACACACAGAATAGCACTGTCATCCAAAGTGTGTTTGGAAAGTCTTAGATCATAAGACACAAGCTCCTCCAAGCAAAAGCACAATGTACTGTTGTAGAAGCAGTGCAGTGCACTGAGCAGCAACACTCAGGTAACAAAACAATCACTAAATTAGATCATGGCCCAACATAGGATGGCCAACAACTCATGTCAATACTAGTTCTCATACTGTAGTACTTGTTTGAGGTAAACATTGTATACAGCCTGAACAGAGTAAACAATTAGTTGGAATGTAGACTGAAAACTAAAACAGACTTTAGAGTTGTGTGTTAGGAGGTTGTGGCATAACAATGCAACGTGTGTACATCACCATTATATAGCTGCAGGCTATATCTGAGCTAACGGACACCAAAAATATACACGATGAAGGTACAATAACCACTTTTTCTGCATAGGGACACTGTGAGCCAGGGTTATCTTTGAATCAGCGGATGCTAATGGCCTCAGGCCTCAAGTCTGGAGAACAAAACCCATTTGTGTTTCCACTTTTGCTCTGATCTTCCTACAATTTAGTCTTAAAACACGCCTATAACATGCCACATCAGTGTGAACATCACTTACTTACTTACTTACTTACTACACATTTCCTCAAAAACGCTGCACAGTGCTGCGCAACTAACAGAGATACATTTTCTCTCATCTGGTGAGTGTGTCACAGGTTTTACCCAATCAGCAGCAACGTGAACGTTAACACCGCCGTATGAAAAAAAGACGATGCAGTGCAGTGTGCTTGCGTCCACAACATGGTGTTCAAGCAGCACTGTTTCTGTTTAAAAGTATGCTTTGTCGCAGCTGAATGAGGCCCATGCAACGTAGTATTAAGAGTGTATGTTATGTTGGTTAACTTACGTAATTAACATATTTATTTTAAGCCAAACTTGCCTAAACTTGACCAAATTGCAGCAGTTTCACGTGTTTATTATTGTCACCATGATGACGAAGGTCACATGACTATGAATCTACTCTCCACAGATGTTAATGGGAAGGACTGGCGCATCACCTACAAGCAAAATTAGGCTTTTGCATGCTATGTGAAAGTGTAAAGTTGTGTTTTTACATGACAATGATGATGAAGGTCAACTGACTATTTTTACAGTGAGGACAGTCACCTGACTCTGCTCATCCCAAACTCACGAATGCTGAATGTTCCTCAGCACATTTTATTTGAAAATGTACCCAGATGTTTTATATGTATTATTGCTAACTTGACCACAGAGTCCTGCAAGTCCAAAACTGACTGTAGAGGGGAACCTAGGGCATCATCCTTTGCAGTGAAGGGCCAATAACCAAGTTATACCGTATTTGACAAGTTAGGAGTGAGAACAGGTTGTGTAATATAACGTATAATAGCATGGGACCAACTGATGTTTAAGGTAAATAATCACACAATGCTCTATGTTGATAGTATATTTGCTGTTTTAAAGATCTAACATCAGACATTTTTGTATCCTTGCAAAGTCAGTTGATCCACATATTTTGCCCTGCTCACTCTGATCTCACATAGAAGCCCACAGCATACAGTTGCAGGGTGTAGCTTTTTCTCAGTGAATCTTTTCCGCACTAACAACCTTGGAGCACATGCTCAGCTCACAAGATAGGCATTTGCTCTTCAAGGTTAACGTCACTGGCTAAGGTCAGATTACACCACAATGTTTATTCCCCCTTATTTCTGTATCAAGAAACTTACTCTCGCACACAAAACTGCCAGGTCACAGAAATGTTTTCCTGCAGTGTGTCTGACTCTTTTACAATATGTGACTATGAACTGAAAAAGAGCCCCGAGGCCTTGTCGAGCTAAAGTTATGTGTTTGGCTTGTACAAAATTAAGTACACGTAACGAGGAGAATCAGCAGAAGAGTTCAGGATAACCAAACAAGTGTAAAAAGAGCTTTTCTAGTGCTCAATAAATTCAACATGACTGTTTTCGAATCTCTTGTGTTTTTCACTTGCAAGCATGTGGTGAAAAACGTGACTTTAGTACTTTCCTACCTTTCCCTGTACGCAGGGTTTGTGTGTGTGTGTGTGTGTGTGCATGATCTCCCATTTGCCAAATGTGTGTGCGTGCAGGTATCCTCACGTGGGACTGTGCGTGTCACAGGTGGACTCTCAGGTGTAGTATGATGACCCTGATAGCTCTTGTTGATAGCTCTCTAGGCAGAAAGTCCATGCAAAGACATGAATAATTGATGCATCTGGGACCAAAAATAGGTGAAGGATGGAGAGATAAAAGAAAAGACACAGAGGTGGAGAGCGATTAAAGAGGGAGAGAGGAGCAGGCGGAGTGAGCGATGACACAAGCGCGGGAGAGAAAACAATCAGAGAGGAAGAGGGAAAGACAGCAAGAGATTGGAAAAGAAAGACAGATGAAGTGATATCCAGAGCTTTTAGCCCGAGAAAACGGCCTTCTATCAAACGTTGGGCCGGTAAATGGGGACGCGGTGGGCTCTGCTGCCGCAAACTACATTATTTACAGCCACGGCTTTGCCAAAGTGGACACAGGAAAGGCTTCAAAGGACTGATCCAAGATTTTATTTTAAGCCATCAAATTATAGCTGCACTAGGCAAGGTTTTTTATGGTAAAAATACACCCATCCTATCAGTGTAAATCACAAAATGGGGCTTGAACAGGGAAGGTGGTTTCAGGTGTCAGGTCTTAATTGATGCTGAGAAACAGTCTGAACACACGGGAAGCATTGGAGCAAGATACAACACAGTAATGAGTCAGCGTGCTTTGCAGAGAAAATCGCAGTTTAACACCAAATCCATCACCCACTATGAAGCGGAACTGCTGTTCCGCTGCTGTACTATAGGGCTTTTTTATTCAAAAAGTGTGGTCTTTCAATTTGAGAGCGTGACTCATTGATTTCATGTTCACATCTTGTAATGCTTTCCCTCAAAACCCTGCCCCTGCACTCAGATAGCCCCTGCTGGAGCTTAGATTTGCTCTGCTTCTGCTCGAACTGTATGCTTGCACATATATTGTTGCTCGCACTGATTTCCTGCACTCCAGCTTCAGGCCTTCTCCTCACTCTCAGGCTGCTTTTGTGCGCTCCTGAAACTTCTGCTATCAGATTTGTCCTTCACTCTCTGATCTTTTCAAGCAGTAACCCTGTCAAAATTCTCCCAAATGTCAAAATTTAACCAATTGTGGTGACCAGTGAATTTATCCCTGCCTTGTTGCGGGCGTGTTTGCTTTTACTGTAAATCAGAGGTCTTCTGCGTCTTTCAGGCCATGGACCCCTTAGCTGATAGAGAGACAGAACAGAGACCCCCTGCTACTACATAATATTGCACTGAATATTTTTTGGTAGTTTGCGCTTTCATGCAGCTGCTAAATCAGCAGCATGGCTGATTTTAGGAGCATTAGCTTCACCCCCTGCTCTTTCACTGGTGGTTTCTGAGGTGGAAGGTATCAGAGTCTCCTCCTCATGAAGCTACAGAATGATCCACTGTTCATAGTGTCTGTACTCTTGGGATAGCCTAATTATACAACTAATTTGCCAGTATGTTTCAGTAATGTGTAGCTAACAAGTTCGTGGTTATGGATAGGTGCAGAGTGATTTAGGTTAGCAAGCTCACATTATTGCACAAGGACTCATGGGTAGCCTTCTGTCAATGTTGTGCAAATTAAATGTTTTGGGGTTTTTTTTTTTGTTTGTTTGTTTGTTTTTACAAATAGGCTGATTTATCTTTCCTATGTTGGATTCATGTTAATGTGTATAGACATTTTTTTTTTTTTAAAGAGAAGATTACAAAGACTTACGGAACAATAATTTGGGGGACCCTCAGCCGTAACTCTGAGGGACTCTGAGGTGTCCCGAACACCCTGTTGAAGACTCATACTTTAGAAGGTCTTCACATTTACGGGCTGTCATGCCCACCCTATGAACCTGTAACGGCCAGTAAGAGTTCTCCGTGTGATAAACCCACAGCACCAACTCTGGTTTGTTTTTGATGATCATTAAAAGCTGCATCACATGAAACCCTTTTCATCTCATGTATTTGTAATGTCTCAGCTTCAGTGTATTAGCTGAAGAAACGCAATCTGTTTGGTCAGAGATGAGTTTTAACTGTAAAAGTCCCCACAGAACATGGGTGTGAGTGTGACATGACTTCATTCAGTTTCATTCACTCCGCTTTAAGTGACATTTCATGTTTTCCTTTTTTTCCTTAGATTATTTTTATGTATGCATTAATTTGACATTCAGTGATTCGACGGCAGCAGATGTATTTATTATGTAAAAGCCATAGTGCTGCTCATGAGGATGTTCTTTACTGTAGTTATGATGATGATGCAGCTCAATGAGTCACAGCTCAGTATAACAAGCTTACTTTTATTGTATATATAGTATGTGTTGAGTCAGTTGGAGTCCCAGATCTAAAACCCAACTCATTATGCACTCATCATTGGAGCTCTTAATCTATAAATGTGATTATACTATAAGATCAGTATCATGTCATACTGAGGAAGAACAAGGAATCTCTATCCAGTTTGGTGAAATTAATCATCATTGTTGTAATTATCTGCTGTATTATCTCAAGTACTCATTGTCTCATTTTGTCATTTTTCTTGCTGTTGCAATGATCCACTTTCATATTTGCATTCATTCAGATTTCACAAAAGGACTGAGAACTGATCAGAGGGCAATAACCAGAAATTGAGGCATGTATTAACATTAACAATCAATAATATAGCTGTATATAGTGGGGTAGTTTGGTTTTTTTAAAGTGGGGTTGTATTACCTACAGTAGATGGTGATCAGCACACCCGCAGTATGTAAAAGCAGCAGGAGTTCTGGTATGAGAACCTAAGCAATGTACTGTGTGGACAGGTTCAACAGTAAAATGCAATTAAGCCACCGAAAAAATTAATATCAGTGTAAGCGAATGCTATATTTAGAATTTTTTCCCCACTTTACCATGGTGTCAGACAGCCTTTTCCAACAGGAAACCACCACTGTGTAAGCCAAATACCGCGCTTTTCAAACCAACAAAACCCCCTTCGCAAAAACACTTATTTTACCTTACAGAACACAGGCGTAGCTAACTCGATTGGCTAGTTTGTTTGTGTTATTGTTTGAATTTGGTGTTTTGTTTGTGATATGTGTTTTTTACTATGTTTTATATTTTGTAATTCAGGGAACATCTACCAGGGGACAACAGATGGAAATTAGCCTATGGCTACAATCTGGCTTGTTTACGTCTCTGCACTCTGCATATGACGTTCATAAACTTGCACTGTCCCTTCAAATAAATAAATTGAAATTGAAATTAAAAAGATAGTTTTAATTCACCACAGTCACTCAATAACTCAAAAAAACTAACCAATCAAGACAGCAGAAGACCAGCAACTCTGCTGTTCTATGAGTTAATATGACTCTTTTTGTCAAAGGAGTCTGGTTGAGCAACAAAGAGATTGACTTTTGGCTTATATAACTGCGGTTCCCTGTTGGAAAAGGTTGTCTGTCTGCAAGGTAAAGCAGTGAAAGCATATGCTTAAACTTATATTGATTTTTTTAGTTGACTTAAATACATTATGCTGCTGACCCTGTCCACAGCAGTACATTACTTAGCTTTCTACACGAGAACTCCTGCTGCTTGTCCAAACTGGGGGCTTGCGGACTGCCATCTACCGTAGGTAATGCACTGACTATGGAGAAGTACCTCATACAACCCCACTTCAAAAAACTGAACTACCTCTTTAACAATCAATAATATATAGTGTTCTTAATATGCCACTTGCAGCATTTTTTCATATAAATAAATCATAGCCACATTAATAATGAAACGTACTATATGTATAGCTTGTGCAAACAAATGAGATTGTCACTGAGCAGACTATCAGCCTCTGCTCTATTTCTATTGTGTTAAATCATCATGTGAATCTGCTGAGTTGCTTTTATGGCACAAAGCAGAGAGACAAACTGAAGCTCAGACGGTGCTCAAATATGTGATGGAGAAACAGAGTGACAGCTGCTGACAGATGTCCATCACATGTTCGCACTTTTAAGACTGCAGTAGTTTATTCGCAGGGCTGTGTGTGTTCATGTGTAGCCTTCCACCAATAGTGGCCTCAGTTTGAGTGGATAGCACTTGTGAGAAGGATTATGGGGATTAAGGAAGCAGCCGGGCAGATATGGATGAGTCGGATGAAACTCGCATTGGTACGAACCACTCTCCATTTTTTGTCCAGCTGGAATGTGAAACTGAGGCTTTTTATTGTTTAGCCAACAAAGATGTCTGTCCAAGAAATTAGTCAGCATAGCGTATGTGATGACAAAGATGAAGATGTTAGATCTGATAGTGTAACAGCTTACTGAGACACTGTTTGTGATAACAACTGAGACACAAAAAATAATTCTAAAAAGCTGCCAGCTGTGCAAACTACAGTTGTAAGAATTGTTTAAAGCAGTATTATTTGGATTTTTGGCCTCTTGGTGGCAGCAGAACAGGCTGTAAATACAACATTAAAAAGTTATTTTGCTTTGTGGACATATGAGCAAATGGGTGTTGGATATTAATTATTTTATAAACCTCAATTCCAAAATAGTTCAGACACAAAATGTAAATAAAAACAGAATGCAATGATTCAACAAATTCTTTTTGACTTGTATTCAATCAAATATGGTACAAAGTCAGATATTTTATGTTCAAAGTTTTTTGTAAATATATACACTCTGAATTTGGTGCCTTCAAGACTTTTCAAAAAAGTTGGGACAGCGGCAACAGAAGATTGGGAAAGTTGTTGTATTCTCAGAAAACACCTGTTTGGAAAATTCCACAGGTAACCAGGTTCATCCTCAGAAGGCTCAGGTATTCATGAGGAAGGATGGAACAAAGTTCACTACTTTGTGAAAAACTGCGTAGGAAAATAGCTCAACAGTTTAAGAACGTTGTTCCTCAACCAGCAAATGCAAAGAGTACAGAGCGGTTTAATCGTCTATAATCCATAATATCATTAAAAGATTCAGAGAATCCAGAGAAATCTCTGCATGCAGTGGGCGAGGCTGAAAACCAATAGTGAATGTCCATGAGCTTTGATCCCTCAGGCGACACTGCATTAAGAACCCTTGGGAAGACTAGAAAACTGCCATCAGTTAAGACAGTTTGTCGCTACATCTACAAATTTAAGTTAAGACTCTACCATGCAAAGCGAAAGCCATGTATCAGCAACATCCAGAAACACTGCAGACCTCTCTGGACACTCAGTGAATGTAAGTCCAATATTCATTCCCCTTTTAACTCTGTATAAAATGCACCCCTGACACGGCTTGGTCATTCGCCCTACACAATGAAAACTATGATATTGTAGGTTCTTGCATCAGTTTTAATTGCGCAATAAGGAAGGGATAATGTACAGTGAGCAGGTTGTTATAAAATAAACCCCACCAGAGTTGTGCAGGACTTGAATGTTGAATCATCCTAATTAATGACCTGCTCACTGTACATCATCCCACTTCTTACACAGCTACTTACTGAAACAATCAAGTTTGAAAAAACGATTCACGTAAAACTGAGATCAGAACTGCGTCCATAGCAACAGTCCACTCTTCATAGCAACGGTCTGTTATTAATGGCAATGGTCCGCTATATAGAAATAACAGACCTTAGAATGCCAGAGGTGACCAATCAGACTCAAGTATTTAATAAAGCTGTGTAATAAATATGCAATAATAAATATGCAATGTCCAGGCAGACTTTAAAAACAAAGGCACAAAAAACTGCTTGGGTAGGTTTAGGAAAAGATCATGGTTTGGGTTAAAACAAGTGTGTTACCTATGCAAGTTCACATACGTAACGTAACATAACGTAGCGTAACACAGTATGACGTAACGTAACGCAACGCAACGTGAAGTTACGCTCTTTATACTATGTCACCAGTCGCCTATGTAGGATTTTGTGCAATCTAGCGGTGATTTTGCCATTTGAAAAAAACCTGTCTCACTTGCCCCCTCCACGCATAGTCGGAGAACCTACGGTGGCCATTAAATGTGTCATATCTAGAGCCAGTGTTTGGTTTGTCTGGTCTGGGCTACTGTAGCAACGTAGCGGTGCATCACAATGGCCACCATGGAAGAGGACCTGCACCCTCTACGGTAACGAAAACACAAACATTATTTTTTTCAGGTGACTATACACGAATGAAAACACACTTATGAGTATTTTATGAAATTTCTGCCATATTTTACCAATAGATCCCTGTAATTTTACACTTTAAAACATTTGGCTAGTGGGGGCGTCCAGAAATGATGCTACAAGGGACCGCATCATATAGTTTGAAGCACAGGAGCACTGACCAAGCTGCCACATTTGATTTGTTGGCAGTGTTATGAAGCAGCTGCAGAGTTGGGTGATAATTCTCTGTGGGTTTGTTACCATTAATGACAACTTTCACAATACATGGAGTTATTTTATCTATTATCAATATGAAAATACTGATTAGTGCAGCTTTAATGTGTAGCTACTGTTAGTAGAGTTGGCTCTGGGTGTGCATCACCGAGGGACCTCTTTCATGCTGCACATGAAATATTGATTAGCGCAGCCTTAAAATAAATGTTTAAGATTTTTCAAAACAGATATCACATAACAGCAGTTCTTACTGGGTGCTGGATATCATGCTGCATTTCCCACAACAATTAAAACCTGACACCTGAAACCACCTTTTTTTCTCCATTTTCTAATTTACTCTGATAGAATGGGTGTATTTTTGCCATGAAAACCTTCCTCAGCGCAGCTATAATTGGCTTTAAATTAAATTCTTTTGGTGTACTTGCACAGCTCTTATTGCTAAGATATCAACAGCAGCTTTTCACAGTTTGGAGATGGTGCAAAGGAAATGAACTGCTTCTCCTTTTAGAAACTAGAGACGGGGGGAAAAAAAGGCAAGGTCTAATAGCCTGGGGAACAATTAGCAGCTAATTTTGTATACCGCAGTCCAGAAAAAGTTCAAATGATTTCAAGTTCTGATGTCTGGAGAAACATGCAACATCGCGCTCACTTTTGAGCTTATCAGCCAGACAGAGGAAACACAGGCTCGTTCTGTTGTGATGAGTATTAAACATTAGAAGTCGGTCTGTCTGATCACACACACACTCACAGACAGAGGCAGTGGCAATCTGCAGCTCTGTCACTATCAACCTAATCCCTAATGCGACATCTTAGAGCACATTAAATACTGTTATATAATGCAAAAACACAGCACACCGACACACACATGTAAGTACACTCTCACACACACACATGCATGCACTGTAACACAGTCTGACTCAGTGTGTTTGCATTTTTGTCTCTCCGTGTTATGTTCATGCACACATCTACACACTTGTGTATTTGTGTATCTGCACTCATGCATATTTGCATTCCCTATACTGTATATATGTATGTGGGTGTTTGATTATCATGTGTGGAGCACAGCAGTGAACAGGATAAAGCCAATAATCAGTGCTAAGTATGGAAGTGCAGGGTCACTCAGGAGTCAGGGCAGAGGGGTTTTCGTTTAACGAGAGGTTAACGAAGGACAAGACAGCGCTTCACACCGGGGTTCGAGTAATCTGTCGCAGGCAGCAGCTCAAATGATTTGAGATCTGGAGAAATTCTTATGAGGAATCAGAGGATAATGAGACCGCACAGAGCCAAAAGCAGCTCTGATTGGGCCGGGGTTTGAAACAGGATTCTCTGCAGCGCCCACAAAGCTCTAATTTGATTTATTCCACCGACACTTTGATTATATTTTACAAAAGGAATTCAGTGTTTGGTGAAAACAAGCCTGTGTGGAATATTCTTCTTATATTATTTGTCAGAAGTTATCCATATTTTAAAAATATAATTTGTAGTTACTGCAAAAAAACAAAACAAATTGTGCTTTACAGTTTAACATTTAACTCATGAGCCATTGTGATAGGCTCCACCCCTAGTCCCAGTCACAGCTTCATCCAGTCGAAATGTGAATGATATGAAAGATGACAATATCATATCACATGAATGTAGCATTATTGTTTGACAAATAACCATAATCTAATGCCAGGAATCACCCTGATCATAGCCTGTCACCCTGCTGCTGAGTGGCAAGAGATACAGAAGTATCCACTGCTGTACACAGCAGCTCTTTCCTCAGCCTGTCCTCCTAAATTCATCTTCATTCCACAATAAATAATAAGTGTGTTATATTTCATATGTTATATTAACATATAAATAATAAAAGGTATAATTTATTTATCCATTTGTAATTTTTGTTTTGTCAGTAGAGTAAACAGACTAAATCTTTTGCATTTCATTGAACAACCCTGTTTTGTAGAATGTTATTGAACCGTGTATCTTTTAAGTCGGTGTTCATGTTTTTATTTTATTCTAGCTCTTGTACGTTTGACTGGTTCATTACATGGTGAAGTTGGCTTTAGCAGCTGTATCAGAAGACATTTTTAATGTGATTAATGCCATGAAACAGCAGTTTGGTGAGGAGTAGAAGAAGAAGATGATGATGATGATGAAGAAGAAGAAGCTAAATCAGTTCCCTTGGCCTTCTGTGTGAGAAATCTTGAGATTGGTCTTTAGGATTTTTTTTTCAGTTGGGCAAGAAGTAAATATTCTTTCATGTCAACTATATTTATGATAGTACAAACAGCTTCTTTTTCTTTTTCTCTCAGAGCAGAAACAGTTAATTAGTTATGAGAGTTAAATGTCTGCCACGTCAGAACGTATTCTCCCATTAAGCATTTTAACTCAGAATTAAGAATAAAACATTTGAGGGTGGTCGTTTTTTCTCATCATTTTCTAAAGCGATATTACAAAACGTGCGTCAAAATATGTTGACAGAAACATGACTAATGTCAGCCTCCGTCCTATTTTTGCTTCAGTCACCGCTCTTTCCACAATGCCCTTACATTGCATTGCCATTCTCCTCACATCCACCACTCTTCTCATTCCACATCCTGCCACGCCCACCTCCATCCACACCTGCACCTCATCAGCTACTCTCTACATATCCTGGCCCAGGTCCTTTCTTCCTCTTTCAGATTGTCGACGTTGTCTTTGTGGTTTTGTGCTTTGTCTTCTGAGCCTCTTGACCCTGTTACCTTTAACCTACCTGCCCATTAATCTGCCTGATTCTTACACCCTTAACCCGCCTTCTGACTCTGTGAGCAACTTCCTCATTAAATCACTCAAGCTGATCCCATTTGCCTGCTTTTGACTGTGTTTGGGTCCTTCCTTTGTTGCCTGTATTCACCGGCCATGAAAGAGCTGCTACATCCAGTTTTCTAAATAATTTTGCGACAGTAAGATTAGGAACCACTGTTGCTAGCTAAAAGATACGGGACAGATGTCTCACCAAGGCATCAGAGTCATCTAAAATGTCCCAGACACTTAGAAATGAACAGTTAAATGAAACCAGTGAGATTAATCTTAAATTAGCAATTTTTGCATGGCATTAGTTCAAGTTATCTTTGGCTTTCTAAAATAGAATTTTCAGGTACAAACAAGGTTACAAAATCAAGATGAAAAGGGTCTTTTTGATGTTCCATACTCCATTTTTGATGTTTTATTTTTAGCAAGAATCTTTTGCTTGCCTCCAGCTGGGCCCAGGCCTCTTTCTTCTCCGGACCTGTCTGCTCCCAGACTAAGTTGACTCCTTACTTTCAGTACATCTACACCGACTGCATATGAGTCTGCTCTCACAGCCACAACATCATCATACCCACAGTAAACAACTTACTGCAGCACAGTGGGGGGCTGCAGATTGAAGGATCTTCGCTGATTGGATTCATGTTTCTCCTACTTTAACCGGTTTCTCTGTGAGCACCGGTGGAGTCTCGGGACGTCTGATTCCTGCTGTGACAAAACACATCTGACCCTCAGAGGAGCGAAGCAGGGGTCAAACAAGAGTAAGGGGATTTGTGGGGCAGGGGTCAGGGCTGGAAGGCGGCTGGTTCAAATCCCCGAAGCAGCTGCTGGGGAATAATCCTTCACAAGAAACCACTGCTGGAGTGTCCTTGAAGGGTCCTTTACCCTGTTGGTGTTGGTGAATAGTGAACTACATGTAGTTAAACTAGTCTTTAATTACATTTGGCCGTAGCTTTCTGGATATTCAACTACACCTGTACGAGTGTGTGTGTTTGTGTGTGTGTGTGTGTGTGTGTATGTGTGTGTGTGTGTGTGTGTGTGTGTGTGTGCATGGGTGATCAATGAACCACAAGGAACATCTTGAGGGAATTTCTTCAGACTTGACACAAATGTTCGCTCTGACTCAAGGACAAACTGGTTAGATGTTGGGGGTCAAAGGTCAAGGTTACAGTGACCTCACTAAACACATTTTTGGCCATAATTCCAGAATTCATATTATAATTATAACAAAATTACACACAAATATCTAATAGGGTAAAATGATGAGGTGATGTCATTCAAATAGTCTCCAAGTGAAAACATCATGTTTCTCACTGGAAATTATTTTGACTGGAATCATGCATGTCAAAACATACACTTAATACCTTTTATTAAATTCCTGCAAAGTTACAGGTCAATATAGTGGTCATTTCCATATTAAATTCCTCTTCTTCACTGCAGACATTATATGAGACTGGACAGACATGAATTTAAATTGAAACTTGACTGGCTGGTGGAGACAAGCAACTGCGACTGCTCTGTTTTATACGATCATTGACAGCTGACTTCCCACTCTTCTTAACCGGCCACTAGGGGCCACAAGTGATCAACAACTGCTTCATTGAAATTTTGTTTCAGCTCGGCCAGCAAATACATCACGTAGTAGTAGCGCCACCAACAAAACCCACATTTTTATCTGTGAGCCATGCAAGCCGAGAATAAACAAACTCTACTGCAAATGCACACGCAAACAACATGTGTAAAGGTGAGTATACCAACACTGATTTTCAGATTTTGCTCACCAGTTTAGTGAAGTTTAGATAAGTTAGCCACAATGTAATGTTAGATTTAGGAGATATCACAAAACTGATGAATAAGACAGAACAGGTCCATTTTAAGTGCTCACATCAGTAAAAGGCTGCAAGTTACATAATTTGTAAGACTAAAAAAAAAATTGAGAAAACTCATAATTTCACTAGATTTTTGAGTACTGAATCAAACTCAAACTCCTAAGTTTCAAAATAAAGTAAACAAGTTTTGCTGACCTATAATGTTTTGTTGAACTAATTTACTTTTCTGCTTTAGATAAACTTGAATCTTTGAGTTTTTGAAATCCCCCAAAATTGTGTTTCAAATTAGTATTTGTATTTGAATTATTTGAGTGCTTAAACATCACATGGTTGCAACTGAAAATAATGAATCATGAACCATTACTGTATTTGCTCCAATCAGTTTACATAGCAATTTTTGAAGTATAAATCTCAAGGTTTCTAAAACTCAAAGGTTCAAGTTTATCTAAAGTAAATCAAAAACTCAAGTAAGTTGCCTTGAATTTTTTGTTTGAACCGTGAACAAAAATATAACATGCCGTGCAGTTTTTTCCTTGAAAAGTCCAGATGAAATTGTTATAGGACAGGTTTACCTCTCATCTGCAATTTTGTGCATGTATGTGCGTTGTCGCTTTAATCTTTCTTTTACAACGTGCTTTTGTAAGTAGTTTTAGTTAACTAAACTGGGTTTCTCCTGAGGTTAGCTTTGTTGTTTCAGCTTCTTCCAGTGTGAAATCATTGGCAGCTTGGTTTCAAAGTAGTTTTCCCAGCACATCTTACTGAGGGTTTTTTTTTTTTGTTTGTTTTCATTTTATTCATATCGGGTGGTTTGTGGCTGTTTTGGGGGGGAAGAATCATGTGCCTTACAGATAATTATGTTTATGGGAAAATGCCACATTCATAAGAAAAATACTCCCCAAACCGGTTGATTGACTTGGAGATGTTGAAATTGGAGTGTAGCCTCAAAATATCTTCCATCACTGAAGGTAAAGTATGAAAGATGAGAGAAGATGAAGTTATTGATCTGTGTGAGGAAAACTGGGCCATCACAGCAGCTGAGGAGAGGAGTTTAAGATGGTGAGGAATGAGGAAAAACAGAACAGAGAAGATAAAATATGAAACCAGAGGAAACAAACTTTAAGTGTAATCAGAAGTTTAAGGTTTCTGCTTCCACTTTGCCCGTTTTTTTGGTTCCCACACGTGCAGATTAGTGATCAAGACAGAAACACTAAACTACTTGTAAATCTTTTCCCTGAGGATTTAAGGGAAGATCCGAGCTTTGGGTGACTCCCTGCAGCTTTGACGTTAATTTGGGAGGCGAGCAGCAGTGGCAGATTAGGCAGAAGCAGTCGGGACAGATAAACGTGCAGCGACACTGTGTGAGGCCGGCCGGGAGACTCTGGGACCCCTGTAGCTCGTCTGATCTTTCTATTTGATCTACGCTGCGGGACCTGGCTGCTGCAGGAAGCGTCAATAACTGCTGTAGTAAGAAAGTGATTAGTCGGTATTGTTCCAGGAAAGTTCAGTGAGAGGGCAGCAGCATGGTGACATCTGAAGGTATAAAACCTCAACTGTCATATTCCACCTTTCACAGTGCAAATGAACAGTTTCAAGTACTGAAACGAAGGGGAACAGTGGATTTACAAAGCATAAATGCATAAAAACAAAACAACTTAAATAAAATTTCTTTAAGAAATAAAATAAAATAAAAATGACAAAAAACACACTAAAATTAAACTTAAAAAATATAACAGAATATATACAAATAAAAACTGTAGTTGTGTATGGAGTCATAGGAGTGCCATAAAAAAAAGGATACATTGTTAAATAAATACAGAAATAAATATGTAAAAATATTATTCAAATATATTTAATGATTTTCCTGCATATTTAAAATATATATATATATTTATGTAATTTCATCCCTTTAATTTTTCTTATTACTTTCCCTATTGCTCTGTTTATAAAATAAAATAAATGATAATGAAAGACATTCTATACAAATAAACAAATACAAAATCAAAACATATTTACAAAAATATGATAATGATAATTCATAATAGTCACAGTGATATCCAATGAATGAATATATTAAAAATAAATAAATATATGTATAAATAAATGAACAAATAAATGTTAAAATAAGTGAAAATACAACATTTTTTGTATTTCCACATGTATTCATTCTTAAATTTCTTTTTCTTTATATTTCCACATTATTTTGTTTACTTATTTATGTTTTTTATTTATTCCTCTTTATATTTTCATAGTTATTTTCTTATTCTTTTACAGATTTATTCTTTTTATGGCACTACAGTGTGACTCCATGTATGTGAACACTGAAGGTTAAAAGACTGAAATTGCTGTGGATTTGGCAAACAGCCGACTCATATGGATTTAGATTTGGTTCCCAATCTGAAGAGTGTGTGTTTCTGTCCGCTCGTGTGTGTGTGTTGTGTGTGTGTGTGTGTGTGTGTGTGTGTGTGTGTGTGTGTGTCACATGTTTTGGATGTGATTCCTAATCTCAGGTCAGAGTTCGCTGCAATCTGGCACAACATTTTCTATTTACATTTCAGGTCTTTGGTTAAGCTGTAATCCAGAGGCAAACCGCTTCCTCTTTTCCATCAGCAACACCAAAGATGACCAACAAACTGAGGACTAAAAGCCTAAATTATAAAAAGCTTATAAATGATAAGGACATGACTAAAAACCCACAGCAAATGAAATAAAAAAATCAGTAAAACATTTGAAAGCAGGGGTCCAATACAAAAAAATCCATCCATCTCCTTCATGATACATACTGTATGTACATACAGCATCATATGGTCTTTGAATTAAAATACATTTTCTTTCAGCCTGTGCAGTGAGAAGACTGGTTGTTCTCATGAGTAAAAGTTTCCTCAGTATTTACATTTTAGATAGAAAATACCAAGCAGTCAGGATCGGAAGGTTTTCTTTAAAAATGTATTCAGATACAGTTACTAATTATCTGTTAAAAATGCAGTCAGTAACATAATCCAAGTATCACAATATTAAAGTAAGTTGCTTGATTACTTTTGGATTAGCTCAGTATAAAATATGGTGAAAGTGCTTAGCCTAATGTTGTGTTTTTTCCAGCTGCAACTCGCCATTATTTTCATCACTGATGAATCTGTTGATTATTTTCTCAATTAATCGATTAGTTCTTTGTTGATCAAAGCTCAAGATGACATCCGCAAATGTTTTGTTTGTGCACAACTCAAAGATATTCAGTTTACTGTCAGAAAAGAGTAAGAGGATTTTGACTTTTTCTAAATTAAAAAGTCATTAAAAACTAATAATTGATTATCAAAATAGATGCAGATTAACTTAATAGTCAATTAATAATAAAGTAATCATTGCACCTCTAAGTGTTTTTTGTTTATTATTAGGTTTATTAGTTTCTCCAGCTGCTCCTTCCTTTGTTGTGTACAGTTTATTGATCGATTTAAAGACAAAAAAACTGCAAACTTTCCACCAAGTGAAGCATGTATTCATTAGAGGTCATGATAATGAACTGGTAACTGTGTGCAGTGTGCATGGTAATATAATCTGAGTATGTCTTTATCTGTAAATGTAATGGAATACAGTTACCTTTTTTGTATCCAGATTACAGTATCCTGTTACATGTAATCTATTACTCCTCAAGTCTGCAAGCAGTATGTCTCAGCTCTAACACAAACCCTGGGGAAGTATACAGCACCATCTTGTGGCTGTTACGTGGTAACACAACTTGATCTTCACTTCTCTTAAGCACCTTCACTCACAGTCTCTCACATACTAAGTTTGTTTTCTCCTTGTGTTCCTTTACAAAACACACATTCTCATGAACATGAGTACAACTCACAATATGTGACTTTGAGTCAAGCAAGATGCACTTTTGACTTTAATGTAACCATGGAGACAAAGAAAAACAAGCTGGTGGTGATGAAGAATATTCAGCACCACAGCAGAGTGGACAGCTCCACCTCAGGCTGAACAGACACCAGCTTACTACTGACTATAGGGGCTTGGATTTATGCTGATTGTAGCAGATTGTACAAAGATAGATTCGGTGTCTTAATATTGTATTTATGAGATTTTTGGATGATTGGATGAGGCTGTGCAGCTCAACACATCATGAGGCGATCACAGAACATCAGCATCGCTCTGAGTGGCAGCCTCAGCATTATGTAAGCACGACAGGAGCCCCAGAGGGAAAGATGCAAAAACTGCTGTGATGGGATGAAAAAACACTTACTGTGGGAAAAAAAATCCCGCTGTGGCCTTTTGGAGAATCTGTTGTTACTGGTGTTCTGTTTGACCCTGATAATAGTTTATCATCTCACTTGGACTGATAGAAAAACTTAAATAATACCTTCACTACTCTATTTACAACTCATTTCAGTACCCAGTATTGTCAGCTTGTGAAATATGTGGAACATGTTTTTCACATGTTAGACATGTTCTTTGCACATGTGAAACATGTGGTTCTGGAAGATTTTCATGATGTAATATGTATTTTCCTGTGTGAAACACATGCCACATGTTTCCTCACATGTGGCCACATGCAGAAAACACGGGAAATTCATGTGTTTTATTGGCGTATTGTTGTCTTTTACCTTCATTTTTTAAAATTATTTTTCTAATAATTTAATTAATCATTTTTTAAATTTTATTTTATGTACATCCCTTTGAGACATGCCTTGTGATATTAAGCTATAATGAACTTTGACTTTATCTTTATCCTGAAAACCTTAACCTAAGTCTTAAGTCTAAGAAAATATTACAAAGCCCTCGAGTTGGAGGGAAAGTCCCCACACTGGAGTGAACTGTCAACAAACACATATTTAGAGTCAGAGCAACATTAGCATTCAGTTTTAGCCATGCTACTGAGCACACAGCAAAGTTAAATCCAATATTCACTCTCTTTACCTGGCTTCTTAGTTTCTCCACTATGTTGACCAGTTAGCCACTAACTTTGTCTGTTGTCTGTTGTTTGGTGCTGAGCAGGTAGTGCAGAGTGAGTTTATCAGAGCTTACCTACTTAAGAAAGAATAAGTCAAAGTTGACGTCTGGTTTCACATGGGACATGAGCAGTGGTCCCCTGGGTGAAAGACTGAGTGTGATGACCAATAGATGATAGCAACACATCTGGGCACTTTGCTCCTGCGTCATGCTTCTGCCCCTTTTTGAGTGAAAACAACCACTCTAATTTGACTAGTGGTCAAGACAAATTCCGAGGTCTTTGCCAGTTCAAACATGTAAAATAAGAAAACCGAATCACTTTTGAGCCATTAGGAGCCCAAATCATCTGGTCAGCCAGGTCAGCATTCATGCTATGTCTCTGCCGATCAACAATCGGTGTTATTACACAGAAAAACTCAAGTAAAATAGGTTGATGAGTGTCTGCTTTCATCAAAGTGGAAGAATGACTCCACCTAGTGGCCTGAGGTGGTATATCCTGACACATACAATGACTTTATTCAATCTCCAGCTGATGTATTTATGACTTCTCACTTTTTAAGCACTATTTTGCTGTTTTAGTCATCTGTCCACTCTGGCTTTATGGTAAACTCATGACACTGCCACCATTAACATGCATGAATATGACACTAGTCTTCTCTTCTTGGTGCTGGCACTTTATCAGCGCTTGTTTTCACCCAAAATGTAGCTTGGTCGAAGGAGGTGATGTGTGGCTGCATCCATCCATCCATCCATCCCTCCATCCATCCATCCATCCATCCATCCATCCATTCACCCCAGCCTCTTCCTTTGTCACTCTTAAAAATATCACCCAACTTCCTCCTTTGCTCCTGTCATAATTACTACGGCCACTAGAGGTCACTGCCTAACAATAAATGTAAACATGAGTCGTAATAAGCTGCTTGAACAGATGACTATCATTCTTATCATTTCAGTCACTTTTCTGGTGTGGGTTGGCTGTTAAAGGAGCTTTAAGACTGTCATCTTCATTAAATGTGACTGTTTTTTTGGCAGAATAAATTTGAGTGTGGGACAGTTTGTACTCATGGTCTCTGTGTTTCTAGAATCTGGGCAAACTGGCTCATGATGAGTACCTGGCAGCAGCTTTAACAATGCAGACTAGAACTCAGGCAATCTAAACAAGGATGATGCCAAAATCTAATCCAATCAAAACCAGAGGGTGGAGCTAAAGGACAAACAGAGACCCGACAAGTGCTGGAATTTACTAAATTCACCTGCTGAGAAGATCCTAGAGACGATGACGTGGTGCAATGTGGCCTTTATAACCCCTTCATACTATCTGTGACGACTTCTGTGGTGATGAGACTGAATGACAGCATTGGCCATTATACACCCATTATATCACACACACACGCTGGGAGCTCTGCTTGTGTGAGGTGTGAAGCCATTGACAAAGTTTCACACAGTTTAAGACTGAAAGAGGTTTAGTGGGAATTAGCAGAGAGTGATTGGGTTATGTAAGCTCAAAGGGCCAATGAAGAGGAGACAAACACACACACACACACACACACACACACACACACACACACCAAAGTGAACTTAATTTAGGCTCTATAAGTTATATCCAGGCCAGTCAGGAGACTTTAGTTGTCAAATTACGTGTGCAATTTCAACAATATTTCAGTATTAGATAGCTCCCTCAGTCACTTGTGATTGTAATAAATCTCATTTCTTCTTCTGCATTTTCACACATTACCACATATTGAGAGGATAATCCCTTGAAACGTCTCCTTGCTTTTACCAGGCAGACAGCCAGGGTTTTGTTTGCTGGACGAGAAGCTAAGAATTAATCCTCATTACACAATGGAGGAGAAAAGCTGTTTGGTTGTTTGGTGAGTTTAAGTGCTGCTTACAGTATGCGTGAGGTTTTGTTATATGAGGGCCCTGCACATGGTTTTAAATGCACCACTTTCATGTACTAACACTCGGTACGCTCAAGCTGTTTTGTAATTTCTGACTGAGGTCTGCTCCTGGCAGGAAACTGTCACTTCATGGACATTTTCAGCCAAATTTAGTGTTGAATGAAACCTGAATATGAACTGAAGATTGACAGTGTAGTGTGTTATGAACCAGTCCGAGCCTCGGTTATGAATAAAAATGTAAGCTAAAGTCAGTGATCATAAGGAAAACAGCAACATACAGTATATGAACACAATCAAAACACATTAAAACGTGTCATGAGGATTGATGTTAACATAAAAAATACACCAGAAAAACTGTGATGACACACATACACACAATGAGGCCTATATTGTATATTTTACCAACATTGTGTTGGATCTTACTGTTGAATGAGTTTGGAAATAAACTATTGTATTGGGGAAGTGAGAACCATGGATAGCTCTCTGATGGTCCAAGCTGTCACATGATCAAATGGAGAGTTGGTATTGGTCAACATCAATGTACATATTACCCAGGAACCATGACTGCATATCTGTATACAACAAAAAAATACCAAAGAAGATAAGAAATTATTCATGTAATTAAATATTTTTGTATCGTTTTTGTAGTTTATGTAGATGTAGATTGATTTGACAATATTTGACTCTAATGGCCGACTACCTAACTATGAACTATGAACTATTCTTAAAGAAAAAAAAAAACTTGTAATCAGATTTGTAATCAGATCCAAAACCAACTGATTATTAGAATTAATGAAAAGCTTTAACCAGTGTTTGGAACAGTTTCACTATAAATCCATCACAACTTTATGCACTACAACAAAAACAACATCAGCTGTGTTAAAAGAAGCTTAAAGGGATGGCCCATC
The DNA here is from genome assembly GCA_034769285.1 of Lutjanus argentimaculatus. Taxonomy (NCBI): domain Eukaryota; kingdom Metazoa; phylum Chordata; class Actinopteri; order Lutjaniformes; family Lutjanidae; genus Lutjanus; species Lutjanus argentimaculatus. Next base: position 15,202,308 of record JAWZSL010000020.1, on the reverse strand, counting down.
TCCATCAGTGTTCTTTCTGAAAAGCACCTGCTTGCACTGACTTAACAAATCCTCTAGAGAGCAGTGTGTGACTGGAATCTGAACCTAGTGGTTCCATCCTGGCACATGTCACTGTGGAAACTGAAGTGTTGAGGATTCCTGTGTAGGGATTATATGATTTAAAAACTGATATAATCCAAATAATTGTTACTCATTTACTTACATGTTTAACAAAAAACATAAGGTCACAAATACACACTATGGATCGGCCAAACATCGCCCGGCCGATTTTCCGATCCAGTGTTCAGAATTTTTATGATTATTGGAATCTGTGCTTTTTCTATCTAATTGCCAATAAGATAAATTATAGTAACACTGTTAAGTTCTATTTTAATTAAAGGCATATCAACAGTTTTGTGTTGAAGTCTGTTTTATTCTGAATTTTGACACATTTCATTTTAACTGGTTCCAATTATTAGTTATCGGTTCCCTTAATTACTAATAATCGGTGTTTGTATTAGTATATTTATACTGTATGCCTTGTAACATCCTTTTAAGTTGTGCTCTGCCGAATTTTTATTTTATCCAGCATTCCTACTGTGAGACCTATTATGTCCCACAGTATTTCCTTTTAGCTCGATTATATTCCCCTGAAGAAACTTTTTTTTCTACAAAAGTCTCAGTCTGCATTCATGTACACACGCCCTTGTGCAAACTTTATGCGTCCCTGATTGGTCGAAACACAGCCAGAGAGGGTGGGGCAATCTCGTGATTAATTAGCATACCTATCCAGGCTGATAAAAGTGGCAGCAACTTCACCTGATACTGCGCACAGCGTCAAACGCACAGAAGAGGAGAAAAGAGGCAAGCAGAAAAGAGGGACTTCAGTGTAGTAGTGCATGGCCCCAGACTTAAACACGGTGGAAGTAAAACTCAGATTAGAAAAAGTAAGTTCAGACAGGTTCACTCACCTCACAGAGACACACACAGGTTCGGTCACCGGCGGCCACGGTCTGTGCGTAAAAGCGCACAGCCAGAACAGAACTTTACGCGCTCCCAGGAGAGACTGCTTCCCTCCTCCTTCTCCTTCTTCCTCCAGCCCTCCACGGTCGGTCGGTGGTTCGAGCCTTTCCCCGTCGGCCGGTCTGTGACTCTCACACCCGGTTCTGCTGAATTGTGGCCGCTCCGACCCAGAGCCCCTGGTCACCCATGAGGCTAGAGGCCGCAGCCAGGATGGATCTGTTCAGTAAGCTGTGGAAGGCGAGGAAGCTGATCCTTGTGGTGTTCATCCCGCTGTCCCTGCTTCCCCTACCGCTCATCCACCCCACCAGCGTGAGTACACACAAAAAATATGATATTTTTTTAAATTGTAAGCATAGAAGCTGAAAGTTAACAGCTGTCAGAAAGTGGTGATTTTCAAAATAAAAGCACATTAGAATTTTACAGTGAGAATAAGCAAAATGAAATGTGATTTTCTTATCATAGGTATGAATCAGAGGATTAACTCACCTTAAAATGTTAAGACTTTATAAATAAGAGCACTTTATATTTTTGAGTGGGTACAAGCAAATTAAAATGTGATTTTTTTAAGCATAAGCATAGAGCAGAGAGTTGATTCTCTAAATGAGAGCATGTTGCAGTTTTATGGTGAATACAAGCAAAATAAAATCTGTTTTTTTTTAAAATTAGAAGCCAATAGAATCAGAGACTTAACTTATGCCAAAAAGTTAACATTTTCTAAATAAGAGCATATTACAGCCTGATGGTGACTACAAACAAAACAATTTTTTAATAAGGATAAAAACAGAAACTTATCTTCTGCTAGAAAGTCAAATTTCAAAATAAAAGCATGTTAAACTTTTATAGTGAGTACAAGCAAAATATAGATTTCTTTTTATTATCAGCACGGAAAAAGAAAGTTAATTCCCTCCAAAAAGTCGAGCATTTCAAAGTAAAAGCACACTGCAGTTTTTTGGTGGAATTTAAGGGAGATTACTGGTAAATATGACAAACTAAACCTGTGAAACTACTTACAGTAAAGGAAATTTATAGCTATTTTAAATTAAGAACATATAATTGTGACAAAGCCTGTAAATTATTGAGTACCATAGATATGCTTAGCCTAAAGAAACCACGTGGTCTTATAAGAATATTATAAGTGATTAATGTACTAGTATGTATAAGAAGGGCTTACAAACCATACACACACTATACAGTGAGTTCCTGTATGTCAAAGATACCACAAAAATAGCAAAAACTAGGCTTACATCATACATTTAAGTACCATACATGCTGCTTATAACAATGCTGCGATTGCTGTGGTTTTTATTTCAAATAGAGTTATTTAGTTAGTCATTTAAATATATCAATAAACCTTATAAATACCTCAAAAACATGAGACAGATACAGCAATCAAAACATCCAGTTCATCTGTTGATCTTCCTCCTGGTTGCTGCTAACAGCTGTAGTGGGATGATGGGATTTCAGTGTGTGAGTGTGTGTGTGTAAGGAGAGAGAGAGAATCAATCAAAAGGCACACTGTCCTCTGTTTTGATGAATGCTTGTCCTGAGCTGTCCCGATCATCAGCTGAGCCGTGTGTGTGGAGAGGAGATGTCGCGACATGTTGATGAGATGGAGATCAGTGAGAGGGGGGAGAGAAGAGTGAACAACTTGATACTCATGTAGGCTCATGTTCAGTTGAATTGTTCGCTGTGAGTGCTGCTGAAAAGGAGGAGAAATCGGTCTGATTCTGCCTCGTGGCTCATGTCATGTTTTTAGAAAATCTCTCAGTGAAATTGCATTGAAAATAATTGGATTATCTCAATCTGCAGAGTCCAATCTTAACAATAATTCATCTGTTTGATGACAGAATTAGATAAAGGTTTGTTGATGGGTGATAATGTGTAGAAGTGTCGGCTGAGATGAGATTATATATGATGTCAAAAACATGTTGTCTCAATCATTATCATATTTCTTGTTGCTGTATATTACTACTAAATTAAACTAACATCATTCCGACTTAAATGTCTTTTTGGAGTTCCAGATTCAGAGGAGTTTATGTAGGATTTTGAATTAGGACAGGATCATGTTTAGGCTCAGATCTACATGATTTGTCTGGCCAAATGTCTGTAGTAAGTTAAGAACTCCCTCACTTGTGCTCTTGCGCCAAATTAAATGATATCCTGTGAAGAGCACTTTATGCCGTATCACTCCCTGAGGAAAGCTTGTCTGGGATTACTTTAGGTACTCTGGCTCCAGTAGCTGACAGAACCAAAATTCAAGCTTCAAAATGCCCTTTCAGAATGTTTTTCTATCGTCATTGTCCTAAATGATCCACTTCAGCTCCAGTTTAATTTGAGCGCTAACTCTCCATACCTCTGAAAAATAAATATGCTGCCTCTTGGTCTATGAAAAACCCAGAACCCAGTTCTGAACAGATTTCCAGAATCCTGTAAGACTCTTTTAACCATCTGGAAAAAAACATATGTCGTCTGTTGCTCATTTTTTAAAAACTTTTTTTAGGCTCTTTTTCCTAAGCCGAATAAAGATGGTAGCTGGAAATGCAGGACTCCCTCACCAGAACAGGTGGTCTGTGCAAGCAGGTTAGACTCATATTTACATTTATTGTTAGGCAGCGTCCTCTGGTGGACGTAGTAATTGTGATGGGTGGAAAGGAGGACGTAAAGTGACGTAGTATAAAGAGAGACAAAGTCTATGTAGGGGAAGGTCAGGGTAGATGGATGGGTCAACCACACCCATAAAAAGTGATTGCTGACTTTTTCGTGAGTCAATGCTATTAGTCACCCTTTATGTCCGTCTGTGGGTTTTACACATTTAACCGTTGAAAGGTGTCAAATAGTGCTACTAACTTTGACTAAGCAGGATTCTATTAGTTTAAAAACACTTTTTTTTTCATTTCCTGAAAGACAGCAACAATACCTGATGTACTTATTAATCCCACATAATGATCTTTTCCTAAACATAACCAAGTAGTTTTGAAGCTTAAAACTAAGCAAACTGCAACCATTTCACAATGTTTTGGGAGTCAATGGCAGAAGATCCTATTGTGTTGTTTAGGTATGATAATGTATTGGGAAATCCCCAAAATTAAGTATATATGGTAAATAGTGTTTCTTTATTTTATTTTGTACTTCCATACAAAATAACACATAATGTTGAATAATAATTTTTCTTGTGCTTCACAAAAAGAGAGAGAATGTAAGTTATTTCCTGCTACCTGGATCAGGAAATACAGTTGCAGCTTGGAAAAGGGTTAAAAATAGCAGAATTTGGGAATGCAGCAGTAAATGCTCTTAAACGAGTTTTTCAGAGATCGCAGGGTATTTACTTCTCAGAGATGCCGATGCCTCGTGCTGTTGGTGATAATTCGTGAGAGGCACAAACGGGCTAGGTCCAAATTGGTGTCACACAGAAAAAGATCCTTTCAGTTCATGTGATACGATTTTTCCATCGATCGAGATGCACTCAATTAAACTGTGTGTGCTTTAAAACAATGTGAACCCCTGCAGACATTCAGCAAATCTTTTATTTCCTACTGTTAATGAACTAAACATCATCTTAACACATGGTCATATTGTTTTTAGTGACACAAAGTTGCATATGGCATACGAGATTTAAGTTTAAATATACAGGTTAAACTTCAACATGTGACAGGTGTGTTTGTTTGTGGCTGATATTCTAACTAATAAGCGTGAGGTTACATGTTCATTAACACAACATTAATATTAGCGTTCACTCATGTTTTTTTCCTAATAAGTTAGTTGCTAAACAACCCCCATCTCAAACAATAATAGTACACACCTGCCACCACAGGTATGTGTCGTACAGTATGTGTCATAAGAAATGAGCTCTTGTGTGTCAGCGCTGTTTGTGTTTCTTGTAACATCATTAATATCCAAAGGGTCTGTTCTGTGCTCACAAGTTGTCCATCAGCCAATCACGTTGTCGCCCAGGAGCCTTGCTGTTATGTCAGGACTGGTGGATGTTTGGCAGGAGTAGGTGGCGCAGGATGAGGCCAAGAAAGAACAAGAGAACAACAACTTCACTACAAAGAAAAAGAAAGAAACAATCCAAGCAATTAAGTTATATAATCAACCTACCACCACGCAGGATTTTGGCCCCCACGTGGCTTCCTTACGACACCAGGGACCCCAGACTGTGTCAAGAATGTGGCGGGGGTTCGCAGCAAGAGTGCGCGTGTGTGTCTGTGTGTGTGTGTGTGTTTGGAGTGGTACTGTGTCCACCTGCAGCGGGACAGAACATCTGTTGGATGCAGTCAGGCCAGGTCAGAGTGACAGCGAGAGAGACTCAACAGAGTCAAAGCAAAGCAAACGGCAGATATGCTCAGCGCTCATCAGAGTCATGCTTGTGCCATTTTGCATCCCTATAATAACTGAAAGCTGTATATTGAAATTAAACAGTAGGGTAAACACAGGGGTTACTAATGATACTAATTAAGGTCTGTTTCCAGTGAGCCAGTGTGCACAATAACAGAACCCTGACTCTATTTGACCTGAGTGGAACAACTTCATTAGTATTACTGGTAACACCCTGTGTTCACTCTACTACTTCACATCAATGTGGCAGCTGTGAAAAAGGTCTGTAGTCAAGCTGCAGAACAGAAGTGAGTTCAGCAAAACACATTAATGGACATGAAGAAATGCATTTATACAAATATCCATGAGAGAAGATGAACACTAATGACTTTGTTGATACCCCACACTCTTCTACCTGCACTACCATGTTGTTGATATTTGTGCTTTTGAGTAAAATAATAATAATTAATGACAAAATATTGTCATTAAATTTGGTACAGACATTCATGTTCCCCACGTAATGAATGGTAGTAACTATCATGATCACTTAACATTTATCTAGCAATGTCATTGGTTAAAATTTCTATGTGTATCCAATAATTTGGTTTGTAGCCTAAATCCAATGACTAATGACTCAAGCTGCAACTAACGATTCGATTAGTCAATTAATTGATCAGTTATTTTCTTGATTAACTGATTACAGTAACAGTTACACGTCAGTGTTTCTCAAAGCCTAAAATGATGTCCTCAAGTGTCTTATTTTACTCACAACCCAAAGATTTTCAGTTTACTGTCATAGAAGACTAAAGAAACCAAAAAAATATTCACTGCTGAATATGAATGATATAATACAACCTGAAATCGGAGATTTTGACTTCTTTTCTTAAAAAATTACTTCAATCGATTACTTTAATCGATTATCAAAGTAGTTTGCGATTAATTTAATGATCAGTTAATGATCCATTAATTGTTGCAGCTCTACTAATGACATTTTCATCAGCTTCAGCTGTACTTGTTCTGTGTTTTGTGCTAATTAGCAATTGAACCTCCTAAGTCCACCTATTTTTGCTCTTCGCTCCAATATGTGCTAGACTTGTCTACTTTGAAAAGAAAACCAAATTTTGAAGGTGGTCAAAAGGTGTTGCTGGGGGACCTGTGAAAGCGACACATACTGTATGCTGCCTTCAAATGGGGCATTGTTTACAGTGCTCACGAAAAGCGTCTCTATGAATGCACCCCTCTTGTGGTATTCATGACCTTGTAAGTGGAAATTTTCTGAAAGCTGAGTTCACAAATCTGTACATGACTCCCTATATTGTAACCACGAGTTTGCGAGCTTAAAGGCAGTAACAGTCACATCTGAAATTAGCTAATGTTAGCAAAATAATAGCTATCTATCTAGATTGCCATAGATTTGCTAATATTAGCTATCAGATCTACCAAGCTACGTAACAATTGATGTTCATTAGCCTGCAAGTTAGCTTGCATTTTGCAACATTAGCTAACTTGAGATGTGACCACATGTGGCTTTTACAGATCCCCCAGCAACATCTTAACCATCATCAAAATGTCATTTTCTTTTCAACATAGACAATATATGCACATAGCATATATCTAAGACCAGGAAAACTGAGGTTCAGCTTGCTCAACACTTATTGGATGGAAAGGGGCTGGACTTAGCAACACGCTAACATGCTAAACTAAATGCTGAGCATACTAAACGCTATACCAGCTAAACATCAGTATGTTAGCATTGACACTGTGAGAGTGTTAGCATGCTGATGTTTGCATATAGCACCTCTGTGCTAATGTACAGCCATACAGAGCAGCTAGCATGGTACACAGGTTACAAGTTACACTGGTAGGCTACACTGGACCCTTCATGCATGATCTAACAAACCACATCTAAATCTGTGGTAAATCTACATCTGCATTTGTAAATGTACCTTCATTACTCTACTCTTGGGCAGATGTGCAAGTCTGATAGAGTAAAGCAGATTATTCCAACAAAAGCTCTTTTGCAGTATGGTTATAATAAATCACATCTGATTTTTATTTCTGTTGTTTTGTACTGTGTGTGAGTGAGTGAGGACGTGTATTACTTACGTTGTGGTGACATAAATCTGTTTACACAGTTACATTTTGGGGGCTTGCTTTTATTTTGGGGACAAAATGCAAACCCCCATGATGTAAATCATTACATTTTACGGTGAAGACCACAGGGTTAGGATAGTTCTGAGTAGGGTTGGGCCAAGTCTCCAGGAAATGAATGTAAGCCAATGTAATGTCCACAGAAGTAATAGAAACACAACTGTCCTCTGTGGTGTGTGTGTTTGCATGTATGTATGTTATCTGTCACTTTAAAAGCTCATTAACCCTGTGCTGATTGGAGCAGTGAATGCAGGTTTCTGCTGTGACATAATTTTCCTATCAGGAATCCCTCCAAATACCAATCATCTCCTACGCTGTCCACAGATAACAGGCAGCTGATGAGACAATCAATGGACATCTGTTACATGTTGAGACAGAATTTGGTCTGTCAGCTGTACTTGTCAGGGTCTGAGGAAAATGTCCTTCTGATATACTGGACCCTCGTGTAGACTCAAAAATCCCTGAAACCACATTTGGCTCCATCAGAGAACACTGATGAACTGTCTGAAGAATGATGTGATTGGAGCTTAGAAAGAGCTGTGTCTGAGCATCGAATGAGTTGCAATGGTTACACATCCTGTAGACATTAGCATAGAAAGGCACTGTGGAAAAAATAGCCTTTATGTTATTAATATTACAAAAAAATGCTAATGCAGCTATTGTATCAGAGTCATGCGTTTATCTGAAGATTAACAATTTAAAAAATATCAAAGACTGCTGGGTAATGGAGAACTTGATTATACATTTTTATATCCCTCAGAATTGTACATAGTGAATGTATTTTTTGTTTTAATCAGATTTTGTCAGTATGACACTGAAAATCATAGGAAAGATGGAATTGTTCCAGAAAGCTCCATTAAGGCTCAAATCTCAAAGCCTTTGAAGTGCTGATGTAGTGCAGCCTGCTGAGACACACACACACACACACACAGTCTCTCTCTCTCTCTCTCTCTCTCACACACACACACACACACACACACACACACACACACACACACACACAGTCACACACAAAGATTGTCCATTTCACCTCAGGCACTCCAGCATCACATTCTTTTGCAGTCTCCAAAAATCAAGTGAACTTTCGCCTAGATTTACAAAAAACAAAACAAAACAAAACAAAAAAACCCTCAAGCAGCTATTAGTAATAGCTCAGCTCTGAATGTCAACACCTAAAAGAAGATGAAAACCAATACAACATTTTTACAAATAATTACTAGTTACATCACTTTTAACCTGCTTATTCTTGCATGGAAACCCTCTCCGAACTCAGGCCTGACCTCAGAGCAAACACACGCTTTCCTCGATTAGTATACCAGCAGGTATTGATGTCAGCTTCCTGACACGTCTCAGTAATAAAGTCTGGTTATCACAGAGGTTGCATCAGCCGCTCAGTGATTCCTGCCTCTGTGCTTACCCAGCACTTTGGCTTTAACTTGCAAAACTAGAACAAAGAAAAAGAAGCACAGATGAGCGTTTGAGGATCTGATTTAGGCTGCAATTCCTGTGTGGCAGCTATCTTCTGATAAACAGAGATCAATAGTCAATGATTAGTGACCAAACTGCTGAATCAGATCATCACCCTGTGTGTTTATTCTGTTATCTGTGTTTGTCTCAATTTATCTGTGTATTTGTTTTTAGTTCCTCTATGACAACTGTCTTTTCCTCTTTTCAGCCTTGTCAGTGTGAATGACAGATCAGAACATCAAACACTTGATCCTGTTATCAGGCTCATCAGTTACCTCATGTTTCCTGAATGTTGAGACTGACATGCTGATTAAACTCAGCTGCAGTTTGTTTAGATTATGAACAGTTTGTCTTTTGTTTAAATGATTTTTTAGGAACCCTTTGCCAAGTTAAATCTACAGTAAAGTATCCAAAAGAAGCAGAGGTTGTGGCTTTAGAGTGACAACCTGTGCAATGAAAGCCAAACTAATGCCAAAGCAATGTCAGCCTACCTGAAGTTGGCTCTAAAATTCTTTGGTCACAGACGGTGACAAATAAAATTCCAACTTGATCTCCTTCCCTTGTCTCTTTTGGTCTATCAGCGTCATTCCTATGGTTCCATGTTCCCTGGGATGTGTGTGCACCAGATTTACATGGCACATATAGGAACATGATGTTCCCAAGGCCCTGGGTTCCCCAGTTCTGCATAAATGTGCTCCTAGGGTCCTATGTTCCCAGGTTCCTATGTTTTACAGTTCTATAATGGGTTAGGATTAAAGTTTAGCATAGATCATACACTCTAGGAACATAGGACCCTGGGAACTTTGGACCTTGGGAAAAAGCCTCACTGATTCAGTGCCATGGACAGGGTTTGCAGTTACTGAACTAATGACTGCAGGAAAAGTACTTTGAGTGTATTTTTGTAGCAAATCAGTGTTTGTTTTTGGGAGAACAGGCTGTTGGACAAATTGGCTTTTGGTTTTTGGACTACTGGGGTTTTGGAATAATGGGCTGTTAGAATGATGGCAAAGCACCAACATTACAGCTTACTTGTTTAACATCAGCAGGTTAGCATTGGGTTGGCAAGGTGGTAGAGTGGTTTGTCTCACAGCAAGAAGGCTGCAAATTTGAATCAAGCTCTCCAATCCCCCCAGCCGGTTTGGGAGTTAGTAGCTGGGGCAGGGCCTTTCTGTGCAGAATGTCTGCGTGGGTTCTCTCCGGGTGCTAAGCAGTTATGGATAATGATGATGATGTTATCATTGTCAGCCCACAGTTTTTTGGAAACACAATCGACAAAGAACGTGTGTCCTGCTAATGTACATTTCCTATAAGCATTTTTTTCTTGGAAAGCATCATGAGATCACATTTATAAAAGTGACTTATCTGGTTTATGTACCTTTTCAGTCGTCACAACACCATCCATGAAAATGTACATGAAAATGTAATAACTTACACCTAGATTTAATTTGAACTGTTTGCAGTGGATTATCTTAAAGTTGGCCTATGTAACAAACCTGGCAGGTGATTTATCATATTAGAGTAAGTCATTTCTGTAAAGTCTGTGGTTTCAATGGCTGTGAGGTCTGAACAGGTCTGAACATGTTTCATCCTGGAGCCCTACTGCTAATACACCCCACTCTGGGGTTATTAATTTGAGATTAACTGACCTGTTACGGGCAAGATGTTATACTGAATGTTCCTCTTACGTAAAAGTACAACAAGCTCACACAGCAGGAACTTCATATGTTTAATAGGCTGCTTGTGGGAGGCAAATTAACAAGTAAAAAACTGTATCCACATATTACATTAAAACCAGTTAAAAACATGTGCAGCAACAGCATTTCTAACAGTGCTGTGTGTGTCCATGACAGGACAGACACATTTCATGTTTTATATTTCCTTTGACTCAGGTTATCCTTTTCTTATTATTGTGACCATTTTTCTGCAACTTGTCAACTGTAAAAGACTCATCTTTGAATATGGATTTAATGTAAAAGATTAATGACATTTTTAAGGTCTTAGCAAAATGTCACAAGACGTTTTTAAGGTTGGAGAGCCTGTCACTAAGCCTGTTGGAGTTGCCACAGAGAAGTGGCTGGTGTGTCGATATTATATAACCATAACCAGACTAGTGCAACATCATTTTGTGTGTTTGTGTGTGTCTGTGTATGAGAGAGAGATGAGAGTGTCTTTGCACAGCTCAGTTGGACTCCGAGCACCACACTCCCCACTGTCCCAATAACACTTAACTCCATAAGACACACGCATCATACTAATCTGACAAAAACTCAAAATATTATGATGTAATGATAATAATATGGCAAAACTGAAAAAGTATTGGAAAGCATTTTTGTGTACATATATGCACACATGCACATGTGAGACTGAATAGATACTGTAATTTATCAGTGTCTATTACATCAGTGTCTGACTCAAACCTGTGTACATATAAACCAGTGGTGCCCACACTTTTTCACTTGGAGGGCCAAAACTGAAACTCAGCAGTGGGCCATGGGCCAAAAGCAAACACCTATTGTGTTGTATAGTTTAGGTGCAAAATGGTACTAGAGGATTAAAGAGGATTTTTAACATGAAATAAATAAGCAGTGATTTATGTTATAATTCAGTTAATTATTAATGTTCAATTGTTATTTGCTAGAAACATCTGTGGGCCAAATTGAACCCTATAGCAGGCCAACTGTGGCCCCCGGCCCCACTTTGGGCAGCCCTGATATACAACAAGGATCTGAATGTTTTTCTGATATCATGTAAAACCAACCAACTGTTTCTCTGTCTGGTAAACAGGACTTTACTGTACAGGAAATGGTTAATTTAGCACAGCATTAAGGGTAAGGGTAACTTAAAAAAAATACAAATACAGCAGCTATATTGATATGAAATTTTAGGGTAAACAGGTGTTAGCAATGATGCAAATTAAGGTCCTGCTCCATCCAGTGAGCCAACATGCATAACAGCAGCACTCTGATTCTGTTTGAGCTGTATGTATCACAACCTTGATTAGTGTCATTGGTAACACCTGTGTTTGCCCTCTTAAAAAATGGCTGCTGTGAAACAGGCATTAAAGGTGCAAGCGGGCTTATTTTTTAAACCTTTGGGCAGAGCCAGGCTAGCTATTTGCCCCTGCCTCCAAAATCTGTGATGAGCTGGGCTAGCTAGTTGACTGTTTTTTGTTACTAAGGTCTTTCTACTGCGGTGTGGTTACTGTTTAAAATGAAGGACCTGTTTTATTCGTGTTTTCCCTCTCACAGGAAGCGTGCTGTGCGTACGTGCTGATGGTGACAGCGGTCTACTGGGTGTCTGAGGCTGTACCCCTGGGTGCTGCTGCTCTGGTACCTGCCTTCCTATACCCACTCTTTGGGGTGCTGAAGTCCAGCGAGGTGAGGCTCTGTATATCATTAGCTGTCTGTCTGTAAGGAATTTTTGCTCAGGGAGGTTGAAATGAACTAAGTGAGCTGAAGTAATGAATCAATAATGAACTCTACTGACCTCCATCTAGATAAGCCTACGCTGAAATGAGTTTGCTTACATGGTGTACTTACAGAAGTGTTTCCTACACACTGTTCATCACAACATCTCTGATTTTCTATAAGGAATTTAAGTAACATTTTGAGTAGAATAACTATATGAAAGGGAAACAAGGTTTCTGTTACTGTGTCAACTCAAATGAGACGTTATTTTTCACATTATTGAGGGCCAGCAGTAAATCATGCAGGACTTAGCAATAATGCAGGAAACCAGCAGGACTGCAATGAATTCCAGGATGTCTGGTTGTGATGCCGTATTACTGTGCTGGTAGTGAGAGTCAGCTGATCAGATTGCTGTATATGCTGATGTACAGTAAGTCCAGATCAGGAGGAAAATGGGTGAAAGGCCTTACTGTGCAGCACGCTCCACTAGGATCTCTCTGCATGTGGAAGGTTTAATGGATGCACATAAGTTTTCATTAGAATTTTATGATGCAGTGTTACTTATCGTTTTATGTGTCAGAGTAAGCCAGGGTTTTATTAGCCATGATTTTATGGAGTGTGAAGAAAATCCCATTAACCTGCTACTCATCATTATCCCACTGATGTTCCTCAGTGTTCTTTCAAGTGTGCCTATACTCGGCCACTCAAACACTTTACCAAACATCATCACCACCGCCAGGTTTGTTGCTCCGCCCTCTTAAAATCTGATTGGTCTGACTGCTGATGACAGCTGACGGCGTCACTTCTTTTTTGCACTAGTAGCACAAGTTTCCCCTCCATTAAACTCCCCCCTGTTCCTCACCTTTCTTATCAGCATTACATAAAAAGTGAGCTGTACACCTCATGTGACCAAATCGCATTGACAAACAGTGACAAAGCTGCCTGTTAACACTGCTGTAAGCCTCTTGTAATGGTGTTCGCTAAATATGCCAGCGGAGCTTTATGCAACATTTTTAGTCTATTATGGTACTCCCAGCCTCCCCTAACACCCCTCTTTCCCAAACGAACCCACTGGGGAGTACTGGCAGGATTCCTGCATGACATTACTACGTATTGCACATGCAGCTAAAGTAGACGTATCTGCTATCACGCATTGTACGTGTTCACTCACTGTAAGCATCAGTATAAACTTAGGCCCATATTTAATTTGGTTTGTTGTTTTATAAAGAATCAAGTCTCCTGAGTTTTTCTAAAGACCAAAGACATAATGTTGAAACTGATTCTTGGCTATAAATCAACTGTAAATAAGAGCTGATTTGCAAAGTTTTTAGGCCTAACTGACACTCGAGTTTTGGGATGGATGCCAATACGGATATTAGGGGTTAAAAAAATTCTGATATCAATTACAGCCAATACTCTAAATATAAAGGGGTAGTTGACAAATATGCAGCAAAAGCACAATTTTTAAAGAAATATTATAAAAATGTATTAATGTAATCTGAATTCTGATATTTGAGAAAATATAAGGGGTCACTTACTTTCTCAATTTTTTGAACATTAAAAACTTCTTGTGACATTCAGTATTCACTGAACTACACCCTAAATGTGTCCTGTGGTGTGACATTAAAAGAATGAAGAAAGAAATCTTAAATGATATACAAACAAGTTTTATTTGAATTAAGAAGAAAGACGGACAACATATACATTGATACAGATAACAGATCATAGTTATAGCTGTGATAGGCCAAAATTGGCCAATAATATTGGCCAGCCGATATATTGGTCAGGCTTTAATGTGTACCACAGCATTTATTCTTTGTCTGTCACAACTGGAACTTGTGTCTCACCTCTATATTAGTCATCGGTGAGCATTTCAATATTTTAAAAATTTCAAATATAAAGCCTCATTTCCAGCCAAAGTACCAGGAACTGTTGGTCCCAGGAACTACTTTTCAAGGAAGCCAAAGTGTCTGTCAGCCTGTTTTCTGCATTTCCACCTGTGGAGATTAGGCTTCTAAAATTGGTGCGGTGATGTGTGAAAAAAATGATAGCTGTACTTATATGTCATTTGTATACATGACTTTTCAGTAACAATGGCACCAAATGAAGTGACTGACAAGAATCCTCAGCATCTGTCATATGCTATATTCTGTAACTCCATGTTGAGGTGTCGCGGCACAATGATTAAAAAACAAACCATTTCAAATAAAAGGTGGCTGAATTAAAATGCTGCAAATACTTGACCAATCAGAAATGACCACTCCCCCATCTTTTCCTCCGAGAACATGGAGGAGTTATGCTCCAGGACTTTCTGCCAGAAAGCTTTCTTAGAGACAGGCTTTAGGAAGTCACGTTACAGAGTGACAAAGCCCAAATAAGGAGCAGGATGTGGTGGATGAAGCGTAGAATTTCAACCCAAGAGACTGAAGTTTATCGATAGCTAATTATTTTCTGGTTGGTTAGATTTAGGCACCAGAAGTACTTGGTCAGGCTGAGAAAAAGATCATGGTTGAAATAGACTTTTAACCACATGTTAGAAAGCCCTTTCTGACACAACAATTTGAAGGCTAACTTCTCCCACATTTACCCCTCGAGTAGGAATTTTTTGGAGTACAATAATATCCCTGGAACGTAATTTAGAAACCCAGGGGTGGTTCTTTCAGCACATGGAAATGACAGAGAAGGAGATATTGAGAACGAGCCATGTGCAAAAATGTCCAGCAGGAGGAAGTGCAGCAGGTTTTAGGTGAGAGGTGAGGAGACGCGGGCTTATACAACGTTGTGAGGCCATGAACCCTGTGGGTGGGAAGTGGAGCAGATTAAAAAGAACAAATGACAAACTGTAAGTGTTGATCCAAACGAAGGAGGGGGAAGTAGGGAAGTGGGTGAAGGAGGGAAAAGCAAAAGGCCTGTGTCACTCCTCCTGTCTCCTCAGATCTCATACTGTTCATTTCTTCTCAATTTAGTCTTGTGCCATCAGACATAATTTGTTACAAAGGAAATTATATAAACTTCTATTTTAACGTTTGGCTCTTTGTATGTGTGTGTTTAGGTGGCAGCAGAGTATTGTAAAGACACCACTCTGCTGCTGATGGGAGTCATTTGCCTGGCAGCCTCCATCGAGAAGTGGAACCTGCACAAACGAATCGCTTTGCGCATGGTGATGATCGCAGGCGCCAAGCCTGGCATGTGAGCAGCGCACCAACAAACACACACACTCTCACACATTCAGTAAAACTGTTCATACACACAAATATAAACACTAAATCCTGTTGCAAACTGGACAAGTGGCAGCATAAGTGACAAGTGGGAGGCTCTTCCTGGATGAGCCCCGACTTGTCACAGATTGGGTTGCAAGTCTATAACTAAGGATGGACAAGCATACCGCCAAGCCAATTAACAAATTATGTATTAAGAAAAAGAAGGAGAACATAAACTAACAGTCTTTCTCACCAGGTTGGTGCTGGGCTTCATGTGCTGCACAGTGTTTCTGTCCATGTGGCTTAGCAACACGTCCACCACAGCCATGGTGATGCCCATAGCCGAGGCCGTCTTGCAGCAGCTGATCTGCACTGGCCTGGCAGACAGCCACAATGACTCAGAAACCGCCGAGGCCACCGAGGATGAAGGCAGTACGTATGGCTCTGTCACTAAAACCCTAGGCATTAGATGGATGTTGATAGCAATGCTTGCACCAATACTCACACTAGACTGTGAAGATAGAAAACTGGGGTGTTGGTATGCAGCAGTGGTTCAACAAATCCAAATGGATTGTGGATCCGCCTGTAGCAGAGCAGCCTCTCTTTAGCAATGCCACCAACAGTTCTTCTGTTACACATTTATGATGAATGTTGTTGTCTGCAGCTGTTTCAGACAAAGAGGAGAACCTGGACAAAAACCAGTTAGAGCTGCTCTATCGTAACGACAGGTAAATATCAATGGTTTCTTTTCACAATCTTCCTCATATTCTTCTTCTCAGTGGCAATACCCAGTAATTCCCGGAAGCACCACAATCCATGTCACTGCCAACTTTTCAACTGTTGGCCTACAGAGACTGCAGTGGACTCACACACATTTCCTTTCAACGCTGATGAGTTTCACTGGGAGGCCATGAGGCTGGCAGCATACTTCAAACTAAATTTTACAAATTAGCTTTGGCAAAAGATTAGATTCAACCAGCGATGTTGCATTTGGCTTTGATCACTGGAGTTTGCACAGACTGGCAACCTAATCTGACAACGATGTCATGAGATTTGTGATATGTGTACTGTGGCTGAGTATTGGGTTGAGTATTGTACCTCTATGCCACCTGCAGATCTTGTCAAACTGAAGAGATTAATTTAAAAATGCTATGTGTAGGAAAAAAAAATCACATATGTCATTAGTTGAATGATCTTTAAAATCATCAAATCAAATTGTACTGTTTTTCTTTTGTTTTAACCACTTTAAAAATATGAATTAAGTCTGCTCACAGCTTTTCAGCAATACTGTCTCTGGACCGAAAGCCCTTTTGTCCAACAGCCCATTATCCTGATAACAAACAACCGGTGCTCTGGAGCCCCATTGCTACGAAAATATACACTATCCCTGTTGTACTGCTGGCCCTGTTCATTTTGCTGAATCGCCTGTTTTCCTCTAACAAGCTATCTTTCTGGCCTCACACCAAACGACATCTCAAGAAATTTTACTGTTGCAGACAAATTTCCATTGTTGGAATAATATCATGAGAGGTGCCTCCATCACCCAAGTTGTTGTGTTGAGTGGTTAGGGTTAGCAACTGAAGGAAAAATGTGTATTTTTTTAGAGCAATGGACCTTTGGAGCAATTAATTTTTGTCAGACAAATGGGCTTTTGGTCCAATGGGACATTTTTCAGACTATCATGGTTTGAAATAATAGACTGTTGGAACAATGGCATTGCACTTGGCATTGGCATTGTGGGACCAAGTCATTGTGTCAAGTCTTTGTACTCATGTTCCAGTTCAGGTCCCAAGTCAAGATGGATGAGTCCCAAGTGAAGTCCCAAGTCCTAACTGTTAAATTTCAAGTCCTAAACAAGTCATAATGTAACAGTGAATTTCCAGCCTCATTGATTTGTAAAATTACTTTGCTGTTAAGCTAAAGTTAGCTAGGCATTAGTTCATTAATTATATTAATATGAGCTTCAACTTACTGTTCTTAGTGCATCCTGCATGTTGTGTGAAGTTGGCAGTTGTTGCATCTCCAGCTGTAGTTTTCGACCAGCACATTTTTAATACTGCAAGTCATTTTTTGTTGGCCACGGCATAGTTTTTGTATTTGAACAAAATTATCTTTGGTGTCATTTTTTCTAACATTAATTCTTGGTGGTTCTCTCCTGCAACTTGATGCTGTTTTATTGGAGCTTTTAATCTTTGGTCTTTGTGGAAGGTATCAAAGTATTTTGAAATCAAAAGGCTCAAGTCCAAGTCAAGTCATGAGTCGCTGGTGTTATCGCTAAGCAGGCTTTTGAGTCTTTTGATTTTGTCAAGTTGAGTCTAAAGTCAAATCTGTTACTCAGGTCATACTCGAATCCACACCTCTGATTATTGGTAACCCCAAATCTTCTCTTTCCAGCAACCCTGCACTAAACAGGAGCTCTCTACACTAAGTGAGGTGAGACCTTGGCTTTTTTTGCCAAGTAGAAGGAAGTCAAATAATCAGCAGCAGAGCATCAGAAAAATCTTTATACTGTAAGTGAGGTCTTTTTCTCTTGTTCTCAGGTCCAGACTGGGGAGGCAAATGGTTTGGGTCTAAAGTCACTCTCTAACCAGGGGTTCACCAGACACACCAATGGACACCTGCCACAGGTTAGGAACACACTCACACAGATTATTAGAGGTGATAGAGGTGGAAGTTTGCTGAAATGAGAATGAGGTGCATTCCCTACTCCCTTACCAGTTACGATCAATGAACGCTAATAAAAGTATTTATTCTTCATTCTCTCTTAGGTTGCCATCGAAATCCCAAATGTGAAGCGGGTGAAGGCCAGGAGAGACTCCCAGTATCCCACCAAGAGGGATCACATGATCTGTAAATGCCTGTCGCTCAGCATCACCTATGCTGCCACAATCGGCGGTCTCATCACCATCACCGGCACGTCAACCAACCTCATCTTTGCTGAACAGTTTAACACGTAGGTACACATGCGCACACAACACACACACACACACACACACACACACACTCACTTGTGTAATGACTTGAAAACCTTCAATCCATCTGCTGACAGTGAAAAGAAATATTTAAGAAGCTTTAAAAATTGGTATCAGACACATATTTTGGTTTGGTATTAGCTCAGGAGGCCTGTAGGCAGCATCTCAACTTTCAAGCACATTTACGGCTTGATGGATTTCTTGGCTGCTGTGCTGGTTGGACTGAAACCATTCATGTTAACTCAGTGTCTGCGGGGCAAGCAGGGTCTGAGATCAAACTAATCAGCCTCTACAGCCCTGACAGAGCCGATTTCCTCCAGCCACAGCACTAAGCCTGGCAGAATGGCCTCCTTCATGTCGCAGCTTGTTGGACAAAGGTCAGGTTTTGATTCAGTGTGAGTGTGTGGGTTTGTGGGTGCAGTAGTAGTTGTAATCCTGAGGTGATGCTAACAGAACCAGCAACCAGTCCAAGCAGTGAATGTGAAAATCCCCCAAAATTATACCTCTGAGTTTGAATTTTTTAAAATTTTATTCAGATTTTAGTCAAATAGCCTGAGGTCGACTTCTGTAAGGTTGGTATGTGTATATGTGTGTGTGAGTGTGTGTGTTCAGGGTCAGTCGGTTCAAGTCTTTGTCTGCAACAAGTCCACGCTCGCACGACAACCAAGTGATCAACTTGGCCCTTGCTTTTAGTCTGCAGTCGATATTTTGTGCTCTGCCTCCTTTTTATATGTTGTTTTGTAACTTTGCTATCGTGAATCATGTAAATACAACCTGGATTTTGTGTTTTGAAGAGCAAGAGAGTTTTAAAAATTGTTGGCACGAGTGGTGTGTGCTATGTGTTTGTTTTGGAAGTTTTCATTTTTTAGTGGTTAGTTATAAGGATATGATATGAAAAGATTTCTCTGATAGATTTTTGAAAAAGTGATGGTGCAGATCCTGAAACAGATGCAGATTAAAAATGGTCTGTCATCATAATAATATAATAATTTAGAGGATTGTGCAGCCTTTGTGGAGGTATGTGCTTTTTTGAATTTAATTTTTTGGTTCAGTTGCACTGCTCTCATCCTTGTGTCCAGCAGCAACAGGCAGTGAAAAAGTTATGATAAACCCATTGTACATTAGGGATGTTCCTGACAATAAATTTCCCTGTTGATTAAACTGAAATTTTAAGTTAGACTAGTTGACCAGTCTAAAAGTAAGAAAACAGTCAAAACTGAGCAGTTTATTAATTGGTAAGGTTAAACATCATTCAAAAAATATTGCATGTATTATGCCATGTAAAGTATAAGCCTTTTGAAGCTGTTAATCACCTCACAATAATGTGATGCACCTTGATAACAGCTCACTAAATGTGTTATCTTTTCAGACTGAGCAGGATCACAGTGTCTGTGGGTAAATCATTAGCTGCCACACAGCGGCAGCAGCAGCGTGCTCTCCTTGCAGGTTAACGTCCACGTGCGATTGTTGAATGTGGTTACTCACTGCTCTGGTCGACTGGTTGTATATGGTTGATTGGTTATTCCAACACAGCCTACATGCAACTTTTTTTTTTTTATTTTACTGCCAAAACGTGCTGGTTTTTAAGGGATGTCACCTGTCCCACTTAATATTTTTCACCTCGCTGGATTACAACATACGGCCATTAGCACAGGGAGAGGGGGGCTGCTGTCAGCTGGTGCTGCAGCACTGGCGAGTAGCAGACAGCTGCATAACAACTTAGAGACAACTGTTAACCACCCATGTACATTAATGAAGTAATAATATAGTATAATAGTTCAACTGACCGGTATTTCTGGTGCTGACTTGTGAGGGTAGCAACATTTAATCGCTTAGTCAACTAATCCCTACTGTAAATTACATGCTTAACACTAAATGACAGACAAGATTAGCAGCTAGCTTACATACTGTAGCATTGCCTAGTGGGGCATTTAGTTGCTAGGAAGACTAAAGCAGAGCTAAAAGGAGAGTGAATATTACACTTAAATTCATAGGTGGCCATAAAAAATGATTTCAACATCGTACTGTTGCTACGTGTTAGTAAACAGACAAATGTCTGTCTCATCATAGCAACTTTAGAAGGTGACAATATGTCACTGTTGTGTTTACAGTATGTTGCGCTGCCCCCAGGTGGCCAAAAAATCTGTTAAGTAGGTTTAAAGTTATTGGAATGTTATACATTTGATTCATTTTCCACATTTTTACTTTTTAAATTCTAATTTTGTTTACTTTATCTTTCGTAGGCTAATATTAATTTTTTTCTGTAATTAGAAATTTTCAATGTCGCCAGGTTTTCTGCTCGTGCTTCTCTCAGAGTGTGTCATTTTTATGTCTTTTTTTCCATATAAATCAACTGAAACAAAGGAATTGATGGTGCTTGTTGCTTCTGGAGCAATACATTATCATGATCTCTGAATGTCTTTGTCACCTTTACCCCACTTAGTGTCCATATACTCGTGAACTCAGTGAAGCACGTCTGAGCAAACCACTTTATCACCTGCACTGTCTGTGTGCTCAGTTAGAGCTGAAAGTGGACTGAAAATGAAGGAACACTGAAACACTTCACTGACAGCCGTTTGGTACTGACCCTACAATGGATTACCTTCTTCATTACAAGCTTGACTTTCATCTGTGCTAACATCTCTCATGGTGCCTCACACTGACAGTCAAGTCAGTGACCCTTGTGGCCCCTGCTGTATATAAAGTGCAGCTTTTGGGGAAATACACAAATCGTACAGAAGGTAGTGGCAGTAGCATTAAATCGCTGACAGCTGCTGACACACAATAATTTAGTGGATGCCATTATTACTACTTCTGCTGCTCCTCCTCTTCTGCTTTATCCCTCAAATTTTGGAAAGATGCATTTACTGTTAAGATTACAGGTTGAAGTTACAGTATATCAATTAGAAACTGGGTGTGCAAAATACTGTAGCACTTTCTAGTAGAGTTTTTTTTAAGCAGAACTTAACACTGACTCACCTCTCATCAGTGGAGGCTCAGCTGTGCTGCTGCACCGATAAGCAGATGGGAATGACAACAGCTGTCAGTCAAAGCAGACACATGAGAGCAGGGCAGGGTCATCGTAGGCAGCTGATGGGGGAAAACGGTCATTTTAAACTCTAATAAGGTGCCATTTTATCAGTACAGAGGTGTCAGTGGTCACGAGGTTCTGCCTTTGAAGACATTGTGGAGTACTTAACCAATATACAGTATCACACATCAATCAATATGACTGTTATGAAATGATAGACTTTGTTGCAAGTGAGACCACCATTTCATCTCTTCCCTCCTGCTGCAAAAGTCATTTCCAGCCATCATTTTATAAAACAAGTGTTCAAAGATAACAACCTGCACACACGAGCAGAACAAACACTGCCTCTCTCTCTTTGTCTTTCCAGTCGTTATCCAGATGCAAAAGTGATAAACTTCGGCACGTGGTTCATCTTCAGTTTCCCCATCGCCATCATCATGCTGTTCCTCACCTGGCTCTGGCTGCACTTCCTGTTCCTGGGCTGCAAGTGAGTGTGTGTGTGTATGTGTTTAGGTGTGTATTTTATAGATGTAACCTAATATGTGATTATGTTAGTGTGTCTATCCTACATGCATCTTATCATTATAGACTCATGATAATCCCTCTGTCTGTACACCGTTGAGCCATGACGCTGTTGGAGTTACCATGTGGTTGACGTTGTATTGTTTTTTGTGTGTGTTGTGTGTGTGTGTGTGTGTGTGTGTGTGTGTTCAGCTTCAGGGAAACATGCTCGTTGAGTAAGAAACGCAAAACCAGAAGAGAGGTGATGTCAGAGAAGAGGATCCATGAGGAGTATGAAAAACTGGGCCAAATCAGGTGTGTGTGTGTGTGCATTTGCCTGATTTATTTGTCCTCATGTTCCTCCTGTCCTCCTTGTCCTGAGGTTGCAATTTACCAAATTCCTGTGGAGAATTTCAGGTAAAATCATGGGAATTTAGAAATGTTCCTTTTACAGGAATAATTTATTGTAATTAAGTGATTTTCAGTCCCACAGCAGTGGAAACCAGACTGAAAAACAACATTAATGCAAGAGGATGGATGACCATTAGGAGCTGGTCGAAAATGGGAAAATTCAATGTTTTAACATCAGGGTCATAGTTTTACTTTCTTGTATGCAATTGCTGATACCAGTACCAATCTGATTATGTTTTTTTCCCCTCTCTTAAACAACTTAACTGTTAATAATAGTTTTTGTATTAAAACCTGTTAACGGATACACTTTGCTTTAGGGCTGCAACAAACGATTATTTTCAACATTGATTAATCTCTAGATTATTTATTTATTTATTATTAGTTGGTCTATAAAATGCCACATAATTGTTAAAAATGGTGATCAATGTTTCCCAAAGCCCCAGGTGACATCTGCAAATGTCCTGCCCATAACCCAAAGATATTCAGTTTACTGTCACAGAGGAGTAAAGAAACCAGAAAATATTCACATTTAATGAGCTGGAATCAGAGAACTTTGACTGTTTTTTAAAGGAAGGAATACAGAGTCCACAACATGACTCAGATATGCAATACTGCTGCTTCTTTTTATTTAAACTTTTTCACACATCTGTGTTACTTGTGACACTTCTCTCTTTACAGCATGTTGCTCAAAGTTTAGCTACGTAATGTTTCCGATTGTTTAGGCTAATGGATCATATCAAATTGCACTTTTCCTCCCTTGATATCCAGTCCAGTGATTTTGGCCAGTATCACACAGATACCAATACTGAATATCAGATCAGCTCACCTCTTGCAAAAATGTTCAGCCATATATACAGTACATGATTCAAAGATATTTAGAAAAGTAATAACAGTTTTCTTAATTTCTATGGAAATGCATGCAATTGTTCAATCTCAGTGGCGGATTTAATGTTCAAATGAACAACTGAAGACGTTTGGCAGCAAACTATGTGCGTGTGTGTGTGTCACACACCCAGACACGACATTGTGGCACATGGTATCACTCATGTAATTGTTGCTCACGCGCTTTTGTGGTTTCTGTGTGTGTGTGTGTGTGTGTGTGTGTGTGTGTGTGTGTGTGTGTGTCCCAGCTACCCGGAGGTAGTGACGGGCGTTTTCTTCATCCTGATGACTCTGCTGTGGTTCACCAGGGAGCCTGGATTTGTGCCCGGCTGGACATCTCTCTTTGAGAAGTGAGTACGCATAACGTCGCAACACAATACCGCAATTGGTGTTATCACAAACAAGCGTTAGTGATCCAACAGGTGTGTGTTTGTCACTAAGAGATACATAAACAAAAAGCGCAGAGACACTGTAAGTAAGCTCATAGAATCAGAACCAGAAGAACTTTGTGGTGAACTTGAAGGTTTTATCTCCTCTTCTTCTAGTTCTTCTTCTGCATCTTTTATATCTGTGTTATATGTACTATGTGGGTGTTTTCTCTCTCAGGAAAGGCTACAGGACTGATGCAACAGTCTCTGTTCTTCTGGGTTTCCTGCTCTTCCTCATCCCTGCTAGGCGGCCCTTCTCCTCCTCATCTTCCTCTTCCAGCTATGGAAACACAGGTCAGGACCATGAACTCGTCCAACCTGAGGTTGTTTTTTTTTTTTTTTTTTAAATAGAGCTGTACTACATTCAGTTAATCTCTTCAGGGCACCAGACGGGTGGGATTTAATATATCAGACAATGCAAAGGAGGTCAGTGAAGTTATTCAGCACTGCAAATCAGCCTCAGTTACCATTCATGTGTTTGATTGTACAAACATTACATTGAGGGCGGTGTGGTCCACTCTATTCATCATCTCATTTCATTTTGCTTAAACATGAGAGAGAGATATCATTTTCCACTTCAATTCATAAGCCAAAACCAGTATAATATTCTTCCCAAAAAGTTAGACAATCACACACAGTCTTGTTGCCCTGCTGCAAACAGCTGTTGTTTCAACAGACTCCTGTCTGTGTTACCAGCCTGTTCAGGTTGGTTTATTGCTTGTATGCTGCAGGTTCACTGGATCAGAAAGACCTCTGCTTTAACAAAAAACACAGTGTTGTTTTCCAAGGTTGTGCAACAGTTTTGAAAAAAGTCTGGTTTGGAAGTTTGCAAAAGTGTGACGTTTATTGTATTTTTCTGTGCCGCTCAGCGTTTGTTTTAGTCCTGACACTTGTCAGTGCACTAACCTTTAAACTCTGTAACCTATAAAAAACACAGATGTGGTTCAGGCATGCAAACAGCTGCAAGCCAGTCACCTTTTAACAATGTATGATGTTTAAGAGACAGAGAGGTAATACATAAACTGGACAGAATTATGCTCAACAATTTGGCTTTGACTTTTTTGCCAAATGTAACAGGACATTTTATATGAATTTACTGCTTCAAAAATTGTGGTAACTCTTTATTTATTGGGACCTTAATTCTTAAAGTCCTTTATGTTTGATAATTTAGTATTGCCATTAGTGTTCCAGCTGTATTGATATATTTTCTGTGGTTTTAAACCATCAGATGAAGATGATGACCCGCTGGCTCCCATGATAACCTGGAAGGACTTCCAGAGACTGATGCCATGGGAGATCGTCATCCTGGTGGGAGGAGGCTATGCGCTGGCAGCTGGTTGCAAGGTACTTTGGATGTGTTTATGTGTTGTTACTAAACCATCTTAGGAGTAAGTTTAGGGTTAAGAGCCATTCTTATATTCAAGATGAACCTCAGGTTATTTCATGAATGTCAGGTGGGCTTCTTGATGGGTAATGAGATCAAATCTGGTATTGACAGGAGGCTGTCGACATAGTTTCAATGGTACAGAAAGCGTAATCATTAAAACAATGAACATTAAAATAATGATGGTGATGGATCAAATATAAAGGCTTTGTAGAAACAAGCTAATTTCTCATTTGATTGCTCTAATCTGTTGCTGTCTGTCTACACAACTTTGATCTAAATGGCTTGAGGTCAAAGCAGTAGGTTCAAGTAGACATGATTGCAGCTTCAGGGTGAGAGACTGACCATTTGAGCATGCTCACACGTGATTTGTCTGCATGTGTGTGTGTGTGCAGGTTTCAGGCCTGTCAGTGTGGATTGGCAGACAGCTGGAGCCCATGAGTGGTCTTCCTCCCTGGGCCGTCACCCTGCTGGCCTGCCTGCTGGTGTCGGCGGTCACAGAGTTCGCCTCCAACCCAGCAACCCTCACCGTCTTCCTGCCCATCCTGTCTGCACTGGTACGACACACACTCCCTGACACACTTAGTTGGGAGACACTAAAGTGGGGAACATGTCTGTGAAAGTTCTCAGTCATCCAGGTCATGGTATTCGTAGCAAAGTTTGTCGTAGGCAACTGGACTTGATAGAGTTCTTGAAGACGTTTCGCCTCTCATCCAAGAAGCTTCTTCAGTTCTGACTGACTGGTTTGGGAGTTCAGGTATTTAAACCACTGTGTGGTCGTTAACACCTAGAGGGGGCATGTGTCTCAAGTGCCCACCCTTCCATTGTGTGGACCTTGGGTTTCAGGTTTCAGGTGAAACTTTTCCAAATGACTTCTGGCTAAAATACTGTCAGAGATGGCAGCATACGGACGGATTTACCTCCAACAGTTGGCAGTAGTGAAATGCATCTGTCACAGAAGAAAGACGCTAAAATCTCCCGAAGAATCCAATCCAAACCTTGGTGAATAAAGGTTGTTTTTTTAAAATAAATATATAATTCTAACTTGTGATCACTGACTTTATTAAGCCGACTGTATCTAACACCGCGACATGCACCATGCCAGCCTTATGCTGGAGACACAGCACCAGCGTCTGACCGCAAACAAAATAAAGGATCCGTGTCAGCTTAATATCATGACTTTAAAAGCTCTGAATTACTTATATACTACGTTAGAATAAAATATGAAGAATTGTAAAATATCATTTCTGTGAGGCTGTTCAGTCAGACATCGGCAGATCACAAGTAATTAACTTGTATCAATCATCCGGGCAGTCTAGCGAAGATCAAGCTACGTGCAGCTTGTTCAGTCAATATTGTGTTCATTATAATGTTGATAGTCCTGAAATTACACTTTCTGCCTAAAAAACATTAATACCTCGATAATACACTACTATGAGCCTTGAAGGTGGAGCAGCCATTCAGTACACGATGTGTTGCGAAATGCACACACATTAATGTGGCGACTGCGGAGTTGTCGCGGCTGCGGAGTCGCCGTCGTCATCGCATGATGATGATGATGATGTTTGAGTGTTCTTTAATGATTTATTTCAATGATTAGAGAGGCTGCTTTTAGTAATTTTAAGTATCTCCATGCGTGTGGTAATGTCATTGCAGCAAATATCATTAATATTTAAGTGGAAAAACTCAAAACTGTAGTTAAAAACCTGATAGGGCAGATGAAACCCCAGAGGAAACAAATAAATAAAGAAGTTGTGCTGCTATACCTTGTGTGTAAATGTGCACACAGCTTCTCTCTTAGTGGGGAGGTGCAGCTTATTTCCAACCCTTTCCTTTGCCCGTTCCTGTAGGTTCTATTACTTCTTAAATGATGTTGAGCAGTGCGAGCTTTCCAGGTGATTTCTTTACTGAGTGTTGTATTGGTGTATGAGTGTGTTCTTTAATGATTGATTACAGAGGCTGCTCTCAACTTTATTTCCATGCATGCAGTGATGTCACTGCAGCAAATGTCATGGGACATTTAAATAGCAAAACTAAAAATTGTAGATATAAAACTTGACAGGACAGAGGAAACTCTCCAGAGGAAGCACAATTAGATAATCAATGAAGTTGCAGTGCTTCGCTTCGTGCATAAATGTGCACACAGCATCTCTCTTAATGGGGAGATTTATTCCTTTTTCTGCATTATTTACCATATCTCTCACTGTCTCTCCTTTCTTTATCTTTACCCCCTTTGATATTTTTCGCCTACTTCCCTCCGTCCAGTCGGAGACGCTGCACATCAACCCCCTCCACACTTTGATCCCGTCCACCATGTGTGTGTCATTCGGGGTCATGCTTCCAGTGGGGAACCCCCCCAATGCCATTGTCTTCAGTTACGGCCACGTGCAGATCAGTGACATGGTACGACACTCACACATAAACACTCACACACACACACAAAGTCACATGCTCTTTCTGCACCTGCAGCATCAAAAGGCTCAAAAGTACAATGTGTCAAAGTTGTATTATGTAATCTGAGGAATGAAGATTTTTCTTTAACTCTTGGCTAACCAAAACCAAATTAATACTTATTATTAATTATTATTAGGAATGAATTAATATTTATTTTCAAACACATGAATGCTTTCAACACACCTTTTTTTTTTACATATTAGCATATTGTTTTTTCATTTCCTTTTCCTCTTCCTCTTCTCCAGGTGAAAGCAGGCTTCGGGGTGAACCTGATCGGTGTGGCGGTGGTGATGTTGGCCATCACCACGTGGGGCGTTCCCCTCTTCAACCTGACTGAGTTCCCAGCCTGGGCAGTGGCCAGGAACGTCACTGGGAGCTTATAACCACCACTGAGGTGGTTTTCTTTCTGAAGACAGAAAGAGAGAAAGAGACGGGGCAGTGTTTCTGTGAGGAAAGACAACAAGAAAATGTTATGTGTCAAGAGGACCGTCTTGCTAAGCCCTTTCTTAGACTGATTGAACTGGGCCTGAAGGAGAGGAAAAGATGGGGGGAAAGAGGAGAAGAAAAGGAGTGAGCAAAAACATTACCTGTTGCTGAGATAGAGTTATTAGAATTATATATTTTTTGGCCATAAGGGGCCTTTACGAGGAATGCAGAGAGCCTTTGTCAAAGTTGTCACTGTGTGGAGCTCTGACCTCTGGCAAAAACTTATTTTCTTTACCTCCGTTAACAAAGTTTGATGGAGATTCTATTTTCACCAAATCAAAGAGGACATAACTAAACAGAAATTAGATTTTTTTTTTTTGATTTATAATAGATACAATGATAAGTTAGGTTTTTAGAAGTTGCCTGGAAAGTTTTTCCTATAGAAGACCATTTCTACCAAAATAAAAAAGATCCTGAAAGTTTAATGAGAAACCATTTATGAAATAATAAATTGGAATCTCAAAATAATGACTTGCTTTTCTCGAAATAATAAGAAAATCTCTCCAAATATTGACTTAAAATCTCAAAATAACGAGAAAATATTTTGAAAAGGTTTCTCATTATTTTGAGCAAATTTTTTTCATTTTGAGATACAATTGCTATATTATTTATTTTGAGAGTTTGAGAATCTCATTATACTAAGATAATAATTCATTATTTTGAGAAGAATTCTTATTATTTTGAGATACTAACTCATTATTTTGAAAAGGTTTCTGATTATTTTCAGCATATCTCATTATTTTGTTATTATTTTGAAAAAAAGTTTCTTATTATTTTGAGATAGTAAGTCATTCTTTTGAGAAAGTCTCATTATTTTGAGAGTGTCTCATTATATTTGGATACTAAGCGATTATTTTAAAAAAGTATCGCATTATTTTGAGAGTATGTAATATTTCAAGATAATAAGACATTATTTCATGAAAGTTTCTCATTATTATGACTTGCAGGACTTTTTTGGATCACATTGGTGAAAATGGGCCAAATCATGCCTTGTTCTGTGGATTATTTGACATTTAGATAGAAATAAGCTATATGGTTACTGTAGATAAGCCTCTTTTCTCTGCATGCTTGCTAAACTTCTGCTGCACTTAAATGTATTGCTCTGTAACCAGATCACATACATTGCAACATGGTGAGCTGGTGACAAGTTTGCTGAAAATCTGAAATTTAGTTTTGATATATCACTTTGGCTAGACTACTGTATTGAAGCAAGATAAATGCATGAAAAGAGGTTTCTACTGTGGCTGATAATGTACTGTATACATAGACATAGAGCATAGAGTCTTTATGATCTGTTTCTAAAGCTTGTGTATATTAGTGTCAAATTGAAAGTTTCTATACTGTCCTTAGATGTTTCTAGCTGCTACCTGCATTGCTTTACAAATCTCTTAATATTTGCCTGATGTCTTTACCAAAGTTTCTGAAGTTGATTTTGTGCCCCATCATACTGTGAATATTTTACTCAAAGCACCTGGCAGTACCACTCGTGCCTTCACCATTATTGCCTGTCCAGTTACACTTTTAGCACGACTTTCCCTTGTGGGAATCCAACTTCAGACCCTGACTGTGTCAGTGCCTTGCTGTCATCTCAGAGCAGTGGAGGAACTCGGTTCACTAACACCATCCTTAAATAGTGGAATGTACTTTTATACTGTGCTTTCTCAGCCCTGGTCTTATACTCGATACCATTACAACATAATTAATTTAAACTGTGCTGTTTTCAAGGTATAGAAAGTCATACGATCATGTATTTTCTCTTAACTCAATGTCTGAACTTTCTGTGTTTTGCAGTTTTTCTTTACAGGGTAAAACTTTATTTGAAGGTTGAGGTCAAGGGAATTATTCATGACACGGTTATAAAAGCATTTGATAGTGTAATAACACTTAATGACATCATTATGCCAAGTCCAAAATGTACCACTATAGTTGTAATCAAGGAAAATATTCATGACACACTGAGAATGGTATCATGATAACCACATATGTCAATTTAATGGTGCCTTTGATAATTAGGGCTGCCATGGCATGTTTATGACAGATTGTGCTGTCTTGGTTAATGTTGAGTTGATGGGAGTCTAGAATGAATATGAATGAAAGAGTCTATATGAATGTTTATGACTGTTGTCATTAAGTGTCATTCATTATGAATGTTTATGAAAGTCATTAAGTATCTTTCTTTTCAATAATGCCATTTTAAATATAAAGTTAACATTGTTTGATATGTCCCTGTTAGAACAACTTGACATTAACCAAGATAACAGTGTATTTGTTATGACAGCTTAACATTAATGTCAAGTTGTTATAACAAAGGCATCTCAAACAATGTTAACTTTGCATTAAAATGTATTGTACTAACTGATGGACGCTTAATGACAGTCATATTTGACTCCTTCATGTTCATGATAGGTGTCATGTCAGTGCACATCCCCACAAATTAAGTGTTACCCTTAAGTATCTTACAGTTTGGAAGGCTTGTAGACTTTTAAGGTTAGAAACACTCCTGCCATTACTCCGTGTGTTCAGCCAGGTGATTTTGATTCTAAAAACAAGGCTCTTAATTGTACTGTCCTTAATCATTTCTTTGTCTTATGCCTTGTACCAGCTGAAGTCCTGAGTTATGTCAATATAATAATCTTTGTCCATGAAAATGAAACTCTGTCTTAGTCATGAGGTAGAAAACACTTAAACAAACCTTTATCAAGTATCAATAGCTACATTAATGATGACAAAAAATATATGTTGTATGAAATTTCTTTCATCAGTCTGTTAAGCAACAGGATGACCATGTTTGGTCTTTATTTGTTGTCACCTGTGAGGTGAGACTTTTCTCCGGGCGTGTGAATGCAGGAAGAGTCCCTCCAAGTTCTGGGTCATTGTTGAACGCAGCATCCAAAGCCTTTGCGGAAAAGAGAGACAGGATGAATGAGGTCACACAGGGTTGTATGGTACAGTAGTTTGTTCAATCAGCTGTAAAATCACATTAACTGTTGTCTGGTGGTGAAAAGGTTTGCACACAACATTCACTGTACTGTGCAGTAAGAAATGCTTTATATTTTTACACAAATTTTACATGTAATTTGTGACTTTTTTTTTATATCATTGCATTATACGTTTAGGTCCTAGCGTAGGCAGAATCACAAGCCTATGCTTTTCTTTTGTAATTTATTCAGTTCTACTGAAGGTCTCTTACATCTTGATGGTGTTACAGCAGTGACCTTTGTCCCAGGGGCCACACTCCTTTGTAAATACATAAAGATTTGTAATATAAAGATAATGTGCCTTTGCCTGTTTTCAAATGAGCTGTAATATTCCTAAATTATGAGTTATATCTTGATGTCTCATTCATATCCAACTCAAAAACTAGAGTTAGGATGATACATTATACATGCACAACAATAAAACAACTAAAACCACTGATTGTATTTATTATTTTATTTTATTTACATACAACAGCACAAGTCAGTCACACTTCTGAGATTCTGCCTAATGAGTCCTGGAATTAAAAGCTAAGTACCAGCAACCACAAAAAAAAAAAAAAAAAAAAAATCATCCTGACAGCACTGAAGTGAGTATGAACACAAATTCAGTGTGTGTGTGTTTGTGCGTATGGATGTGTGTGTGGATGTGTGTAAGAGCTGTACTGATCAAAAGTATATCAACATTATTATAAAGTCTAAAAGTTGCAATAGAAAAGGTTGTCCATAGTGACAACACTACATGTAATTTCCATGTGAAATCCAACTGACTGAGAAAACCAGATCCACTGAATGTGGATCTTTTCTCTTTCTTGTCATTTTCCTTTGTTATGAAACATCTCAGACCAGCTGGGCGGGTTGACATGAGCTCACACCACCTGTTTCAGCACATGCTTCCACTTGAAGCTGCTAATATGCTTTGTTTCTCGATGCAGCTTACATCTGTACAAATAAATAAGGATAATGGTGAAGTTAAGGTACTCTCTCCACAATAAAGTTGGGGAATTCCTCCACAGGTCCTGCACCTCTGGCCCTGATGTGAACAAGCCTAAAAGTCTCAGATCAAGTCAGTCCACAGATTTGGATAGTCTGCTGTCTGGTGGTTATGAAGGCTGTCGGGGGCCCTCAGCAGGTGTGAAGCCTTCTGTCTGCATCTTCTCTTTGTATTTCAGGAAGTCTCTCCTCTTAGTAAAATATTTCACCTGTCAGGGAAAATGGAAAGTGTCATTTCGGCTGCATACAGCTGAAGCTGTCACCTGAGTTAAGCGAGCTACTCTGAAAGTCCTACGAAAGTCCTATTCTATATTCAAGAGTGTTGATAGACACAAAGAATTCAGATGATTTTGATACACTGCCATCAAAGTCCATACTAAATACAGACCCAGACCTCACTGATGACAAAGATAAAAAGAGGGGATACTTTACCCATTGAGCGGGGCAATTTGCCTCAAACTCGCTCTGGAACTTCTGACAGGACGCAGCTTTGTCATCATTGTCATCCAGACATTTCCACAGTAGGTCCCTGGCGTCCCAGCAGGCCTTCCTTTGTGCTGAGTTTGGAGCCGTCATTGCTGCTTGACCCTGGGAGAGGTTTTAAAAAGTAAATACTGGATAAGTTAACAGGAATGAATATAGTCTGCTATATGAAGTATAAACTGTTGAAAAACCCCATCATACACTACCCTGAACCCACGCACAAACATTATGATTCACTATATAATTGTCATTATAGTCCCTTCATTACTGTAGTACTTCTCCTACTTTATTCTCTGTATTTAACAATTATTCTCATAAAATGTCCCTCAGTTTACACAGCTCTATTATATGTTTACATGCTGTTCATTTACACACTTAGATCAGCCTCAAAAGATCCAGCATCTTAATTTAACCTACATTACACCACTGTGGCATGTTGACTTTGATATCAGAAAACCTTTCAATCACTGTAAACTATCATCAGCAAATATCACGAAGGTAAGCTGACATTACCTGAGTTAAACTCAACTGACACTCACTCAAATGAGACGCTGGAACATCCGAAAGACGTATTTGTCCCAAACACCGCTGCTGTTTGCTGTTTCACTCCGTAAAAACGGAGAAATAAAGCAAAACCGTTACTAAACAACAAACACGAGACTTTTGCAACGCGTTTAAGCACTGTAGGGAATGTGAAGGACGCGCATAGCAGCACTTCCTTGTCGCTGCGTGATGACGTCAAGACGCGATGGACGCAATGCACCAGATGATGGCGCAGTTTGTTAAAAAATCGAACTGAATGACACGTTTGAGAGTTTTAATATTACTTGTGATATCAACAGCTGAATAAGTAAAGGTAAATTTACTAGAATTTCCCCAGACGCTTGTGTATTGTTAAACTAGTATTAATAACAGTTTTCCTCTGGCTGCCATGATAGCCTCGACGGAGAGGAAACAACAGGTGAGGGAGTGATTATTTAGCTAAAGTGTCATCCTTTTTGTTAGCTTAGTTAATAGTTTCCCGTTGTGTGTCTCATTCATAATATTTCACCACAGAAACACTATCCAGCGTTTTAACACCGCGAACGTTTTTAATGGTAAAAACGCTATAGAGGCTAATTAACTTCGAAAATGTCCAAAACTGTTCCATAAAGGGTCACAGTTTAACAAAACATAAAAACTTATGCCAAATAATCACCACAATCATATCCAGAAAAATGTTACAGTTAAAAAAAAAAGTATTAGTTGCACATTTGGGATAGAGCTGAAATAATAATAATTGATATGAAATGGTAGTGTAGACACAGGTGTTACTAATGATATTGATTAGATCAGCTCAATAGCAGCAGTCTGGCTCTGTTTGACCTGGAACAGAACCTTAATTAGAATCACTGGTAAACCTGTGTGTAGACCATTATTTCATGGCAAAATGGCTGCTGTGAAACGTGTGTATTTGCAGAGACTTAATCAGCAGTGAATGAAACTGGTTTTATAAAAGTTTATAAAAGATTAAATGATTTAATCTAGAAAAAATGCCAAATGTGTGCTGCTCCTTCATACCATATAAATAGAATATTTTGGGGTTTTTTCACACTGTCAAAAAGGAAACAGATTATCAACATTGTTGATAATGAAAAACATTGTAAATTGCAACTTAGTCTGAAGTAATTTAAAGTGAGTAATATAGTCTCAGGTTTGTTGTCACATTTGCTTTTTTGGACATATTTCTTCATTTACATATAGCTTTAAGGACTGATGGAACCAGCCCACATGGCATGTCACGCGAATGTACATGGTACTGTGTGTATATGACAATAAAAATGAACTTAATAGCCTGTAGTATAGTAATGGGGTTTACACTTGTTCTCATTAGGCAGTAGGCTATTTAAAAGACAAGAAATTCCTGTCTTTAGATATGAGATACTGGCTGGATTTTCATGCCAGCATTGCAGAGTGGAATCCTTTTGTCAAAACAGAGGAAAACATATATAATGAATATAATATACACATAATGACTGAACACATGGCAGGCTTTAAGTTTAAGTTTTTGTTAAGTAAAATCATATATTTCCTTATTTAAAAAATCATGTCCACTTATCTTCCTCCAAGTATTTGCAGTAGCAGTGACTTAAGGCTAAAAGTTAAAATTGTCTATGTTTGTGTGTGTATTCATATTCCATTCAAATTAAGCAGGAACAACTTTGTGAATGTTTGTTTCTTTTCCTCCAGAGCACAACAAGAGTTTACCACTGAGCTACATGAATGTACTATAAAGTTTGTGTGTGTATAGCTTGGCAGTGAGTAAAAGCAGAATGAAAATGTGTGTTGTTGATTAACTCCCTCCTGCTCTTTTTCTCCCTCTCTCAGCCACAGTGGTGGAGAATAGCCCCCTTGGTTGCCATGGTGCCCAGCAGCAATCCATCTCAGTTCGTGTGCTTGTGCACACTGAAGGGAATGAAAAAACAAGCACTCTGATGCAGGGCTGAGGTGCTCACCCTCCTCTTAGGAAAGTAAGTGTTTGTCGCCCTGTGCGTGTGTGTCTGTGAGACTTGAGTGTGTCTCTAAAACTGCTTCAGAGACAGAACTTCATTCACTATTCATATCACACACCATTTACTGACCTCACTTCAAGTTTGTTTCCTCCACTGTCACTGAGTGTTTTTATTTTAGTCTGTCCCAGAATGGCGATTTAAGACCAAAGTTTCTTTTCAAGAACTTTTCTTAAAATGCGTCCTTATGCGTATGCAAATAAACACAAATCATGCAAATGAGCTTGAGGAAAGGGGAATTGGTGCTGTGATGTTGAAACATAAAAATGTCATTCTTGTTTACAGCAAACCACAACAGCATTTTCAAAAACTTGTCTTGACATTGATGTTTTTTGTAACTCTTTGTAACACACTGCAGTATGGATCAAAGACCAGACAGAAAGGTTTTCCAAAAAGTTGTATGAGTTTTGAAGTAGCCAAAACTGTCTATAGCAGTAGTAATTGCATTTGGAAGTGGGAACAGTTAGCAGGGCTCAACAGTGAAGACTGTCCAATTGCCTGGGGCAAACAAAACGCCACCTTGGGCTTGTAAATCTAGCAGCTTACTAGTCCAATTGGGAAAAATAGCACGCTGTTTAACACACTATTTAAGGAGGATGTCTGATCAGGCAAGTAGTAGAAAAGAAGGAAACACTCTCTCATCAGTACTGTTTGGGCATTTACAAGAAAATGGCTGGTAATGACAAAGTTTATGAGCTAAAGTGCAAGCGTGCCGTTCAATTTTCCTGGACACAGGAATTTAGATGGGTTGCGTTAGAGGATAGGGTTCTCAGACTTTCAGAAGCCAAGAAAAGTTCACACTCCTCACCCCACAGTTTTTTTTATCAGACATTAACAATGATAAGGTAAACAACTAATAAAAAAAAGGATCCAAGTTGAATTTTAGTGTACTAAAGGTCAGCAGGATAGCATCAGCAAACTCTTGTTTGTTTATTTTCCCTACATGAATCATACTTATTCAACTTGTTGGCCTGCCCCACAGTTTGAGAACCGCTGTATCCCCAGATGTGGGTGAAACTTCAACGACAGTATGTATTGTGCAGTTTGCTGCAAGTTTGAGAACAAGGCAGATAAAATTGGGTCGTTTTTCAAAGGCATGTCAAGTTTACAAAAATTGGAATGGGGGCAGACTGGGCAAGTGAAGAAAATCATTAATCATTATTCAACCCGACTTAGTAGATCGTATTTTCTGTTGTTAGGCATAGAAGACACATTTTAAACTTTACATAGAAAATCCTGTAGAGAAGAACAGCCCACAGCTCAGGTATGCCATATGCTGATAAACCAGGGTGCACATTATGCCAGTATCAGACAAACTGGTATAGCGTTGTTTTAGAAACTAAAAGAAAATCTCAAATATACCAAAAAAGAAGCCTGTCTCAAAAAATATACACGCAATATGGGAAGATATCACCTTCACCTGCACTGTTTGTTCAGCAGGGCATTTCTGGCAGAAACACCACAGGGGGAAGCAACGAGTCACAAAGATAGAGACGAGCCTAAACATAAAAACACAGACATCAAGGATTATGTCATCATGTTTATTTAAGGTACAGTTGGATGCTTGCAAACAGAATTAAATAGCGTCCGTTTAATAAGCTATTTAAAGGGGCATCAACACTGACATCACACCTCATCCTGGGCGAGCTCTGGTAAATGTCTTTAAGCAACTACTCTAGCTAAGTATGTATTGAAATATGTGGTTGTGCATACAGACCGCACTGTTCTAGTGCACATACTAACATTCATCCTCACAGAAGGATGGTCTTTGTTCTGTCTTTTGCACTTGTTTTTGCCTTGGCACCTTATATTTACTGTCTTGTTTTGCACTGTTTAAATGTTAAATGTGGCACCGTTGGCCTCAGAGAAATGTAATTTCACCCCTACTGTGTACTTGTGTATGGATGGGAGACATTAAAGTTCTCTTGAGTCTTGATACCATGGACAAGATGTTATGTTAATAATTGAACACCATTCACATGATCTTTTGACCCCTAAAACAGCTGTTCTTTGCAGAGCCAGTACCTCTCCCCTCTCCTAGGCATAATTTTCAGAGGTATTAGGGCAGAAGGATTAGCATATAACCTGTTCAGAAGGTATTACATGTTTAAAAAGGAAGTGTATGCCATGTGAAAAAACTAAAGCAGAGTATAGAGGGAAGGATTGTGTTTGTGTTATATAAGCTAGTACAACAATAGGTGGCATCAGTCAGACTTAATACTTGAATCCTGGCACCCTTAGAGTCTCAGCCTGTTAGATATTGCAGGCTCTCCTAACGACATAGCTCTCACATGTTGCTGCTTCACATGCTGTGTGAGAGAGGTTTTCATTAGACTCTGATAGCTGTTGAAGTTAGTTTCCCATTCTACTTGAAACTCTTATTTCCTGTTATTTTTAAAGCAAAGTAGCGAGGTAGCTGATCCACAGTGCCATTTTGAGGCTATTAAAATCAGTAAAGCATTTCTTCTTTTTCCTTCTGCAACACTGTCTGCAGCAGCCATGTGAGGTGGCATCGGATTAAATGTGGAGAGAACTGGAAACATGAAGAGGGCAATTAGATTGCAGCAGTATGATGTATAATCCATTCAAATCATAGTCATCATGACTAATATTACTACTGAGAAGACAGATCTGTCAGTGACAAAATTATTTTAAATGAGTATCTCTTCAGTGTAGTACAGTGCCCATCTAATTGTAGGAAACTAGCTACCACAGTCTAAAGCCAGAGCTTAACTCAATACCTGCTGTGTTTTATAAGTTATAAAACCAACATTAATGTATTAGCTGGCCTCTTAATAAAATGGGTTGTTCATCTAAATTCATGCACCACAAAAACAACCTGGCAACCCAGTGTCACTCACTTCATGGACAAAAGAGGAGCTGCAGTAGTCATGAGCCTGCTGTCACCTGTCGCTCAGTGTCAGCTCAGCCACGATTTCAAAAGAAGGATGACAGTATTTGACACAGGACATCTAGTATAAAGGATACAATAGTTGCAATTTGTTGTCAGGCACGGCCTGTTCCCCAGAGGAGGTTGAAATGGCAAGGTATAGTTACTGTGGACTCTCTCTTACTGTAGGCCAAACTAATTAAATTTAAGCCACACCAGTCAGTCTGCTTCATTGCCTTTATCTGTTTCCTCTATTAGGAATAAAACACCTTACAGATTGCTTCAGCTTTACTAACTGCTCTCCTTACTGTTGTTTTTGGTCGCTCCATTGGTTTTTTTGGGTTTGATTTCAGTGAGGTGTTATGGCATGCTTTTGCTGACCAATTGAAAGTGCGACCATTAATTCTACATATTGTTAGAAATTGCAATTTAAATTTGATAGACATAGGAATACCACATGTGAAGGAATTTCATGAATGGACCCATGCACTAACAGTAAGAATTTCCAGGTCAGGCAAGTAAATCTTGCAAATCACTTGTCCAATTGGGCAAGTGGCAAAAAGCACATTATTTTTGCAGAGCTGATGATGGAAGCATTAGCATTAAGGGACCAACAGTTGCCAGTTTCTGTGTTGAGTGTGTTGTACAAAGATGGCTGTCAGGAGGGCAGAGAGAACACTGTAATTAACTGTATTTGTATCGTTTTATTTGGTTTTGCTAAGCATCTGCTATTGCCTGTACTTTGGACGAAAAGCACTAGTATTGTCCATGATGCGGCTTTGTAAAAACTCTGGGTGGGAGTGGGAGATGAGTCATATGACTGATCTGTGGTGGAACCTTTAGTATGCCAGGAAGGTAAATGTCAGATCACAGTCAGACACACATAGCCTGTAAAAAGGCCAATACACACACTCTTGCTCACTTTCAGTTTCAGAAGCACACACACATACACACGCAAAGATGGAGGCAGGTAGCTCTCCTGTTTTCTGAAGCTGCTTGATGCAGATGATAAATGACAACCATGACATTACTCTCTCCACAGCATGTCTGAGTCTTGGCTTTCTGATGTCTTGTTTTCTTGCTTTTAACAGAGAGACAATCTTTAAGGTATAATGGATCAACTAGAATACAAGTTTATTGATTACTAATTAGAGCAGATTCTCCCTAAGGGACATTTCCCTTCAACACTGGCTCATACGTCAACCTGCCTATTTATTAGAACAGATGGGAAATCAAAAAAGTGCTTATAAATCTTTGGCTCAAACCTGAAATATTAACAATAAATGTCCTGTGGTGTGAAAGAGTACACTTTTATTTTGTTCAACAGATGAGTCAGATTGTGTCCACTCAGATTTCCAGTGAACCCGGTCCGGGTTACAACATAGAGAAGATGGCCAAAAAATGAGTGAGAGTTGTTGTTTGTGTTTATGCAACTAATTTTTAGACAGTACTTTGTGTCTTGTCTGTGCTCTTAAGGGAGGCAGTATGCTACATTCAAAGGAATGGACATCTCTTTCTTGGATTTTATGTGACATTGAGGAGAGTGGAACTGTTTACCTACAATTAAGTGCTAAAATGCAAACAAGGGTTTCATCCTCTCCATCCGTTCATCTTTCAGATATTAATTAAGAAAATCCTGAAACTGATACTTAAGCCTACAGTTTGGTGTCTGTGATCCTGACAGTTCTTTTCTTTTTCTCTTCCATAGGAGGTTTCTCGTGAGATGCTGAGCACTGGTCCATGTACAGCAGAGGACCTGTGTTTCACACTGCAGGTACAAAGAACCAACTATATCATTTAGCCTTTTAATACAGTGCTGCTGTACATGGTGGATCTGTGTAGCTCAGGCAGTTAAAATACATCTTAAGAACCATTTGGACAAGACATTTTTAAGTTTAAAGGCTTTGATTCCTGTTGAGATCAGAAAAAAAAACAGTGTTCATGGTTTTCAAACTCCTCAGGGACACAACATGGTTTTCAAACAACTTAATGTTAAGATCATCATGTTCTGTTTCCATGTTCTTGAGATATTTGATCTTAAACATCATGATTAAAGCTGCCATTTTCATTATTGATCAATACTTATTTTCTCGATTAATCATTTTGTCCATCAAATGCCAGAGAACAGTAAAATCCTCAATGTCTTGTTATAGTCGATGGCAAATGTTGTTACCCAGTACTGACACCTCCCTTCCTGCATGAAATATTTAAATACATGTCAAATGATAGTAAGCGCCACCACTTTACCATGCACAGACCAGTGTCGTCAGCACATACACATTTGCACACACAGAGGTTACACACATACACAGAGCTGTTTTGCTCCATAGCAGGAATCGACCACTGATGGCATCTCTCTCGCACACACACACACACACATCGACCAGTATTTGTCAGCCTAGTGGTGTCCAGAAAACTGACCTCCAGTTGCCACAGCTGGAAGTCAATATCACTGTCAACTCGGAAACGACATCCACTGTCATGGCAACAGGGTTCAGCCACACACACCAAACAACATGCACGTAATCAAAATGTGATGTGGATGAAGTAGTTAACAGAGGAACATTTCAATGGAAACATGTCGTCACTTTTTGTAATGTCTACTGATGATTTCTTTTTGAACTTTTTTGTTTGATTTTTATTTGAATTGGACAGTGCAATTTAACAAAGTTCCAATACAGAGCATGAAACTGATATATTGTACAGAGAGTTTATAGCTATTTGTAGCGAATTCTTGTTCCTTGTTATGCTTTTACATGTAGGCCTACAGTGTAATTAAAATGTACAGCTTCAAGTATTATAAAACCACAACACCGTACGGATATGGAAATTACAATAAAATACATAGGCTATACCACAATACACACAACAGTGCACCATACACCATTCATGGAGAAAGCTGATCATCCAAATTTAGATCTCTGATGTGTTATTTTACAGTTGCCATTCATTACCATGCTCACCGTTACTGTCTTGTCTGAGGCTCTGGGGGTAGACTGTTATATACATTTGAAAACTAACTTCACAAGTCAAAGACGACTAAAGCTCTCAAAGCTAAGTAGATTGTATCTTTTTAGTATGTGACAATGATGCCACCTGACAAGCTTTTTTGTCCTTTACTTTCAGTGCCTGATTGTATAAAAATGTGTGGTGTCTTCAACTGAACTTGTAAACAAAGAAGTGATTTGACAGCAAACGCTTTAGTAGAGGATGTTTCATCGAAGAAACTAAACATGAAGTGTGTATCATTTAGGAGGATCTATTGACAGAAATGGAATGTCCACAGAAAGTTACTCTGTGGCCACCAAGTATTCCATGTACTGGAGGTGGGCACAGATTTTTATCCACATACTGCGAGCCTTCATTGTTGGCTACTTTTTTTTTATATATACTAAATTATGGGTTTAGCCTACTCAAACTCCTAACATGATCCTTAAGGCGGATTTAAGAGTGAATGGAAGCAGTCTAGCTCATTTTTAATGGAAAACTTGCTTTCAGAAAAACCACATGACTATTCATAGGAAAAGGGTCACATTGAAGGAAGGCTGTGTTAAGTTGCATTAAACTGCCCTGGTATTGTTTTTACGTATGTTTACGTTTGGGCCACAAAAAATGTACTTTGGCCCCCAGAGTTAGCAGCCTGGTGGTCCTTGGGGCTAGTGCTTAAAAATATTTGCATATATTATTGTAATATTCATAGAAATGTTTTCATCAGTCTATAATCATCTGAAAATAAGTTGTGTTTTCGTTTCCTTA
This sequence comes from Lutjanus argentimaculatus, assembly GCA_034769285.1. Lineage (NCBI taxonomy): Eukaryota > Metazoa > Chordata > Actinopteri > Lutjaniformes > Lutjanidae > Lutjanus > Lutjanus argentimaculatus. The sequence continues at coordinate 15,160,572 of JAWZSL010000020.1, read as the reverse complement.
GAATGCGCCATTTCTGTCTGCACAGCCTGCGGGTCCTCCTCCACAGTCGCACCACCATGTTTTCACAGAACGGGCAAACTAAATACTAGATGCACACTTTTTGTGTTTTGCAGCCACCATAGGTTATCCTTCACTCTTGGCAGGTGAGTTGTTTGAAATCTGCTATTTCACTGCTAGATGCAACTATATCCTACACATGTTTTTTGACCTCTACAATTAAGATTGAAATGTAGCACCTCCTTAAGCCTACATTTGCAGTGTTGAACTTCCCATGACCCTTTGTCAAACTCAAATCAGAAATATCTTTTTTTAGTCTATATATAATATAAACTATTAAACAAATTGCCATGCCACCCTGAGAGCAACCAGTGTAGCGTCAAAAATGATTGACAGTTATGGAACCTGAGATGTGCATCTTTTCCCAAAGCTTCATGAAAATCTGATCAGTGGCCTCCAAGACTTATTGCACGGTAAACAGAGCAGCGCAGCCAAATACTTGACAGTGGATGACCTAAATGAACTCCTGTTGAGTTGTTGACCTTGCTCCACTCACGGTGCGAATGCACAGCCAGAGAGAGGAAAGGGAGAGCAAACACATAATCCATAATCCATAGCTGCCTGTGTGCAGTGAAAACCGAATCAGCTTTCCACAGCAACAGGATGTGAAAAAGCTCAGGATGTTTTGCAGGAGGGGACGGCTCGCTGTGATCATTCTCCACACAGCTGGCGTCTCTACACCTGTCACTGTGTTTTGTTGAGGTGATGCTGCTTTGGTTTTCTGTCTTTTTACACTGATGTTGTTGCATTCGGCTTCTGCTCCAAAAAAGCTGTGTGTGTGTGAAAGTGTGCTCTTATCACTGTGTGTGTTTGTTACATAAGACTCAATAAGAGGACATTATTCCAGTAGCATTCATTTGCTCTATTCCCTCTATTTTTGTCAGTAATCACACTGACCGCTTCTACAGTCAACACGTTGTTATTCGACATGCCACGCTCCCCTTTTCCCAGAAACATGCACACAGACAGACACACGCACACACTGACACGGGCTTATATACCGGAAGCACAGAGGCAGAGAGGATATTGTAACAAGCATCCGAAAAAATGTTGGTCCAACAAGTGAGACGGGGCTCCCGCCTGAATTAAAGCGGATTATCTCTCTTAATTTATGCTAATTAATGCACACAGAGTAATGAGAGCAGCATGTTATTGTGTGACTGAAGCCTGCCTCACACACACACTCTCTCACAAACATTTATAAACTCCCACAACCAAGTGTGTGTTATAGCACCATTGAAGCCTGTTGCTTGTGGAGCTACACTAATTCTTTTTCACAGGACTCGCACTCAGTACTATGCCATTGTGTGCTTCATGGGAATCTTGTAGTCCCAACTATTGCCAAATCTCCCCGCCACTGCAAATACACACACGCTGATTCCGCTGTGGGACAGTCCTGCTGGTTGGATCCACATTCTTGGTTCTTTTCACCGCTCTATACAAAATCAAAATCTTAAAAAACTGGCGGGGTTTCTCCCTGAGTCTCTTTAAAGCTTTGTGAGGAAGTAAAACGAAACCTTTAGTGAAATGTACCATGATATTCTGCGACCAAGAGACTTGTGCTCAACAATAATCAGGAGTGGAAGTAACAAATTACAACTACTCACGTTGCTGTAATTAAGTAATTTTTGGGGGTACTTGTACTTTAAGTTTTTTTTTTTTTTCCAATTCTATAATTTTACTCTAACTTAAACCTGCTACAAGGTGTTTTAACTTCTTATGAAATAGTCTGTTTATTCCTGGTGTCCCTATATGACCAACATGTCTTCCACCAGGTCGGAGTCTCCTTGAAATCAGATGAAACGAACCTGTGTTTACATTTTCACGGGCAAAGTTACAGTTAGTAGGACACTGGCTGGTTAAAATGAAGAAGGAGATTTTTATGTAGATAACTGTATTGTCGATATTATGTTTTCTGCTTATTACAGTGGAAACATGACCACTTGTGTCCCCAGAGGCCTCCAAAATCAACAAAATATGAAAGTTCCTTGTTTTTGCTTTGAGTATGCATGCAGTACACTAAGTAATCTACTTTACTCCTTTTAAAATCATAATTCACTACTGAATAGGCCTACAATTTGAATTCATATCTGAAACTTTCATCTGCATTTATGTAGCCAATAATGCTATCAAACCATAAGTGTACCAGTGAAAACCATTATATACAGGGGATGAAAAACAAAAGCCCTGAGCATGTTTGGAGAGGTGGCCACTGAGCAGAACAGAGCAGGAGTTGGGAGTACGTTAGACTGATTTGACATATTTTGGAGAAATAGAAATCCATTATGCAATGACACGGTTAAAAAGTAACTAAGTTGTTTTCAAGAAGTTTTACTTTTACTTAAGTGTTTTTAACAACAGTAGTTTTATTTGGAGTTGAGTAATGTTTCAGTAATGTAACACTGCTTCTCCTTGAGTACAGATTTTGAGTACTCTTTCTACCACTGACAGTGAGACATTTGAAGTACCCTGAAGATGCTTTTTGTTAATCTATTATTTCATTGCTGTCTTACTCTCCTTTAGGGACTCCATATGTTATATGTTTTCCTTTATTCTTATAAAGCACTTCTTATGACAATCAGAACAACCATACTGTGCAAAACTTTGCTGTATATTCGCTGTATAAAAACTGCATAATCGACGTGGAGGTCACTGCAATTCCCTATGGAGCTCCTAACAGTCATATAGGATAAAAATGTCATAAAGGAGTATATACAAATGGATCTGCCAAACACTATAATAATACTGCATGGTATTGGAGACGAAACGGTATGAAAATTTCATATCACGATTAACTGACCAAAATGATCAAGGTCACTGTTGTCATAGTTTTATTCAAATGTGCTGAAAATGTTCAAAAACTACTGATACATGCACTGAAATCATTTCACCAACTTTTATATTGAAAATCTGTTGATGATTTGAGATGGTATCATGTCCTTTGCAGTGTCAGTGTTTTTCGTCGATGCAAAACAAATTCAGTCGGGCTGAGATACTGTTGCTCACTTTGGTTGATGTTGGACAGTAATTACTGGAGTTTTTCAGATCGGTTTTCACGATTATTAAATTGAAAGCGGTAATAGCAATTGTCAGGAATTTTATCACCATTCATTGTAAAACCGATTATCATTTCATACCTGTATGGTATATGACTATTATCTTGTCATTACAGTGACAAGATACACTTCGTTTTCATTATATATGTCAACAATGTTGCTTTATAGTCGCTTTATACCATCAAGTATAACAAGTTCTCTGTAACCACATACTATAAAGCCGCTATAAGAATATCATGAATCCCACACTGCTGCCTGAGCAGATAAAAGCCTCTAAATTGCAGCTGCGTGCTGCACACACACTCCGTGTCCCTGTAGTAATATCATAAGGATATTATAGGAGTGATACAGTGATTTCCATTAAGGGCAGTGGGCGGCGCGCACACACAGCCCGTCTCCTATTGCGATATACGTGAGTGCGCGTCCCTTATCAGCCAACCAGCCAGCCAGCACTCCCCAACCAAATCCAGCCGAACCACGCCGAGCCGAGCCAACGCCGAGCCGAGCATTTAGCCCTGCCGCCCCCCGCACACAGAGGCAGCAGAGGAAGAAAGATGACCTGGTAGCGCATCTTTACGCACCCGACCCGCCGTCCATCAGTCCCTTATAAGCCCACACTCTGCCTCTTTACGGTTAATTTTCCTGCCGAGACCATGGAGACGGCAGTTCCCAGGACCGAAATTTTCATCTCCCAGCTGCTCATTTTCAGCCAAATAGGTAAGAAACTGGAAAGGAGGGAAAGATCCTGATTTAATTGACCGTGGTGGCTGCTGACATGTGATGCTGTGGACGTTTTGAACGCTGTCAAAGATTGAGCGCTGCGTCTGGTTTATTCCCTCGGTATTTAACATCCTGCACACTTCTGTCCGTGTTTCAAAATCTGCAATCGGCAGCGAAGAAAGATGAATGTTATATGTAGATAGGATTTGTTAGAACATGCGTGAAAATTTGTTACCACCGTTTAATATTCACGTTCACTCAAATTTAGTTTCAGTCATCTGCAGTCCGTGCGGGGGTTTTCTGGTCATGCTTTGAACCGGTTGAGGCGTTCCTCCAAACACATGTTGAAGTATGAATGAAATTGTGCAATCAGTGAAACGGCGCGCTGTGTTTTCTGTTGCCTCTCCAGAATGCTATATAGTATTTGAAGAAGGTGCACAGACTGCTGCACAGTGTGTGATGAACTTTGATTTCATCGAGGTGTTCAGTCCAAACGTTCCTGCATGTTTCCTTCAGAAAATTGGCTGTGATTCCAAAATCAGTACTTTTTTTTGGTTATACTCAGGTTCGAATTACACAATGGCTTTCGGGGGAGCCCTATTGTGCACCCCCCCCCCCCCCCCCCCCCCTCCATACGGGTGTTGGTTTTTTTTTTTTGGTTTTTTTTTACCTTGTTTCAGGTGTGGCTACAGCTCCATCAGCATCCTCACGTCCATGACCCTTTTTTATTCCATTTAACTCTCCTCAAACACGTAAAGCGGGTGCAGAAAAAAATCCTCTGGTCCTGATTTCACGCTCCATAATGTAAACAAGTTCGGAGTGGAGGCGTTAAGGCAAATTGACGCGCATCAAGATGCTCTCAGTGCGCTTTCTGCCGAGTCAGACGCCATCAGTGCGTTTTGGCCTCAATATTAACGTCATAATCTGATCTTTGTGATGTAAACTAATGTGGAGAGATCTTAAATCAAAATTAACTCACATTTGATTTTACATGGGACAACTTTATGAAATGTCACAGAGAAACAGCTGTTCTGCTGCATGCGTCTCTCTCTCACACACTCTCTCCTTACTGACTGTCCTTTCGGCTCACTGTCGTTTCCCTTCTGTCTGTGGATTGTTAGAATTGGGAGAAAGTGGAATTCAGACCAAAAGTTCAATTTGCAACAACGAAAAGCAAACAGGAACCGAAGTAACATGTTAAGTCTATCAGTCACCTCTGCTCCGTGTCAGAACCACGGACAGCGCAGCGGTCATGGCGCACACAACAGCGCACACAGCATCTTGTTAATTAGTGACAATACATAAAATGTGTGAATAAACACAAAACTTTGCCATATTTTCACTGTTATTATTTATTTCAGGGCCATCATATATTAGAGCTCCCCCCAAATGTCCCAAATGAGGCTTTTGGGGGAGCCCATGTCCTTTTCAGGTGAGCCCAGCTCCCCCTAGCTCCCCCGTAATTCGAACTATGGTTATACTTATAATATGTTTGACAGAGATATTCTCAAAATAACCGTTACTTAGTCATGAATTTTATAGCTTTATTGAGCTTAAAGTAGTGCTATGTTTTTTTATAGCCTACAACAGTGGTGGAAGAAGTACTCAGATCTTATGCATCGGTAAAAGCAGAAATACCATAGTCTAAAAACTACTCTTACTGTACAAGTTAAAGTCCTGAATTCAAAATGTTACTTAAGTAAAAGTGTGGAAGTATTGTCAGCAACATGTACTTTAGGTGTAAAAACTTAAAGTACTCATTATCCTTTCATAGTATTATATTATTATAGAATATCATATTCTGTTTAATCACTAAACAATACATGTGAGAGCACTTTAATGTTGTAGTTTGTCAATGCACTGGGCAGAGGTGGGACCAAGTCATTGTTTTGCAAGTTCCAAGTAAGTCTAAAGTCTTGGTACTCAAGTCCCAAGTCATAAACATTGAGTTTCGAGTCCTAACCAAGTCCTAATGTGTTCCTCACCAATGTAATGCCAATGTAATGCAACACAGCCTCGACTTGTCATTTTTTGTGCAACTTCAGTTTTGAATGAAATTGGAAGTTGTTGCATCTATGTCTAAAATTTTCAACTCGCACATTTTGTAAACTGCAATTCCTTTAGTGTTGACCACCACATACTTTTTGTACGCAAACAAAATGATCTTTGGTATCATTTTTTCTAACTGGAGCTCAGTAACGTCATGTCTTCATGGTTCTCTCCTGCAATTTGATTGGATGCTATCGGAGCAGTTCAAACAATGTGGATGTGGAGAATTGCTGACTTTCAACTTGCTGGAAATGAGTAGCCTTGACTTCAATGTAAAAACTAACTAGTAACTATAAGTGAAAAGTATAGTATTTACCTCTGAAATGTTCTGGAGTAGAAGTATGAAGTTTAAAATGGAAATACTCAAGTACAAGTATGTCAAAATTGTACTTCAGTACAGTACTTATACTTCTAAGTTCAATTTTTTCAGTATGGATGCTGATTCTCTGTCTTAAATTTACCATAGCTCTCCCAGTGTCTGAAACTTTTCAGGAATTACTTGATTGATTTTTTTTTTTTTTTTTTTTTTTACACTCCATGTTGGCTACTTTTCACAATGTTAGTGCTATGGATCTATGTGTAGTGAGTAAATTCATTAACTGTGGTGGTGTTGTATGTAGTGGTTTGTTAACTTATTACCAACTTCATTACCAAAGAGCTTATCTTCTTTGGTAATGAAATCTGAGAGTGGGACTTGTTGCTGAGTTTAACGGGTTAATGGGTGTGGAAGTATTTCTACACATTCTGTCTGTGTACTAATTTCTAAATAGTTTAAACAGGAGACATAAACATGTTATTTTTACAGTCAGTAACAAGATGAAGCATCACTTCAGGTCTCATCAAAACTAGTTTTGTAGCAGAGCAGTTCTTTACAGTTAATAAGCACCTCTTAATCAGGTCATTGTAATGTTTTACCACAAAACATGTATCATTGCTTCAAATTTAGATACAGTTAGACCAGTGACATTTGTGACCTGAAGTTTGAGGTAAAAAAAAGTTGATGGGGTTTTAGGTGTATTAATTAATAAGCTTTGAACCATATCCTCACTTCTCTGTCAGTTTGGATCTCACCTCATGGTCTTGAAAGATACAAACACCAGAGTTCATAACCAAACTAGAAACATTTCCAAATTTTCTAAGGACCCTCTTGAACCCTCTGAACCTCTAGTTATCCCGATTCACCCATCTTCAGTAAAGCTGTAGTTGACATTTTGATTTGACCTTTGGTAAATGGAATAACATGCTAAAATGTTCAACACTGATTCTTAACAAGGTTATCTAATTGTTTTATTCTATCATCCGTTTGTTCTAGGAAAGAGCAGGAGATGAATCTCATGTCATTCAATTCAGGAAGCCGTGATCAGAGGCTTCCAAGCGTTTTCATGTCGTGGACACAAACCTGCATGTTCCCTTTTGATGAGATTTTATCTGATCAGATTAACTCAGATGAGGCCATGAGACTTTTTTTTTTTTTAATCTAATATAACTTGGTACAGCAATAGACAAATGGTGATAGATGGAATGAATCAGTGAGCCCAGTCATTCCTCAAATCTCCCTTGCTTTTGATTGGTTATTTCTAATCACAGCAGGGTTATTGCTACTGCTCTGCTTTCATAAAATGAAGATCATATTTCGCATAAATGCCAGGGGCCTTTAACTCCTTCCCCCGCCTGCTGTCATCAGATGGAAAAGCTGTTCCTAAATTAACTGGAGGTAGTTCGAATCAAGTAATCTCAGATCGTCTACAACTGTTTTGGGGGAGGGGGGTTGGCTGTCTCATAGCAGAAAAAAACTTGCTCGCTTGCTCTGATGGCATCCTTCGACTACTTCAGCTGAAGGGAGGTAGCTCTCATATCCCTGCCAGGCAAGCGTCCAAAGTACATCCCCATGCTGGGTTAAAAAGGGTCTTTGTCTCCACACTTGATGTCTGTAACTTAGGTGTGTTCAGCCTCTGTATCTTGAAACAAAGTTAGTTGGACAGCTATATCAAGGAAGTTAAGCTAGGAAATAAAAGAGTGTAAATAACAACGGCATACAGAAAGGAAACACCATTGCAACCAATGTAACCAAGCACCTTGGCGTCGCCTACTTGGGCAGGATTAATAAGAAAATATTAAACGGAACAAGGAGATGTAACATTAGTGCATTGACCAGCAGCAACAGCTTGTTTTTATTTCCTCTCCCATGTCAACAATGGGTCTTTGCCAACAACTCCTGCCTTATGGCAGCTCTGAGGGGACACACTACTTCAAATACTAAAGGCTTTTAAATCATGATATTGTGGCGGTAGTGGGCTGAGTCACTGGCTTGGTATCAGTACTCGGTACCTTTAAGATATAGATTGAAATGACCCAGTACAAAGCAGTATCAGCAGTGGGCTCAGTCATCGATAGGGCTGGATATCAGTACTAACTACCTTTAAGATAACACAGTACAAAGTAGGATCAAAACTTCTCCAGTCCGATGATAACTGCATTCAATCCTCTTGGTACCCAGAAAAAAACTTTATTATTTGTATAATTTTGCTTGCGGCCAGTTACCGCAAGTGTTCTTCATAAAAGAGAACCTTTGGTATCGGTATCACTTTAAGGGTGCAGGTATTGGTACTCGTATTGTATTTTTTTAAACGATACCCAGCCATAGTCATTGATGACTGTCGACTATCAGCAAGAGATGATGGCGTCAGTGATCACTGACCCAATTTTATGTTCTTTTTAAAAATACCTTTACAGTCAAAGTTTGGTTACACCATGAAGTTGCAGCAGTTCAGTTAGTTTTAGCTGATGTCCACGAATTTAAGCTTGTTGATTCCCTTTGCTGTGGCTGCAAGTTTACATGTATGCAACCATCTGCTGCAAGTTAGTTGATTTCCTTTAAAATGTTTGTGTTAAAGATGCTGTTTAGATACATAGAGAGAGAAAGATTGTTTCCTTTAGGGAAAGGAAATAGAGCGTCCTCCAGCCATCTGTCCCACAATATGCCTGGACACCACTCAAAAATCACACACAAACACAATTTTTTGCTCGGCCTCTCGCTCCCACTCTCCCATATAAACATACACATATAAGTGGCTGTGATGTTATGGGTGCACTTATTTCAGCCTTGTTTGTCCAAGCAGTTCTGCCAGTGACTAACTAGTCCTTCACTGTGCCATATGGTTTTCAACAGCATGGTTGCTTCTATACATCTGACTTCCCCATGGTTATCACACCTTCTCTCTGTGGTTCCATATGTGCAGTTCAACAGGAGAGGGATTTTAACGTACATTTCTGTTTTGATGCAATATTTTGACATTGAATATATGTAGATACAAGTGTTGGAAACCCCTGTAGCTTTGAGGTTTAGTATGCTGTGATCCTCCTGGTTAGAGATTTAAAACTAATCTGATTCAGCTCAGCATGATGGTTGTATCTGTGTTCGTCCCTTCTTCTCTCATAGCTCTTCTCTCTTTAGACCTTCATTTTGCCCTGCTCAGCTTTGAAACATGCAGAACTGCATGTGACTTCTTCTACCCATAATCACTCCCAACAGACTGAATTTCAGTTCTCTTACTCGATGACTCACGCTTACATTTTAAGAAGATTTGGAGCAGTACTATGGTACCCCTGGAACCCACATGGCAAGTAAATTGTGTGATTTTCTCCCTACAGTCAGTATTCCTCTTTAGATATATTTGAAATGAGTTGTTTAGCCACAGTGTTTGAATTGGAAGCACAGTGCATGGTGATTGGTTTGATGGAATGACAGAACTACAGCCTGCATACTATTGATAATTCAAGAGCTCAATAGAAACTAAAATAAATAAAACTAAACTCCCACCATAAACTGCAGTAAATAGCACAGATCCCCTATATACTGCCTGTAAAGAACTCTGGCCAACATACCACCATCCACTATGTCATAGTTAATGTGTTTTGGTTAATGTGAGTTCAGTGATCATATGTTCTCCTTGTGAGATACCATCTGGCCACCCAGTGCACTCAGAGCATTCGAACCAGAGGGGTTGTATCCGGTGGCATAATAAGATGCCTGATGGTGTCATAGTAATTGCCTACAAAATACTGGCACACACAGTCTGGCACACATAGCATACTGAATGTGTAATCCATAAATAATATGAAGAGAGCAGTGATGACAGATACTAAGATACACAGTAAATTATAGTAGGGATGATCTGCCTTAAAGGAGTTGCAGTAAATGATGCTTACCTTTAAACTTACAAACAAGCTGACCTACTGCGTAACTTACCTACAGTCAGTCCTAAAGTTCAGTCTGATTGTTGAACAGTTTAGCACATCTGTAATAACTGCAATTTGCAGAGGTGACTGTCTTCCGATACATAAACTGAGGATATCAGCTGATACTGAATATCAATCTGATGCCATGGGTAGATTTAAAATCTGTATAACAACTTGAACCTCACAGTGTGGAACTCAATGGGATAAATATTATATTATACACCAGAATGCTGAATGAATGTAGCTTACATATAAAATAGAAGAAACAGTTCATTTTATTAGGACATTGACAAAGACGCTGTATTTAAAGGTATCCTGTGGACTTTTTATGAGTTGGTCCCTATTTGTTTCTGTCATGCACACTGTAGTGGACACGTGCTTGCTGATGGTTTCTCGCTGATCTGTAATCTGAAAGATGGAGAAAAAACAAGATTGTAAGATAATAAATATGAATGTAAAAAATGTAAAAAGGACTAGAATACTTGAATTATATTCATAAGTATGTTTTTCTTAGTGTATAATCACCCGAAAAAAAGACTCACTATGTTTTTCAAAACAGATGTTTTCTAAGGTTGAGGCATGCCTCCCCAGCGGGGCTCCAAGCGGGGCTTCGGAGAAGGCTCAGTAAATTGAACTGAAAAATATTACTTTAGTTATTACATCGGTTATCAAGAGGAGATCACATAGAATAGTCTAAATGTGGGTGATTTGGTTAAAAAGATAGTACAGAGATAGAGTAGTTTGGAGGAATTTTGATGCTTTTCCCTCTTTACTAGAGTCAGAAACTAGTAATTGCCTTAAGACAAAACGTTTTATGCATTTCGTCTCATCCGAAGATATGTCAAACAGCGATATTAGGCTATCTTGGCTCAAGTGTTGAATGTCTGTGGGACCAAATAACATACTCATGATTTCATAGGCATCCAGGAATTGAGTGAAACTAAGACTCAACTTATGTTTGTGAGAGAACAGATAGAAGTCTCTGTGTTCAGCTCTCAGTACTTCTGTAGCTTCTGACTGAATCTCTGTGGTTAGAAGTTTAGCTTCTTTCCTGCATCCCTGTTTGCACTCTCCAATATCTGCTTTATTTTACCGCTTCATGTTCGCTTTCAGCTGATGGTTGTGTTACTGCTGATGAAAATTTTGCTGATTCATTGTAGCTGGTTGCAATTTATCACGTCAGTGCTAGATGCCACTAAATCCTACACACTGGCCCTTTAATTAAGGTTATGATATGATAGGGGAGGCTGCAGTGTCAATCAGATGTTATTATTTTTAATTAACTTTATATATGAGTTACATACCACACATTAGGGTCTTGCTAATTATCACATATTGCATTACAGACATGTTTTTGGACATTCTGAAACAATCCTGACACTGCAGACTGATCTGTTAACTTAAATAGGGACATTGGCACAAACATCATTTTGTATATCACTGTGGCACGGACTGCGTTGAGTGTGTTTGAGGGTCAGTATGAACCACTGTTTATTTTCATTCTCTCTATTCTCAGCTCTCTTTTTTTATGACTATGTGATACATGAGTTATAATTGTCTCCCTCCTTCTAGCTTTAACTCCATGCTTAAGATGAGATTATGTGCATGCTAACTTGCAAACACACACACACACACACGTACACACAGCCGGATGGAGTCAAGCTCTGTAAACCAGTCAAATAAAAATCTTCACTGAGGGAAATAAATCTTGTTAGAAAGATTTTCCAAAGCCTTCTTAACTGTCTGGCTTTTAGCGGAAAAAAATATAATCAGATTTCTGTTTTTTTTTTTTTGGCATACAAATTTGGGAGATTATGATGATATTGTAGAGAAACGTTTCATTATAAAATATTAGAGAAATATGTAATTTTCCTGACAGATTGTTAAATCCCCAAATGGAGCAAAAATGTTTAGTGATAGTGATTTTGTGGATTTGAGTACTATGTCCTTTAAATACCATCATGAATCTCATTTTCTCAATATGCTGCACTGTTACAGTCACCACAGTGTTGGCATTGCTAAAAACACAGATGTTACATTGAATAATTGATTGCCTACTTTCTACTGTGACATTTTGTCTTCCTTCCCTCTGTCTCTTCCCCTCTGACTGCTTTTTCATCTGGTCTCTCTAAAGCATTTTATTCATAAGTGCTCTTATTCTTTAATCCACTTAGCTGCAGTCTGCTCTTCCTGTGGCAGCGTACGGTCACAGTTATTTTAAAGCAGGTCTGTGCCACAAGGACAGCTGAATCTCTTTGATGCTGAGCAGCCTGGACAGGAAACTCAGCTCAGTGAAACACTTACGCCACTCAAAAGTTTCTTCTTTGGTAGTTACTGTCGTCAGCAGTGATTGGTAGAGGAGTCTCAAAGTGGAATCCAATGGTGGAAAGCTCTGTTGTATTACACAAGCCAAAACTCAACAGAGCAGACACAAATGTAGACCTGATGCTTGTATATTATATAAATATTAAATTAGGGAATTAATCATCTTCACTGTTCTAAGATAGAAAGAGTTATTTACACAGACTTGTGTTCAGTGGTTCCTGGTTTGAGTAGGACATTGAGGAAAACTTAACTGTCCCTTCTTCCTTCTTTTCCTTCTCACTTTGACCTGATTTGACCATTAGAGAAATGCTTGACTCCAAATTCAGCATTTTAGTATCAAAATACTCACCCTGCCTGTAGACTTGCAATTTGTCTCTGAAAGGTTTACAGCTTGCTCTTTTGTGGGTAACAGCAAGGTCGACACAGAGTCATGTGTCAAAGTAAAAGCATCAAAACATCAATAGAAACTTCTCAAACAGCTGCTGCAACATAATCCACTTCCCCACTGTTGAATCAACAAATTCTGATGGAGCTTCTGAGTTATGAGGAGGCGATGGTGTAGTGCATTCATGATATGGAATAACTGTGAGTGTTAGGAACATAACGAACAAGAGGTCCAACAGTGTGGATTATGCTGCAGTAGTGGTTCGAGAAGTGTTTGAGAACTCCATTGTAAATGCTGTGAATCTCTGCTACTTACAGCTGCTGTCCTCCACAAAGAAATAAACTAAAAAACTTTGCAGAGTCACTTTTCAAGGCTATACAAGTAAGTGCAGCATGTCTTTAATACGACCGGTAGATGGCTCAGGTTATTGGGCAAAAAAAGGTGGTTAAATACAGTACATGTGAAACAGGAAAAGTCAGCTTTTTGAACAATCCATCAGTTCCCTGACTTTGAGACAACAGACACTGTAGTCCATCCTCACCGCGAGCAACACAGCCCTGTCACAGCTATGTGCTCATAGGGCCGCATTTGTGCACCCGGAGGATGCTTTTCTGCTAACAGACAGTGTTCTGTGTGCTCATATGACGTGCACGCACCTCGTTCTTGTGTGCACAGATTTTGAGACTAATTAAACATCATAGAGGTGCTACATTTCTCACTCTTTAGCATTTGGATACTGATTTGGTTGTCATTTTTCATGGCAAAGGTAGAAGCTTTGCAGCACTTGGGTCAGCCCTAAACAACATGTTTTCAGACAGTGTCCTCCTGGAAGGCATTCATAGTGTTGTGCTTGTTCGTAACAACAATAAAGTTGCTATGGAAAGATTGAAAAAGGGGAGCTTGAAAGAGACTTTCATATCCCTCCTACTTTAGTCACTGTGCTTAGTGGATTACAGAAATTTACAGATTTTGTCAAACAAATGGGTGCCCTCTGCCTCTCCTGAAATAATGACCACCTCATCAATGAAAAGTCATCTTGGCCTTTAATTACTTCCTTACAATAGTTAGAGTTATAGAATTAAAATATTGTTCAAATATTGTGCTATGTAGTAAAAGTATAAAATAATGATTTGCCTGTCCCTGTAATTCTATAAAAATGTAGTGTAAATAATTACAAAGTGAGGGAGAGAGGAGAGTTGGTGTGTTACGAGATAATGAATGATCAGAGGAAGGATATAGATTCAACGCTTTGGGACTTGAGGAAGTAGTGAGGGATAACTAGCAGAGGAGTGAGGTAGAAAATGAGGATCGCAGGATCACACAGGACAAAAGGTGAAAAGGAGAGGAAGAGTGAAACTAAGTCACTGAAACCACAAAATGCCAATGCTCTCTCTGTGGTCTCTCCAGTTGAGGAGGTCTGTCTGAAGTTACAGCCACTGACAATGGCCGTCTGTCTCTGTTGGTGCCCACATACAAAAGCCACTGTTGTTTTTTATAAGGCTGGCACCAAGGACTGAGGCTACCGGAGAGGGAGAGATCCTTGCTTCTGCTCGGCTAGCCAGCTTGATGGGCATACGAGACTTTACCACGCACACGTACATGATTACACATTCAGACACGCTGGGGTTGTTACAATTTCAACTATATTGAAAATGAATCAAAATTAGCTTTCAATTTCATAATCAAAATCAAGGACAGAATCAGCAATTCTCACAGTATTTTTTTTTTCTCTCCATCCCTAACTTACTTCCAGTGTACGGCGCATGTCCAAAGAAAAAAGCAACACTTCAAAGATGACACAGCATAGCTTACTGCTATCTTTTTAAAAAAGAATTTGAAAATGTAAATGACAGTTGTCAGGACATAAAACCAATAATCTGTTGATCTTTCCGAATCCAGACTTGATATTAAACCGTCAAAAAATCAAATCAAATTGTACTCTTAAAATCAAAAATCAAATTGAGTAATGATTTTGGAGAATCATCCGCACAAACATGTACATACTTAAGCTTTTATGGAAATTCCTCACTAGATATTGTATATGGTTGGAGAAGTGCTAATGTAATCAGACTATTGACTGTGATCTAAAAAAAGAACTGCTTTAATCTGGTTACATGCTCTGCTTATAGAACTATTACATTCAGACTTCTGTTTCCGTGCAGGGCTTGATTTATGACTGAAGATGTTTCATCCCTACGTTGGGGTTTCTCTGTTTTGTGGTGGTGTTCTTTCTGTCATGGTGCTACTGTGGTTTACCTGTGTGACTGTTGTCTTGCAAATTTTGTTAACGCTCTGCTTCAAAGTCCTTTGTGTAACAGCTACAGATCTGTGTCAGAGGTCAGGCAAATCATGACAGCACTAAGACTCACCCTAGTTACACACTCTGTATGTGTGTATTCAAGTTCTGCTACTGATGATGTTGCTTATGGTACCTGGATGGAACCTGGTTTTGTTGTCTTTTAATTATGGTTTAAACTAAGGTAGAAACAGAAGGTGGAAAAAGTTGAGCGATTAACAATCGAGCAGTTTGACTGAGGTGTTGTAAATTACTCAACTTGAATAGTCAGAGTTTGATTAAATAGATGTGTAGAATATCAACAATACATAACATTTGATATGTGTTAATTCGAACACACTCTGACTGCTAACTTATTCGAGGAAACTTGATTAGAAAATGCTCTCCAAAAGAACAGAAGAACCAAAAGTATATCTCTTTTGTTTCTGGTGTTGTAAGTCACTGCCAGAGGATATAATGATGCCTGGAGCTGCAATTATTAGTCGATTAGTTGATTAATGGATTAGTCAAACGACAGATAATCAAAAATTAGTTCCACTTATTTTTAGGGCTGGGGCAATTCGTTGACCTAATTGACATCATTGATCATGAAAATACGTCGATTTGCATATTGTGCGTCGATGCGTCGCTATGAACTTGTGCGCCCGGTCAGAGCATGGATTCTCCCACAGAACGAGCTACAGAGAGCCTTGCTGCGATCATCTAAAGTGTGGGAGAATTTCAGACAGAGACACAGCAGTTTGGCTCTCTTTAGCTCCACAAACTGGACATGACTTATCACAGCAGGACAGACTGCCCTGCATGAGTGCTGGAAGTGAAGCACCGACTGACCTGTTGTCCTCCTGCAGCTGCAGCAGCATCATCCTGTTTACTTTGTGTCAGCACCCAACCACGACATATGAGGATTATCAGCACGTGGAACAGGTTTCTGTTACTTTAAATAGATTTTCTACAAGTTTCTTCATCACCCTGGTGTTAAAAGTGATGTCTGCACTGCTGCTGTTAACTTTATTCCATGAGTCATCTAACGGTCTTGTTCGGCCATTTTGTAATTTCTGTTTAGTTTGTCAGCCACGTATGAGACAGAAATTGCCTAGAAATAATGTTACAGACGGTCTGTAATTCATTTCAGTCTGCAGAAAAATGATGAAAAGTACTTTCTTTGGCCCACACTGATGCAAAAATATACTGCCAGTGATCATCTTACCTGCAAATGACTCCAGTGATTAAATAACTCCATCTCAAAGCCAGTTTAAATTTTAAGTCAAAATACTGATTTTTTTCATTTCAGTAAAGGGTTCTTAGTGATTAGTTATTGAATTAATATGCATCATAGCTCCTTTTGATTCAAGGCCCAGTATTTTCTGATCATCAACTGGTAGTACTGTTCATGATGTTCAGAATATGACAAAAAGAATTGTTCTTACTATTCCAGTTGTGTTTCTTAATCCACTGTTGTCTGCAAGCACCAGACAGCACGTATGTGTTTCTGATGTAATATCATCAACTGTGCGGCAGAATCAACTGTGCAGTACATGAAAATTGTCACCATCTGACCGGGTGCTACTGTGGTGTCTATCACACAGAGCAATAAAAAACAGTTGATAATGTCATTAGGGACAGGATTCAAAACGAGATAATGAATGAATGCCTTTGTGAATGTCTTTATCCAAAACATGTTGTTGTACAATGGTTGCATTTTAGCAGTGTCCAGTGGAAATTAACTCCCTGAACCTGTGAGCATTGGCTTTTTGCCCCAACCACAGGGAGTGGATCTAGTAAAACTTCCCACCAATAGTGCCTCATTACAAGATAACTTCACATTATCTGTGTTTATATCAACATATTTCATGCCTATTTTTGATGTATGAGATTAGTGAAGGTTGACAGAAGTGGCAAAATTCTAGAAAAATTTCTAAATTTTGCAGAAAAAGTTTTAGCTCTCGCTTGAGGTGGTTTTTCCCTTTTTTGAAAGTTAATGCGCTTTGAGATAGAGACACCTTTTGTGAACAAGTTCTGACGTAACAAACATCCAACTCTCAATTTAACAGCTGTTTTTGCTCCGAGAAGAAGAAGAAGCTATTTGTACTGCCATGAATACAGCTGACGTGAAAGAATAATTACAACTTTCTCAATAGAAAAAAAAAAAAAATCCTGAAGACATTCTTCTCTCATAGATGGCCAAAGTGACAGGGTTCATCTCTTTTTCTTCTTCTTCTTTCACTATGTGTCAGGCAGGTATACTGTCAGTCTGTTTAAGTTTGAAAGACTTCATTACACCAGCTTCACCTGAGATGCGACCTGAGTGAACTGTTACCGTGTCTGACTACATGGGTTCTTCTTGAGTCCAGCTTTGTCTGGTTACACCCAGTTTTGTTTTTACTCGCAAGCTTTGATTCATGGTGTCTTTCAGGTCGATTTCCAACTAGTATCTACTCTGACAACTACAATTATTCGAGACAAAACGGTCACATTTTCAGTATCTTTATTAGTTGAGACTGGAGGTGGGATCTTTCCTGTTGCAACTCTCATATGTGACTTTATCTGAGATTACAAGGTTACATTACACTCAGTGAGCTAGTCAGAGAAGTTTTTGAAGTTTACTGAGCTTCTCAAATTAAATAGTCTCTTTTTCTTTCAAGCTCTGTTGTGTGCGAGAACCCGCTGTGAAAAATGGTATGATTGAAAGATAGACAGGGGGAAGCGAAGTTAGACCCAGAAGTTGCTTTTCTTGAAGTGCTGACAAATATTCCCTTTTATTGTTCAGAGAATTGCTGAGAGTTCAAAGAGAGAAACAAAGACAGGAATCACAGCTGAAATTCAAAGTAATTTCTCACAGTAAGGCCTTTTCTTTCTCTCCAGAAAAAGTCGACATTTCGTTGCAGGGCTTTCATCTGATGAGCTGCAGAAACGTTTGTTATTTTAGGCGGCGATGAAGTTAAGTGGAAACCAAAACCAATCGGTTTGATGAAAGTTAATGGAAGGCTTGTCTATCGCCTTGTCAAGCGTGGAATTCAGAGATGAGTGGAGTGGAAGTTAACTGGATCTCAGCACAGGAACAACTTTCTTTTCCCATCGAGGGAGTTCATTGGGGAATGTCGCTGTGACCAATCAGTTGGTTGAAAGTTGATTAACCCCCACAACCACCAGCTGACCACCCCCTAAGCCACATTTCAATAGAAATCTTTGGGTGGGCGCTTAGAGTAGTCCCCCACTGGCCGATGCACACACGTGTGTGTACATATATATATATATATATATATATATATATATATACACACTGTAAAACATTGCTCCAGTGCCCATTATGCAAGTGTATAAATATACAGGCACACTTTTATTTATGTAAGGGTTATGTTTGCAGGTCTGTGAGTGCATTGATGATTCTCTGAATGTGTTTGTGTGTCTGCTGTATGCCAGACAAGTGAGGAATTGGGGGCGTGACCCCGCACTGAAAGATAGAGAGGCAAGGGGATGGTTTTGTATCCATGGCAATAGAGAGAGTTGGAGCAGGAAGCCGACAGGAAGTCAGGGTGTTCGACGCGCCATCGGGGGCTCTTCCGTTGTCATGACGCTGTGAACTGTTGTCATGGAAACTCCACTGATTCAGGCTGAATGCTGATGGAAAACATGTCGACCAGATTCTTCAATGAAAGTGTATCATCACAGCCTCAACACTTGTTGATAAGTTCAGTGATTAAAGTTATACTTTTAAATGGATGAATTAATATGTATAATCTGCAGTATGTAAACAGCATTTTCAGTGGTTTAATATTAAACAAAGCTAAGACAGAAAATCCCATGTCAAAATAATTTATTCAAGCCCTTTATGAAGCCAGTTGTCTCTATGCTTTACTTTGTTCTTTGTGTCCCTTTTTATGTTCTTCTTCTACTGATTAAAACAGCAGCAGACTTCAGGCTCTGCTCTCCTCATTAAATAGTGATCAATCCTATTAGATACCAGAAAATCTTTAAGAGTCTTTTTTTCTGCCAGAAGCTGCTATAGTAGTTTGCAGCCCGCTCCACTGAAATGTTGCAGGATTACTAATCGCACACATGCACTTGTGTCTCCATCACTTCAGAGAACATTACTGTGAGTACATTTACATGTACAAAAACATCACGTAAATCATGTAAACAGCATATTCTGTTTGGATATTCCAATAAGGCCTTATTCTGAATGCAGCATTTTCTGATTAAGACATGTGGAATATGCAGATGTAATTTGGGTTTTAGGAGTATTCTTCAGACATAGAGTGCATTCAGAATATGCATCTCAGTTGGGATTTTTAACTGCAGTTAGCGACACACAGCCTCTTGCCTGTCAGCTCCGCGCTGTCAATAAACCAACTAGCCAATAGTTTGCAAGGCTGGGGTAGAGATACATGCACAAAAGAAAAGCCACCTTTGTGGTAGGAAGAAGAAACACACTTACTTTTTAGCATTATGAAAGACTTTGATATTAACAGATTTTGGATATGCGTAAATTAGAGTTGGGCCAAATAATTTTCAAACTGTTTGATATTAAGCCAAAAATCGAATCAGACTGATAATACAGACTTTAACCACCAGACATCACAGCTACTCCCGGGTGGAACGTAATGAGTGGAGTTGCAGTGTTTGGATTCTTAGCGTAATGCAACTTTAACGACACAAACAGTTGATCAAAACATGGCTTTTTACTTACCTTTCCATCTTCTATGTTGCAGACTGAGCTGACAAAGTATAGGTGACTAGCTACCTTGCTAACACAGCAAACAGTCAGGGACGGGGTTACAGCCAAGTTATATTGAAAAGGGAAAATGATGGGGTCTCTTTTTATTAACTTTCCAGTAAGGCTGCTCAGTTAATCACAATATTATTGAAACTGCAATATGGCCAAGTGCAAAATCATAGAACGTGTGTGTTCATGTCATGTTCATGTTCATGTGTGTGTTTTGTCACACACTTGCGATTTGCAAGTGTGTGACAAAACAGTATAATGAAGCACTGTAGTGCTGCAGAGGTGCCCTGGCCTGCAAATCTTGTTCTTCAGATGTAAGAAAATTTGTCACGTCATTTGTCACATCACCAATATTTTTTCTGTGAAAATGAAGACTGTGACGCAAAAATGATCATTCCTACTGATTGTATCGTAAATAGCAATTTCAGTCAAAATAATCACAATCTGACATTTTTACCACATCGTGTAACCCTACTTCCCGGCAGTGTATTTAATAAACTAGTTAGCAACTTGGCTCTGTATCATTAGCTGTGACACACACTCTGCTACAAGTGCTGAAGAGATGGCCCACATTTCCCATGATGCCTTTTAGTGCTGGAACACATAAGTAAACTTAACAAAACTACTAAGTTTGCTGTCTTGGCTTCCAAAATACTTGTGTTAGTAATGTGGTTGTAATGTGTCCATTCAGAACATTGTGGCTTATGTTGTTGCTAATTGTCATTTTTGTACTGGATTATAGTGAACCATGACTAAGGTGGCTGTTACATTTCTTGACGTCAGCTGTATTTTGTATACCTAATTGTGAGTATTGATCCTGCATTGATATTGAACAGGAATCAGCAATGTTGAGAGCCTTCTATTATATCCTGGGCATATACCAGAAACTCACATTTATATTACATTTCGATAAATTAAATGTAGTTGAATTATGTAGAATTAGCCTGGTTTAGGTTTATACACTTCATTAGACTTTAAATATCGCAACAAAGACCTTTTGAAGAAGGCAGTTTAAGGAATGAAAGAGGGGGGCTGTATTCGCACAGTTTTCCTCTACTGGTGGAGAACTCATGGAGTGCATGGCTGCATGTAAACGGAAATATTACTGTAGTATTTGTTTTCATTTACCATTTAAACAGCTTAGTATATATAATATAAGGGCAAAACTGGAGTATTTTGTGCATATTAACATAGTCATTGACTTACGTTCATTTACTGGATACCCCACCTCTAAACACAACCCCTACTTGCCACTACCTTAACCCTAAAGTTTGATAATTTTACATTACACATGAAATTTTATCATTTACATTATGGGAACTGATCTTTGTCCCCACAGCATGAGCAATACATGTCTGCATACAGTGCACATAGACACGTACTATACACAGTGTGCAGTATTTTCTCAATTTGTGCCGAGCAGATGGAAATGGTGCATCTCGCTGCTCTAACTAGGCAGGCAGATTAGTGAGCCACACACACACTCACACTCACAGTTCCCTCACAACTGAGGTGGACATGTGCAATCATACATGCTCAGTGGATAAACCAGAACTCGCTGCCTGCATGCACAGAAAACACACTTGGGGGGTGGTGAGCACTTGGGTTGTAACATTAAACACGCACACATAGAGACACACACACATACGTCCGCCAACTGGCTGGCTTCCTTTAGTCTCCCGTGCGTTCTCTCTTTGTATGTGTGTGTGTCCTAAATGTCAGCTCACATCACACACTCTAACTGCTTACACATATATCATGGTTTAAATGATCTTCTTTTACTTGTATTTTCACCTCATTTGTCAGAGATATGGATCTGTGCCTGTCCATGTCTGAATCCCTGCATGTGTGTGTGAGCATATGTGTCACATCTATGCGGGTCATTTATTCATAGCTTCTTGATAAGACATGTCCTGCCTGCCTGGTTCGGTTTTTAGCCTGGAGCAAAGATTTGAGGTCAGTCCCCTGCAGGGTCTCTGCCACTCACAGCTCATCAAAAATATCTCCGCTCCAGGGTAAAATGTGGAAGAAACATGTTCATCCATCCCTTTAACACCTAGTTTTAACCCAAGCCTGGCTTGATCAGTTTGTAACTGGGCAGCTCAAAGTAAATAAAATGCGGGTGTAGCAGCAAGAACCACTGAGGGAGAAATACAGTTTTACTGGCTTAACAGCACTGAAGTGAAGCCCACAGAAAAAAAACAAGATCTCTCTTGATACTCTCATAATGTTTCTGCATTAAAAATGTCTAAAGCCTGCAGTTTTATTCCAGGCAACATAAATACTGTCATATCCCCTTTACCCCCTCTATTTGCTGTAACTTTGGGGGAAGCACGGCAAACACCAGATGATATGTCAGCCAGTGAGGAAGGGAGTCGATGAATGTAACTAAATGTAACATGAATACAGCTTTAATATGTTACCTTGTCCGTGACCATGATTTCTGCCTGCCTGGTGAAAATATGAAGTATGAACCCTGAAAATATTAGCTAATGAGCTAGCCCTCTGACCCTCAGCCATCAAGCAAAACAAGATCAGGAACTGATGAACCAGAAATAACTTGCAGTTATACACACACAGCGACAAAGTTCGATCCAAAGCCTGATGATCAGTGTTTATATACTGAAACAAGTTGACAGAAAACAGCTTTCCTATTATGTATTCATATTGCCCTATTTTTATCCATGAAGAGAAACTTTTTGTGGTGGGAAGGTTTGGGCAGCATCTGCACAGCCTCCTTTAATTCTCAGCATGGACAAAATCCTGAAGTTCAAATGAAGCACTTAAGGCATGTTACATTTCCAAACTGAAGCTGAAAGAGGCAGAAAGACTCGTCTTTTTTGACCCAAAGCAGCTGCGCTTGCATCACTTGCTGACTCATGCTGTCAGTGTGGGTATTCATTTAAATTGCTGGGAATTCATTTGACTTCATCGCTCTATGAGTTTGGCACACTGGAGCGTAATTGGTTACAATAAACAAAGGATCAGAAATTGGTCTAAATGTCGCTAGTCGCTACATCTATAGCTGTCCCTGGCTTTACCTCTGAAAACTGTTAAAGAAACATAACTCCAGTCTATTACCCTGTAATATGTGAAACCTTTTGTCATGCGGAGACCCAGCAGAATCTGAGAAGTGGTCACTTTTCAGTTGTCAGCAGTGTGTTTTTGGTTCAAGCAGAGCAGTTTTAAATAACAGAACTGTTTGGTTTTATAAGGCTTTTGTGGAGCCAAAGGGCTCCAAAGGAATTTGTGATACCCCATCTGGCTGGACATAGTGGGGTGTTACCTGACACTGTACGAGTCTGGGGGTGTGTGTGTGTGCGTGCGCGTGTGTGCTTGCATGTGTGGGTTTTTAACCCACAGCTGTTCAACTGTATTACCACCTCCAACACGGGGCCCCAAATTCTCACGGTCACCTCAAAACTGACTCCCTTGTCCCCACCATAACAACTGGAGTGCAAGACACTCCACACACTCTGTTGACACACACACACACACACACACACACAACACACACACAGACACACAGATCCCAGTGATAGACTTGTCTGATAAGGTTTTATATTGCAGCTTTAATGCTGTCGTGTCCCCGTGGAACAATGCAAGGTTTGTTTAGCACTCAGAAACAATATCCTCCGTTTAATATGGAGTCTAATCTCATTAAGTCATAACCTGGGCTGTTGGACTTCACTGTGAGGCTTCGTTCATTCAGCCGAACAGAGGAGATGAATAGGAGATGTCTCCCATGCTGCAGCATGAGTAGCAGGGCATAAATGGACCATAGAGCTTCCTAAAATGCCTGGGTACATGCATACAGTATGTAGACAAATTTGTAATTTTAAAGGTTCGATATATAATTATATATTCCTTAATGTTTCTTATTGGCTGTAAATGGGGAGACTTGCTATTCTAATTCCTTATCCACAAAACAAAAATCTTAATTTTCTCCATATGTAATTAAATGTTTGAGATTTAATTAAATGGGTAATTAAATGGCCGATATTGTCCCAGCAATTAAATGGGCATTTAATTAGATGTGTAAATAATGGCTGTGTGCAGTGTCCTATCAGGATTTAAGTTTAAATGTTCTATATCCAGACAATAAGTTATAGATCCTCTCTTCTCTGCTTTGTCTATGTGTAGCCACCCTGTTAATTGTCCTGTGCATAGTTTCTAATAACCTGCAGCAGATCAGACAGAGGCTGACAGTGTGAAGCTAAGGCAACAGAGAGAGTGAATGATAGAGAACTCAAGCGTACTAAATCAACCAGCTGACACTCAACACAGCTGAATGCTATATAAGTTATAGTCTGGCCCCTTGAGGCATGTGCCTATATGCATATGTGTGGATGAATGTGTGCGTGCGCGTCTGTGACACTGAGGTCAGCAGGTGTCACGTTTTATGTGACACGGATGTTGTATGCTCATCAGTGATCAGTGATGGCAGTTGTCATCTGGAGTCCTTTTCCGTTTCCAAAAGATATTTAACAGTAGTTAATTTAATTTGTAGTTCACTGTAGGAATGCTATTCATTATGTGCTGACAGGGCATTATTGATATACTAAAAGGTCCAGTGTGTAAGATTTAATCAAATATAATAGCCATAGTGTTTTTGTTATTTTGGAATGAGCTGTTTATTTCTACAGAGGACATAGATCCTCTGTAGAAGGTGGCTGCCATGTTTTTACAATAGTCATGAATGGACAAACCAAACACTGGCTATAGATAGATCCTTTTTCAAGTTTTGCCACCACTGTAGGT
Organism: Lutjanus argentimaculatus; assembly: GCA_034769285.1. Lineage (NCBI taxonomy): Eukaryota > Metazoa > Chordata > Actinopteri > Lutjaniformes > Lutjanidae > Lutjanus > Lutjanus argentimaculatus. The sequence goes on along the minus strand of JAWZSL010000020.1, from coordinate 15,135,961 downwards.
TTTCCTACACACTTAGAAAGAGAGAGTGTGGCGAGTTGGTTGCAATCTGAAACCTCACGACTAGATGTCATTAAATCCAAGACACTGGTCTTTTAAAACTGAGAGCTGCTGAAAGAGCAGGAATTGCATTGCATTTGCATTTTTTTTTATTCTAATGAGACCTAAATAGGTTGTAATAGGCTGTATTGCCAAAGATAAGGGCCAAGGGTTCAATTGTGTTGGATTTTGGTTCATTCATGGCTCCCATGGTATGTGTGCTAATGACTTTGGTCATCCCCTGACTTCCTCTTGCACCACTGTGAGGTTGAAAATTTTAATTTAGCACCATCATCAAGTCAAAGTTTTTATGTGTCAACTACTTTGTTTTAAGACCAAATACTTGCAATAAATGACAAGATGATGAAAATGGAAAACACACCTGCTGAACCATCAGCATGTTAACATTTTGGGCATATTAGTATGTTGACGTTAGCTTTTAGTTCAAAGCACTACTGTGCTTAACTGTGTGTTCACATTACCCGCGACACAGCTACAGAACGGCCAAATGTGGTCGGCTACATTGTCGCCAAGTCACCGGTGAAGTGCTGCTTAGTGTTTGTTGATGTCAACAAGCTCTAATCAGCAGCTTGCAAGTATAGTCAGCAAACATGGATCATCAAACTACAATTTTTTTTGCTGATGTCCTTGTTAATACAGCAAAGGAATTGTGAGGAGATGGGATACGGAAGTCGCGAAACACTGACATATGATTGGTCGACGTGTCACTGTGTTGTTTTGGATTGGAAACAATTGAGGCCAGCTCAGCATTGATTTGTAGCGCCTCATGCCCGTGGGTCTAGGACATGAAAAATATCCATCAAGGAGAAAACCTAATGGTAGAGGTTGTTATATTTTGTGTCAAAATCAAGTACTTTGTACACTCATTCATCCACCAGCCTCCACAAGCATAGTTTTTGCTGTGCTGTACAAATGCTTCTTTCCTCATGCTTTGGTACTGAATGAGCTGAAAACATAGTTTGTTTAAAGCTGATTGAACAACTGATAAAAATGCTGTCATTTTTCTGGAGAACTCACACAGTGTCGTTTATCAGCCTTCAAACTAAACCCTTCTTGGATGAATAAACCCACTGAACTGTACAGACACTTCGTTGGATTGAACACAAGCTCTCTGTCCCTGGAGGAACACAGCGTTTCATTTAATGGGACAACAGTAATCACATCCACTGTTCAAAAACAGTTGTATTGGTGTTAATGCAGCAGATGAAAAATTCCCTCATCGCAGGGATTCGGGCTAAATCAGCCCCAGGAGTCCTATAATCCAACACGGTGCTATTCATTAGTGTTCAGCTGGGACATCCTCACTTATCCCAACACTAACATGGAGCCAGCTTCAGGGAATCATCCCTGCAGCGACCCCATCCCAAAAAACTGCCATGTAGAGCTGTTGCTGCATGTAGTTTGAGAAAAAACATTTAAACTAGTCACTGTTAATTCAGTGCAGTTGCAAGAGTTTTAGATAGGAATGGTCAAACATACACGCCAAGCCTCACAAACTGCAATAGACCAGCTAGTTATATTTCTTTGCCCATAAATCTATATTTGATTGAACGAAACAAGTTCATACCCCCTCCTTCTGGGTCATTGAAAGGTGTTCTAGGAAACATAAGAAATCAGTAACTGAAGAAATGTAGAGGTCAAGGCCAAGTGCCAAGCCAAAGCAGTACATTTCCACGCTTCATCACAAAATCACTCCGGGAATGAGCAGAACATGATGGATTGATGCAAGAGGATCTGAGCGGACACACTATCCTGTTGGGGAGGGTGAGAATAGATGGTTACAAGTTCATGACCCTTGCCTTTGTGATTGATTTGGCAGCGCTTGTGGGCATCGTGATAACAGTTTGGTTTAGCAAACATTCATAGCAAACATTCCTTTGCCAGGTATTTTGTCAGAAATACATTATGAGAACAAATGATGTATGTTTAAAGCTCTGGCTCCTTCTTTTTCTCTGCAATAGCTGAAATTGATCGGTACGCTTTTTTGGTGAACGATCATGGGCAGCGTTCACTTAGGTAACAAATACATTGCTTCACAATAAAAACCATTAACAGCAGGAAAGGATTGCATTGGCATGAACTAATTCCAACTCTAGTACAAGGTTTGGAGAGTGAACAGTAAACTGTGAGGCTGATGAAACTGAGATAACATTACAGCCAGTTACGTGCCAGCATGCACCATTTCTGATGAGTCCCTCCAACAAAAGTTGGCAATGTGGCAGGAGTGGTGGACTCTGCCAATAACAGTTATCACTATTATATTTCAATATATAGAGGTAAATGCTGAATGTAAAGTCATTCACTTCCACTGAAAATGTCCCCATTGTGGGACTAATAAAGGAATCTCTTATCTTATTGCTGAAAAATGCAAAGCATAGTGTAGAAACAGGGTTTTATTGAGTGAAAATTTTAATTTTAATTATAACTTAAACAATATTTCTTTAAAAAGCAAAAACTGGCACAAGGCAGCTTTTCATCTGATTGAGATATAAATTATTGGAAATGTAAACGTAAGAAATAATACCCTCTGAGGTGTTCATTATCAGGAATTAATGGACAACAGTTCTTTACTTCCTGTTCATTATCCTGTATACACCATGGACAAAAAAATTAAGACCATTAACTTATATTGTCATGCATGTTTCGAAAGTCATACCTCAGTTTTCCTGGTAACGCCTGAGAGTTTGACAATCATTACCATTTCATAAGGTTCTTATGCATTGGAAGTGTTGCTCACTATTCCAGTAAATATGTATAACCAGAGATACAACTTGGCAACGTGAGATACTTCTTGTCCAAACAGCTTATAGAGGCCTTTGGCTCAGCTACCAGCCAGAAAGCTAATGTTATGCTAGCATGATTCAGAGTCAATATCATTGCATACCACTGACAAAAGAAAGTTTAATAGCCAATGTGATGTGAGACGATCGCTTATGTGATGCGGCAGTGTACTTCTCTCATCTTGTGTGTTGCAGTCTCCATCCTGTGGTGTTCAGAAGATGAAACACTTGATTCTCCTGGTGTTAACTCCTTGCATCGATTCCTCCTTTTCTTTTCAGTCTCTTTCTTCAGCTGTATCCCAGTTATCAAAGTTGTCATATAAATGGGCTAAAAGAAAGGTTGAAGTCACTCTTTGCTGTAATTAGATGTTAGCTTATAACATGTTCAATATGTTGTAAACAGGCTTTGACAGCATCCCTGTTGCTATGGTTACTCGTTTCAGTGCACTAATTTGGAACGGTAAACAGACAGTTTGATTGGAGCTACTATTAGGTGTCAATTATAAGTAATTAATGGACACCCTGCAGCCAAAGAGTCACCCATTCACCCAGACCATAGTATGATGTGAAGTAATCCCATTACCAGCTCAGAAAGATCAGCAATTATATTTTACCAACACTGAAAATCTGTGTTTGCACTTCAGCTAACCACTACACAATTTAATGAAGATCAGCTCAAAAGTCCTGCGATGTGACAGGAATTTTAACATCCGAATGATTGACAAGTGAGAGCTAATGATCTTCACTGACTGCATTGCCTCAACATGTTTTGGTCATATTGCATGTTTATGAGTGGTGCTCCTGGAGTAAATGATCCTCAGTGACTCACACACTCGTATAAGAGGAGCTCGTAGTCAGAGTATCAGGTGTCTGGCTGACACACATCCTCTTTTTGCTTCATTATTCACTGACAGCCGTGGAGTACTCACTCATGCCAACACACGGGGCATAATTCAAATTGGACTGAAGCCTACTTTTGTTACAAATTTACAAGTGGAAATCAGTCCTTCACTCCCACCCATTTGCCCTTGATTCAGGCATTGAAATTGAGGTTTATATATGTGTGAAAATGAAACTGAGCATTGTTGGAAAACTGCATGTCTGTTGACCTTTACTATATGAATAAAACACCATATATAGTAATGTCTTGGTTGCCACCTGAACCTTTAATGTTAGGTCTCTGCAGCCTCCTGAGAAATCCGATAGAACAGATAGAGTACAGATGGGTGGAATAATACAGTGATTCAGCTGTGAGCTTCATGCATGGCCGGCCTGCAGCAAAGAAGTCCCATCACTATCCGCTGTGCTCTTAAAGCCGAGCACCGGTGTCTCTTTGCTCCTGGCTGCTCACCTGAGCAGCTCTGTTTCATCAACTCAGTCCTCTGCTGCCTCCAGTGACTGACAGCTTCTGTATCTCTGCCTCTCTTTAGCACTACTGCTTTGGCAATGTGCATGACTCAAAACGTCTATCAAAAATGAGCAGCTCCTATTTTATCTTTCCAAAAACCATGTAATGTTGTTATCTTCCTGTGACCAGCTACATATTATGGTTCACAAATGGCAGGTATTAACATTTCACGTCTTTCCGATTTGTGCACAATAACCTATCCAAGTGAAATAATGTGTTGATTAGTCAGTTCAGGCCATTAGTCTAGTCGTTACACGTTTACGATATTATTTTCATCATTTAAATATATATTTTTGGGGCATGAAACAAGCCTGTTAAATGCTAGACGGCAAAAGCTGTAATGATTCTCAATGTGTCAGAACAACCAGCAAGGAGACTAGAGTTATTTCATCAGAGTGTGACTTAAATACAGGAATAAATAGCTTCCAACTGCTTCACGCCTTCTGTCCCTGCTTGAACCCGCTGATGGTTGCTGGATCTAACTGGGTTTACCAAAAGTATCGGTACTTCAGTACTTTTCAATACTGCCATTTAAAACAATACAATACTAACATCCAATAGTATTGAAAGTACCAAAGCTATAAAAAACAAAAGATCTAAGTGCTCTCTCAAAACCTCAGTTCACTTCAGTCTTTATTCTCCTTTGTAAAATATGGCTTCCAGCAAAACTGGATAGTTTTCATTACTTTTTCTGTAGCAGCACTGTGTGCAGGTTGTTAATTTAAAAACATCTTTAAATTAATTATGCTATTTTGTGAGCACAAGACTTATTTTCTTTTGTCATGGTATCAAAAGAGGTTTTGAGTATCTTTTTTTTTTTTTAACACTAATTTTGTATCAAAGTTTAAACTTTTGGTATCATGACAACCCTAGAGCTAACCTTACCTTTCCATTTGGTCTAGACTTTTTGACTTTCCCGTTAGACTGTTAGAACCAAAATTACAGGTATGAAACCTTCCTTGCTACTTGGTCTGGGCCAAACACGGGAACCTTGGTCCGACTGAAAGAGTTGGTCTGGGTACGGATCAAATTGAACCATGGTTTGGTTCCTACACAAATTACAACCATAGTCATGTATAGTTCCTTAGTGGCCTTGCATGATTGCAATGTGAAACCAAAACTAACCGGATCAAAAGTATACAATTTAACAAAACATGGACCTCTATTTGGTTTGTACCTTAGTTAGGGCTTTCAGGTGTGAAAGCACTCTAGAATTCGAGATTTGCCTTTGTGCTTTTCCTTTGTATGGACATCAGAGCACCATGACAATGTTAAAAACATGAATATAACATAGAAGACGAGTTTGTCCACTTTCAGATTCTCACAACATTTCCTCCTCCAGTGTCCTTTGTGTCACTTCATTGAATCAGGCTGCTGACACACAGTGGTTGGCTAAGAGGTGTAATCCATCACTGTAGAAAAACTGACTTGGCCAGCTTGTTCCTCTGAGCGCAGCTTCACTTAAATGTTTCAAAGAAACTTTTACTTAATAGTCACATCAGGATGCATCAGCTGACTGACCTGAATAAAAGACGACTGATGTCAAAGTCAGTCCATCTGCTTTTGTGGTTTGGCTTTTGTAAATCTGGGCTCAGACCAGCGGTCAAGTGACCACATGAGGAGAAAATACATTTGACATGCATTTATTATGTATTTCAAAATGTGTTTTATACTTTTGAAGATATTTCAAATGCATTTTTAATGCAGTTCCACCATCTGATTATGCAGTTCTCACGAGTAAATTAAATTCTAAATTCAATCGTACAGTTTCCCTATTTTAGGGCAAAGAAATATTCCAAATACATTCCCTTTTCAAATGGAAATTCTGTCTAATAAGCTCTAAAAAATCACACTGAAAAAACAAGTGATCCTTAGGGTGTATTTGTGTGTGCGTGTGTCTGTATGTGTGTGTATGTGTGTGTGTTGTGGTTGTATGCCAAAGGCAAATTAGATTAAAATCCCTCACAGTGTGATGTTAATGAAGCCATTATTGATGCTACAACCCCACAGTCGACTACATTCTTCACTTTTTCCCCTTTTGCTTGCTTTCATTCATTCCCCTCATCAGTCTCTCCTCCTGTGTGCTAACATAAGTGTAATCACCAAATACACTGAATTTATAGATGGCAGTTTGAATGACTGTGTGCTCTCATACATGCTGGGAAACAAGGCTGCAAAAAAACAATGTTTCTTTCTTTTAAAACACCAATAAAGTTAAGAGTTTAAGTCAAGTTTAGACATTTTCTTGGGAATTTTTTCTATCTATATCAAGTCTTTCTCTTTTTTGTCCCTTACTTTCTTCTTCCTTTTGTCTTTTCAGTACCCACTTATATAGACATAAAAAAGGACGGCAAGCTGTATGTGCTCAGGCCAGTGTGGTCATCCTAACTGTCTTCACTTTATAATATATTGGACAAGTATTTGCCATTCCTGTCAGTATATTATGACACAATATAGGACTATGATCATGTTCCCTAGACTTAATCTTATCATTTCTCATTTTCATTACTTACACATTCTGATTCTTTCCACAATTTATTTTCCTTCAAGGACCATTAACTTACTGCCAAGGTCAAGAATAAACTTCATCTAATGGGGAAGAAGCATTTTGGAGAAAACTGTGATTACATATAATTATAATTTAGTTCAAGGCTTAAGAAATGAGTCACTGCTCAGACTTTTAAAGACCTTTTTGATCCATAGGTAGTCTGTTTTTAGCTCCTCATCTAGCGAGTCAGCAGAGAGCTCCCTGTAACCTCCAAAAGCAGAAAAATATAATTTTTTTTACATTTAGCATCAGTCTCTGCAGGGGGAAAAACAGGAAAGAAGCAAACATGAGTTAAACAAGTGTGAAGTACAGCGTTAAATTCCCCTGTGGCTGCATCTGTATGAGGATTTGTTGAATATTCATTGATGCAGAAGATTTTACAGATGATACAGAAGGGTTTTGTTTTTCAGAGTGGATGAGCTGGATTGCATGTCATGACAAGTTCAGCAACATATTGATAAAACTATAAGAACGCGTGCATGTTGTCACGCATGTGCTGTAATTCACCCAGTGTTTTAATCCGGCTGCTGTACACAGTAAACAATAGGATTATGCTGTGCTCCTCTGTGGCACATGGACAGACCTATAATGTAGTGGGTATGGTGGTAGTTGCCCATGACCCAAATCTGACTCGACACAGGGCTTTCATCTTCTTGGAGCAGAAGGCTTTTTTGGTTTTCTCTGTGTGCAGTGAAAGATCAAAAAAGGGAGGATGTATTGTTTGATGTGGTTTGTTTACCGGTCCTGTTTAAAATGAGTTTTTCTGTTGTAATCTCTATTAACATACGACCCCTGCTCCTTCTTCCTCCTCTCTGTAGAGAGTAGCTCAGCAACACGCTTTGTCAAATTGAAAAAAAAAAAAAAAGAAGAAAATAATGACATTTGAGAAGCTTAAATCAGAGAATTTAAAATTATTAATCGATTGCCAAAATAGTTGGTGATTAATTTGATAATTGATTAATAATTGATTATTCGTTGCAGCTCTAGTCTTTAGTGCTTTAGTGTCACAGTCGATACCCATACATATGCTACATTTCTAGCTGTAGAAAAATCCATGTTCAAACATGAAACGCATATTTGCTAGTATATATATTACTATATATATTTATTTATATATATATTACTAATATTGCAGGGAATCATCAATTATCAATAATTGCTTCATTATTCTCATTTTCATTGAAAAATATACTAAAATGATTATGGCATGTGTTAGGGAGTTTTCCGATCTTTAGGAAAATTCCCTAACAGTGTGATTTCTGCAGAAATCTGTACCAACAAAGATGTTTTCTTGGAGCCACTGCTAGGAATTTTCATATTGTGGTGATTTTGAAGGACCCTGTGGACAAAAGTGGTAGTGTTTCCATAGTTATAACCACTCAATATAATGTCTAAATCTAAATCCTGCTTCTTTTTAACTGGCTAATGTGCTACTCCATGTAATTTTGCCATTGAAAATGTAGACACAGACTTTTTCATCTGATTTCAAGGAGAATCTGACCAGGTAGCAGACAACATGTAGTAGTTCATCTGGAAGTTTTCTGAAATTTGTGTTTTGTTTTTCTCTAAATACTGATATTCTCTACAATTAAATTATAAAAGTATGCCTATGGTATGCAGTGTTCATGCCAGCTATGTCAAATACACTTTGAAATAAAATGTACTTATATTATTATATAGATTCAGTGGATTCTCTGCTATCAGTTACTGTGTTGACCATCACAAATAGAACTGACTTGTTCTTGATGCGGGAGGAGAAAGAGTGGAAGGGAGAGAGACGTGAATATAACATAAGAGAGAGCTGTGCATCTGTGTGTGTCTTTGTGTTATTCAGTGTCCTTATATGTCATGAGGGGGAGAACACGGCCAGGGAGGGACCCAAAGCCATTAGTGCATGTCCTAGTAGCTAGTAGGAGAATCAGCTAGGGAAGTAGCATTCACAGAGGTGCACACTGTGAATCCTCCAGCTGTGACTCCATACATCTTTGTATCGTTTACTGTCCCCGAGTGAAAATTACTACCCTGAAATATATAGCTGTGTGTGTGCGTATATGTTGAGAAAGATGATGTTAATGGTGATGCTGCTCCTTCCTGCACCCTGTAAAGTGGTCTACTGTACGTTGATAACCAATGATATTGTTACTCTGTGTGTGTGTGTCTATCAGTTAGACCAAAGGGTAGTGATCTGCTTCTGCTACAACTCAGACGCCTGTCTCTGTTGCACACAAATCATTTTACACCCTTGAAAAAGATGCTTAGGTGCTGTGTGGCTGTAGAGGGAGCAGCAGCTGAAAAAATGGCCCAGACTGACCAATTAAAATCAAACTGGTGTACTATTGTAAGTGTTGCTGTTGTTACCCAGGTTAAGATTGGCTGTTGGTGCACAAAAAAATCATCTCACTCGGCTCTGCTGGAATACGTACAACACAAAACAGTGACATCACATATGACAGTGTTACTTGGCACATTTTCCTCTCTGACTGAATGAAGTCAGTCTATTTCCAGTCAGGCTAGGTTGTTATGAAATGGATCCCCTGAATGACAGGAAAAGCCCGCCACTCAGCATGTGGCACAGTCACACAGCAGCTGGTCATGGTTTCACCTGTCAGCTTGTGCATTTGTGTGTTTTTGGAATCACAAAATGACACTAATAACCTTTCTCTCATTCTCTCTTCTGTAGTCGTGGCAGCAGAGCCGCTGGTCCGAGGCCTGAAGAAGCTCCCTGAAGATATTGACTGGTCGTACTCAGGTCTGTATGAGCTCATTGTTGTTTTAGGTGAAAGATGTTGGACTGTTGTGTATGTGCAATGTGATGAGAGGACACAAGATTCACAGTGATTTCAGAGGTGTTTTGTTGATAAGAAGTGTAATTTTTGGTTGGCCTAGAGTGTAATCTATAATAATAAAATGCACAGCTTGTGACTGTAAGTACTCCTGATATAAGTGGTGTGAGCATCTTACTACTTAAAGGTGCGGTAAGCGATTCTGGAGGAAGACTGTTGTGTCTCATTTTCAGGTTGTCAAATAAAGTTTTGGAATGAGACTCAACAATCAACTGTCTTACCAAGCTGTGATTGGCCAAAGTGTCCCATTACAGGCTAGATTTTCCAATGCCTGAAAAATCTAGTTTTCTCTCATACCACTTGAAGTACACTTATGCTTGAAGGTTATAATGGAACTTTTGCCCATTGACACAAAAACATATACTGCCTACCCCAGCTTTAAGGCATCTGTTGTGGATCACGTAGACTCAACAAGTCAGTCTCTAAATGCTTCCCTCAACAGAGACTGAGGACAATCTTGTTGCTAAAACTGTGGAAAAAATGAGAGTTTCTTCATTGCAGAGCCAAGCCAAAGGCGGTCCTTTGTGTTGGGGCAGTGACATCATGTGCTTACTACTGAGGAGAATGGGGACAGATCATTGTCGGTTTGTTATTGGCTGTTCTTGCTGCTGTTCAAGCAACTACCTCTTAGACCATTTAGAAATACCAAGACGATCTGTAAGCAACAAGATGTCCAGTTGTCTGGTATTGGAGACGATGGGTCATATAGTGGATCTTAGTGCGAGCACAAATCCATTCTTTGGCATATCCAGATTGTACCCAGATTGATTTTTGGAAGGACTGGACAGCAAAAAAACACGTGAAATGTGATTTTCTTTTTTTGTATGTGTATGGCACATTTTGGGGGGGTGTCTTTTGCGTCACTTGCACACAACATGCAAAGATGGCTCAGAGTGGCATGGAGGACAACAGAGTTTATCTGTTCTGCACCACAACTTGACAGCACGATTGTGAGGGTGAGATGATATCCATTCCTCATGTCCATGTTTGAAAGCCATGCCACTACCGTACTGATGGCTGTGTTGTTACCACAGCAACCCATGCAGATAGGTTGTTGAGGTCTGGACACACAAATCCAATCTGATCACTTGCAAATAACCGTGCGAACAACTTAAAGATCTGATCTGAGAAAACAAATCTGATTTACCTGCAGTCTGAACAAAGCCTTAGAGGACTGCAACTTGGTTGTTCAATCATCCATTAGTGATATGAAGTTTTAGTAGGAAAGCCCCAGACATCATTTTGCCCTTTGCTTGCCTTCCAAAGTCCCACAGACGCTTCCTAAAAGAAATATTACTGGAGACAGCACCATCATACTGGTAAATGTCAGTGTGAACAGTCAGAATATCACACGAATTGAAGGAATTGTCTGTTAACATATCCCATGAGAGAGCCTTGATCTGTCTTCGACCATATGGTTGTATGACATCAGCTAACTCAGCACAAAGCCCCCACTGGGCTAAGCTGTGGTCCAGCAGAAACAAAGAGTGGACACAGACAGACAGTAATGGTCCCAGAGGGACAGATTAGCCGCTTAATGGTCGGGGGGAATCAGGAGGAGCGATCAGGCTCAACAGGTCAACAGCGGGCTAAATACAGAGCTATTAAACTTATTAACCTGTACCCCAAGAGGATTGCTGGTGATAACTGATGCATGTCATTTGAAACTCATAATATTGTACGAGCTGGAGGAGGTGCACTAAACATATATTCAATAAAATCAAATGGATATTTACTTCTAAATTTTCAGGTAATTATATTGATTGCAGGAAAAGTGAACAAAAAAACTGTATTGAATTTTTTTCATCATAAAGATAACTGCTTTATTTTTCAGCCATAACTATTTCTCACAAATAAGTTATAATTACTTGTAGGGACATTTTGAGCAGCCAGTAACAAGCAGAGAGTTGGCAGTGGTGTTCTTCGGTGTGCTAGATCCAGTGTTTGGATCTGTTCTTTGAAGCCCTGCCTCTCGGCTGCTTAAAAGAGGAGCCTCCTCTTGCAAAGACACACAGTTAATGTCACTCTGTCACTCAAAAACGTGACACTGTGTTCAAGAGCCAAAATGAAAAAAAGGAAATGATGTTTGAGCTGCAGAGCCAGCGCCCGCTCGATGAATAAACACTGCATTTTTCAAATTTTTTCATTTATGAGAAAGTGTGTGAAGATTCCCCATCAGCCTGTGCACTTTCAGGCATCATTCTTTTGCCTCCATTTCTGAAAATCCCCATTAAACCATGACAAAACCTGACACAGGTCAATGACTGCAGATTTTGTAAAATTTATGGTGTGGATGATGGGTTAATGTACAATGAAATGATCAGGCTTTTATGGTAGATGAATAATTTTAACTTTACTTTTATAGCATCTTTTAAAAGTAGAGTTTAGTGCTTTACAGACAAAGCGAAAGCAGGATACCCAGAAGGCCCTGTAACAACACTATGCCAAACAATAAGGCCAAAGAAAACCAAGACAAAGTTAAGATAAAATTAAAACAACGAATGAATGAATGAATGAATAAGAACAGTAAAAGAGATAAAAACAGTAAAAAGCATGGCGATACAAATAAACGCAATTAAAAGATGACATCACATATATAAAAAGTTATAAAAATGGGTTTTAAGACGTGATTTAAAAGAGGTCACTGATTCTGTAAGCCTCATCTACTCTGGCAGGTCGTTCCAAAGCCAAGGGGCCTGATGGCGAAAGCACGGTCACCTTTAGATTTAAGCCCCAACTTACAGTAAAACCATCCAGAAGGGCCCCACCTGACGATCTAAGGCTTCAAACAGGCTCATAAGGGTCAAGATCTAGACATGCTTTGAAAGTGATCGATCTTAAAATCAGTTCTAAATCGAACAGGGGGCCAGTGGAAAGAAGCCAGTATTGGGGTGATGTGCTTTAATCTGTCAAAACCAGTAGGAAGCTGCTTCATTCTGAACTAGTTGGAGGCGAGAAAATGACCTTTGGTTAATGCCAGACAGGAGGGAGTTACCACAGTCAAGCTTAGAAAAGATAATGTGTGCATGACTTTTTCCAGGTCAGAGTGTGAGAGCATTGGTTTAATTCTGGATGGTTTCTTATTCGTATAGGGACCACGGACACATTCAAAGAGATGCAACATGATTTCGGATTTTGAGTTATTGAGTTGAAAAAAAAAAAAATCAGTAAAACAGCAAACAGTCTTAAAGTCTTATCAGTGTCACAAAATGAAGGTTGACAACATTAAAGAATGGCTTTTTCATTGCTAAGGCAAATTTGAACAATATATTAACTGTAAACAGTCAGTAGGTACTGAACTGAACTGAAATGAACGTATAAGAACATTAGCTCTGGCGTTCGGTACCCAACCCTACTGATGACAAGAAGCAAAAAAAATACTGTATACGCTATCTCAGCTGTTTGTTCTGAATAACTCTCTTTATCTCACTTGATAAAATGGATAACAGTGACATATAAAACCCCAAACAAAATCAAATTATTGCGACGGGACTAATTTGTTACACTACAACAAATATAACTACATAAATTTATTCATTACTTTGTTGGGTCTGAACTATGAAAGGATGTTAAATGAACACTGTTAAATATGAAACCTGGTCATGAGCCATGTTTTAACAGATTTTTATTAACGCAGTGGCTCACACACACGCTACAGTACAGCGGTAAGCTTTTGTTTATTCGACTTGTTCCTACTCATATTAGTCAGAGCAGCATGAATATCAATGGGTGCACATGTAGTCTCATCTTGCAGATTGTTTTCTTTCCCTCTGTCAAATCTTAACAATCAATTCTTGGGCACATACACCCTGCTTGACAAAGTGTAATAGGTTTTTTTGTGCAATACACTGAAATGGTCATGAATGATGAAAAGCCTGTCTGCAATAGAAATGAAGTGGAGACACCCTTTCTTTTCCCTCTGTGTCTTTTTGCACGTCCATTTTTAATCTTGCTTTGTGTCTCTTGATCTTTCTTTCTTTCTTTCTTTCTGATTCTTATAATCATTCTATATTCTGTACATCACATTTTCTTCTCTGCTGGGTTTGGAAGTTCATCATCACAACTGAAGGCAACTCAGTGGCAGTTCATTGGGATTCATTGTAACTGTAGCCATTCCTGTCTAATGCATGTCGTGTGTGTGTGTGCGTGGTGTTTGTGCGCGTGGACACAATCTTGTTTTTCTGAGCAGCTCTGTTTCTTGCCTTGTGCTGTGCACCGAGTCGTGAGTAAAAGCATTAACATGTGAAAGAAACGCACTTCATTGTGAGGCACTGTGCACAGTTTTTTAGTTGGGTCAGAAGTGGGAGGGGGGACAAAGGGAAATAAAAGAAAGAGGAGGGGGCAGGGGAGTGAGAGAGTGAGTGACAGAGAGAAGAAAAGTTGAAAAAGAAGAACCTATCTGAAAGGAAGAGGGAGGCAAAGGAGGAAAGTTTAAAATTAGGTGACATCAAAATCACAATACACCTTTTCAAAGTGCTTGAGCCTAACAAACCATGGTTGTTTGGTTTGATTTTTATCAAAATGTTTAAATTTTTAAGCAGCTAAAACATAATTACTGTCATAGTTTTTTTTTTTTTTTGCTTAATGAGGAATTACCAGTGTAAACATTTTTCACCGCAACAACCCAATTAGTCCTATGTTTTGTCAACCACGCTAGGCTAACAGATAATAGTTCTTTAAATTGAAGATTATTAGTATTTGTAGGCAAAAAATTGTGGTGGATTCTGTTACAAAGTAAATCTGTAACATATTGATAGAATTACATGCCCTTTGTATGAAACAATTGGCATTAGCTAACAAAGTCAAATCCAACTTAGTATATGAGCAGTTTATTTGCACAATGTAAAAAACAGCATTTTATACCTGTATACTATGATGAAGTAGACCCAGTCTGTAGAAGTGTTGGTCTTGTCATTTGTTTTGTATATAGCCACATTTCCACTGTATGGTATGGCTCAACTCTTAATTTTAATGTTGACAGCTTGGTAAAAGGTATTTAAAAGTATTACCATTAAGCCTGCAGGTACATTGTGCATGTTCCTTCTCCATGTTGTTCTTGTCATTCCTCTGCTCTGTCTCCAGGGGGTCCCTGGGATCCTTCTGCCTGGAAGACACCCCCAGGGCCCCATCTGTTATGTGTGTGTTTGTGTGCATGTGTTTGTGTTGTGTAATCTGTGCGTTTCCTCTCCCAGGCAAATGCAATGGGATGCAATACATTTTTCAAAGGATACTGTTGAAAATATAACAACAAAACATAAGTCTATATAGGTATACTATAGTGATACTATACTGCTACTACTTGCTTTTTTGGTTGTATTGAAACAGCAGTTAATTATGACAGAGAACCATCAGAGCAGTTGAAAATATTATATTAGATCCTGGATAAAATTAGTAATTTAAGAAACAATATTAAGACCAATCAGATGTAAGACTGAAAAACAATGTTATATAATCAAAATGTTGAATTCATTACTGTTTAAGCTGAGTTTTTGTCCGTTGTCTTTTTTCTTTACCTCTGTATCTGTGTCTCTCTGTCTCCCTCTCATCTTGTGTCTGTTTCTCTGTCTCTTCTCTTCTTGATCCAAGTAAGTCTTACCCAGGGGCGATGCAGGCTTCAGTACTCCCTTGGTGCTTCGTCTAGGGAATATTCACACTCACATACAGATTTTAAATATGGATACATCTGCCTGTCCACATATGTTCATAAAATTCTCTCCTTAATCCATTTCTTTATGTTTTAAATGATCTGACTGGAGAGAGAAGTAGACTGTGGCAGAAACAGAATGTTTGATATGCTCACATTTAGAATCTGATCACACTGTTGGTTAAATAGTGCCCGATTTCCAAGAAAACATCATGTCTCTACCCTTCATTAGTACAGCTGAATCATTAGCATTAGACTAATACAGACAACATGAGAAGCTGTGTGACAGCTCCATCTAACCAGACCCCAGAAGAATTCTTTATGCAAAATTTACACTCATCATGGCAATGCTAAAATGCTAATTTTGGATCAGCATGCAGGTGTGAACAGTTCACATTCATCTTACATTCATTTATTCACTGTTATGTAAATATTAAGTGTAACTGTCACCAATTTTTAAAAAAGTGAAGGGATGATCACATCAAAAGATCTGTTTCTAAGGTACTGTAGCTTCAGTTTTCCCATATACTGAAGAAGTCCTACACGTTAGCAGTGTGTGGAAAAAAGACCACTGCACTGATGCTGTGTGAGTGCCAAAACGAGTTGAACCTGGCTTAAGTTTTGAATAACACAGTGTCATCCAGCACCACCCTGAATTTGACAATCAAGCAAGTTCAGATTCCTGGTAGATTACTTCGCTACATGAACGCCATAATTCCTCTCTTGACCTCACTATCGTTGAGACAGAGGATTAAAAAAATGGTGTGATAACTTTCCAGAGTTGTAAAATCCTGTCTCATAGTATTGTGATCCGCCGTGCAGTGTGTTGTTGTCTGATGAGCTTTTAAACTCATAGATGGTTTACCTGAACTGGAATTCTAGATCATATTTTATTTTCTTGGTGCTAACATGTCCACACCAACACAGCTTTCTCTATGCAGGTATCTTCAATAGAAGGCCTGCTAAAATCTTTTTGCCTTTTATGGATGAAAGGACTGACACCAAACGCAGTCACTGTATCTATGGTAACAAGGTTTGTCAGATGTATATTCTACTTATGTATTCAGTATGAGATGTAATTACAGGTGATTAGCATAATACTGACGGTGAGAAAATAAATAGAGATGTGACTACACCTGCCAGGCTTGGCACAAATTTAGTAAAAAAGAGCTCACCTTAAAGCTGTGCTAATCAATACTTTTATATTATCAACAAATCTAATTACTTTACATTTACAGTAATGTCATATAAAAGGTGTTACCTGCTGTCAGTCCAACAACAACAAGCTGGGTTTATTGCTGGATTTGGCTCATGTCACCCCGGGGCTGACCCTGCCATAACCCCCGCTCAGACCTCCGTGGTGGACACTGACTGAAGTCCAACCTCCCTCTCTCTCCTCTCCTGCCTCATGTCTCTCTTGAACCCCTGTGTCTTTGTCGTCTCTGGAGTCAGAGTCCTGGTTGGAGCCACTGTAAATCACCTTGGTACTGTATTCCTTGATGTCAAACTGGTCTCAGAGACTGCGTTTGGTTCCTTTCAGGCCATGTTCACCGGTGGCCCATTCCATTGCTGCTTACGCAGCTCCGATTTTGGTCCCCTACCTAGCTAATGGCAGCTACAGTTAGCAGTTGCTTTGGTGGTTCAAAGGGTGGCCAATTCATACAAACCACCTTTAATGGCAGATCAACACAGTCAGATTGAATTCATGACACCTTTGGATGACTCATATATAATCCCACAAAATTAGTGTAGTCATTTGAAAGCCAGATCTTCATCCTGCAGGGGATATGATTACATAATTATTGCAGAATCTATCACTGGTTATCTGTTGGGAGCCCTTAACCTGAATTGATTTGAACCCTTTTAAGCGTGCATTACCATGTCTTTGTTGATTTTATTATCATAATTTTAATTAGAAGGGTTTTAGTCTCATAAGGGTCTTAAAGCTGTTGTAGAGGCTTTTCCACTGTGACAAGAGGAGAACAATGAAGCTTTGATCCCAGTTTTTTGAGTGCCTCTCAACCACGAAGCTGCTCGGCTGTGTTTTCTCTTTCTCTTATCTCATGTGCCTGTTGTCTCCTTCTCTGTGTACATGTGTGCGCGGTCACCACCCACTATGTTTTCAACTGCTCTCTTAGTCACCAAACACTTTAGGCCGGCTTCTCTTCTGCTCTAGTTGTTGCTCAGTCTGTGCGGCTGCTCCTGGAGCCTTGTGGGAAACATGAGGTAATGATGCAGAGGTGTGTATGTGTCTTCTTTTATTTGCAGAACACACACCCTCTGTTCCCCATTTCCTTTCCTCATCCCTTGCTCACACCAGTATGAGGCTGTGTTAATGAGTTCACACGGCCATGAGAGGTAACTGTGTGAACTGGGATGATAACCAAAAATTAGGAGTCACAAAGCTTGCGTGTACCAACTTGGCCAGTCTAATCTATCTTCCATGATAGTCACAGGTGGGCAGATTGGGCTCTAACGTATACAAAAATTTAATCTCATTGGTTAAGGTTAACACCAGTAGGCGGAACCAAAGGAGCACATGTTTTTCGTTTCAGTAAATTTTATGCTGCTTTATTTTTTAGTGAACCCACGCTGTGTATGTTCAGATAAGTAGTAAATCAGTTCAGAGAGGCAGTCTACCATTCTTTAATATTTAACTAAGTAACTTCATACAGAGTCTTCTCCTGGTCTTCTCGTGCTCCAGAGACTTTTTCATATTCACACGTCTAGACAGAGCAGAGATCACATAGAGAGCATAGGGGGGACTCTGATTCATACCCTGACTCTTTTTTTTTTTTTTTAGCTTTCTGAATAATCTGACAGGTCTGATTGTCAGATACGCTGGCTGCTGATGTGTGTGACAGTCCATCATTAACATTGTAGATCACAGTGGATGAGTGATGTGTGTGTGTGAGTGTGCAGTCCTTTCTCCGCCATTCATAATAGATTCATTTAGTAGCTTAGATCTTGTCAGCCTCAGGCTCACTTCTTTATGTCAGTCAGTCAATGTGTTTGTGTGTGTGTGTGTGGTGTGTGTGTATGTGCGTGCGTGTGCATGCACGCCTATGAATGCATTCATAGACATCGATTCTGCAGAATAGAAATGACTGAAGTCTCCTCTCACACAGAGGAACAATTCGTATTTCTCTGCTCAGGCTTCTGCTGTGTTCTAATCAAAGAGTTTTCTGCACACTGAGAAACTGATTGAAACACATGACACCAGCCAGTTGCTCTCTAATAGCATTGAATATTGAGGTTTCTTTTGTTTGTTTTTTTTGTTTTTTGTTTTTTTGTGCTAATAAACTGTATCTCATATTAGTTCTAATAATGTTTGTGTTTTCCCCAAAAATGATAGATTTCATCAGCCTTGTGACCTCCTATCCTCTTCTCTTTTCATTTAAAATTTTCCATTTAGCTTTGTTCACCTTCTATCATCTGCACTCACCAGAAACTCTGAAGGCTTTAGCTACACCTTCTTCCTGTTTTGTTATGCATATTATTCTTATAAACTGATATTTAATACCCCAAACTGGCTGTGGAGTAAATAATTCTGTACGTTTCAGCAAGGATTAATTATGGGGAAAGATGTTTTTTGCCGTTTTCTTAGAGTAGCATTGAGACTTGCCCTCTTTATTTTCTGATATTTCTCTAGACAAACATTTTGTGCAGAATTAAGTCTTCTGTTGGGCAACAGACCCACATATTAAAGCAACATTATGCAAGATTTGGCATTTTTTGCGATTGGGTGCCCCTGCACTTTCTTGTGCAATGGACAGCCTCATGGGCTGATTACATTATTTATGATCAAAAACGAGCTAGCTGACAACTATCCACTAGTCCACTAGTCCAACAACAAGAGGGCTAGTTCGGTGTCTGTCTTGCAGCCTTTTGTTTCACAAAGCTCTCACCAATGACTTAAAGCCAGTTCAACATTTACTCTTGCCTGGCAGCCTCATGCTTGGTCACTCTGTCTTTTTCTCTTATTAGCTTCCCTCATCAATATGCCGTTTCATACTTGATGCCTGTGCCATGATGTCCATAGAGGCAGTTGAGCCCAGTTTTGAGTCTATTGCCCACGTGCCCGGATTCAGTGCCCATTCCAGCGCTGCTCCCCGCCAGCATTCCACACTGGGTCCCCACCGCTTTGGGCCTGAAAACCTTCTCCTCTTGTGCTAGTGGTGTAAACAAAATACTCTTTTGGTGCTCTGAGGCCCCACTCCAATCTGGGCAGTGACAGCTAGCTGCACGGCTAACTGAGCAGTTAGTTAACAGTAGCTAGCGGTTACTTCAGCAACAAGTAAAGCTATCTGTCCATCAGGAAACTCCAAAGTAGCGTGGAAGACAGCCAGAGGACATCAGAGGGAAAAGCTTTTTTTTTTTTCCATAAGATATATTCCAGTTTCACCAAAATCAGTGACCTAGTTGGTAGTGTGTCCGTACAGTGATGTGCGCTGAGATCATACTTGGCAACCCAAGTTACACTGTGCAAGAACAGGCATTAGTGGGTGGTCAGTGTAGCATCAAAATGATTTTGAAGCTGTTAGTTACATGATGTTGCTTTAAAGAATTTGAGGAAAATTAAACTGACAATAGAAATTGGCGAGTAACTTCTGCTTTTTGAAAAAGTTCTCAAGTTCACAAGTAAGCAAGCGTAACTAGTTAGGTTGCAGAGAAGTAGCCTAGTGACACATTCAGTTGTCTCTGTTCATCACGTGACCCTGCTGTTATTGGACTTAGCAGTCCCTTGAGTCTCCCAAAGGTGACCTGGTGATCCACAAACTACCTTTATCACAGCTGACATTTTGACTTTCCGCTGCAGGAAACTCACAGGCTACTAATTACATTAACAATGGCCTCATACCATTGAGGCAGCAGGCACAATAGCAGAACCCTGAGTGGAACAGCTAAATAGCATCCAGCTTTTATTAAGATTATTAATTACACCTGCACATTTCCTGCTAAGATGTGTCAATATGCCTGCTGTAAAAAAGACCTATTATAGGGACTGCTAGAGGCTTCATTATTTGTGTAATTAAACTAATTAGTGCCAGTTAATTGATTCATGAATTGTTAATCAAAAATACCACACATTAATTGGTTTCAGCTACTAAAATGTGGGTTAATTTGGTTCTATACCGTTTTGTGTCGTTATAATTTGGGTTTTGGACTGTAGTTTGGGCATTTCTGTCATTCTATGTACTAATCAGTTAATTGAAAAATAAAGCAGTAATCAGCAGTTCTAAATCCATGTGTCTAAATCCACAAGATGCTGCATGTAGAACCTTTTATGACCTAGACGAGGGCCTTCGATGCATAAGACATGGTTAAACTGTTCAACTGCAACTGGTTTATTCTGCCAGCCAGATGATGATGGATATTCAACAGCACTACTGTAGGTTAAACTAAACCAGCAGCCGTTTTTTGCTTTAAATATTTGATACATATTCAGCTATTTTTGCCAGCAGTGATGCAAACAGGAGCAGACAGTCCCCCCCAAAAAGTCGAGCCCTACATTATTCAATTTAATAATCCTGCGTGTTTTCTGAGCAGTTAGCTCACTCAGCAGTGCAGAACCTTTTCAGAGAGGATGAAATCAGCTCTGTGTGTGTGTGTGTGTGTGTGTGTGTGTTTGTGCCGTCCAACGGAGCTTAATTGGTGTAAGCGTAGGCAGGCAGGCAGGCAGGCAGACAGTACACACACATCTGTCTGTGCGTTCTTCTTTTTCACTTCTTCTGCATGAAACACATCTATACAGCACCTCAGTGCATGTCCACAGAAATCTTTTTGACTCTCCTCCTTTTGTCTCCTTTCTGTCTTCTCTGTCTTCCTTTCTCCTCCCCCCCTTGTCCCCTACACCTGTTCTTTCCTCCACTTGTATCTCCTCTTCAGTTTTTTCCTCGTCACCTCCTCTCTGCTCCTCTCTGCACTTTTACCTTTGTGTCCTCCACTGCTGTATCTCCTTTCCCTTCTTTGTCCCCTGCGCCACTTTCTTGTCTCACCTCTCCTCCCTCGAGAGTGAGGGCTGAGCTGAAGTGATCAGGGTGTCAGGGTAAAGAGAGCAGCAGCAGCCACATCAGGTGTAAATGGTTTCTGCCTTGACCACTTTAACAGCTGACTGCTCTTTGAGCTGCTGCAGAGCAGATGTCTTCACAAAGTTTCCAGACAGCTTTACTGTTTTTTTCACCACCTTATGCGGCATTACAGCTTTAGGTCATAGATCAGAATGAATGAAATGTACATTTTTAAACAAATCATAATGTCAGACTGAGTAATTTTCAACTGGAACTCTGAAAATGAGCACAAGTTAATTACCAGAAGGCTGAATAAACAGATTTTTTAGCAAATGTCTTCATATTCTTCCTGTAAAACTTGAAATATGTTCTGTATTTGTGATTTTATCTATTCTGTGTAAAAATCGTTTTAACATTCAGACTGGGACAGAGGACAAAAGCAAGGAGAAAAAAAGGTAATACTGACAATATTTTTTTCTCAAAATTGCAGACTCTCTGCTTTAAAAGTCTCCCACATGAATTTGACAACAATAGGTACACTGGCAGCATCAGCAGACTTTATTCTGGGACTGCTGTGAAAAAGCAAGTGGAACTCAGAGATATGAAATGTAATTTCCATATTTAATCATCTAAATTTTACTCCTTGACTGAGTATGAGTAGTTGTTCGTGCATGTGTGTTTATATATTCAAATGAAGACAGGAAAGTCTAGCTTCAGGGTTTTTTTTATTCCGTTCTCCAACCTGTCAGCTACTTGTTGCCATGGTAGCATTATGTCAGAAGAGTAACTCGGTATTTGCGTTTGTTTGTGTGTGATGCAGACGGATGTGACTGCAGGGGCCAGATGTGGTCATTGACACTCTGACAACCCCCTGTCATTTCTCCAGCACACAGATGCACACAAGTACAGTGTGAACACTTTCATTTAAAATATAGGTCACGATAGAAATGTGGAATTGACACAGAACATGCATTCATCAAATTTAAATTAAAAGTATACTACAAAAGGCTTTGCTAAAAACACAAGTGACACAGTCTACATAAAAGCTAACAATCAGACATGAGCGTAATTCTGTTTTGACCTTTAATGATGACATTACCCTTGTCGAACATCAGTTTCGTGTTGAGGTGGTTTAGAGGTCTCAGTAGCAGATACTGTGTAAACCTTGGGTACTTAAACTGAAACACTGTATGGCTCATGTTTGCTGAATGAGTTAGTGTCTGATTATGAGTCGTAAAGAATTATTAATAATCTTGTAGAAGGTGTAGATGTTTATAACTGTTAAATTGAGCAATATGTTAATAGAGTCTGACAGGCAGTGAGACAGGCAGCCTCTTAACTCAAAGTCCAGAGTGTGTATTTTCAGAGCAGTGGGCTTTTGTTTATACAGCTGATCAACTGACAGTGGAAGACTCATCGCTTGTTATTGTCAGTTTATGATGTTGTGTGCATCCTGCACTCCACTGCTGCTCTTGCAGGGGGGAAATAACTCGCTTCAACTATTGATCGTGTATTAAATGGGATTTCAACCTATTTGATATACAATCTATGGTTCCAACTTGCCCATTTTTGCACACACAGTTGCTGCATATTGCTCCTTTAAGTTGCTGGTTTATGGGGAATTGCGTGGAAAAAAATCGTCTCACTTCCCCCTTACAAGTGTGTTGGAGAACATGAAAAACACCCTATCTATACTGTAAAAACATGAGGGAGCAACACAACAGCTTCCATGGTAGAGGACCTGCACCCTCTGTAGATCGGAAGGGCTCATTCTAAAGCAACAAAAACACAGCGACTCTCATTTTCAGAGGATTATACACAAAAGAAAACATACTTACGACTCAATATGATATTATAAACTTAAGATGACTGCAGTTGTTTTTGATGGAGTTTATAAGCCGACATGATTGACAGCCAGCAGGTGTGCTCTCTTTGGTTGACTTCAGCACATTGTTATTGACAGGAGGCTGCCATAAACATGGCAGTTCCCCTGTGTACTGTACTCTGTGACTGTTAAAATGTGACTGTCTGCAGTCAGTCTTACACAGGACTACCTGTGGTTTCTGAAGCAGAAATGAAGAAATGCCTAATAGCTACTTAACAATAGCTACATTTCTGCTGGAGTTTCCATCTCTTCCTCACTCTCTGTTGTGTCTGTGTGGTCTGTTGTTTATGTGAAGGATATTATACAAAATACTGTAGTTCTAATGTAATTCTAGACATGGTGCAGTGTAATTTTAAGGTTCTTGTGTGACCTGTCAGTCTGTTGTTTGGGTTGGAGAGTGGCTAAGAAAGTAATCTCAACACCAGTCTTCCTTAAGTCTTCAATAACTGTCTTTCATGTTCAGAGTTTGGACTACAAGTCATGACTCATGACGGTCTGGTTGTTGATTGTCATATGAATTTATTTTTAATAAGCTGTAATTATGAAATTGTGTCATTTTTATTTTCACATCACACAAACAGCCAAACAGCAGACTGAACGTTACTCCAACTGTGTCCAGAAGCCACAGTCTTTCAGGAGGAAATTAAACAACTGTTACTCATAGACATTGCGTGTTTGACTGGTAAACAGCTCCTGTAAATAGAAAACGGCTGGGTGTTACTAAACCAGTGAACTTAACAGACACTTTCATCAGAATTTTCAGTCTGTTTTCACAGGTTCAACTATAGCTGGCAAACCAGACAGCAACACAACAAGGATGGAATTGATTTAGCCGAACTCGGGTCAAACAAGCTCTCTCACACGCAGACACAACCCACGCAGCAAGGAATGTAATGCCAGTACCTGCCAAGTCATGTGTGACCAGTTACAGTTAAACCATCTGCTCTGACCTCATTAGAGCCATTGTCTTTTCTGTTTACTGTAAAACACACGCAAATACCAGTGACAAAGCACTGGATAAGAAATGTCCAGTGGTGCAAATCTATTATCAAGTCTTTGCTCTGTACAGATAAAGTAAATATTAAACTAGCTATCCAACCAAGCAAATTCTTAACTATATTGCAGAATTGTCAAGTATATCCAACATTTTATGACAGTATATACTGTTGATTGATTTTTTTTTTTTTTTTTTACATTCATACATTACATTATTGGTCAGTTTTGCAATGCTCTCCACTTTTTTTTTCACACAGAGAGATATTAGTCAGCATAATAAATGCAGTTCGGACTCTGAGACTTCTCTGACTGTGCCTGGAGGAAATGCATGAATGTTAAGAGCGGATGAATGCATGCACAGTAAATTAACACATTCACTCATGCAAAGACAAGAAGCTGCTCATGCTTGCACACAAATATACACAGCAGTTCAGTGTGTACCCAGGTAACGTGGACATGTGAATTAATATTTCACACACCCGCACACACTGCATGTCAATAAATGTGAAGGCACCGTATATATATATACTCCCAAAAATACAAAAAGAATAAATAAAAGCATACACACATCATGTCAGTTGATGCAGATGCAGATGATGTGACATGTAGTCATGCCTAAATTGTAAATTCATAAATAAAAAATCTTATGAGCGCTGAAATACAAGAATGTCCCTTTCCCTTTTCCTTCCATGCTGTTTTGATTTGGGTTTGTTGTGTTGCGTGTTTGGCTGCAAATTTTGCTTGTCTCGATGCTGTTCATATTCTTTTACATTATTCATGTGAAAAGCCTTGTTAAAACACACTCACACACACACATATACATACACACCACCCATCAATAAGTTTAAACAGAATTCATGCTGTGCACTCCCGTCCCAATAAAAAACACAATTCACGGAATAGATGTACACAGAATACAAGCATGACAGGCACTCATGCATTAACAGTGCACACTCTCTCTCACACACACACTCTGTGTGTCTGACCTGAGGCCAACGAGCAATGTCTCACCTACAGTTTGACCATCTGCCCTCATTCGAGCTGTACTCATTTAACAGTTGCCTTACTGTCTGTAAACAGAAATACACATTTCTAAATTAACTGTTCTGGTATATTAAAAAAGCCATGTGAAGCATGTCGACATCCATAAATCATGACTGCATTTAAGTCACCAATTACACTTGAGTAATTGGTACACTCTCACAGTCTGAGTATAAGCCTCAGAATTTTACAACTGGGAGGGAAAGGCTTGATTGCTTATTTGTCACAAAACATTAAGCAGGCGCTGTTTTTCTAGAGCAAACGCCAGAGGTGTCGAGTCAAGTCACATGACTTGGACTCCCATTCAGTTCTACACAGGCAGATTTTAAAAATTCTGTAAGAAAATCTTATCTAAATTGTTATCAGCAAACTCAGCCGTATTCTTGTACAGCAGGTCCCCCAATATCTGTTATCATTTCATTTCATTGTTTTACTGCAGCATTTTTAATATTTAGATGTTAAAATCATAATATTCTATTCAGTTCTACTAAGTCATATTTTAAAAATTAAATTGTTATCAGCAAGCTCCATAATATTCTTGTGCAGCAGGTCCCCATCTTCCTCGGTGATAACTGTGATAATTTTTTACTACAGCATTAAATACTAAAGTCATACCCAATATCCATACTTAAAAGATATGGTTGGCTGGTGGATTTTTTTTTTCATCTACCAGTCCCCGTTGGCCGGGGAGTCATAAAGTTAATATCAGACACATTAAACTATTTATTCTTAGCAAGTCGACACTAAATTCTCCAGATCCACTTTGTTTGAACTAACCTAACAGCATCCAGTCCAGTTGGAGGAGAGAACCATGAAGTATTAAAATTATGCTACTGAGCTCCAGTTGGAAAAAAAATGATACCAAAGATAATTTCTTCATATACAAATGCTACACAGTGGTCAACAAAAAAACAACTTCGTTTGACATTTGAAGTTGTACAAACAATGGTAAGTCGAGGTTCTGTTGTTAAAATGGTCAAGAGCACATTATGATTCGATTAGGACTCCAGACTCAATGTTTAGGACTTAGGACTTGACTTGGGACATGATTTGGAGACTTGTCCCCCCTCTGGCAATCAGTTTTGCTTCCAGATTTTTTGGTGACAGTTGAATAAGATTTCATGACTTGCTTTCAGTTTGACATTTTCAGATCCGCAGTTCTTGAACACTTTTGTCTCTTCATTTATCTGCTCCTCTCTGTCTCACATACAGGTACCCTGAACCAGCGCAGCTGGGGTAAGAAGTACCATCCTGTAACAGTGCCAGGCAGTCTCCTGTGGACATCGATGAGACCTTTACCCAAGTCAGGCTGCAGTACCAGAATCTGCAGCTCGAAGGCTGGGACAAACTGACAGCAGAGTCTAGCACCATCCACAACAACGGGAAGACTGGTATGTTGATGTTCTTCCACGACTCATTGTGTACCTCCTCTGCAGAGCCTGATTTTCTTATTTGAGAAATAAATCTTAGCAATTCATAGGAATTCCAAGCATAATTTTGCCATGATTAAAACCCTTTCACAAACTTTTTTACGTAGTGTAGCTCTGGAAGACATGTTTGAAATGTCATCCTGCAGGAAATCAAACCACAAGCTGCTGCCGTTGAACGATGAGTGACATGTAGGGTTTTTCTTTTCATTTCACTTTCAGGCAAGCGCATATTAAGCAGCCAGAGGAGGAAGATATAGTATGCAGTAGATTCAATCTATGGAATGATTTTGACATTATTCTGGTGCTGTAAAACATGACATCTTAATCCCTAGATGTGGAGGGAAGCTTAACTTCCCAGATGCAGACAGAAAATGATTCACAACTCAGGGGTTAATTAGAGACAGAAGCAGCGAGGATTTATAGGAGAAAGAGTCAGACAATGAGAAGGAAGGAGGCCAGAGACCAAGTAATTGAGAGAGAGGCAACCAGAGGGACAGCAGCACTGAGAGATCATGTGGAGAAAGAAGGACGATCGATGTCAAGAGGCAGGGATGAAACTGAGCAACAGAAAAGAGGCAACAAAAGAGCAAGAGGAACAAAATGTATATAGATATATAGAGAGAGCGCAGGCGAGAGAAATGAGGATGATGTGAAGAAACAGTGAGAGCAAAGGCAGCGTGTGGAGTGATGTCTGGCCTGATAAACAAATGAAAGCTGTCTGAGCTATCATCACCATCTTTCCAATACAGCCTGTGTGTGTGTGTGTGTGTGTGTGTGTGTGTGTGTGTGTGTGTGTGTGTGTGTGTGTGTGTGTGTGTGTGTGTGTGTGTGTGTTGTGTGTGTGGTGTGTTGTTCTTTGTACCTTAATGGTCTTAAAATTAATCTTTTTTTCTCTGTGAAGTCAGAGAGGAAATTGCATATTAAAACAGATATTGTGTAGCTGTCATGATAATATGAGAGAAATATATGCCCTGCACAGTCTCTGAATGTTATTTTCTGTTGGGAGTCAACAAAGTAAATTGAGCATCCAAAAATTTTGATAAGAGATTGCTCACTTAAAGGGATAGTTGGTATTTTTTTGAAGTGGGGTTGTGTGAGGTACTTTTCCATAGTCGGTGTATTACCTGGAGTAGATGGCAGTCAACACAACCCCTGTTTGAAGAAGCAGCAGGAGTGCCAGTGTAGGTAGCTATTCAGTGTCCCCTTTGGATTTAGAAGCATCATCACTCAAGTTACATTAAAACTGCTGCTTTTTTTAAGATCCTATGGTCAGTACTTTTAAGCTAATGACGGATAATGATGGATGTAATGTGAAAAGATTTAGGCTTCTTTCAGTATTGTTTTATAGACATCAAAGAAGTTCTAAAAAGTCACTATATGCTACCTGCACAGGACTAAATGGCAGACAAAGTTAGCAACTAGCTTGTGTACATAGTGGACCTAAAGAGCCAAATATTTCCCTCAGGATTTGGGGACCTGCACGTGAAACTAAAAACAGAGCTACAGTGACAGTGAATATTGGTCCTATATCCATCGGGTGGCCAGAAACACGACTCTAATTAAAGGCTAATATTGCTCCGTAGGTGCCAGATGTGTAAATAAGCAACTTTTTCTAACAAGTTCACATTTATAAGGCAAGAATAAGGTGATAATTAAAGCCTTATTATTTCTTTTGTGACAGCTTGTTTGGGTTGCTCCCAAGTGGCCAAGAAATCAGTTAATGTTTTTGGGCTTTTTTGCCTTTATTAGATAGGACAGCTGAAGAGCAGACAGGAAAGGGGGTGAAGAGAAAGGGGATGACACGCAGAACCAGCAGCCGCTGCAGAGGACTAGCAGCCTCTATACATGGGGCGGACACTCTACCAACTGAGCTACAGGGCTGCCCCTTCATGAACACATTAACATATTGAAGTTGTAGCAGTCAGAAACTGTTGTGTCCTTTCCACTCTGGAAAAAACACCATCTTGCCAGTTGCTTGGAGCCAGAAGATCCGATTTTGGCCTGGTGGCAGCTGAGTATTGGGGACCGAAAGTCAATGAAGCACAGCCCACAAACATACCTTGATTAAGGCTGTTGTAGGAAAATTTTGGCTCAAGTGACCATTAGGCTAACTGCATCTGAGGGCACTTGTACATTAGTTGTGGCAGTTACCACGAAAGGGGGTTGTTTTTGTTCTGTAACAACAGGGTGGCTTAATTTAACTCTACGTTTGTGTTTCAGTGGCCATCAATGTGGAAGGGGAGTTCTTTGTGAGTGGAGGAGGGCTGAGCTCCAGGTTCCAGGTTAGCAGAATCACCTTCCACTGGGGGCGCTGCAATGCAACATCAGACGGGTCTGAACACAGCCTGAATGGGATGAAATATCCACTGGAGGTACAGAAATACACAGCATCTGTTCATCTGTCCATCCGCACATTTATTGTTCACACATTAGTCTACCAGTGAAACCTGAGTTCAGCTAACCTGCATGTTTCTTGCTCTCGTTCAGATGCAGATCTACTGTTACGATCCAGATGACTTTCAAAGTCTGGATCATGCTATCAGGGAAGGAGGGAGAATCGCTGCCTTGGTTGTGCTCTTTGAAGTAGGTCAACCTGTTGATTTGTGCCCCAGAACTAGAGTTAATAACTCAGAGTTAAGTGATTAAAATAAAAGTGTGTATTTTTGCCTGTCTATGAAGCTCATTTTCTTCTTCACAGATCAGCCTGGACGACAACGAGAACTTCATTCCTGTTATAGAGGCTGTCAATACTGTCAGCAGGTTTGGTAGGTCACTTCTACATACATACTACCTCTGAGTCGTCACTGAGTAAAAATGGACATGTCCTCTACAAGGAAAGTAGCTGGGTGCAGGTGGTGACATAAAACAGATTTAAATATTTGATTATCTTTTATTATCTGTTTGCCAGACAAAGTCGTGATTGCATTCAGGAGAACATTTGTGTTTAATCAACAGAGAAAGCAGCAGAATAATGGCAACAACAACAGGGGGTGAAGCATGCTGATTAGTTCACCGGCTTTAATTGTGCAAACAGACTAATATTTCAACACTAGTGCTCATCATACTCGAAGTGGACAAAGACATGAGGCAGGCAACATATAGGGTGTGTTTCAATGTCCATGCTGCCATAGTATTTGGTTTGCCAGAAGAAAATATTTAGTTTGTCCCAATACATAGTCGACCAAATACAGTATGTCAAAAATACCAGGATGTCCTACGGCAGGTGGTCTCATTTTGCAGTATGCAGCCAGTACGCTCATCTGGTTATTCTGACCCACAATTATCTGCACAGTGGAAGATGCAGCACATCGACTGAACCGCCTAGAGAGCACAGACTGATGACAACTCACTGATGCAGCATTCCAAATCACATTCTTTTTCTTTTTACTTCAGATTTTGCACTATGTACTGTGATGGATAATTATCCAATAGATTTGAAATCTATTGGATAATTATTATTTTTTAACATTATTTTTGGGCATTTCTGCTTTTATTTGACTGGGACAGCTGAAAATATGACAGGAAAAGGGGCAGAGAGAGGGAACAACACGCAGCAAATGGGCCGCAGGTGGGAGTCAAACTGGCTGCCGCTGCAGGGGACCAACAGCCCCAGTACATGGGGTGCATGCTCCACGACTGGCGGGGGGTGGGTAGTGGGAGTTGTCAGTGTCCAAGTGCTGCATGCCAAACACCATGTCAAGCAACAAAAGAACATAGACCTTTCTTAGAGTTACAAAGATGAAAGTACAAGTACAAGCATCTATCAAGTTTGACAAATTAGAGGAAACATGACAGATTCAGCTCCTCATTTAGTCCAAGGGGCTCCACTGTGTTCAGTGTGTGTATCCAGTATGCCTCTCTGCAAAGTAGTGAGTTGACGTCACCACCTCTGGGAGAGGATGAAATTTTCTTTAATGATTCTGCAGAACCATGGTTAGCGTGTGGTTCATGTCTACCAATAGCACTTCATGTTTTGCTTATGTTCAGGTATGAAAATCTTTGCATCTCTTTTTAATTGTCCACCATAAACCAAACTGCAGGGACATTTCAGCATATAGACAACAAGAGTGCTGCTGCAGTTAATGAAGGATTTAATTAAGTATTTTTTTTAAATGCACAGAATGTGTAAAGTACCAATGTGTCCAATCCAGCAGCCACAGCAGATCAAACTTGTAGGTTGATTAGACAGCCAGGAGGCGGTGTAAGTTGGTTCTATGGTGCAGATGTTTTCAAAGTCTGAGACTGTGGGCCTCCCCCTCAGACAAAGCGTAGAAAAAAGCACCTCACTACCCACTCTCTTGACACTGTTTAGAGCCCTCCTAGGGAGGCTGGTCTCCCACACTGAAAAACTCTGTTGTTGTCTCTTAGATTGCTGCAGTGTTTAAACCTGATCAGGGAGACTTAGAGCTAGAGATGGGTCACATTTTTTGGGGAATTTATTCTAATGTTACGAGTGAAAATTAATAGAGAAAGTGAATCTGTGAGAGAGAGCAGTGATAACTCTAGTTTTTTTTTTAACTAACAGGAATTCCTTCTTCCTGCATGTAGAGCCCTTTGATAGCGCAAAAGAGATTAATATGAGTGTAGGATAAACCTCTGTTGACTGGAAATGTGTATGGTGACATTTTATTACTAACTATATTGGATTTGGAAATGTATGAATAACTAACTTGTAAACTAATAACAACACACTTTAAAAGTGTAAAACTTTAAAGGAAAATCAAGACATCCTACAAGGTGACAGCAAAAACAAATGGTGGATTTAATATAATTTCACCAGTGTGGGTAAAAGCAGTGTTGATTCAACAAGTGATTGTACAAGATTGTGCAAGAAAAACTGTTGCACAAATAATTATCCTTCCTCTCCTAATGATGAAATTATAAAAGGTTGCGGATTAGCTTTTAATGAACATCATGATGCATGTCATCGACTTCACAAGCAGTCTGACATTTTGAAAATGCTTGGTCCCTGGTGGTCTTACAGCTGGGATGAAACATTTGCTGTTTGTTGTGACATTTTGTACTGATGGGACTGGTTCTTTCTTTTGCTACCAGGTAAGAGCGGGTCGATGGAAGCCTTCACCTTGCGGGCCTTGCTTCCCAACAACACAGATAAATATTACATCTACAATGGCTCACTAACTGCACCTCCCTGCTCAGAGACGGTGGAATGGATTGTCTTTAAAAACACAGTGGCCATATCAGAAATACAGGTCAGCTGGTTGTTAATCAAACACACACCACACACACACACACACA
Organism: Lutjanus argentimaculatus; assembly: GCA_034769285.1. Classification (NCBI taxonomy): domain Eukaryota; kingdom Metazoa; phylum Chordata; class Actinopteri; order Lutjaniformes; family Lutjanidae; genus Lutjanus; species Lutjanus argentimaculatus. Next base: position 15,104,059 of record JAWZSL010000020.1, on the reverse strand, counting down.
CATTAGCACAGCAAATTGTCATAAAGAAAAAACTTTTGAAATCAATGACAGCGGCTCTTACTCCTAAAATTAAGTATAGCATTGTGTCTGATTAAGGCCTACAAGCTTTATAATGCAAAAGGTTTACGTATGCATGCAGTCATAGTCATTAGTGCTTCAGAATATTTAAAAAGGAAAAGTTTATATTGGATTTTTTTTTTCTTTGAAAGGTATATCCCTTTAGGGGATATGTGTTTGTTGTGTGTGTGTGTGTGTGGTGTGTGTGTGTGTGTGTGTGTGTGTGTGTGGTGTGTGTGTGGTGTGTTATATCTGTCGCTCTTTCAGAGGCTGTAGTGGGCTCACTTTTAAAACTAGAGTGATGAATCTGGATGACTTCAGACAAATGTTAGTCATTTGACTATTTGACTGACTTTTTCTCATAGTTTTCATAAATAACATTTTTTTCACTGACACAAACAAGGTAATAAGTAATAAATTGTAATTCATGACGCATTCATCAACGAATAAAATGAGATGTAAATATGAAGGAGGGCCTCTTTCAACGTGAACTCCATCCAGTGTCACCAGCAACATTATATTAAGCCACAGTTATTTTGAGGTCTCATTTTGGTGCTTTGAAAAATGTTTAATAGCTTAAAAACACAGGATTGCTAGCACTTGCTACATGTCACTTCTAAACTATGGTGGCTCTGTAGTGTCAGACAGAAAGGCCAGTAAAGAAAGGCAGCTGCCTCCAACAGTAAATTTAAATATAACAGTGAACATAATGGCCCTGAATAAAAAAGGTGACTGTGTTGCTGGAATAATGTTTTAGTGCCAATCTTCTCAAACTGTGGTGTGTCTACTCCTGGTGGTACGTGAGCCCTCTAGTGGTACGCGGAGTAATGTAAAAAAAAAAATAATTATTTTTTTAATGAGATAAATTCATTTAAAAACAGTACCATCAAAATACTACAAAATATGAGCTCAGTGAAATGGAATTTAAAATAAGTCTCATGTATTTCTGTTTCACAGGCTCATGATGATACATATAGCATGAGCATTCAGCCACCACAGTTACCAGTAGTTGCTGTCACTAAGACAGTAAGCAGAGGTAAAATGAAGAGACTGAAAATGAAGGGTTCAAAGACACTACAACTGTGGCTCCAAACAGGAACTGTTATGAAGGGCAAATTAGGAGGAGAATATTTTCAGTAGCCATTGTTGAATGGGAGAAGGGAGAAGAAATGTAGTAGATTAAATGTTAATAACAGGTTAATAGATGTTTCCTCCAGGAGTCTGAGTTTGGAGTAGTTTTTAGCAAAAAACATGCTTTTTGCAGGCAGAATAAATGTGTTATTTTCACCTATTCTAAAAGTGGTGAATTTGAATACTTTTGCATACTGAGGTCCCAAAACACTAATGGAATTGCATCAGTCGGGTCTGACTGGAAAGCTGAGTCTCTTGTGGATTCAGTGAGCTCAGTTGTATTCATGTGTGATCTTAGTCCCCAAAGTAACCATTTTATTTTAGCGAGACCATTTTTTTAAAACTTGAACTTGATAGTGGTTCCTTGTTAGAATTAAATTCAGTTACTGGGGGCAATCTAATCAGTTCCATGCCAAATTATTAACCTTCTGAATACCAGAACTTCCACTGGGACATGCAGGATTCAACCAAGTGTAAAGGCTTTTGTTAGTTTCTCCGAAAATGTTGATTTCTAATCTATTATATTTTTATAAAGCTGCCTGGTTGCTTGTTTAGTTGTGTAAAAGTCATTAAAAAACATTAGTTGGCAGTTGCATTTTTAAAATGGACAAACATCCTCTGTTAAGTTAACATCACTGCTGCCTGTTGTGTTTGGTTGTAGTTTGTGGCTGGTTTTAGGTCAGCTGTCTTTGACATCTGTGAACAAAATAAAAACAAAGCGTCTTATTGAAGTGATGCAGTGTGGCAGGTTTAGTCAAAATGTGAACTTCCAGAAAAGGGTTTTGTTGTAGCATGATGTGGTAAATAAAGGCCTGTCATGCAGCAACAACACAAGCTGAGGCTGTAACATTACTGCAGCTTGATTCCAGACTGAAGACCTTTAAGGCCTTCTGAGGAGCAGCGACTGGATGAAATCATCTGTATAATAATTATCAATTATGTAGCAGAATAATGGAGAGTGAATGAGGTCATGAAAATGGTTGTGTGTATAGCCGATGTGTACATTTGTGTATGTGTCTGTGTGCTTGTGTTTGTCTGTGTTTGCATGAATTGAAACAGGGGTGGCAAGGCATGACATGGGCACATTGTAGTGAACCAAAAATAGAGCAGCGCTGTCTCTCTGCCTTTGCCTGGCACCAACACAAACCTCCAAGACAAACACACACTCACAAGAATCGCTGTTATTTTGGCAACTGCTTAGAAACGGAGAAGATGCAACAGACGTGGGTTTATTTTCTTTGTTTCACTTGCTACTTTGTTTCTGTTTATCCATCCTCTCTCTTCTCTCTGTCTCGGCCCAGTTGGAGGTGTTTTGCGAGGTGATGACGATGGAGCAGGCTGGATATGTGATGCTGACGGATTACCTGCAGAACAACTTCAGGGAGCAGCAGCAGCAGTTCATGGGGCAGGTGTTTGCCTCGTACACCGGAGTAGAGGACGTGCTCACACCCAGTACGTCAACAAATACCTATGATGTGATGACATGATGCTGTTTCACACCTTAGCTAACTGAGCCAAAAGGAGTTCCACCTCTAACATTTCTCTGATTATAGCTTGTTTAGGATGCATATGGCTCAGTGAAATGGCATCTTTCTAACTGGTAATTACGGCTGCACAATTCATTGAATGTTAATCTCGATCAAAGTGAACATAATCAACTGCGATACTGACATTTAAAATGCTTACTGTACTCATAGAAAACCGAAATCAACTGCAGCGGTAGCCTATGCAAAATTTCCTAAATGTTGCGGCTACAGTCCAGAGTAGAAGAATATATATAAAAATATATATATGCAACACAGAGCATCATCTATCATCTGTCTGGAAGTATTTACGATTCACAGCAAATCATGTGCAGAGAGTACATGAGATTTGTGTCTGTGCTGCTGAGTGATGCAATTAACTTGTTTAGCACCTGAAAAAAAACACCACAAACAGCAGTGGGATGAATGCATGAAGTGCACTGAGTCTGTGTCCTTGTTCCCGTCCTCATCCTTACTCCTGTCTTTGTCCAGCATCAATTCTGTACAGTGCATCATTGTATGAATGTAGCACAGAATGAACATGAAAACAGTGCTCTCTTGATAGAATTTGTTTCTAGAAAATGTTTTCGTGATTTTTTTATTGTTATTATCATTATTATTATTATTATCATTATTTTGCTTGTAGCAGATGCACTGTGAAAAAAAGACCAGTCTTATTTTAATGCACAGAAGCAGTGCTCTGTTTATTTAAATGTGGAAGTGCAGTGAAAATATTTTTTTTCCTAAAATTAATTAATAATTGTGATAAATAATTGTGATCTCAATATTGATCAAAATAATGGTGATTATCATTTTGGCCAGAATTTTGCAGTCCTACTGGTAAACAGATTTTTTTTTTTTTCAACATTTATTAAATTGTTCTCCCCTCAGTCTAAATCGGATGTGTCCTTTTCAACCTCTTCTAGTTTGTTGTACAAATAAAATCATTTTTACACCAGGGAAAGTCTCTTTAGCAATATCATGTTAGAAACTCAAATAGCAAAGTTTGTTTTGGCTGGAGAATGAGGCTTGTTTTATGGAGTCAAATTAAGCTCAGTGGAATTTAAAAGGTGACTCAACCTGAATTATTTTCTGGGCTTTTCAAATGGAAACTGCCACTCGGCCGATTGGCAAAAAGCACTCACATAGGTTATACTGTTGATGCCCTCTCCTACCTTTCTATGTTGCGACGACATCTTTGTGCAGAAACCTAAGTCAGGTCATGTGAGAAAATACTGTATATATACATATACACATATATATATATATATATATGTATGTATATGAGCGTTCGAATCCCGCTCTGAACGGGAGATCCAGGTGGGTCCTTAGGCAAGACCCTTTGCAGTTACATGCCTACACCTCAGATGAGAGCAACAATATCAGATAAAGCCATACCGGCTCGGACGTCGCCCGGTCCAACAAGGTCCGCGTTAGGTGTTGGGGGACCAGGACACCCTGACGAGAAGTTGGCTACTGGAACACGACATACATGGAGCAGGGCAGAGAACAAGACACTGCTGGAATGCTACTACACCAGCAACCCAGTGAGAGAGGGTATATGAAGAGGATGTGGATGCTTCGAAACCCCACATCCACGAAGACTGCAAAGCAACTTGTGACCCAGTGCTCTAATATCCGTAAGAAGAACCTACTGTCGCAATTAGAGATTGATGAGGTACAATGTGCCTCATCCACGGTACAAAGATGCTACGGCAAGGGGGAGCCAGGACGACAGGTCAGTGCGGGGATGTCATCTGCATCCCTGAATAATGAGATTGGGTACCAAGCCCCAAGAAGCACAGACACTCTGAATACAAGGGCAGCTGACCTGAGAGAACAGATTACAGAATCCTGGGGGAACACAACTACCTACCTGCCAAGGCTAAGAGACAAAGTACCAGATGAATCTCTACTGGAAGACGTGAACATGGCACTGATGACTATACCCACAGAAACCATCACTGAGACCAATCAGCTGATGTATGCAGCGGCAACAGTCATCCTAAGCATGCTAGGCTACAAGATGAACAGTAGCCGGAAGGAGCAGGGGAACCCTCCATGGAAGAGGAGACTGGAGAGCAAGATCACGGCAACAAGGAGGGAGGTTAGCTTGCTAACTGAGCTACAGAAAGGTGTAAAGATCAGGAAGAAAGTGCCAAGGAGATACAACAAGCTGTCCATAGATGACGCTCTGGAGACTGCCAAGCAGAGGCTCACAGCCCTGGCTACCCGCCTTAAGAGATACAGCAGAGAAGCTGAGACCAGGAGAATAAATAGACTGTTCTCCAACAATCCAGCTAAGGTCTACTCTCAATGGCAGGGTAGTAAGAACACCCAGATAGACCCACCAAAGGCTGAAACTGAGCTCTACTGGAAGAGTATCTGGGAGAAGGAGGCATCACATAACACCAATGCCCAGTGGTTGCTCGAACTGAAAGCAGACCACAGTAGCCTTCCAGAACAGGAACCAGTAGAAATTACCACCGCAGACATCCAAGAAAGGGTGTCTAAGATGAAGAGCTGGACAGCACCAGGGCCCGACATGATCCATGCCTACTGGCTCAAAAAGCTAACCGCACTCCATGAACGACTGGCAGCACAGATGAACCAGCTGCTAAGATCTGGAACCCACCCAGAGTGGCTGACCCAAGGCCGTACAGTCCTCATCATGAAGGACCCGCAGAAGGGCCCAGTACCATCCAACTACCGGCCTATAACCTGCCTGAGCACAACATGGAAGCTCCTGTCAGGCATCATAGCGGCTAAGATGAGTAGGCACATGGATCAATACATGAGTAGAGCACAGAAAGGAATTGGCAACAACACCAGAGGAGCCAAACACCAGCTACTGGTTGACAGGGCAGTCACCCAGGACTGTAAGACCAGAAGTACCAACCTGTGCACTGCCTGGATTGACTACAAGAAGGCCTATGACTCGATGCCACACGCATGGATACTGGAGTGCCTAGACCTGTATAAGATCAACAGGACACTTAGAGCCTTCATCAAGAACTCGATGGGGCTGTGGAAGACAACTCTGGAAGCCAACTCAAAGTCAATTGCAGATGTGAGCATCAAATGTGGTATATACCAAGGAGATGCACTGTCCCCCCTGCTGTTCTGCATAGGCCTGAACCCCCTCAGCCAGATCATCACCAAGAGTGGCTTTGGATACCGATTCCGAAGTGGAACAACAATCAGCCACCTCCTCTACATGGATGACATCAAGCTGTATGCCAAGAATGAGCGTGACATTGACTCCCTGATTCACCTCACCAGGATATACAGCAATGACATTGGGATGTCATTCGGACTGGACAAGTGTGGACGGATGGTGTGCAGAAGAGGGAAGATGATCGCCACTGAAGGGGTTGAACTACCTGAAGGCAACATAGCAGATGTTCAGGACAGCTACAAATACCTAGGGATCCCACAGGCAAATGGCAATCATGAGGAGGCAGCACGGAGATCAGCCACAGCCAAATACCTTCAGAGGGTGAGGCAGGTCCTGAAGAGTCAGCTGAATGGCAAGAACAAGATCCAGGCAATAAACACCTACGCCCTGCCAGTGATCAGATACCCTGCTGGTATAATATCCTGGCCACTGGAAGAAATAGAAGCCACTGATATCAAGACAAGGAAGCTCCTTACGATGCATGGAGGGTTTCACCCTAAGTCCAGCGTCCTGAGGCTATACGCTAAGCGGAAGACAGGGGGCCGCGGACTAGTGAGCGTCAGAGCCACTATCCAGGAGGAAACGGCAAGCCTCTGGGAGTACATCAGGAAGATGGCACCCAATGATGACCTGCTGGCTGAATGCCTCACGCAGCAGAAGCCCAGTAAGGAGGAGCCAGAAGGGCTGGCATGGACAGACAAGCCCCTGCATGGCATGTACCATCGACAGCTTGAGGAAGTGGCTGACATAGCGAAAACATACCAGTGGCTGGAAAAGGCTGGACTGAAAGACAGCACAGAGGCACTGATCATGGCTGCACAAGAGCAAGCCTTGAACACAAGGTCAATAGAGGCCGGGATCTACCACATCAGACAAGACCCCAGGTGCAGGCTGTGCAAAGATGCCCCTGAGACAATCCAGCACATAACAGCGGGGTGTAAGATGCTGGCAGGGAAGGCATACATGGAGCGTCATAACCAGGTGGCTAGCATCGTGCACAGGAACATCTGTACTGAGTATGGGCTGGAGGTCCAGGGATCAAGGTGGAAGACACCTCCAAAGGTGATCCAGAATGACCGAGCCAAGATCCTGTGGGACTTCCAGTTCCAGACAGACAAGCTGGTGATGGCAAACCAACCGGACATAGTGGTGGTAGACAAAGAACAGAAGACAGTCACAGTGGTGGATGTAGCGATCCCAAGTGACAGCAACATCAGGAAGAAAGAGCACGAGAAGCTGGAGAAATACCAGGGTCTCAAGGAGGAGTTGGAGAAGATGTGGGGTGTAAAGGCAAAAGTGGTCCCAGTAGTGATCGGGGCACTCGGAGCAGTAACCCCAAAGCTGAGAGAATGGCTCCAGCAGATACCAGGAAGAACATCTGAGATCTCTGTCCAGAAGAGCGCACTCCTGGGAACAGCTAAGATCCTGCGCAGAACCCTCAAGCTCCCAGGCCTCTGGTAGAGGACCCGAGCTTGAAGGAGGCACAATACCGCCCCAGGTGGGGCGAGAAGGGGATTTTTTTTTTTTTTTATTTTTTTAGTATATATATTATATGTTGTATATATATATATTATATATATATATATATATATATACATATATAGTAATGTATTGGGAAATTAGCTAAAATAGTAACAGCAGAAGTATTTTGACCAACATTTGATTGAATACATAAAGAATGCTACTGGAAAGCTACAATATAATAATATAATATATAACAGGGTATAATACATAGACTTTGCTGCTTTTCTCAGTTTTACATCATTCTGAGCTGAATATCTTTGGGTTTAGATAAAAGAACTGATTTCCATTCTCTGACCCCTTTGCTGCCTTTTACATGTCTTTTCCACCTCTTCTTTTAGTTTCGTTTTTCGTTACTGTCTTCTCTTTCTCTGTGCTGAGCCTGCTCTGACATGGGAGTGGGCTCAGTGCCCACAGGCCATCCAGCAACTTGCTAGGTGGAGAACTGATAACTGTGCTACATGGCAGCTGCTTTGGTTAAAAGTTTCTTTTTTTTCATGACTTTTCCTGCTTACGGTTTTGGGTTCACATTCGTGGTTTAGATAATACATTTATTATGTTTACATCCCAGTGAGCTTAATTTGTTGGCACATTTCTTTAGTCCTTGGAGCTGAAAAGTCATGTAGCATCACTTGCCTGCTCACACGCAGTTGCAGCCAAGTGTTGGCTGAGACATTGGTATTGATCAGAAGCGCTATTGACTCCCAGCAGATACAGCATGTTATGATTTTGTGCTATAAAAAGTCTTAGTCTTTAAAGATTTCAACCCACTTCACTTAAATCATTTCACTTATTTAATTTATAGCTAATTTTGTGCAGCATTGTGGACATAATTGAATCCCCCCCTCTGGGATCAATATAAATATTCTATTTTTAATCTTATTTTTTCGCTGTGACTGAAAATATTTCCTGTCCTCTGTTTCCTCTGCAGCTGTAACACTGTCCTCCAAGGTCAGCCCTAGTCATGATCATCAAAAGATATAATTCACGGCGCTCTCCATCTTCATAAAGTCGACCCTCAAGTAAAGTGGGTCTTTTGGGTTGCCAGGGAACTCGACTTTGTAGTTCAGTGCCCCTGCTCCTCTCAGTGCAGGCAATTTATTTTGCAGCTCTTTTTGAAATTGAAATAACGTATTCAGAAATTCAGAAAAGACTCTTTTTGCCTGTAACAAATTCATGCAGCCATACACACACACACACACACACACACACCCTCCCACTCATTGCCACGTTCACCTCCTGAGCTGGGCTTTTTAAAATCTCTTCCTGTTTTCTTCCATTTTCAATACAGTCGATTCTCGCCAAGTTACCTCCAACATCACTGAACTTAATGTGACATGTTGCACTGTGTTGTTCATGTTTAGATGTCCAGTTGTACCTTGTCCTTTCATGTTTTTCCACTTCTTTCTTTGAGGCTTTTTATTGAGTTTTCTGCTACATCCATACCAATCAATATTTTACTTTCTTACCAATCTTGCTCTCTTTTTTTGTCTCTGTCTGCCGTCTCCAGCCTGCAGCTCGGAGCCAGAGAACGTTCAGGCTGATGCTCAGAACGATACTACCATCGTAGTGACATGGGAGCGCCCCCGCGTGGTTTACGACACGACCATCGACTGGTACACCGTCACCTACCAGAGGCTGCAGGGCCGAGACCAGAGCAAGCAGGAGTACAGGACAGACGGGGACCAGGACGTGGTACGAAAGAATCTCTTCACATTTGTCCACAAAACAGAGAAACACATTACATTACAAACATATGTACTGTCACCTTTAACTGCGTGTAATTTCAAATAATGATTTGCACCTTTATCTACAGTCCACACGTTTGACTAATAAGTAGATAATATATAGAAATATATATATAGAATATAGAGTTGTTCCCTTTTCCCCTGTAGCAAATATTAGAATATAATTTGTTGGAATTCTATGAACCATCCATCCACTATCACAGTCTATCTGTCACTGTCACATTGCGGCTGCTGTTGGGATCTGGATTGATCAAGTGGATCGATTGATTGATGGTGACAATCAATCTTGGCCTCTTAATAGGTCACTGAGCATCTCGTTTTGTTACCTACAATATCTGTGTATGTGTGTGTGTGTGTATTTATATGTGTCTGTGTGAGTCAGTATGTGTATTTGTTTGAACAAACTGTTGCATGTATGTTGATGAGCCCTCAACGTTCAGACAAACCTTACACAGGGCTCAACCATAAGGATCGTTCCACTTGCCTGGGGCAAGTAAAATGCCATGTTGGGCTGGTAAATCCAGCAACTCACTTGTTCGACTGGGCAATCGATAATAAAGAGTTAAAGTTTTAAACTACAGTACAGTCGATTAATCTTTAAAGTAATGTTTCATGCCAAAATGGCAGAAAATGCTGTTGTCAGCCTCACAGATGTGGAGATTTCCTGCTTTATCTGGTTATTAAACATATTAAACTGAACATCTTTGGGTTTGGGAGTGACAAAAGAAGAAGTTTAAAGACGTTACCTTGGGTTTTGAGAATGTGGGATGGACATTTTTCGCTATTTTCTGACATTTAAACATGATAATTAACTTTAGTTGTTTATTTGATAACTGCTAATAAATAAAATAATTTGTACAGGGGCAATTAAAAATTGACTTTGGGCAAATAGATTTCTGACCCACTTGCCTGACCCACCTTTTGTTTGCAGACCTTATACATGTAAGTGCATGATGTGTTTTTGCTTCCAATATAGTTTTCATTGATGTTTCAATGAAACAGTTTGTTGGCTTCATTTAGTTTTTGTGTTCATTTTTTCTGTCATATTTGTTTTCCAAAGATTATTTATACTGATAAAGCATTACAACCAATGATATTTTTCATATTATATTATTGTTTTACAATACATTGTACATTATTAAGCTAAGCTTAATTAAGCTATTTAAGATTAAGAGTTTAACATATAAAAATGAAAACTCTAAACAAAAACCTACAAGGGGTATTATTTATTATTCTAAGCAGGGCTGCAGAAAATCTTTAGCTGAAATTCTACCTACTCTTCAAGCAATTGTTTGGCCAATTGGGGGAAAATATACATGTTCTCTCTACATTAACTACTTACTAGACTGCACTCTACCTGAAAGCCTAAATGGATGCTATTCAAAGTCATACAGTGTTACCAAGCAAATGAATTCCCGCAGCGTGATCATTTATTTTTCACGTTGCTATATTTAACTTTCACACAAAGCAACATGAACAAAACAGTTGCCAGCTTCTGACCTACTACTGTCGTTATTTAATTGCTTCAAATGAGGCTTAATGCTCAAACAGTTTCTCCCAACTGTCCCTCAATATTACATCATTAGTCCAACATCTACCCAGCCTGTGGGAGCGTTGGCAAAAACATGCTAGTGTCAAAATCAACAGGTCAACCTACAAATTAACATTAAAACAACATAAAACATAAAGATCCATCATTTAGCTTTAACTGCTACAGGCCTAAAGCAAGTAAAGTAGAATCTACACACATGTTGTCATCAAAAAATTTTTTTTATCCACTCAGCTATTCTGTCCTTGGACACTGGGGGTTGATTTAGCAATATGTGACAGAGCGTCAGGTAGTTCAGAGCTAAGTAAATATTCAGTAAATAGCCTCTCACTCAAAAATAAAAAACATCAGGTCTGCATATGTCCTGCCCCTCGACCATAATAGATTAAGAAGTGCTTCTCTCCTTATTAAAGTAACACCAGTGAATATCCAACCAATGGGAATTTGGTTAGACAAGAGCATATCGACCAGCCAATCAACCATTCGACCACAAACTATGACTAAATTATGACTAGATTGCCACCAATAGAGATGCACTCAAGTCCACATTATAAAAATATAAAGCATGAGGTGGTTTTTACACATTAGTTATTGGAATATGTATAACTTGAGAGTATATATACAAGATAATGTCAACATTGTTAGCAGTATTTATGTGAATTTTCTTTCCCATAAGTTTCTCAAAGACTCAAAAATAAGGACATTTCACAGCAGAGATATTTAAATCTGTGATTCCCTCCCAGGAGTTCTCGTACCACAGGGGGTACTCCCCGCAGGAGGCAGTTGTAACACCTTAACACCACCTGCTGCAACTGAGAGTCAAAGAGAGTGAAGTTAGGAAGAGAGCCGAGAAACAGATATAGATAGGTAAAAGTGTTAGACACATACTGCCTCTCCAAGCTGTCTCAGAATGAATTCTAACTTGACCAAATACAGTGAAAAAACCCTAAAACAATAATAATATCATCTTTTATATAATTAATTATGCTACATAACATCCAATTGAAATGAGAACATTTGTAACAATAGGGGTGGTGTTGATGAAAGATTACTTAAGCTTCTCTGATAGAGTTGTGGGTGCATGTCAGGTAAGAAAATGTTTGAGAAACCCTAATTTTGACTGTGTAATTTTCCAGGGTGCCATTATCCCCAGCCTGCTAGCCAACAGCAGCTACGTGGTTCAGGTGGTTGCTGTTTGCACCAATGGACTCAGAGGACGATGGAGCGACCAGATCATAGTGGACATGCCGTTAGAAGACCCTGGTACAAACACACACATACACAAAAACTACAAAATAAGAGCATATATATTTATCTGCTACAGTTAACAGTCTGTCTGTCTTTCCCTTCTCTGTAGAAACTGATTCAGATTCTGACACTGTCACTAAAGACTTGGATGTCAACAGGGAGGTAGGACCTGACACCACTCTGCATGTTAGCATTAATTTTGCTGAATTATTTAGCAGTGATGAAGTTTGCCCTGCATTCCCTCCTATCAATGAACCTAATTATTATGCAAATAGTTGTAATTATGTCAGGAGAGGCTTGTCACTGCGTGTTTGGAGAGCAGTACAAAAGGTTAGGAGGGACTTTCCACCATGTTTAGGAGAGATTAAAACAAACTGAGAGGCAGCACAGGCTGTGCTCCTCCACACTGCATTAATGGAGATTACTTATGTCTTATTATCACTTAATTTGAATGTTGAAGAAGTAAACAACACAACTGCACCACCACTGTGTGGACATTTATATTTACTTCTTCAAGGAACAAGCAGTGAATGGCATTAAAATCCCTCCATGGATTTGTTCCTCATAATCATTTACAGTATATAACATTTTTTCTTCGTGATAGGTCTCATCTAAACCCAGATGGGAGAAGCCAGAGGACCAGAACCAGCTGGGTTTGTCTGCAGAGGACCACAGCCCCGTGGAAGAGATCCCAGTGGAGCAGACTAGAGTTTACCAGAACCAGCCTACACACCTCCAGAACCAGCCTGGAACCAAACCCAAGAAAGCCAGAACCTCCCGATCCAGGTCAACACCCGTTCAACCCCAAAGACTCCCTCCGAGTCTGCAGTTCTACAGAAAACTCAACTCAACCAGAGTGTGAAGAAGAAAACCGGGCCGGAACAGGTCTAAACCTGATGACATGGATCAGAACTGGATTGACGAGGACCGCAGGGTCCCGACACAGCGGCCGTTCACTAATGCAGGTTTTGACGGCAACGGCGCAATATGGGTAACTGAGGTAACCGAGCAGCCGGGCTTCCTGTTTCCAGTTGCTAGGACAACCACCCTGCCGACGATCCGCCGACAAATCACAGAAGAGGCCTCGTTGTCAGTGTTGACACATCAGGTACTTAAACAACAGTAAACATTTTTATTTCCTTTATTTTCAAAAATGATTACATCTAATACCTAATGTCAAACAATCAAACTGGCGCACAAAATGGCAATACAGAGATTTGTCTCATGTTCTTGTAAGTTTCCTCATCCAAAAAAAAACAATCTTTTCTTCAACTTGCAGTCAAGTGATCATGATCCACCAGACCAAAGTGGTGAAAGTGGCCGCCCGTCTCCCCAGTCAGACTTCTTCACCCCTCCTGTGGAGGACGTTCAAGTCACAGATGTCTTCTATGAAGACATAGTCAACATCTCGCCGCTAGAAACCACCACCTCTGCCACAACAGTGCCTACTGCTGCTGCTGTGTTGCCAGGTCAGATTTGATTAGAAGAGCATCTTCTTTTTTTGGCGCCCTTATTTATCAAAAACATCTCAGTTGTTAGGTTGGTGCTGCTACTGCAGCTCTTTGTGCAGCGCCAGGCAGGAATTTAAGCTCATTAATATTTGAATAGGTACCAGCAGAAGATTTTCCTTCCACTGGACGCTTGCCATTGATTTTGCTCAGATTAACACCAGTATTAACACTGATGTTTTTAAACGGCCTGTTGATATTTATAGCTCAATTTTAGATTTTTTTCAAACGTATACATTTTCTAAATGTTTTAAATAAACATTATGAACAGCCGCTATATTGAAGTTACAATCACAAAGAATGTCTGTTCATCTTTGATGTGTTTAAGTCTTAAAAGATCTCGATGAGAGCAATATATTTCATAGATTTTTTTCTCTTCAGTCTACCCTGCAATATTTTTTCAGGTACCTCCAAATTTGTCAGTTTGTAAAAAAACATCATTTTATTCTTTCCCACATCTAAAGTTGTAAAAACTTGCTGTCTGCAACTGAGAATGACTTCATTTCAAATATTTATGTGGATATTATGCATTTGACCCATGACAAAATACATATACAATACAGTTAAGTCTAAATGGGTAGAAGAGCTTGAGCTGACAGATGATTGACAGATGATTGTTGGAAACAATTCTGAATGAGCCATCTCGTCTTCCTCTCGTGTACGACTCGGTTAGATGAAGTCCAAAGTGGTACACGGAATCCACCCTATTAAATCCAGTCTGATCCAAAATGAGATTATTGTGGTGAGCCCCAAGCATGCATATATATTGGTCCTACTTTCTTACATATACCACTACAACCACGCCCACTGCTGGCTGTATTTGGAGCACCATCAGAACACTTGCAATGCACAGCCCAAAATGAAGTATAACAACACTCTTAGCAGGTAGAAGGTTGTTGTTATCCTGGCAGTCTTTAAAAACCGCACTCCTTTTCAATCTTGTTGAATGATGAGATGTTTTTTATGCTTGGAAAAAATTTGATTTGCCATTATGGTAGCCCCCGATGGTCTCTTCAAGATATTGAGTTTTTCAATATCCTGTCAACCATTCCCCCCAAACTAAGAACCAAATCATATTCAATTTCTGGATTTTTTTGTATATGTGAAAATACTAAAACTTGTTGACATGTTTTTCTTTATTTTTGGACTTCTTTTAGAGTTGTTTGAAAATGCAGAATGGAGGATCTTGCTTACAGGAATAGTTCTATGCATGACACAATAATAACAACTTAATTCATATAGTGTATCATGTGAAGTGATGTCTCATTACATCATATGACTTCCTGTATTACCTGCATTACATCATAGGATGTTGGATCATCTGTCTTTTTGTGTCAGATATGTCACATCATGTTGTGACATCATGCCATGACTTGTCCTGTGACATCACAAGAAGTAACATCATGTTAGGTCATGTTACGTCATCATGAAAAAATCATATCACGACATGCCACCTTGTGGCTCAACAGATGTCTCATCGTATCAAGTTCCATGTTGTTAAAATTGTCATTATGTTCATTCTGTCCTGCAGGTAGAAAAGTGGACAAAGCTCCCCGCCATCCTCTGAAGACAGCGGTGCCCCTGTGAACAAACCTGTACCTGAAACCACCACCTCAGTTCCCTCCAGCCCCCCCTCCCTCTGGATCACAGAAAAGACAGCAACAGCCAGCAACACACTCGCTGAGTCAGTCTACAAATCGTTCACCTCCTCCTCTCTGCTCAGGGTGCTGATGCACACGACCCAACCCATGTTTAATGGTAGGATGAAACATATATTGTATAATATAAAAATATGACTTTTACGTCCTATTAAAAGTGGCTATGAATAAATAAAATGAGGGATTTAACATGGCAGCAGCATGGTATAATAAACATTTTTTTGTGGTGGGTCGACAGCTGGACTTAATTGCGGTGGATGATTGCCTGTCTCTTCTAATAGCCCACTGCTGTTTGGCTAATCACTGCTGTGCTCCGCTATCTCTGTGGCATGTTGTATAGTGGCATGATGTAGCTAATGCTGGTGGTGGTGGTAATGGTGACGGTTGATAAGAATAAGCTGGCGCTGATGATGAGCAGACTGATAATCAGTGTCTGCTTCACTTTCTGAATTGGTTCAGAAATGAAATATGCTTTGACTCTTCTCCAATTCATGCAGCACGTTACAACTCCACATGAGGTCATATTTTTCCCGGCTCTGTATAATCTACTTGAGTCCACTCAAGCCTGATGATTAACATCTACTTTTGGGATTCCTCTTCTGGGTCTGCATTCTTTTCTGTGGCTCAACGGCGCACTCTGGTGGCCGTCTTTTTCTTCTGTTCTTCACATAGAGTGCAGGCTTCACTTCATCTTGAGGGGGCCTCATCTGGGCATCTACACCAAATTGATTTAGGACATCTCTTCACTGAGGAAAGAAATAAATAACTTCCAGTTCCTGGCTCTTTTCTTGCACTTTATGTACAGTGTGGGCATGATGATGACTGAAAACTTTGCCTTCTTGTGTCTGAATTTCTCAGCTTCAGTCAAACTCATGTGTGCTGTACCTGGGAAGATCAGATCTCACCTTTTCTTCCATATTTCCAGGCATGAAAAACACATTTTGAAAGGACACACGTTTCAATGCTGGTGTCCCAGAAAAGTTTACTTTCAAACTTTTACTTTTCTTGCAGCGAATACACCCACATCCAAGGTCTCAACCACTGATCAGTCTTTGGCTCAACAAACTCTCCTAACACTCTAAACAGAGAGATCGCCAACATCACGTCTGTCCCAGAAGGAGGATTTTCTGCCAAAGGAGATTTATTAGGCACCACACCTCAAATGCTCAACCCTCTTAATGAATACACCAGCAGTTTCCATCCTGTTCCTGCCATCCCTGAAGATAAGAGGAGTGGCGTTATCTTTCATCGTAATGACAAGTCCTTCAGAGAGCACTCTATTGTTCATCTGCTAATGGATTCAGATCAACCTCAGACTTCGACCACTGTGGGTTCTCCGGATCACTTAATCACTGCAAACTCCCTTTCGCTGCTGCCTGGCAATGACTTGACTACCGCCAACTTATCAAAACCAAACCCAGTTGAAGGAAACATGCCTCATAATCATACTGACAGTAGGATTCAAGATGGTCTGAACATCTTACCTTACAATGAAGAGGAAAGCAAAATGGACAGACATAAAGAAGAACACATCTCATCTTTCTTTTATTCTAAAGGTTTGACTGGGTCCCTTCCTCATAATTCAGAAGAGTCCAGTGGAAGTGGATCAGGCTCTGGCCTTTATAGCAACAGGCTCGATCAAGAATTTGATGGAGTCACTACAGTCAAGACAGACCTTTCTGCTATTCCTAATTCAGCTATTAGCTTAAAGGTGGATAGTACGGGGGAAAAGAGTAGATCAACAGGAATTAAGATGGATAGTGAAACAGATGATGATGCAAATGAGGCAGGAAGCAACGAGCAGGAAATGGAGGAAAATGAAAGTGAGGCAAGTGGTGAGGAAGAAGAAGAGGTAGAAAGTCACGAAACTGGAAATCAGAGAGTAAGGAAAGCTGATAGTGAAACAGATGAGAGTGCCAGACAGCTCAGTGGCCCAGCAGGTTGTGATTTGCTGGAAGAAAAAGAGACAGAAACTGAAGTTGATACTGGAGTAGGAAAGATGATAAACACTGAGACCGGCAGTGGGGATGAAATTGATGGCCAGAGTTTTTAGTTGGCCTGAGGATGTCCATGGCTCTGGAGATGGAGGTGATGATGAAAAGAGTTTAGGAAAAAAAGTCAGTGATGATAAAGAAGGTATCAAAGCTGAAAATGGAGGAATGGAAAATGGTGACATACATGATGGAAGGGAAGAGACCAACAAAGAGGTTGTATCTGGAAGAAGAGATGAGCCTACATCTGAGTCGTCATTGTTTGACAGCAGTGTAGAAAACAGTGATGGACATAATGAAAAGGGTCAAATCATAAGTCTCGACAGTCAAGTTGTTGGTGGTAACTCTACTCTGGAGAATGGTAAAAGCATTGGAGGTCTAGAGAGTGGGGAACACATCACAGGAGGCAATAGAGAAGATAGTGATGCAGCTGTAATTGGAGAGAGTTTCCAGCACTTCTCAAGTGTGGATGGATTGTTGTTTGATGCTGCAAGAAGTCCCGTGTTGGGGCGTCTCGTCCCTCTGCTCAGACGGGCAGATGGCAGCAAGGCCACGGAGGAGCAAACGGAAGGTGAATATTACTCGGTGCTCAGCTTTTCCACAGCTCTGCCTCCCTGTTGTCTGAATATGACAGGACAGTTTAGTTTGTCCATTTCACATGCATCTTTCCTTACACATAAGGTAACACTAACCTACATAGTTTGAGTTAAGTGGCGCTCTATGTTTTGACCATTCAGCCATTGAAGCCATGAATGAATAGAATTTAACAACACTTATTGCTGGTGGAAGCATAAACACTTTGGCTCCAATAATTAGTATTTCAATCTCTATTATGGTAATGGAGGTTGAAATGTGTGTAATGTGAGACGGGTTGATCATAGTGAGAAACCCAAAGAGAATTATCAC
This sequence comes from Lutjanus argentimaculatus, assembly GCA_034769285.1. Classification (NCBI taxonomy): domain Eukaryota; kingdom Metazoa; phylum Chordata; class Actinopteri; order Lutjaniformes; family Lutjanidae; genus Lutjanus; species Lutjanus argentimaculatus. Next base: position 15,086,041 of record JAWZSL010000020.1, on the reverse strand, counting down.
CCAACTCTGCAGTTCCCCTCAGCTTTATGGTGCATATTAGCAGCTCATTGAGTTGATTTTCTGGCTTGCTCAACCTTGTTTTACAGCCACAGAAGGCAGCTGTTTTCAGTATGGTACCAACTCAGCACCAAATGGCAGACAGACAAAGTTAACAACTAGCTACAGAACATAGTGGAGCAGCTGAAAAGCCAGGTTTCCCTCAGAAGTTGGCAGAGACCCAGACAGAGATAATAGGAATGTGAATATTGGACTTTCGTTCACCAGGGATCCATAAACACGACTCAAAAGCCTTGTTCAGACTGCCAGCCCAAATCTGTGTTTTGCCATGTCCAGATTGTATCCAGATTGATTTAAGAAAGACAGGAAAAAACACATGAAATAAATTGTCCTTGGGAGGGGATCTCCAGGCTCCTCTGCTTCCGCCTGAGAATTGGAGGGGAATCAGCATCACCAGCATATGTAGTTACTGATGCCTACATTGTTACCACAGCAACCTATGACGATAGGTTGGTGATGTCTGGACACACAAAACCAATCTGATCATTTGCAAATGACAGCGTAGACAGTCTGTCTTAAAGATCTCATTTGAGAAACAAAACTGATTTGCCTGCAGTCTTAATGCAACTGTTGTTCACTCTCTCCATCAACTTTATAAGCTGATTATATATAGATTATGTTGTATATATAGTCAGTGTTGTGTTTACACCTTGTTGTGCTGTCTCCAAGTTGTCACTTAAAGCAGCACTTGAGGAGCAGTTTGAAAATCTTTCATAAACTAGACACACGCTGAATCACTGCTGTGTTTGAAATATGTTGTTATGCATGGCTATTGTTTTTCAACTTCTATCTTTTTTTCTCCTTTCTTCTAAGCACTTCTAAACAATTGTTTTAGTGCTCCAATATTTTAAATCTGTTCAATATTATAAATTGTATTTATAACTAAATACATGATAAATAATAAACACTTAAAATTCTTGAGCTCAGAAACAGCAGTTGAGGAAACAGTCTCATCTCTGGTTCCATTTAATAGCTGTTCTGAAGCTTTAGATCACCAGTTTACCTGGGATTCCTGATCAAAAACTTACTTTAAACCGGTGGTTCTCAACCTTTTTCTGTCATGCCCCACTTCAGAAGCTGAAAAAAGGCTGCTTCCCACACCCAACATTTTTTATCAGTCATTTACAGTGATAGAGGAAGCAACTAATAAAAATATATGCATTCAACTAATATTTTCCCCCTGGTTTACTCTTCTCTCTCTCAGAAGGAAGCAACAGCAGCCATGAGTCTCGGGTTGGGCTGGTCGGAGGAGTGGAGAGGGAGAAGAGGACGGTGGTTCCTCTTGCTGTTGTCTCAACTCTCACCATCCTCTGTCTGTTGGTACTGGTGGGCATTCTCATCTACTGGAGGTACACACACACATACACACACACGCAGAGTCAATATCTGCCTGGATCAATGTCACCTTTGTACTTCACTGAGATTTTGATTTGTTTGTGTCACAGAAACTGTTTCCAGGCGGCTAATTTCTACCCAGATGACACTGCATCACCTAAAGTCATATCTGCTCCGTCCACACCCATGCTGCTAGCTACAGGTAACACACACACTATTATCACTTTGATATCAACCACTACCACTTAACTGCAATGTTAAGCATGCAGTTACATGTTCACTCTTTGGTTGCAGATGGTCACGAGCCGCTGACAGTGAAGCAGTTTGTGAAACACGTCATGGAGCTGCACACCACCAACACCTTCTCCAAGGAGTTTGAGGCAAGTGGAATGTTCATAATTAAACCATTTGAGTTAAACAAAAGGAAACAGGAACAGCCGCAAGATATTTGAGAAGTTCCCCCAATTAAAGAGAGTAGAAATAGGGTAAAATTAAGGGATCATATTGTTTTGGTTCATGTGTGTAAATAGGCAGTACCTCATTTGTCATAGCTCCTTAATGCTTTTCCATATCTCTATTAACATCATGTTTTTTAGGAACATCATTCAGCAAAGTGATAATAATATGTAACTTCTGTGTACAACATGTTGTGCAACAGTATGCAGGAAGTTTGTTTAGTACTAACCATGGCAGTGCTACTTGGTTCTCATCCCAGACTCCAAATTCAAATATTTTATATAATTCTAATATGCAAACACAACTGAAGACACAATATTAAATTTGATAGGCAGGTTTTGGATTGATATGCCGCAAGCTTTCAAGCTGGTAAAATATTCATGTGTGTTGTAGAATTGTCCCATGTGGAGTGTTGACATATCTTAATGTTGTTAAATATTTTAAGGCAGTTTGTGGGTTAGTTCCAACAATATGTACATCTGCATGACATTAGTCACCTCTGTTTCCTAGCATGAACGTCCTGAGTAACACACACAGATAGGATTAAGTCAAGTATATTGCTCTCATGTAATTGCCAGTGTATTTGTGTGTTTCCCCCCATTTTTACAGTGTTTTTACCTTTGTATAGCTGCAGCAAACAAGCCTACATTTCAATAAATCAGTCTAAAAATAAGTTGAAGGAGCATGTGGGCAGATCACAGCCTTGCTCTGTAGATATGTGCAAGCCTTTTAGGTATATGTAAAACTATCCCATGAAGGGATAGTTCAGATTATTTGAAGTGTGGTCGTATAAGGTACTTATCCACAGTCAGTGTATTACCTGCAGTACATAGCAGTCGGCACATCCCCAGTTTGGAGAAGCAGCAGGAGTACCAGTGTAGGAAGCTAAGCAATGTACTGCTGTGGACAGGATCAGAAGCAAGATTTCAGCCGAGTAAAACAAGGCCCACCTGAAAAATTGAATATCGGTTTAAGTGTACGCTGTATTTAGAATGTTTTCACCACTTTACCTTGGCTTCAAACAGCCTTGTCTGACTGTTATGTACGCCAAATGTCCCTCTCTTAAAACCAACCAAACTTGTTTGGCAAACAGTTATGTTACGTCACAGAACATGGGAGTTGCTGGTCTACCGCTACCTTGATTGATTAGTTTGTTTGTGTTGTTGTGTGACGTCTGTGTTGTAAAGGATTAGTCTGGATTCACTGAAGTCACACAGTAATACAAACAAACAAACAAACAGCGGTAGACCAGCAACTCCCAAGTTTTGCGAGGTAAAATTTCTGATTTTGCCAAGAGAGTCTTGTTGCTTTGGAGAGAGCGATATTTGGCTTATATAACAGCAGTTTCCCATAAAGCTGTCTGATGGCAAAGTAAAGTGGTGAAAACATTTTAAATATACCGTACACCTAAAGTGAGGCTGATTTTTTTTTTTTTTTTTTTTTTTTTTTTTTTTTGTCTGAAATACATTTTGCTGCTGACCATGTCCACAGCAGTACATTGCTTAGCTTCATACACTGTTACTCCTGCTACTTTTCCAAACTGGAGGTGTGTTGACCGCCATCTACTGTAGGTAACACACTGACCATGAATAAGTATGTCATACAACCCCACTTTAAAAAATCTGAACTATCTGTTCAGTATTTCACAGTGTAGAATAATGGGGCCTGGCTAACGTGACTGAAAGCTACAAGTCTACAGTTCTATTGGGAATATCAGTGTATTTCCCACTTAGCATCGCCTCCGTGTGTGTATCTGAACCCCATATTCCTGTACCTGCACTGACTCCCTGTCTGTCTGTCTGTCTGTCATCTTGCCCCCCCTCCCACTCTCCTTTCACCACCTCCACCACCATCGTCGTGCTTTCTGCATCCTCACCACCCTCCATTAGATTGTCAAAGAATCCTATGAGGTAAGACACCTGCAGTATCACCCCTCTCCAGTTGCAGTTTGGTTTCAAATGAAATCTCCCATTTAACCGTCTGTTGACAAACCAGTAATCTGTTTGTTTACTGCATCATCTGCATGTCAGATATGATACTGAATGTAAATTTTGGAAGTTTTTTAAGTTTACTTTTTCTTTGCCAATAATGTATAGACATCTGTTATTTGACATGACCTGTCTGCTTGTTCAGATTTCAGTCTGTATTGGAAGCTGATGTACAGACATATTTTCAAACTGAGATGGAACCAAGGACACTTCTAAGTGGCACATTTACATATTTAATGAATCCATATTTATCATAAAGAAAAAATAGAAATTAAAGTCTCCCATCCCTGCAACTGTCTTTGTAATAATTCTGTTTTTGCAAGACTGCTGTCACATAGAACCACAAGGCTTTAATACAGGTCACATACAGTAGCATCAGTCTCCTGCATAGATCATGAATTATTTTCTTCTTTTTCTACTGTAAACTTTCTGAACCAGGGATTAATGTAACCCTAATGTGTGCTGTTTATGGAAACACTGCAGGCAAGTGAGAAAAAATTGTGGTGATCCATTTTCTAAGTCTGTTCTAAATTTGTGCTCCTGTGTTTACGACTTAAGAACAGGTGAAAAAGGATTTTGCCAGGATAATCTCTCTATTCTATTTTATTTTTCATTTGCGAAAACAGGTGGAAAAAAATGTCTGTCTGACATGACAGTAATGTTATATAAGTTGCTGAATTTTAATTTCACTACACTCTCTAAGCACAAGGTTGTGTACCTTGTGCTTAGAGAGTGTAGTGAAATTAAAATTCACCTGGAAGAAAACATAAATGCTTATAGTCCCATTTAGAACAGTGATTCTCAACCAGGTGGTGGGGAAGCAGAATTTTACACTACATTCCCTGTACCAGTGATATTATGTGAGTTTGTTGTGTGTTACACTGTAATTCCTGAACAGTCTAAGGTAGAAGGCAGGGGTCCACTGGGTTGATGAACACCAACTGGATTTTTCTGGGGGGTGACAACTCAAAAATGTTGAGAACCACTGATCTAGATTGTGGCGTAGTGCTGCAATTTGGCCTCCTGTGGCTAAAATAAGTATTACAAAACATTTGCAAAAATTAATGAAGAATACAAGAAAATAAAAGAGCAATTATAATTTTAGCTGCAAAAATTTTTTTCACGTCCCAAAAATGTTTTTCCTACAGAAGAATATTAGGGCTAGGTATAAAGGTAAAAAATGAGAGGAGGAAATTATTTTATTTATTTTGCATTTTGATGGTGGGAAATGAGAAGAAGTTAAACTGTTGAACATAAGGTCGAAATGATATTTCAACTTCATTCTCAAAATGCAAAATAAGAAAAATCTTCACCCTCTCTTCATCTGCCTTATTTTTCCTCATCTGTTTCAGAGATGGAAAAAAAGTAACTTTATTAATTGTGGCAAACCTTTTTTTTTTACCCACTCTGTAGTCATAAAGACAAATAAACACAGGAGGGCAAACATTTAGATCAGGCTTAGAAAATAGGTCACTAGTTCTTTTTTTTTTTTGACTTGCCTATCAGGGCTTCCATAGATATCCTTTCTCTCACATTTTTTTTCTTCATACACAAATAAAGTAATTCTGGATACAACTTCATTCATGTGCTTATGTCCTCACTGTAGACACTTGACCGTTGTATTGGAATATAATAGGCAGCTATAGACCAATAAAAGTAAAAAAAAAAAATAGCGAAAGCCCACTTGCTCAAAAGAAAAACAGCCATATTTCATATTCACTCTAGTGGCCCCAATGCTAATCATGCTAATTAACATACTTGGTGTCCTCAGAGCAACTAACACAAATCTTATGTGTTTTTTGTTGCTGTTTTTCAGGAGGTACAGGCGTGCACAGTGGATATGGGCATCACTGCCGACAACTCCAATCACCCCGACAACAAAAGCAAGAACAGATACATCAACATACTGGCCTGTACGTCTCTGTTCACTATAATCAGTGTTCAACGTTAATGTTTAACAGTAAACTGGAACTGATGAACCTTTTCCTCTCTCAGATGACCACAGCAGAGTGAAGCTCTCCAACAGTTTGGACAGAGATGGGAAATGTGGGGACTACATCAACGCTAACTTTGTGGATGTAAGTGTGCTTTTCTCAACCTTGCTGGAAACAGTTGGGCCTTTTCCTCTATATGTACTTTTCATTACATCCAGTGTTTTCTTGACTAAATTGTGGTTTCCTCTGCAGGGTTATGAGCGAACGAGGGCATACATCGCAGCTCAAGGGCCTCTCAGATCGGGCAGGGAAGACTTCTGGAGGATGATCTGGCAGCAGAATGTTGGAGTTATTGTGATGATCACCAACCTGAAGGAGAAAGGACGGGTAGGAGGTCACACTGCTTCAATCACATAATGAAAAACTGTTTAACAGAGATCAGTAATATTTCATCTGATCTTAAATTTGAACGTTCACATTTCTTTTCACTATCAAATGCAGAGGCCAAGCTTGACTTTTCTAATTTTGTGCTGCTCCTAGTGAGGTGAAACATTGTTTGGATAGAAAGCTACATTAAAACTAATTTAACATATTTGCCTGCAAGCACTGGTTAAGTATCAGTCCTGCATTAGTAAATTAATATTGAGTAATTTTAAACAAAATAACCACAATGGAATCTTGTAAATATGTGCAAGCAACATTCATGTGAATAGTCCTACTTTCAAGTCCTGAATTACTGCCCACATCTTTTATTCAGCGATTCAAGCACAGTAGTGTGAATCAAGTGAAACAAAACTGCTGATTATGAAGTGACAACTGAAGTACAACAGTTTTACCATCATGTGTATCAAGCATGGTAAAATTTACAACGGTTTTTGGCCATTTCAACGGTTTTGAAACAGTTTTGGCTGTTATTAGACATATCTAAGGTTTTAATTTCCTTTTTTTTCTGCTAAATTACTAAACAAATAGAAAGAGTATCACTTGATTTTTGGCCATTTGTAGGCAGCAGTATTACAGAGAAACGCTAGCATTCATTTGCAGTCGTGTTTCAGGCAAATGCAAGTCTGCTCTTTTGTTTCACTACACAGTCACTAAAGTTGTCTGTCTGCCATTTGGTGCTGAGCAGAGAGTGCACAGTGGGTTTATCTGAACTTTACAGCCAACATCAGCAGCAGAGGCTAAAACGCTCCATAGAGCTGAAGGGAGCTGCAGAGTTGTGTGTAATTCTGTTTCTGTTTGTCAGTTTTAGCAGTGCCTTTCAAATGACAGATTATCATTTAAGCCATCATATAAAAATGTTTATTAATGCAGGTTTAAGTTTTTAGTGCTGGTAGAGGTGTTTTTTTTTTATCAATATCACTCAAGCTTTCAGATGTTTGCTAAGAAATTTTTAATATCATCAACTCATAGGTAGCAGGACGGCCCAAGCCTTTGCCGGGACCTCAGCATTATTTGATTACTGCAACATTGTGATTTGAATCGATTATGTCAGCTACTATACTCCATAACATCTCTTGTCAATTCCTACCTACTAAAAAGAGAATAAATATTTAGTTTCTCACTATGGTGGTAGTTGTTCTTTCACATGTTTCCACTCTTGTTTTTATCTTCTGCAGACAAAATGTGACCAGTACTGGCCGGAGGAGAACCAGGAGGAATACGGTCCGTACCAGGTGACCCTGAAAAGCAGCAAGACCCTCGCTTACTACACACTGAGGACGTTCACTGTCAGAGATACCACAAATAAGGTACTTCACGCACACGCACACCACACACACAACACACACACACTTGAACTACATCTGTTCAAACCTAGTACAAACACACTCTTTAGATAAATTTGTCAACAGTGACCACACACATAAAATAACACACATAATAACGGTAACCTTTCTGGTCATCCAGGTTTCTCAGAAGAGAGTTGAACACACAGTCCTCCATTACCACTACACCCAGTGGCCCGACATGGGTGTCCCAGAATACACTCTGCCTGTCCTGTCCTTCATCAGAGCGTCCTCCAGGGCACGGACGCAGGAGATAGGACCCGTACTGGTACACTGCAGGTATGCTGAGTGTGTTGCTGTATCAGATATACCATATAGTGAATGCATGTATTTGACATGTGATGTTTGTCACAGTGCCGGTGTGGGACGGACAGGAACCTACATAGTGATAGACAGCATGCTGCAGCAGATCCAGGATCAGGGCACTGTGAACGTTCTTGGTTTCCTAAAACACGTCCGGACGCAGAGGAACTTCCTGGTTCAAACAGAGGTATGCTGACACCACACACACACACACACACACACACACACAACACACACACACACGACAGCAACATTGTTGTACATCCAATCAGTTGTTATTGAAAACAAAGTGTCTTGTTTCTCGTCTTGTCTCTCTCCTGTAGGAACAATACGTGTTCATCCATGATGCTCTGGTGGAGGCCGTCTTGAGCCGTGACACCTCGGTGACCTCTGACCTCCTCCACACCTATGTGTCTGACCTCCTGACCCCCGGGGCATCAGGCAGGACACGCATGGACAAACAGTTTAAGGTACAACATGTTTATAAGTTTCTGTTTTGTTCTCTGATTTGGCTTTTTACATTTTAGGCATTTAGCCTTTGATTTTTTAACATCATATTATTATCATGCAAATGTACAATGTTATCCTTGAATTTTAGAAATGTAATCAACTCTTTTTGTTGTGTTTCAGCTGATCAGTCAGCGTCAAGCGAAGCACGCAGACTACAGCACTGCCCTGAGAGACGGCAACGCTGAGAGGAACCGAGCCAGAGCTCTGATGCCTGGTAAGAATGGCTGGTTTACTAACTGGCCAAAAATGTCCCTAAAGTCCTTAAAAGGGCTAAACGGTAGATTAATGTGCATGACCATGTGACCCTTGTTGTGACTGATTGGCTTATCATTGTGTTAAAAATGAAAAAGAAGCAAAATCTCTATTTTCAGGTGCAGTATTGCTGACTCATGTCTCTGTGTTTTTGTATAGTTGAAAGATCGAGAGTGTGTCTGACCGCTTCAGAATCAAACTCCACGGGTTACATCAACGCCTCCTACGTCATGGTGAGACAGCTGGAAATTGTTGTATTTGTTACCATTTTATTAAAGGGCCTTTTTGCTGTTTGGAATACATGAGGGAAACATTTGCTGGTAGTCTGATGCAGCCCGTGTTTCCACAGGGACATCACCACAGTAAAGAGTTCATAGTGAGCCAGACTCCACTGAGCAGCACAGTGGCAGATTTCTGGAGAATGATTTGGGAACACAACACGCACACTGTTGTCCGTCTGCCAGACACACACTGTCAGGTACATCACAGACTCACACATCCTCTGTATAGTACTTATAAAATGACTGTGTATAAACACTCACTCTTACGTGTTTTCCTCTTTATGTCAGAGTGAAGATTTTTGTGTTTACTGGCCCAGTAAAGACCAGCCAATGAGCTTTGAGGGTTTCACTGTGTCCTACTTGGGGGAGGAGCATGTATGCTGCCCAATGACGAGAGACTTTTGGTGCAGGACTTTAGAGTGGAGTCTCCGCAGGTAAGACACACACTGAGTGTACTGTATATAACAAACTGTATATGTTTTTTTTTTTTTTTTGCACTTGTACATCACACTCCCTTCTCTTTGTTTTTCTAGAACAATTATGTGTTAGAGGTGCGTCAGTACAGCGCCACCTGCTGGCCCAACCCAGACAGTCCCATCAGGAACAGTTTTGATCTGGTCAACACAGTCAGAGAGTACAGCAGACACACAGACGGACCAACAGTCATACACGATCCGTGAGTACAACACAGACAAGGTCAGTCATTCATTTCACATTGTGTTCTTTCTTTGCATGGGTTAATCTGTATGTATGTGTGGGTGTTTGTGTGTGTGTGTAGTTTGGGAGGTGCGACATCAGGGCTGTTTTGTGCCCTCACCACCCTGTCCAGTCAGCTGGAGGAGGAGGGAGCTGTAGACGTCTACCAGGTGGCACGGATGACCAACCTCATGAGGCCCGGGGTTTTTAATGATATAGTAAGTACTGGCACACAAACACACACACCAAATACTTTTAAAGGGGAAAAAAAGCTGGGGCTAGCTGGTTAGCATGCTAACAAGACATCTCTCAAACACAATATATAGACCTCTTTGATGTCAAAACTGTTATTTTTTCACAACCTGTTGATAATTCGGTTCATTTTTGAATGTTTTAAGTAAAAATTATTACATATTTTATCTTAAAATGACAACAAGTTGAGCACCTTTACCTCAGATATTCACCAGCTATCAGGGTTAACACATTGCTCATGTTATAGTTCTACATAATGATATGTAGTATTTTACATAATCAAACATGGTTGAGTGTTGAAGCTGTGTTTTGCCCCCTCAGGAGCAGTACCAGTATCTGTACCGAGCTGTGCTGAGCCTGGTGAGCAGCCAGGAAGACCAGAGAGCCCTGCAGAGTCCAGAAACCAACGGATCTGTACCACTGGGACAGACTAACATCGCCGAGAGCCTGGAGTCCCTCATGTAGACACGTGTGCACATGTAACACACAAACATGTGACAAACGCATCAGACTGAGTGCTGTGATAACTGAGGTTTGGCCCGACATCATTTCTGTGTCTGTGGTTCAGAGCTGTGTCCACTGAGCATGTTAACGCCTGAACGTACAGTCCACCAATCAGAGATCATCATTCAAAATACAAAAATAAAATGTTATAATCCAGTAAAACTTAGCGTAGATTTTAATTATATCTCGTGAAAGCAAAGTCCCACTTTTTATAATGAGCACATTACAGCAGCTCCAGCTGCTTCAGCTGTCTGACATAGTGACTACACACAGAAGCTTTTTGCCTTCTGAACACGTCTGGCAGGTTTCGACAGGTCATTAAAGTGATAACCTTTACTTATCATGCTGTCAGCGTTAGCATGCACAGCAGACGAGGCTACAGAATCTACCAGACACAGGAAGAGCTTGTTACTGATGTTAAGAGACCAGCCAGCCACGATATGACTGAAAAAGTACCACTGTCTAATAAGGTACCCTTTATAAAGGGTTCATGTTTACTTAACTAAAGGCTTTATCAATGGTTACTAATAAATAATGACTCTCTTTAACTGGTCAGTCAGCTGTTTCTGGACAAAGACTTCAGATAGTGTGGATCACATTCCATTGAGTAATATCTCCAGACTTGTTAATTAAAGCCCTTTATTAATGGAAAATGGTTAATATTAATAACTACAGACTTAAAGGCTAATGAATTACCTGGATTTATGACTGCATTTTACAAAGTAGAAAGGATGAACACCAGCCAGTGGGATTTTTGGCAACCCAGTAACTGACCTATAATTGCATTAGTAAATTATTTATTTACCATTAATAAAGCCATTAGGTAAAATTCAGAAGTTTACTATAAGAGGCTCATTATTAGAAAGTGGTACCAAAGAAGCTTCACTGCCTTTCCAACAAGAACCTACAGACTCCTGACAGATGGCCATAAACCTTTTGAGGGCTTTCATTAAAAACTTAATCAGTATGACATGAGCTAAATATATTCAAACTGAATTTCTACCTGAATGAATTATCAATATTTCATTAGAAATTATTCTTCTTAATGATGGAAGGAGTCAGCTATTTAACTCCAATAGTAGACCTACCTTAAATTCATTTAAATCTTTAACATTCATTTCTTTTATTTGATCCTTTAGTTTTGGCCTTTTTCACGAAGCTCATTTATTCCATCTTTCTTTTCAAAAACAGATATACATTTTAAGAAAAACTGCAATTGGCAAACAAAATGAAATCAAAATTTCCATTAATTAAAATAAAGCGGAACAACAAGATGACTTCAATGTTAAAAAAGGGAACAATGCAGGAAAGAGTTCCTCCTCTTGTTTTCATTCATGATATATTTATGCATTGCACATTAACCAGCAGATTCTGGGGCTCAAACTACCACGTATCCTTATTTAGAGTAATGTTTTGAATAACCAAAATCTCTTAAGGCCTCACTTGTGACTGCTGGTATTTACTGCCGTTGAATTTCTCTGCTCATGTGTTGTTGCCACTGGCTCCATGCTCTCTGATACCCCGTGCCTTTTGTAATTCATGTTCTTGTACTTTAAACCTGTTTTGATACAACTGTGTGACTAATATGCCAAAATAATGACCTGTGATTTTTTTTTCTACTTTCTTAAAGTCTTGTCGCGCTTGTTACGTTCCTATGTAAAGGCCGGAGGAGGAGGGGGAAACATCATTAAGCTCGGATGTTTTGTAAGCGATGCAAACTGGGATTTAAATTTGAATATTCCACACAAAATCTGTCTTCTTAGCATTAAAAACAAACAAGTGGCAAGTGGCTGTAAAAACTTGCAGTTTGTCAGTTAAAGGAGCAATATGTAAGAATATCACTTTAAAATATTAAAAAAATTACTAAAATTATCAACTGAATGTTGTTACGCAACAGTTTCACATTTACAGCGTTGCAGAGATAGCTATTGAAGTTAGCGTGCTAACAAGCTAGCTACTCGTAATAATACTAATACCTACCTCAAAAGGTGGTATAGCTAAGACCTCCTCCTGTAGTTTCAGCTGGGAGACATTAGTTTTTTTAGTCTAATAAATAAAGCAAAATAAACTCACAAAATGTCAGAGAGGAAATATTTTTATACCTCTTTTCCTTATGTAACAGAGAAGTACAACCGCACACCTCCTTAATCCAATTTTCTCTTTTACCAAATTAAGATGAGCCTAATTGTCTTGTTAACACATCATTTAACACTTAATCAAGATATAAAACAAACTCAACAGAAACAAAATAAAACTCCCTAAAATCGTCTTGGTCAGCCAGTGGGTTCCAACTCAAGATTGCAGCAGAGTCAGCTAATATGATCACTAGCTGGCTGCATGGCAAACAGAGCTCATTAGTGACCAGCAGCTACAGTTAAGTTACTCTGGTGATATACCGCCCTCTATTTGAATCAACAGATGGGTAGAATCTTTCACTTCTCACATATTGCTTCTTTAACGCTGGATTCCAATGATAACAAGCTTTCATAATGGACAGAAAGTATCAAAACCTCTGTAACCACTCCTGCAACAGAATAATCATTCAATATAATCAGCTATAAGAACGTCAACACATTCATTTGAGACAGTCGTCAACATGATGTTAACCACTTCAGACAACAGCGTTTGGACGACGAGACAAACAGCCGAGCTCACTGATGTTTGATGAGATTTCTCATCCTGTGACTTTGGATCCCTTCAGCTCCTCTGCATCCCTGTGCCACTTGCTATGACTGTTGTCGTCAAACTCGATCAATCAACCTCTGAGTCACTTTCAAACAGAGCTGCAGCTTCTGTCTGTGCCTGTTTTGCGGCCACTCCATTTCTTCAGCTTGTCTAGGGATGCAAAATCGCACAAATCATTGAGGCTACTGCAACTGAAACAGTGATTCAAACAAGACTCCACTGTAACATGTCTTTTTGTGTAAATATCCCTGAATACATCAAAAGGCCAAATTGCTGTTTATACTGTACCTCTATATATTTTCTATTTTACTATAAAAAGTGATTTTCTAGTCATTTACACATATATAACTGTGTGGATTCTATTTGATAATTTTAGCCTGAAAATATTGATCATGTTTATAGTTTTAATGGAATGTTATCTCTTTTTATCTTTATGATTACAGTAGCAGCTTAATGTCTCTACCTTTATCTCCAGCCATAAACTGGTGCAGTATGTATATAGCAACAGGTTGAAGCAAACCTTTGTTTATGATTTAAACTTGTTTCTTTTTCTGGGAGGGAAAAAAAAAAAAATTTTCTTGTTTAGACCCAAACTTTTCCCTTAATTTATTCATAAAGGCACAAAGACACGGGACAAATGGGATTTACCATGCGTTTATTCATACCATAATACACTGTGTTGCATCGTCACCCCTGATCGAACTGTACATGACATGATAGTAAAGACAAACAAAAGTTAAATAATCAATGCACAACCATGAAGGGTTAACAAAGATTAAGTCAAAACCAAAAATATATATTTCTATATAATCATATTAATATTTGCCATTACATATTATACTGTAGCAGTCACATAAGATAAAGTGTATATAGTGCATTAAGATAAACCTCGTTATGCAGTGAGAATATGAGTGTCCACCTGGGAGTATGTTAATGTCACTTTCTTGAACACTTACACCTCAAGCAGGTCCACATCCTGTCTTCACACTCTGCATGGATACAACTCTATATAAAGCACTTAAATCCAATCATGTGATGTCTCTAAAGCCTCACACATCTGGGCTCCCACATGCCTGTTACATTACATTTAGGTCATAGATTTTTACTCAGTATGTGGTGTCCTCTCTGCCCTGGGTCCTTGTTTTTGAGGCATAATATTTTATAAATTAGCAGACCTGTTAGCTGGCGGGTGTTTTGCTCAGCCAGATCTCTGCTTCAAGTATAAAAGGGGCCTGACAACACAACAATAGATAGCTAGAAAACCAGCTAACTTGATGCTGTGGGGTATATTTTGAGTTGTAACATTTTTCCAGCAGGGGTTCAACACCAATTTTCATCCTCACAGACTTTGGCGAGCCTTTCTGATGAGCCCGTGCGGGATCAAGCTGTCTCACTGCACAGTCAGGGAATTTTCAGGGCTCTTTGATAGGCTTTCAAACTCAGAAGCAGCACAATCCACGTCAGGATCAATGAGAGAAAAAAAAAATTCCTCGAGTCTTACAGCGCCTGAGCCACAGCTGCTACTTTACGAGACTAAATGAGAATTTGTTGATTTTTTTTTTTTCCTCAGTTCTTAAGCCCACAACATCCTGATTAAAAACACAACAGATTATATTTTTTCTGGTTTCTGATAATTTCCACTGTTCACAAACATATAAAATAAAAGTCAACTTAGAGCACATTTGTCCCACACCATTTGCCTAATCTATCTCTTCCTATCCTACCTGTCACCTAATGTTAAAATGTCTTTTTGTCAGTGTGCACACTACCTGTCTGATAGAAGCAAGAAATTCTGTTAATTTTTTTTGACATAAAGTAAAGCCATCAAAACTACTAGGGGCCAAAATAAGCCTGTTTTTGTTTTTGTTTTTTGCTTTTCCTATTTAAGATGTCACTCTTTGTGCAAGCCAGTGGAAGCCATGAATTGTTGCTGTATTAATGCTTCTTTGATTATACACACACGTACTATACTATAAGAAACCATACTATGGCACATAAAGGTGTTAGAATCAAAAGCAATAACATGTTAAATGAATTCCTACATTGAGAGTATCTGTCCCCCACACTGCTCCACTGGGATCCAGTGTCTTGCTCAAGGACACTTCAGCAGTGTAGATGATGTCTGACAGTTTTTAAATCCTCATGTCATCCTGCAGCCTGTGCTATAATGGCAATTGTCTAACATAGCCGATATGATCTTATATCCTTTGTGATAATACATATTAATTACCGTAAATTCTCAAATGAAAGCCAATAAAAAAAATAAAGCCCAGGGGAAACATGCTATCATTAGTACCTGTACTACAATGGCTGTTGTGGAAGAAAGTTTCATTAAACCTCTGCGTTGATTCCATCTGTATGATGTATTTTTCATCGTACTTTCTCAAGCAACTGTTGAGGAAAATTAACACTTCTTTCCTTTTTCAAAATAAAAGCCTCCCAGAGGAGTAAAGGGATTGTGCCCCTGAGCAGGTGGCCATGAAATTAAATGTTTAGAAAATAGAGAAGCATCTTAATATAAAATATGGCAGAAAAAGTACTTAAAAATTGAAGACATTAGATCTAATGGCCTCTCTAATAAAGGCTGGTTCAATGTTAAGTTGGGGGAAATAAATCCCCAGGGCCCCTCTTTGAGAATTTATGGTAAACATTTGTTTAATAACTAAATATTACACGATAAATGACACAGAAGCAAAGTTAAATTATTTAGTCTTGTGCAATACACTGCGTGCAAGTAATACAGGCAATAAAATACTTTGTATATATCTTTATATATAATATATAATTTTGGGAAAATAGCTACATTCTCTGCTTTACCTAAAAATGCTACAGCACCACAACTTCCACCTGTTTCAAGCATATGGTGAGAAACTGAAAATGATCAGAATCTCTTTTTTTTTATTATCACATTGCTGTAAAATCACTCGTGGAGATAAACTCCAGTCATACATAAAACCCATTTAATCTGTGTTGTAAGATTGATTGGAAAAAAATGTCCTCTCTGTAGGGAGACGCTACGGTGCTCTGGAGCATTAAAATGTAATGTTTTATAACTTGCTATAATTAATATAGACAGATTATGATTTATATCACTTTAAAATATTACATTTAGCACCTTTTAAAAGCAAGAGCAGCTCCAAATGTCTACAAGAAATAGACGCTGCTGCTTGTTCATACTGTGACAAGATTTGTGAGAATCTTCAAAAAGATTGAATCAAATCCTCACTTTGGGAAATCAAGGCGAGTCTGTTGTTAGCAAAATATAATCTTGGAGCACAGTATTAGAATATGCATCGCTCCTTTTCCTCGTCACCTCTGAATATGTGTGTGTGGGTGTGTGTCTGTGTCTACGCCTACAGGCCATGCTGATCGGTCTCTCTTCTTGTCTGCAGCCTTAATTTCCCTGACAACCCTGTTGGACACAGAGGAGGAATTAGACAGCAGTACAAGGCACTGGATTAAGCAATGTGTGTGGGGACATGTCCTAGTCATGTTGTAAGGATATAAATCTGTTTACACACTCACATTATGGGGGCTTTGTTTCCTTATGGGGACATAACGTAAATCATTGCATTTTAGGGACAAAGTTTGGTTAGGTTTAGGAAAGTAGTAGTTATAGTTCAGGGAAAATTCCAGGAAATTAATGTAAGTCAAAGTAGTGTACTCTGAAGTGATGGAAACATGACTGTGTGTGTGTGTGTCCTTACAGAATTGGTTCGTTTGCGTTTCCAGCAGTCTGGGTTGAGTCTTTTCTGTTCGTCTGCAAGGGCTTTGGCCTGTATGGTGAACGCCCGCCGCTCCTCACTACGCATTTTCTTCCACCGCTCACCGAGGAGGACGCTGATGGCTCTAAAACACACACGCATGACTTCACAATAAGCACTGACAACTTCACAATACACATGCAGACACACAGCACGTCACCCACCTGTTGTCCTTGCCTGGGTACATCTGCGTGTACTCCACCCTGAACTTCTTGGCAAACAGCATGAAGGCGTTCATTGGCCGCTTGCACTTAGTGGGCATGGCGTTGTTACTACCTGCTGCGGCGGCGTCCTGGCTTCCGGTTGGCTTTTCACGAGGAGAGTGGGACTGACTGGGACTGTGGGCGTCTGCAGGTTTTAAACACATCCACAATTAACAGGGTTTCTTTTAATGTTTCTGCTTTATCAAACAGCAGATTATCTTTTTAAAACACAGGAAATTTGTAGTCCAGTACCTTGTGATGTGTCTCTGTCTGGAGAAGCAGCTCCTCCACTGGACTGGGAGGCACGCCGCCGTCTGGCCATGCTGCTCAACACGTAAACCGCAGAGGAGTCCAGAGGAGTGAAATCATAACTGAGGAAGACACACAGATAAAACAGCTGTTTCACACACACTAACTAATCTGTTGATAGGTCTGTTGCTGCTTACAACAATTAACTGTATTGTATATTTACTTGAACTGGAGCATTATATTGTACAATAAGTGTCTATTTTACCTCCTGAATGTGTCAAACACCAGTGAGTTGTCGGTGTGTTTGGCATCTCTGTGTCCCGGAGGAAGGCACACACCTCCTACCTCCATTTCATAGCACGGTATCCCATGACGCACTACGGTCAAGCTGGGGTAAAATGACGACCAGCCTACAAGAAAGCAAGACAAAGTACAAATTAGTTGATGCAAGAGAGATGCCACAGTGAGGAAATTTTCCCTCTGGTTAATAAACTCATCACAACACCAGTGTTACCAATTATGCTGAACATTTTACGATGATTACCAAGGCAAGCCTGAAGTCGATTTGAACAGTTCTGATGTTTTCTTGTTATCACACCTACCTTTGTTTTTGACATAGAAGGGGTGATCAAGTTGGCACTGGGCGGTCAAGCGGGAATGTCCAAATGCCCCAGGATCGAAGGTCAGCTGTAGGACAGCCTGACCAGCCAGAACAATCTCTGAATGTTCCACCAGCTGCAGGCCCTCAGAGCCATAACTCTGCAAAAGAGCAAGCAGTGTTTTTACTGCACAGTTCTTTACTTGCTTATTTTTGCAGACATATATTTAGCTTTTCCTTCTCAGTCTTTTCTGTTCTTCTCTCATCAGAAGCATTGGCAGAAAACCTAAATTTTCTTCTTAAATTATAGAGATTACTGCTGCTGCTATTGTTAAAAATACATTATCAGTGAACTAAAGTGACAAAGGCCACATAACACTACAGATGGAGACCAGACCAAAAAGCACACTGTGAACTCAGAGGCCTGACAGTCTAAGTGCAGCCACAAGCTTCTTGCATTATGCACCTTCAGAGATGTGGCTCGCTCCTCATCACCGGAGTCTTCCTCAGCAGAGTCCAGGTCCTCGACGTCCTGCCACTCCACATTAGAGCCGCTGTGGAAGCGCAGACGAGTGCCTGGTGACAGAGAATGGCTGCATTTATGAGTTCCCAATAGAGAAATACAAGCGGTGACTCAGTATGAGGTGGCACATAAACTTAGACACAGATGAAATGAAGTCTTGCGCAGTCCTCTAGTCTCATTTAATTACCCAGTTAAGCCCAGTGTATGCATGTGGATCTGTCTGTGTGTGTGTGTGTGTGTACCTTTGAGAAAGCAGTGCCAGGCTGTGGGTGGCCAGGAGAAGCTCCAGCCCATGTCCTCATCGTCAGACAGAGAGGATCTGGTCGACACTGCAGAGCCACATTCACTGCTCTTCTGTGGAAACAGGAAGCGGCAGCATGGTCAGGCATGAAACAGCTGCCACGGAGCCAAAAGCTGTAGGTTTGCACTGCAAACACCACAGGAGCTCACTAGCGGCCTGCAGTCACAAGGCTTTCTATGGCATATGGTCAGAGGTGAGTCAGATTCGGTAAGTAAAAGATGATGCAAGACACTTTTTTGATTTTATGTTTCAAGAAGCAGTAGACATGAGCTCTACCCTGCTGCGTCGACGCTCCCTGAGTGACCTCTGGGGGGTGACGAGGTGCTGCTGGGGAGAGACTGAGGAGGCCGCGCGTAGGAATGTAGATTATTGCTGGTGCTGGAGAGGCAGACTGAAGATGAGCTGAAAATGACAGAGGCTCATAAGTGGCGCCCATCACCAGTAACACAGAAAATCAGCTGACGGTCATTTGCAGGCCTGATGCACTATGGCACATTTAAAAGGAGGAGGACACCCAGGTCCTTTCCTCAGTATTGTCTCTGGGTCTTCAACAATCTGAGGAATAGTTTACAATCTACAACTGCATTCAAATTATGCACTTTAAGTCTGATTCTGTTTTTTTTTTAAGTCATAATTCTTATATTTGACCATTTTAGGCTAAAAATGACAAAAAAAAAAGGTTTAACTAATTATCAGAATCCTATTCCTGTCACTAAATATAGTCATTAGTCACAGTTAACAGTTAAATTAATTTAGAGAATGTGGAAAGAATTAAACTGTTGTTAAATTTCATACTGGGCAGGGATACATTGTGTAAAATCCTGGCTACAGGCCTTCTTATTTTTGTTTGTTTAGATCAGTACCATGGTTGTGGAGACACATTTCTACTACAATACGTGTTGTTATATTCATACTTTTTGTGTTTCAGTGCATGGACAAGTACAAATCACACCCACCTGCTGTGAGGAGACTCCTGTAGCAGTGGGCTCTGAGGTCCTGTGGCGATGTGAGCCAGCTGTGTCAGCCAGTGTGTGTCGGGAGGTTGGCGCGCGCACGCCGCTCCTGGTGCGACACACCCACGTCCACCTGGTAGACAGGTGGTGCTGCTGGCTCGGCCTCCTCCTGAACCTCCTGCAGGTCTGGGAGGTCGTCTAGGAGGAGAAGACAACAGTTGAAAAACCTACAGCCCACATGTATAATGAATCGCCCACTGTGTTAAACCTGCTCATGGTTCATGTACCGTATTCCATGAAACTGTCACTGGTGGGGAAGCCTGGTGAGGAGGGGAGGTGTTCCTCACAGCAGAGCAGGTCATGTGATTGGTCACCATCTGCATCCATCATCACAACTGAAGGTAAGAGGCACAAACAACAGGGCACTTAACAACTGAGTCATTATTGTCATGTTAGATTTACATAATGATTTACTAAATAGACCTGAAAACTGTAACTTTTATAACATGGACAGCATCAAACAGTAAACACCTTTCTCAATCTCAGTCCAAATAAAATTTAAGAAGTGTATTTTCCAAATAATGCTGTGTTTTTCTGATTTTATACCCAAACTAATATTATTCTGTTCTTCTTGTTAAAATATATTAATATTCAGTGAATTCATTTCAATTCAATTCTTCAATTCACCTATCATTAATTCTTCTTTCTCGCCTGCTCCCTGTCAAGGTCACCACAGCAGATCTTTTACTGTCTCAAACCAGGCCCTGCTCATCCTGGCATGAAACCGATCTCACCATCTGCATATTTGATTTGTAAGGCTTTTTCAGCCCTTTCCTGATGCAAACTGGGACTTGTGACATTCCTAGTTGCCCACTTGGGACCGGTATCTAGTCTGTCCACTCCACAGAGGGCCTTTCGCATTTTGTGAGTTTCGTAACCACTGTAGGTTCTCCTACACATCTGGAAGGAAAGAGTCACGTGAAGTGTTTGCATTCTGCCAGAGTTATTAATAGGTTTGTAATTTTCATTTTTTTTATTCGATTTGTTTTGAGTGAAAATGTTTAGTTTTAGTTTAGTTTTTGTGTTTTCTTACTATAATTATATGGGGGTATTGTCAGGGGCAAGATTTAAGAAGTTCAAACAAGGTATGACAATACAGACACACAGTAATGCTGACATCCCAATCCCAGTCAACATATGCATCAATACCTACTCATCTTTGTTTTGATGGCACATTCGTAATAAATTGACAAAGACTAACACTAAAGACATTTCCTGTATATATTTCTTTTATTTTAGTGATGTACACTATCATTTCAGTTCGTTTCTGTTTTTCTGTATAGTTTTTATTTTTATTTTAGTTAGCTAACTGTTTTTTCACGCCTAGGCTTTAGTTTAAGTTAACTATAATAACCTTCCAATCTGCAAGCTCACAGCTTGATGTCACTAAATGCTACACATTGGTCCATTAAGTCACTGGAGTACCCTTTTAAGAGCTTTATGTCTGTAATCATACAGAACAGATGATCTGTGGTTACCTGTGTGTTCACCCTGAGGCTCTGAATCCCGCACGTTCTGTTGTTTGGTGTCGTTGGACAGCACAGCCGGGGTCACCACCTCCCAAACCATGAGTGTCCAAAACACAGGTCAATAAACATACAGAGCCAATACACTTGTTATGATACTAGAATTTTAAACTTCGTACAATACTAGTAGAAAAAAAAAACAATACCTCTTAATACCACAGCAAAAAGAAAAAAAAGAGGAACTTTTTTCTTCTTTTTTTATTAATAACCTGCACACAGTGCTGGTACAGAAAAAGTCACTGAACACTGTCTGGTAGGACAATAAAGACTGAACTGAACTGAGGCTGTGAATGACCACTTAAGATATTTTTTTATAGCTTTGTACTTTCTGTATGGATACTGTATCATTTTAAGTGAGGTATCTAAAATTGATCCAAGTATGGACACTGTTGACAACCTTAATAGCCAAAAAACCCACTTTATTACAAATGTTAACAGTCAAATGAAAGAGTACAGGACAGATATTAACAGTAGAAGAAATAACTTGCACATAACACTAAATATTACTGATCATATCCCAGGATCCCGTGGGTCCAACACCCTCTGACACCAGCAGAGAAACTGAATCCTTTGCTGTAAGTATAGGCTATATAAATGGTTGGCGTGACATAAGGAGACACAGGGTGACATGAGGTAACACTTGGCTGCATTACCTAAGTTTAGACACATTCTCAAAGCTTCAGTACATTTACCACCGCACCGTTTAATAAACGAATGAGGCGAAAATGTGCACAATCTAGGTTGAAATACTCTGTTTCAGACATGTAAACATGATCAAGACTGTTTCAGTCTTATCATGTTTCGCAATATTCTCGTCATGTGACTCCCTCTTGTTTATAAACTTTGAGATCCTGCGCGCATGCGCACAAAAAGCCCATTCATTCAATACTGAGTAGGGCAGCGATAATACATTTTAACTAAGTAGTTCAAAATGAGTAACAAGCACCACGTTAACCTTATAGTATAAACTAACTATTGTGACATTATCGACTGCTATAAAGTGATAAAGGTGTCAGTGTGTTCACGCGTCGAAAAACTTCAGACGACGTTATTTGTTGTCAGGAAACAAAAGTGTCGCTCAAATACTGAAGTTACGTCGACGAAAACGACAAAAGCTTCAACGCCTGCATTTTAACGGGCAAGTTAACGACATTAACGAGACTCAAAGTGTGAAAATCTGACTAAACACATGAAAATGGACGAGCCGTCCTATTGCGCAAAGGCAGTTACAACAAAACAACTGTTAACGTCAACAATGAAGCTTTACGGGGAGCAGCGAGACTGCATTTACCGCAAAAAATAAACGCTGACAGTCCAACATTACTGCTCCTGTGCTAAGTTCAGAGGGAAACCATTCAAATGGTGCAGTCACATGTCAAATTCAACGGTTTAAAACCCATAAATGATTTCAATGAACTTTCCTCAACTCACCAAAACAGTCGCCTTGTACGGGAAAGGGGGTTGGCTATAAACACGTTTCCCCCTGCGATCCTATTGGCCAGACCTCATGTCAATCTACAGCTTCTCTCATCCGCATTGGTCAGTTCCGTTCAGACTTGTTGTCTTCATTATCATCACCGCAACAATAAAACATTGGGTGGGTGAGAATGATGAAAGATGGCTGAACCACAAAAGTACCAGAGGTGACAGCTACTAAACATGTCATCTGCTCTACAGTGAGCATATCTTTTTTCACCATAATGACGGTATTTAGGATAGGTAGAAAACGTGTTATCTCTCAATCTCACCAAGTGGCAAGAGCATGTAATAGCAAATTAAAGACCTAAAATGTCCATACACAGAATCTACAATAATGTTTGTTGATCATTTCAACAGCAGACAAATAGCATCCAGCTCAACTGTCATACATTCATTTACTTCAACTAGTACAACAGGTAGTTTCAGCCCAGTAAGCTGGGCAAAGACAGTGGCCTTCCCCTGTGTCAGACACTTGTCTGTAAAACCTGTATAAAACCTTTAATATTCCTAAGTACACTCTTAACTGTAATTATAGATGTTTCACGGCTGCAAAGATGGGTGAAGCCATAATCAGAGAGAGTAACATCCACTTACTGTTGTTTCCAAATGCTGTGCTCAGGTAAAAACAAAAGTACTGGTGCATCATAATAACGCACACTCAAAAATAAAAGTAAAACTACAAAAGTAAAAGCGGGTTAAGAAAGAAAGAAAGAAAGAAGGAAGGAAAGAAGTCTGTACTTAAATAGGGAGTAACTTTATGAGTAAATTTAAAAAAATAAAACTGCGGGGCATTATTTCTTGTTATTGCGAGTGTGATCAAAACTTTCTATGTAAATATCACATCACTATAAGTACGCGAGCCAGTAAGCATTTTTAAATAGCATATTTTTTCTGTCTGCTTTTCTATTGATTCAGCAAACAAATCAGTGAGTCAAAATGAGTGGACATTATAAATACTGTCAAAAAGTGGATCTAAAAAGTGTCACAGTCTGTCATTTTGAGCAACAGTTCAGCACGCCTGAAAAATCGAGTCTTAAAAGGTTTAATGTCCATAGGTTTAAGTAAACAATGTACAAAGTTTGTTGAATGAAGTAGAGGTGGTCTAAAGTTCCAGTGCTAAGACCAATCAATATGTACGAGTCATTTATTAAATGTAATAATAATAATAATAATAAATAATAATAATAATAAATAATAAAAGGTATTATTAGAGTTTTAATAACGGTTTTCTGTTGAGGAGATGATTCTGTTAGTCTACCTTCATGCTGCTGGAGTTGAAAGTCGACACACTTTAAGTAGAATCGTGAGTGTTGACTGCTCTCTAGCGGTCACATTGAGGAACTGCATCAAGGCAAGGCACGTCACCCAGACTTTATTACATAGCTTCTTTTCCGGCCAATACTTTCGAAATAAATCATTAAATGGTAATACATTTTATTGTAATGAATAAACCACAAACTGGGACAATCTTAAAGAGATAAACAGACATTACATTTCTTCTTCTTCTAATTATTCTTAGAATTATTATTCAAATACACCACTGACTACTGGAACATATTCATTTCTTCCATTTCTTTCAACAGTTCAATTCCTCTATTTACATGATTTTTTTTTTTTTTAAAAAAAAGAACAAATTACAACCAGAAAATTAAAACATAGCTTCAGGTTTGTATGTCTGCTCTTCCTAAGAAATAGTTTTGAGAGTTGTCGCACGCGTTTTATTTTGAAGAGACACGCCGGAAGTCTTGTTCTTGCTCAGGCTAAACGAAGTTAGCCGCCGGCGAGCTTGACGTCCTTCCCGAGTAGACGCGCAGCATTTTCTTCACGCAGACTTAGTACAAACTTACAAACTGTTTTTTTTTTTTTTTACTCTGGTGTGTGGTATCTTCGTGAAGCATAAATGCCGAAACTTTCGCCCAGAGCTCCGGGTTTCGTTGCCGTCTGCGTTCATTGGTGAGTTTATGTTCTTGTTTGACTGAACTGACGCCTCTCCTCTGCTTCCGATTATTACGGCAGCTGTACCGTTACATCCACCGCGCTGACGCAGCTCCGCCGCGGCTGCACTGAAACTTAATTAATCACTCTACATGCGGCTGTCATTGTCTGTTTCATTTGTTGACACATTGTACTTATGACACCGTGGTCAAAACAGCAGACTTTGTGCCTGTGCGGTTCTAGTTTCATCCATGCTGGCTCGGGTGTGTGTTTTTTTTTTGCTTCCTGCTTTTCAAAACTTCCTCTGCTGATGTGAAAGAAGCAGAAGGGAAACTCCAGCCATTCAATCCTGTGACACTTGAGTCAGTCAGTATCATGAGTGTGTTTTAAAAACGCTCCAATGTGGCTGACAGAACGGCCCGCTGCTTTTTGTGGATAGTGTGAAGTGTGACAGGTTTATTCCTCTAACATGAGCTGTATTGGATTGTCACAGTCCTCCAGAGGAAACTGACAGACTCAGATGAGTCACCTTTGAGCTTTTTCCTCATATTGTAATAGAAATGTAGTCATCACTGACCACAAAGTCTGTTACTATTAATAGATTAAATAAAGCCTGACTGATGCCTTATAGTTAAACATTAAATTAAGAGCCAAACCTACTATTACAATCCATATCTTTATCACTGCCACTGTTGCTTTATGGATGCATGATCTATGTTTGGGCCATAATTTATCAGCCGATAATGGGAAATTTATAATACTAGATTAATATTCAGATTCGTTCTGATAATGAAATTATAGCCATAGAATATCAGCTATATTAATGTTTGATTTGACAGATTATGTCGAAAACATTTTGTTTGAATTCTTAGACAAAATTCTGTATGAAAGATAAAGAAGTTTTTTTTAATGTACCTTATTAGAAATCACTGGACATTTGAAGAGTCAGACCTGTTCTTTGTTTTTGTTGTAACAGTGATGTCAGTTAGATTTGGTCTGGTCAGAGCTGTGGAATATTAAATCATCCATATTTGCTCACTGCAGGTTATCCTTTCTTACCCACAGGTGTGCACAAACGTCAGGTTACAGCAGCCTGTTATTAAAATTGAAAAATGTGGAGTTATTGGTTAGCTTATCCTTATTGGTCATGAGAGGCAGGTAATTATTGGCTGAAAAAATTCCATCTCGTGCATCTACAGCAGGACTTTGTTAAAAAACTAACTTAAAGCTGAAGATACAAAAAACAGCACGCACATCCAAAAACGATGAGCACTGGGTGCTGGACTAAGTAACAGATAGAAGACATTGCTGTCAGACATTGCTGTGGGAGTGATGTCCACATGCTGCTCAAGTTGTTACATGGCTGTGGTAATTTTTTACTAAGTATCACTATATTCTGCAGTACTAAGTGGCACCTCCATTTGATTTACATGTACCATGAAACACTATCATCTTGAATCTGCATGTCCTAATGATGGTTTGTTTACCTGATGCTTCTGTCATGCTATATTCAAGTATTGATTCGAGGTACTGTCGGCCCTTTCTTGTGTACATTTGTATGTATGTAAATATACTGTGTAAAAAAATTTTTTTGGCTGTACATATATTCGGTCAGCAACTGTCAAATTATATTAACTCCTAGTGGGCCATTGTTGTATTTTTGTATTTGTGTATATTTAGTTTTTTGTACTGGTGTAATATCTTGCAGGTTATTCGGTGTATGCGCATGTGATCTCATGATCTGCTTGATGACCACCATTGGTTGTATATATGGAGGTGTGTCTCCACAGTTTTTTCATGTCTGATGAAGGGCTGGTGCCCAAAACGTTACACGTGGTGATACCATTAAATACTCATCAAAGGAGCAGTTTCTGGTGTGCGGACTTGCTTTGTTCTTAACTAACTTAAAGCTGAAACACAAACAACAAATTGACCGTTCTTTGGCTCCAGCTTCTCAAGATGTGAGGATTTGTTGTTAACTTTGTTTTTTATTATATTTAACTGAGTATCTTTGTGTTTTTGGACTATTGGTTGGGCTGGGAAATGATGTCAGGCATTTTTTTTTATTGTTTTCTGACATTTTACAGACAAAATGATTGAAAAATAAATTGATTAATTGAGAAAACAATTTGCTGATTAATTGACAATGCAGATTTTTCATTTAAAAGAAGCAGGAGTAAATATCTTTCTTTCTTTTGGTTATTACTTTTACTTATGCCCCATCTCATTCTGTGACTTCAGCAGGGAGTACATCCAGTTACAGAAACAACACTTTCAAAAAGCAGTTTAAACCATGAATACAAAACTTGAGTTTATTGTTAATAGCCCACAGCCACAAAGGTCAGAGGTCATAGGTCAGTGTTTACTGACAGACAGATATATGGCTCATATTACAAAGATCTGTCTCTCTATTGATATGCATCAGTTTATCTGTTTATTTGTTTAGCTAAAGGGTCCACATCAGCTGATTTGATGGCAATCAACTAATCCTTTTGGAACCAACACCTGACAGACATAATACATAACACAATGAATATTAATAAATTAATATACATAGAATTACATTAGTTGAGCATTAATACATTAAAGCAAGTCACCATATCAGTAACTTATGTTTGATGTGATGAAACACAAATATTTAGTATCTGTAAGTGAGTTAATTTGAATTATTGACTCTTGATTGATTAATCTGCTTCTAAAAGAAGACGTATACAGGACCACAGCATGAGAGTATTCTGCGTATCTCGTCTCTCTCAAGCTAGGCGATGGACGGGAAGCAGATCCAGGTGAGTGACGAAGAGCCCAAAGTCCTGCGAGAAGAGAACCGGAGGAGGAGGAGAAAGAAGGCCATCACCTCGTCCTCCTGCGCCTCCATGGATCAGATCACTGTGGAGTTTGTCCTGCCCACCACGGCGCGGGGCGGAAACAGCCCCGACACTCTGCAGCTGGAGGTGGCTGGAAACTGGACAGTGGAACAGGTCAGCTGACCTACGGGGGATTATTTGTTCTGGATGTTAGAGTGGTACATACATCATAATGATTCAGTGCATATTCTTTGTCTCCCAGGTGAAAGCTCAGGTGTGGCTGAAAGCGGTGACTTTAAACCTCTGTCCTGACTTCTACCAGCGCTTTTCCCCGGACCATTGCATCCTGCTCTACCAAAAGAAAGGCAACGTGTGTGAGATCTACGACAAGCACCAGGTCTTCCAGACACTCGACTGCATCCGTTACTGGAGAGGTAGCGACCAGTGAGAAAATGTGGAGCCTGAGTTATTCTGTTGTGATGATGTCAAATAAACACATCTGTTGTGTTTTCAAAGCGCTTAAGAAAGACGTGGGGAGGATCCAGCTGGTTCCCCGTCCACAGCCCTCGGAGGAGTCCCTGCAGTACCAGCGCTACCTCAACTACCTGATCGGCTACGACGTGACCGATGTCAGCAACGTGCATGATGACGAGCTGGAGTTCACCCGCAGGAAGCTGCTGACGCCACGACGCATCGAGCTGGCTGACCGCGACCCAAAGCTCTACTCCATGGACCCCTGGGTGACCCGCAAGCCGCTGCCTGAGCATCTGCTCGGCAAGGTGTGTGTGTGGTTGATTTTATGGTTTGAATGATCAATTTATTAATTATATCACTGAAGTATGCAAGTTTAATGAGGAAGCAATAAACTGATGTTAAAAGTTCATTTCCTTCCTACTTGAGGAGGATTAAAGTCTCATCCTGCAGGTCCTCGACCCTTGAAATCACCTTGTGAGATAATCCAGGCTTTTACTTGTCTTATTTTAATGTTGTCTGTTTCTTCTGTCTTCATTACATTTACAGTCCTTTCATTTCAGATCAGCATTTTTCTTGAAAAAACTATTTAATGACATTTTCAGGTTCAAAATGTGTGCAAATCACAGTCAATAAATCCCCCACTGTTTCCCTCCCTCCCACTCCACACTCCCAGATCCTTTAGAGTGAATGTGGAAAAACTAAGACATTGTTAACTTGCAGTTATTTTTCTTAAAACATATCACACTATTTATCATCTGTTTTGTAAATGGATAGTTAATTAATTGTGAACATTTTCAGAATGAACATGTACCTCTTTACACTACTGCTCGAGATGGAATATAGTCTAGAAAAATAATAAGTTACACACAGTAAAATCAAAGACAAACAGAGGTAAGAACAGAAAAAAAACAATAAGTACAAGACTCAATCTATCAAGAACATAAAAAACAGCTTCAGCACTTATTTTATTAAAAATTTTAACTGTTTAAGCAAAAAACATATCAAATACAAAATTGTGTTTCTTAATCTTCTAATCTGGAATTGCAAAGTTTTTTCTTTATGTTTAAACATTATATTTCTTTCCAATAGTGAAAACGAATAAAGTGGAGAAAACAATAAGGCATGCATGTATTTGTTTTACACATTTAAAGCCCAAACTTTACAGGCCAGACATAGGAAATGTAAAAGTCTGGCCCTTTTACACCCTTAACCCTTTTTTTGCTCAAATCTGGCCCCTCTGAAAAAGTAGTTGAATACGCCTGTTCTAAGGTAACGAAAACACAATGATTCTTAATTTCAGGTGAATATACACTAATAAGGTGGCGTAGGTTTCAGTTTAGCTAACACTTTATAAATAATGATTTAAACTATATTATAGCAGTAAGGTTCATTCGTTACTTGTTCACTGACTCAACTTACTGTCTTTTCATTCATTCACTCCTTCTTTCAGGTCAGTAACAGTCACATCCTGGTGGTGATCCACATCGGCACGGCCAGCCAGACCATCAAGGTCTCCATCGACGACCCGCCAGCGCAGGTAGACACACGTAGTGATGAACACCATTTATTATGTGTTCGACTTCCTGTTCTGTTGCTGTAACATTTTCTGACAATGTTCCATCTTGTTCAGGTATTGGCAAGTTTTTTCACCAAGACAGTGAAAAAGAGAGTTTTGCTGGGCATTCCTGACAACCTGTGTGAGGCCGACTACGTGCTACGTGTGTGTGGAAGGTACAGTGAGTCAAATACTAAAACACATCCTAACACATCCTAATTATCATATAGTGGGTAGTTTACAGCAGATAATTGTTATTATTTAGTGTTTTCCAATTTGAAAGTAACACTCTATGTGTGTGTTCACACAGGGAGGAGTACCTGTATGGGGATAAACCGCTGCAGAACTTCAACTGGATCCGTCAGTGTCTGAAGAACGGGGAGGAAATCCACCTGGTTCTGGAAACACCACCTGACACTGAGCTGGATCTGGTCCAGAAGGAGGACTGGGCACAAGTGGATGACTGCACTGGAGTTGCAGGTAAATTAAGAGAAGTGTGCTGTGTTGTTTGCGTGTGTGTATTTGATGGTATCAGTCTAATTTAGATGTGACCAACCTGATACATGTACACAGAGTCTTTTTGTTTTTTAGTGGTATTAACTCTCCTCCTAACTTCTCTTTGTCAGGTACCCACGAGCAGTTGACCATCGATGAGAAGGACCATGAACGAGTGTTCACCATCTCTATGTGGGACTGTAACAGGAAGTTCAGAGTGAAGGTGCTGGGTATTGACATCCCATCCCTCCCCAAAATCCCAGAGTTTATTGTCTTCGTAGAGGCCAGCATCTTCCACGGCCAACAGCTTTTAGCCCAGGTAATCCAAACTTTAATCCACACAAGAGAAAAATATCTGATCAGCTACGTTGACTTAAGGCCAGATAAATTAATAAGGCGTAATGTTTAATCTTCTACTTTAGAAGAACACAAAAAGAAAGCAAAACAGCTCACTGTGGCTGCTCCTCCTTGTTTCATTACTCCCTGCAACATTTCAAACTGACCAAAATGACCATGTCTTATTTTATAGATATGTTTTTGATGAATAAATTTCAGTCAGAGCTAACCTCTGTGAGAATACATTGGATTTCCCTCCTGACTTCTTTAAAATGAGAAAAAACAGTGTTTCATCAGTTGAATGCTTTTAATGTGACCTCTTTGATTCAACTGTAAGAGACTGAACAGTCGAGCTGATATCAGAGACATTAAATTAAAAACAGTTTTGCATGACTACTCTGTACACTAGGATTTGGTTGTTTTCCATTTTTTCTTGTCTGCTTGATTTTACAATAACTGAATGAACCAGTATTTGTCGTCATGAGATGTTCTAGTGAGTTAAGAGCAGACATGAAGTAGCACCAACATATACCACCATGTTCTGAAAAAATACATGACAACAAAAAATAACATTTGCAAAAAGAAACTTTACTAAATTAATCAATAGTTTGTAGGTTTGCTGATGTGTTTAAGCACTAGTAGGCATGATGAGAAATGTAACATAAAATATCTGTAACATGTCTCTCTCAGCTGAGCAGACAGTGATGCTGAGCTAAGTTGCTAACTAGCTTGTGAAATACATTTCTAAACATCATTTCCCCTTTTCAATATAACTCTCATATAACCACATCCCCGACATTTTTTTTGTTAGTGAGGTAGATTGCCAGCTATAGTTTGTAAGTGCAGTCAGTAACATAGCAGACTGAAAGGTAAGTGTGAAGCCTTGTCTTGATCCACTAACGTTTGCCATGTTAAAGTTACTGCATTATGCTGTGAATACAAACTTAACACATTCTGAATTCATTTCAGATTAAGAGCCCTGTAGTTTTTCAGTGGAAAGAACCCCTTAATTACTTTACAATGCTTTTATTGTGAAACATTTGCAGGAACGTGTTGTGGAAAATTAACTTGCATCTCCACTCTAATTCATGGGCTCTCATGTTCCACTTTGGAGTGGCTGAGTCATATGTGACACCAGATGGTAAAATTTGGTATTACCAGTCTGACCTGGTATTTGGCTTAATATTAAACTGGTTTGAACTTTTTTACATCAGCTCACCCATGCTCTGTACTGTTTACTGTGAATCTTTTGTGCATATGGCGGACCCCGCCACTAACAATAAAAACTACAATTAAGAGTGGATGTAAATACATAATGTATATTGATGAAAAATATCAACCATAAGCTGTATCAAAAGTGGGGTTTGATTTTATGAAAATCTTAAGGATTACAACTTTAAACAATTGTTTTCAATTTCTGGAAGCATTTATTATTCAAAAAACATAGTAGGTTTTGGACAAATATCAGGGTTTAACCCTGTCTTTACTCTCTCAGGAGAGGACATCCTCTAAAACCTTCAATGAAGAAGTGTTGTGGAACTGTTGGCTGGAGTTTAACATCAAGATCAAGGACTTGCCTAAAGGAGCACGCCTTAACCTCCAGGTAAACATTTAATTCAGAGGACAGATGGAACTATTTTACAATCATCAATTGTTGTAACCATTGCACTTAATCTCCAAGAGTTTCTGTGTGCACTGATGGCAATCGGCCCTATTTTTCCCACCCAGGTGATTTGTGGGAAGCAGTCCCAGACACCAAACTCCAAGGGAGGCTCAACCTACCAGGATAACACAGCAGGAACAGGCAGCCATGATGGTGAGGTCTACTGACATTTGTCTACTGTAGTGTTAGACATTAGAGCGAGGCTCATATCTGTCCGTCTGTCCATCTTTCAGGAAAGACCAAGAGTCGTCTCCTCTACTACGTCAACCTGCTGCTGATCGACCACCGCTCTCTGCTCCGCCAGGGCGAGTTCATCCTCCACATGTGGAAAATGCCGGAGAAGAGCGAGGAGAGCAGCAGTAGTATCAACGCGGACAAGCTCACCTCCGCCACCAACCCGGACAAGGCCTCCTCCATGGCCATCGCCATCTTACTGGACAAGTACTGCTACCCGGTCGTGCTGCCCAAGAGTCGCGACGTGGCCCGTGACATCGGGGCCGGGGGCGAGGAAGCTGAGGGCGGGGAGCGAGGACAGAGAGAGATGCCCAACCACCTGAGGAAACAGTTTGCGGCTATAGTGGGGACCGACCCCCTGCATCCACTCAGTCCTGAGGACAAGGAGCTGCTGTGGCACTTCAGACATGAGTGTATGCGCGACCCCAGGTACTTTATTTTATTCCAAAGAAAATGGACTTAAGTTTGTTAAATCATCATTTTTTGCAGCTATTGCTGGATATTAAATTTTGTCAACAGGCTCTTTTAACTATTATAACCCTGTCTCTGACTGTTTGCTATGTTAGCAAAGTTGCTAACCAGCTTTAGTTTGTGAGGGCAGTTAGTCTGTTCCTGTTTGCCCTGTTAAATTTACTGCATTACACTGTTACCCCTAAAATACACTGCATGCGGAACGACTCCAGAACGGCTCCCTCCGGAACGACAGCGTACTCTGCCGTCCGCCAACACACATGATTCGTTTGTGATCTGTTTGGTGTGGCTCCGCCGGACACCGAGCGTCGCGAGAACGCACGAGATCTCGCGAATTCACGCATAATCGTGCGTCTCTTTTAATGCACATAAGCAAACTATTTGTTTTCAAACAACATTACTGAACCAAATTACAAACTTACCTTCCACTCCCATTGCTCCTGCAATGGCATTCCACGCCACATCTTTTTTGTTGGTGTCCTTATAAAAAGGGGTGAGGTGTCATAAATGATTTGTTGATTTTGGATCTCCAGAATCAACTTCTCCTCATCCACGGTGTCGACGGGGTGAAAAGAGCCTGAAAACCTCTGACATGTTGACTTCAGGTCAGCCCCGCCCATTATGACGTGTTCTTGTAATGAAACCTGATCCGCGGTGAACACAGAGTATTTTATTTTGAAAATCAACCAGGGTTTTATTTTGTATTTTGTAGCCAACTTCCCTCCCGGCACAATCTGCCCTGTGCTGCTTGATGCGCCGTGCTCCAGCGTCCGGCAAAAATAGAAGCTCTGCGTATGTGTTGCGGAGGGCTGTCAGACACCGCAGTTGTTCCGGAGCCATTTCGCAGCGGAACCGGAGACTGTGTGAGCTGACACAACTAAAATTGAAACGTAACGGCTCCGACACCGTGGCGGAGCCGTTACGTTCAATTTTAGTTCCGGAGTCGTTCCGCATGCAGTGTATTTTAGGGGTTACAAACAACAAAAACCTCTTGTATCCATTTAACTTGAAGGCCCTCTAGCGTTTACCTTGCGAGGCAGCTGGATCATGTGAGAACCCATCTTGCCAGGTTTCAAGTTATCCGTTTGTGTCGGCACCAAAAGTGGTGCAGCCAGTCAGCATCCTAGGAGGAACTACTGGCAGCTGCAGGCGTGGTTTTAGGTGTGACGATGGCAAGATGCGTCTCGTCTCCTGAAGAAGTTAGCGTAGATTCTGTGATAGCATCAGTTACATCAGAACTGGAGAGTATTTCTTCATTGAAAGATGAACAAAGAACAACACTGAAGGTTTTTCTCGATGGAAAAAATGTGTTTTCTCTTCTCCTGACCTGATCTGATTGTTTGAAGTTAGCCCACGTTAGACGTCCAATCTCCTGCCGAATGTTTGTTCAAAGTGCCTGCCCTTTTCCAAACAGTTTCTAAAGACAACTTCCTAAATGGTTCCGTGTAACAAACCATCTGGTGTGCCAGGTAGCTCTACCATTTCACTTGATAGAAACCCTTCATTTTTTTAAAACAAGGCTTTTTATTGTGAAAAATTTGCTGAAAAGTGTTGTGGAAAACTCATGAAAAGGGACTATATTGTGTTATATATAGTTTTTTGCCGCTATTGCTCAATATTACATTTTGTCACCCTCTCCTCTTGTCTTCAGGGCCTACCCAAAGCTGCTGGGTTCAGTCAGGTGGGGGAAACAGGAAGATGTTTTGGCAGCACACCGTCTGCTGGAGCGCAGCAGTGCGTGGGACAGCAGGTAAAAGGGCTTTCGCACTGCTACTTCATGTATCTGTCCTCAGTGGGTTCAGTGTCCCATCACCTGTCACCGTGTTGTTCCTGTTCAGTGGTCTGGATGTCGGCCTGGCCATGCAGCTGCTGGACTGTCACTACTCTGACGCTCAGGTTCGCTCCATGGCTGTCAGGAAGCTGGAGACTCTGGAGGACGATGATGTGCTCAGATACCTTCTGCAGCTTGTACAGGTGAGTCTTTTTGATGCTTATTCATGTCAAAGGTGACACAGCTGAAGTACATCAGTTGAAGTGGTGGAAAGTAAGTCAGTACATTTACTCAAGTACCTTCTTAAGTTCAACTTTAAGGTACTTGTAATCCATTTTTTTTTTTTTTTCATACTTCTACATCACTACATTTCAAAGGAAAAAAATGTACATTTTACTCCACTGCATTTATCTGACAGCTCATCTCATGAAATATCAGGCATTGTTTCAGATAAAACTACCCAACAGTACAAAAAAAGTTTGACAATTAGTTTTGACTATCATTGAAAGTCTGTTCATTATTTATTATTTGTTTCTGTTTAGTTTTTTGTCTACATGTAGATATTTTTTAAATGTTTGAAATAAGTAAAATCAGCATCAACATTAGCTTCACTTTTGCTTTTGATACTTAACAGAAAAGTCAGACCTTTGGGAATTAAGCTCACTTGTTTTCTTATAGTGAGTTAGATCAGTGGTCAACATCAATTAAATTGTTTCCATTCTTAGAACCTTTACCTTTGGTGAGCTGAGAGGTCACAGTGTTGTGGCCTACTAAGTAGCCTACAAAGTAACCTACTATTTTAAATCGAGGACAAATAAATATATCTGTTTAAGTAGTTTTGTATTCAGATTTTTGTATAAATTGCAGCCTTTGTACAAGTGCTAGGAAATCCTTGAAAACATCTGAATTCAAACGGAGTGCTTTCAAGGTTTGAAAAGTGCTTGGAAACTGCTTGAAATTGTAATCACATTACTTTCATAATAGATTGCTGTCTGACTGAATTAGTTAGTTTTTAGGTAAAGAAATAAAATAAATTGGATATTTGCTGAGCCAGATTGTATAGGAAGTTAACGATTAATCATTAATCAATTAATTGCAAAATAAGAATTTAACTGATTAAACATGTATTAATTGATAATAAATCAATAGTCTAGCAATGGCATTAATTATGCCTCATTTGACATTGTTTTGTCTGGCAGAGCCATTCATTGGCTCAGGAAACTTAAAATTAACTTAAGGGACAAGAACAAAAAAAAAAGTCTTTTATATCTTATTAATGATTAATGATTAATCAGTTTTTAGCATTTTCAACTAAATGCACAAAATTCACAATCCTAATAGGAAGTCAGGTCTACTTACAGACAGGTGACAAATTTTGAAACATGAAACTTTGTCATGTTTTCCTTTAATTTGTCACCCGTCTGTAGATTTCTGTCACAAAACATAATTTTGGCACAATAACATCTGATTTAATGTGATGAAGAGTAAAACATAGAGTACGTGAATTACATGACCTCTGCCAAGTAATGTTTTGGCACCTTTCACGCGAGAGACGCAAGTGTGACGTAGGTTTACTGCACGCACACATCACCTGTTACAGGTTAACCTCTGATTATCACTGTCCACAGTAATTACAGTAATTAAACTGCAGTTCATTATTTATTCTAACAACGCACGCTGGTGATGCAAATCTCGAAACACATCACATCCTGCTTACAGGACAGAAGGATGAAGCACTTCCACCTGATTCACAGCTGCACTATCTCACACGCTGGTGGAAAGAGGCAGCTCCGTGGACACACACTGCATGTTTGTCCTCTGATGTGTTGCCATAGCGACTCTGGTCAACTTTGCATGAGTGATATGAATTATCGCCTGAGGCCAACAAAGAGCCCTTTGGTCTGACAGGGAAATAACTGTCACCTTTTACAGTTACTGATGTCTGTATCCTGTGGTGAACTTCAGTGACATGTTGGAGACTTTCAAATCTAAAACATGGAGATTTAATTAGAAATTAATTTTAAGCTAATACTGAAGTCAGATGGATTGATTGATAATACAAATAAGTAGCAGTTGCATCCCTGCTCTGCAGTACAGAGGCCTTTTTTCAGGAGATCATGCTACAGTTGGTGCCAGAACTTCAGTAAAATGTTTTTGTTTCTCAGCTCATGTAACTATTAAGGAAAGGTTTGATTGTCATTTGAGCCCAGAGTTCAGAGCTGTTGTTTTCTTGTTGTAGTCGTTGAGCCTATCTCCACCACCACTGACCTGTTGAACCACTTTCTGTTTCCTTCAGTTAACACAGCGAGCTTTGTGTTTTCACTGCATTTCCGCCTCTGACTCCTCACACTGTAACCTCTGAACTCGGTGCGTTAAAGAAGTTCATTCAAACTGCTCATGTGTGTCACCGAGCCCTGACACAGTTTGATGCCGCTTCCCACCTCATGAAACATTTACGAAGACTGTTTTTGAATGTGGCTTTGTTAACATCAGCTGGAGGTCTTCTGTTCTGTTCGCACTCATGATCATCCACAGAACTGCTGCTTGGTCTAAAACTCCTCAGGGTGCCCTTTAAACCAGAATTTAAAAAATGTCAAACTTTCATGTCCAATATGTCAACTTTTAAAAAGTAAATTAGCTTATTTTTCATCATGTAGTTTGGAGTGTATACAGATGCATTTTGAATGAGTTAAAAATGACAACAGTGATAGAAAAAAAAATGTTTGTCCACTGAAACCTGAAAATCCTGTCCTGTCCTGTTACATGCTTTCATTAGAAAGAAGCTACATCTCTAACCGGTTTAAAAAAACACTAACTGAAGATTTTATTACAAAATGCTCTGGCTACAATATAATTCATAATTGATTTTGGCATGCACTTTTTGTGTTCATCTGACCTACTCTGTTGATGGATGGACATTAGTCTTTTAACCTGTTTTATTTGTAATGTATTGTATTGTATTGTTGTATGTGTATAATGGAAGTGTGTTTGTGTGTGCCTCCTGCAGGCGGTCAAGTTTGAGCCGTACCATGACAGCGCCCTGGTCAGGTTCCTGCTGAAGAGGGCTCTGAGGGTGAGCGACACAAACATCTGTATCTGTTTCTCACACTGCCTTACAGTGTATAGTGAGTCTGAGTGTGTGTGCTCCTGAGATATCCATCTTCTGCCCATTTTGTCATTCTCCCAATGATGAAAAGGTTTTAATTAAATATATTATACAGTAATATTGTCTTTTTATTGTCTGGTTCCACCTGATGCTAGCTTTGCAAAGATCCTCTGTGCATTATGATTAACGGAAGCTCTATTTCCATCTAATTATCAAGCAAATGCAAAAAATACCAAAACAGCTAATTAGGGGAGTTAGAGCAAGTCAGCTAAGTTATGCAAAGTGTGGTTTCTTTCTAAGTTGTGTAGGATATGTTCATAAATAGAGTAGAAGAAGCGGTTGTGAACTGAAAGAAAAGCAAACAAAAAACCTTTCGTTTGCCAACCACAAACAACACCATCTACAAGAGAAAAATAGAGAGAGGAGTTCAATAATCTTTTACAACTGGACAAGTTATAATTATTCTTCAATGGGACAGTCAATGCAGAGAGCTAAAACAACTACTGCATCTTCTGCTTCTCTCTTGAGTGGAATCAGCTGATCAGTCATGTGAGTTAAATGTTTGGTACGTCACAGCTTATTTCTGAAGGACAATAACTTTTTTGAAAAAGGCAAAACCCAGCATAAAAATTTTTTTTGCGAATTGAGGATGCTTTTGCCATTTCCATTAACATTTTCTAATTTCATTTAAAATGCTCAAAAAACTATGTTAATGGAATGACGGCTATTTACGAGTTTTGTTTTGTCTCCACAGAGTAAGCGTATCGGTCATTTCCTCTTCTGGTTCCTACGCAGTGAGATCGCCCAGTCCATGCATTACCAGCAGAGGTATGCTGTCCTGCTGGAGGCCTACCTGAGAGGCTGCGGTGAGGGCATGCTGCAGGACTTCAGGAAACAGGTGAGCAATAAATCAGCATGTCTTATAGGCAGCTCCTTAAAGAAAATGGTGCAAAAAAACCCCAAAACACTGAGGTGTAAAATTGCCTTGTGTGACTATCAGACTGGAGCCAACAGACAAAGGATGCAGATACAGGACTCAAAACACAAGGTATTTTAATGAAAAAGAGTTCAGTGCACAGGTTGTCAGTCCAAAGAGAAACTAAGGTATCCAATAAACAGTAGGCAGAAGCAGAGTCAAGTACGCAAAAACATCAGGTCAGATCCAAAGAAAACAACAGGAATAACTGCTGGAACTAAACACTCAACTGACTGAGACGAACTGACAACAGACAAAGGGCAGCACAGGGACTATAGATGCAAGGGAGGGTTAATGAGGGGCAGGTGAAACCAATTAGGGCGGGGCAGGTAATCACAAAGGCGGGAAACACACAGGGGCAGGAAGTAAAGTATCTGAAACAAGAGACAAAGGTGAGTATCAAAATAAAACAGGAAATACTGACAGAAAACTGGAAACAAGGAAAACATGACCTTTACTGGGACATCAGGATGTAACAGTGACAACAAATTGTCTGATTCCTAATAGTGTTAATTTCGTTAATGAAAACTAAACGAAAATATTTTCATCAACGCACATTTTTCACCGGACGAAAACTAGACTAGACGAGACTAAAACCCCATTAATAAACAATAACTGGGACTAAATCAGTATGCATTTTCGTGGACTAATAAAGACGAGACGAAAATGTAGTTCACTAAATAAAGACTGGGCTAAAATCTATGGACATTTTAGTTCACGAACAAAGACGAGACGAAAATTATATTATATTATTATATGATATGATTTTGTCAAATCCTGTCTCCTCCGCCTCCTCCTCCTCAGCTCTTCCGCCACTCACACACAGTGACACACCCCCTTTCAAATCTGCAGCGGCACAGAGTGCACAAACACATGGGACAGACAGGAGGTGGATTCACGGCGAAAGGATTGTCCTGACTAAAACTAGACTAAAATGTTGACAGTTTTTGTTGACTAAAACTAGACGAATAAAATTATGTTTTCTTGGACTAAAATAAAGACTAAAATGCTCGACTTATAGTTGACCAAAACTTGACTAAATAAAAACGGGATGAGGTTGACTAAATGTGATAAAAACTAACAAGCGTGATTGAAACTGGACTAAAACTGAGACTAAATTTAAAAATGGCTGATAAAATGAACACTAATTCCTAATGAGATGGTTGACTGACGGTTGCTCACAATCAGGCAATACCATACACCCAGCTGTGTGGGGACAGGGAGGTAATCAGCTCTATCAGTAACTGACACAATGAACTGATCCTCTTCAGGTGGACATGACTGAGGCTCTGCAGAAAGTCACCCGTGAGATCAAGGCCATGTCCGCTGACAAATACGACGTCACTGCACAAGGTGAGATGGAGAAATTCAGCTTTCTGGTCATCCTACAGCTCTGTTTGATGCAAAGCACTAAGACTGAGCTGCAGTATTCTGCTCCCATGGTGAAAATCAATGTTTTTTAGGTTCTGTTAGAGTGTTTTTAGCTACATTGCTAATGCTGTCACTTGAAACTGAGACTGAACATTTAAGGATAGCCAAAAATCTAACAATCAAACATTCAGTCCAGCAGCATCCCCTTCAGCATCTGTCACATCTGTTCTCAGACAGTCAGCTCTTTGTTTTGCTTTACACTCATAATGTAACATGCATGAGTTGCTGCCTTCAGTGAATCAAAAATAAACATAAGGACAAAGTCTGACATTCATCAGCAACAGTGTGTGTAACTATTCAATCTGTCATGGTTTAAAGATAAAACATATCCCCAAGTGATGAAACTAAAGCTCTGCGTGTGTCTGCTGTTTGTCAGTGGTGTTTCAGTTGCGACAGAAGCTGGAGACGCTGCAGTCGTCTGGTCTGCCGGAGAGTTTCAGAGTCCCTTATGATCCTGGACTCAGAGCTGGAGCCCTGCTGGTGAGGGACAAACACACACACACACACACACACTGGCAGTGGAGAAACCCTTACACACTCGTATCCCAGGTGTCTTCAAGTCGAAAACCAATCCTAACCAATCTATAAAAGTGTGTTTCTGTGCGTTCAGATCGAGCAGTGTAAAGTGATGGCTTCTAAGAAGAAGCCCCTGTGGCTGCAGTTTAAAAGGGCCGACCCCACCACTCTGTCCAAAGACTCCATCGGGATCATCTTCAAAGACGGGGATGACCTCAGACAGGACATGCTGATCCTGCAGGTGAGCAGCAGCACCAACAGTCTCTAACACACACGTTTGTAGAAAGATTCTTTGCATTTATTTTCCTGTCGTGTCCTTTTAGATTCTGCTGATCATGGAGTCGATCTGGGAGACTGAATCACTGGATCTCTGTCTGTTACCATACGGCTGCATCTCCACTGGGAACAGAATAGGTCAGTCATCCAGCCGCACAGAGCAAAGCAGATGAGTTGAAGTCATTGTATGATATTAACAGCCTCCCTCTGTCTTTACCGCTGTGTTATAGGTATGATCGAGATAGTAAAGGACGCCACCACCATCGCTAACATCCAGCAGAGTGTTGTGGGAAGCACTGGAGCTTTTAAAGATGAAATCCTTTATCAGTGGCTCCGGGAAAAGTGTGTCAGCGAGGACAAGGTACGCATCACAAGGGCTGTAAACGACAGTTGAACCAGATTTGGCTTTTAAATATGAATATTTGGCTATGTACACACATACACATCTGTTTGGGAGTATGTTCAGGCCTGGGTCCAGGTCTGCAGCTGCTTGTACCTGTTGCAGACACCTTCACCAAGCGGACAGGTAACTTGACGTAGTGGTATTATTTTTCCCTGGAGAACAGGCAAGGAGTGCCCACTCTGCAGCTACTTCTGTCCCCTGAAGTACACTGCACACTGACTGACAAAAGCAAAACAACAAAAAAAAAGACTGCTCAATTGAAGAACCACAGCTGATTAAGGGCCCTCAGACTCATGATTCTAATCCTCAGGTTTCAGGGGACAGCCCTACACATCACACCCAGCTCAGTATATCAGTATTCTTTGACTTGAAACAGAAATAACTGCTCTCCGCTGTATGCATCCATCCACTTACAAAACACTCTGAAATATCACTAACAATAAACACTCCTTGGTTTTGTCTCCAGCAGCTGCTCTGCTCAGACATTGCAGGAAGTAGCAGCGCAACAGGCAGGAAGGAAGTAACCCTCAGGGGTTTTTCGCTGTCGTACTGGCACACTTTTAGCTGGGACACCTGCACCCCCTCTACTCTATATCTTCTTTTTTTGTAAAAATGTTCCTGCCCTTTTTTGATCTATTTTGCAACACCTGACACACTGTGCTTCAGTGTGCCATTTGTCCACTACATCTACAGTGAAAGATTTATTAGAAGAGGTCAGTTTTTTTCCGTTGTCATCCCATTTAACACATTTGCACAGCTGAGAGTTTGTCCAGTTCCACAACACCAAACCAGTTTTCTATTCCTAGCCACGTAGTAGCTCTCCTGCAACAGCGAGGGATCCACTCTCTCGCTCAAGGACACATCAGTTGAAAATGACATTTCAAATCAACACCAGTGACAACTTTTGCTCCCCTGTAGCTTGACGTGTGTAGGAGAAGACCAAAGGTTGACAAAAGAGAACAAAAAGACTCCCACACACTGTCTTCTTCACTTGCAATCAGAGATATTTAATTAATAACTCCATTTTTGTACACAGACCTTCATTAGGTTATTTATGAAGGTCTAACCTCGTGAATGTCTGTGTACAAAAATGCTATTAATTAAATATCTCTGATTGCAAGTGAAGAAGACTGTTGTTTTTTAAGGAAAATTAGTTCCAAAGTTGTTGTATTGTGTGATAAACTGTGTTTCTGTCTCTCTGTAGTTTCAGCAGGCTGTGGAGAAGTTTCTGTATTCCTGCGGTGGCTACTGTGTGGCTACCTACGTCCTGGGCATCGGGGATCGCCACAATGACAACATCATGATCACCGAATCTGGTAATGATGTCTGCTGTCTGTGTGTTCATGTCACTACAAGACAAACTGAAAAACTTCTATAAAGTCACGGTGATGGGAAATCAAATTTCTCTCGTGTTTGTGATTAAAACATTTTGCAGGATTGTCATTTTTCCATGTTACTTTTTTCATCTGTGAAAACGGGTGAAAAAAAATACTTTTGGCAGGTGAAATTGTATTCATTTATTTTTGTCTGGATCATTTTTGGAAGTGTTTTCGTTGTAATATTCCTTTTGGCCACAAGAGGCTGCAATGCTCCACTACCCCATGTCCTTAATAGGATTAAAACCATTTGAATTTGAATTTCTCCATGCACTCTAAACATAACGTACATATATGTTAGCAAGTTATGGATCATTCCTGTCATGTCTTTCACAGATTAAAATACATTTCTATATCTCTTATTTTCACATGCCAAAACATTTTTCTCCTGCCTGTTTCACAGATGGAAAAAATAAAGAACTTTGAAAAATGATGAAAATAAAAAAATGAAATCTGTTTCACCATAAGTCACAAACACAGGAGAGAAAACAGTTTATATCAGGCTTAAAAAATGGATCACCAGAATTTTTTTCACCTGCTTCTCAAGGCCTCCGTACTTAGCTCTAAGTATTTGTGAAATAGTGGATGTATTTTTTTAACCTACATCAACAACATTTTTGCTGAAAAACCTATAAACAAAACTGAAACAGCCTTAATTTTAAAATCAAAGACTTCAATCAAACAGCCGTATTCTGTTTTCTATTTCTGAGATCTGTTTTGCAGTTATTGAAACACATCCCATGTGTCTCCTTTGCGTCTCTGCAGGAAATCTCTTCCACATCGACTTTGGTCACATCCTGGGGAATTACAAGAGCTTCATGGGAATCAGTAAGGAGTGGGTTCCCTTCGTGCTCACGCCAGACTTCCTGTATGTCATGGGGACATCAGGAAAGAAAAGCAGCCCCCACTTCCAGAAATTCCAGGTGCAGAAAATGTGATGTCTGTCCTACACATACAATCCATTCACACATGCACAAACATCCATCCGCCATTTTTCAAATATTTAGTAGGTCAGAAAGGGCATCGGTATGAGATATATTGATTTTACAGTTTGTAAGTGTTCTGCATGCTTTATCTTTGCCTCAGGACGTGTGTGTGAAGGCTTACCTCGCACTTCGGCACCACACCAACCTGCTCATCATCCTCTTCTCCATGATGCTGATGACAGGTATGACTTCCTTTCTTATTTAACCCAAAGTTTTTTTCTGTTTTGTGCCTTTTACAGCAGAATAAATACCATTTATTAACATTATTTCTTGTAATGGAATTGGAATAAAATTTTTAGTTCACATTTTTTTTTTAAATCATGTGACACTGTCATTCAGTGCAACTCTTATTCTTTTGTCTTCCCTAATTTTAAAGAAGACTGAACCACAGATGTGTTTGTGAGATGATGAATGATAAAACAGTAGATAAAAAACCGACAGATTCTACTTCTGTCTGAAAAGTGAGATTTAATTGCCATTGACAGGCATGCCCCAGCTGACGAGTAAG
Organism: Lutjanus argentimaculatus; assembly: GCA_034769285.1. NCBI lineage: Eukaryota > Metazoa > Chordata > Actinopteri > Lutjaniformes > Lutjanidae > Lutjanus > Lutjanus argentimaculatus. The sequence continues at coordinate 15,042,029 of JAWZSL010000020.1, read as the reverse complement.
GAGGATATCGAGTACATCCGCGAGGCGCTGACCGTCGGCCGTAGCGAGGACGAGGCACAGCGCCACCTGCTGGACCAGATAGAAATCTGCAGAGAAAAAGGCTGGATGGTGCAGATCAACTGGTTTGTTCATCTGGTGCTGGGGATCAAACAGGGTGTGGAGAAACGGTCCACTTAGGACTCTGTTTGAATTAGGAAATATTACGATTTCAAGTGTTCCTCCCAAGATTTAATACATTTCTGCTTTTATTGGTTGTAAATAAGAGTCCTACAAAGTCTGGAAAGCTATGAAAATATATTTTAAAGTCTTATGTTCAGCACAGATTTTGCATTTTAGACCACAGGTCATCTCTAATGTAAAGAACTTTCTTTTAAAGAATAATGAGAGCAGAATAACTAAGATAGTGGATGTGACTATGGAGAAAGACTGGAACTTTAAAAGAAAAACTACACTGGGTCTGCAAGAGAAAACTGTAAATGAATAAAAATCTAGATTTTAACATGTGATACTGTATGCGTGCAGACTTGGCACCAAAATACAGAAGAGCTAAAGTAAATGCAATTAATTCTATTCTACCGAGAGGAGACATGGAGCTGAACTATTCTACAGGAGTGAGTGTTTGCATTACACAGCTAGACCAAGTCAAACATCCACACCAAACTCAAAACACAGAATACAAGTTTTTTTTCCTTTTGCCTTAAAAAACACAAAAGTAAGTCTTTGCCTGCTAACCACAGACTGCATAAGAGAAGTGGACGTAGCTTCCATGTCTGAAAAGTGAAGCTAATGCAGTAGTGCCTTCAACTTGCATTCTTTCTAATGACCAGCAGGGGCGACACACTGGTTTCAAAAAGTCTAATTGTATGGAAGTTTATGAGAAAATGACCCTACCTCTCACTTCGTTTAGTTACCCACAGTAATCAGTTTTCTGATGAGGTTATGGTCTTCAAATCTCATTCAAACAGCATGATGTTCATTTAGTAAATTAAATATGCAATAAAAAACAGCTTTAGGGTGTGGCTGCCTTGTGACAAGTCGCTATGTCCACCCTCCACCCTCTCATCTGAATATGGTCACCTCTGGCTCCAGCAAACAAAGATGGTGACGGCCACAACACCAAACTCAAGGCTTCAAAACAAGTGGTAAATACAGAGGTTGTTTCCCCTCATTGATTGATACATTGATCTCAAAATAGACGAGTAAACTCTCAGGCTCATTTTAAAGAGGTGACAGAGTTCACTTGGGTTTACCCCCACTGTGGCCCTGATGATGTCACAGTGGCTACATCCACCCCTCTTTTAATAATCTATGCTGTTAACACATTTTTTAACATTTTTTTCAAATACAAAGGTTCAACAGTTAATAGTAGATTTTCATTAAATAAGAAACCAAACTTAGAGTGGAAACCCTGTTTCCATGGGTGAGGAAATGGATCTCGTCACCCTCTATTTTCTTTCCCTTTTACAAAATCTAACTACTTCCTGTCTCTTTCAAGGTCTTTTCCTGCTGAGGAAACACAGTTCTCTCACATTTCCTTCACATTGTTTGTATTTTAAAACATGGTACATGTCACACTGGTTATTGAATTCTCACTGACGTAGCGCTGCACTGTCCCTCCACTCCAAGAGAAGCTGTAGGAAAGTGTTTAATATTTAAAACATTTGGTTTTCACTGAATAATATGAAAGAAATTAATGAATTAGATTCTCCCGGTCAGAGATTGAAAATAATGTAATACTGATGAAGTGTTCAAGGTGACAGTTATTTATATTATTAACAGCCTTTTTATTTGCACTGATTGTGAAGGAATACTTACTCAGATGTCTTAAAGAACTTGGTTCTAATGAAATTTTAATTAAAAAAAAAATGCATCAAAAGTCAAATTTAATTTACACTAATTTATAATTACATGCCTCACATCTGCGGCAGTGTAACGCTGCAGTGGCCTGTTAGCACATGCTGGTCAGTGCTGTAGTCACATCTTATAGGATTTTGGAAAATATAAGTGATTTTTTTTTTACTGTTGCTAAATTATTTGGAATATCTTATCATACATGCATCATCAAGACAGTGAGAATGAAATAATTCTGTACACAATAGCTGGATTTTAAAACCTCTATGTGATCCTGTTATTTCTTAAACTATGTTTTCACCTGTATAGTCCAACTTTGACTGAAAGCAAGTTCATAATTCACACATCTCTCTCAAGTTTTCTGTTGAAGTAGAATCCAGACAAAGTATTAGACTGACACAAGTTCAGGGACAAGGTAAAACAAATACCAACAAATCATATCGAAGTTCAGGAAGTGACTCCAGGCTGTGAATGTTTTGTTACATTCCATTGCTTAAGTTACTTCCCGGTTGGAGATAAAAGCTACAATAAGAATCAGCGGTTTGAAAACAAGTTTTTGTTTTGTTTTTTTAAGCGGAATACAAACTAGTTGGACAGATCTAAACCTTCCATTTTTTATGAAATAACATTTTGTAATAAAGTCTTTTATGAATGTAAATACTTAAAATCATTGGTCCTGGAGATAAAATAACTGGAACATGTCAACTTTTCTATGAAATGATATCTAAGAAATTAAAGTTATGTACTATAAATACTTTTTTGTGTTTTCTCTTTCATAAATCAGACTTCCTGCTGTTTCAGTAGCATTTCATAATTCCAGATCTAATTCATTTAAAATATCAACTGTGATAATTGACTTTGACCACAAGATGGAGCAACACCACAAATCCAGCATCCTCATCCTTTCCTCTCCTTTGCCGACTAGTTATTCCCAAAATTTCCTCATTTTCCAGCTTCCTGTCAGTTCCTACTCATCTCTTCATCCTGCTCCTCTTCCCCTGTCTTTTTATTTCAGCACTATTATCACAGAAAAGTACGAGTGGGTGTGGGTGTTCTGCATGAAGGATATGTCTCTTTCATGTCACTGTTCTGTGTGACTGTAAACTGCTGCATATATGTGTAAATGTACAGGATGTTGAGGGTCTAAATGGATTAGAAAGATAAGCCTCCTCATTCCCCACAGCTTATCGGCCTCTTTCTATGCTTATACTCCGCTAAATGTAAGCTTTTTAGCATGCCTATGAACTGTATGGAGGCTTATCCAGGAAGTGATGGGAGTGAATACGAGTGAAATCAGAATGGATTGAAGAACCTTCCCTTTGTTCCCTGTTTCTCTTTAGCATCCTTATTGTTTTAGACATATTTGTTTATGTTTTCACGCCCCTGCGTGCCAAATGAACATGAAAAATATCATGTATCTTCAAGGAATCAGATTATCTGAAAAATGAAGATAGGCAGCCTTATTTTCAAAGTGTCCACTGATTCAATTATATGGCAGGATCTGAATTTGCTTCCACTGAACCACAGCTTGTGCCAGATGTATGGGATATTTAAAAAAAAAGAAAAAACAATCATATAAAAAATTAACAGTTGCACATTGAATACGATGTAATCTGATGAGGAATACTGCCTTTACTTTATTGTGAAAGGTTATTTTTTCAGTTTTACACTGAAATCATTGAAAATGATGCCCTGTATAGACAGTCTGAATTGTTGCTTACATATCATTGGAGGTTACCCACTTGCAGTTAATGATAATTAGATTGGAGCATGACACTCACTTATTGTTAGCTTAACTTTTTTCTTGTAACAAGCAGCAGGCTATTTGATACAGTGCTGTCAGTGACTTTTACAGTATTCCTCTTGTCATGGTAATGTGATGAACCACAGCAAAGACATGAGGAAGACCGCAAGCTAGCAAACACATAAACAATGCATGGTTGAAAATAATGAAGAAAAAACAGCTTTACAAGTGAAGGAAAAACTTTAAACGTGTTTGAGTTTTTAAGTGTACACATAATGCCTTTTGGTGAAAAATAATGAATGTAAACCAAATTAGAAAACTCCAAAGGTTACCTTTAATCTGTGCTCACATAGCGGCGTTTCAGTGATAGATCATGAGAACGCCTATGTGAGCACAGTTTAAAGTACAGCTCAGATTTTGATGTGCTTTTTGGGATCACATTTCACATTTTCAGTTTTACACTGCAATAATGAAAGCCTGTAAAATAGCATTACTGTACCTTTACCATTATGTAAAGGTGCGGTATATATGAACTACAGTTCAAAACGTCAAAAATTAGCTGAAATTATCAACAGAATGTGAAGAAATACCAGTTTTGATGTTATGTCAAAGATGTCTATGTATTATGTTTCAGAGATGTCTGCTAAAGTTAGCATGCTAACCTGCTAGCTTCAGCCCCCCAAGTCTTAATTCAAGTTTCTCCCTTTTTTACTTTTTTACATTTACTGAAACAGGACTAGCTTAATTGCCTTGTTAAGTCATTGTAATGTTCAAACTGTTCAAACTCAGCCGAAACAAAATAAAATTCTTGGTCAGTCTTTCCACAGTTCCAGCAGCTACTAACTCTGGTTTGGTTGAAATAAATCCTTAATTTACAGAGTCAGATGTAGAAATATTCTGGCTCTACATGCTCTTGATGCCCAGTATCCCTCTCACTGCTTCACGCCTCTCCTGTCCCTCCCTTGTTGTGTCTTTGTTGTCCCTGGAGTCCTGGTTTAAACCACTGTAACTCACCTTAGTGCTGCATTTCCTGTCATCGAACTGGCCTCTGTTGTTCTCAGAGGCTGTTTTCGGTCTATCCAGGACTGGCCATGTTCACTTGAAGGCTGCTGAGCTCAGTTCTGTTGCCGCTCGTCCAACTCCAGTTTTTGCTGGAGTAAAAACTAGCTAAAGGCAGCTACAGTTAGCAGTAGTTATCCGTTACTCTGTTGATATGCTGCCCCCTGTTTTGGGGGGGGGGGGGGGGTATGAATTCAACAGATGGCCAATTCCACCATATTGCAACTTAAACTAAACATGTATGTTTTTGATTTTCTTACTGACAAACAACTTAGGAACAACAATATCTTGGTAGAAGAAATAACTATTCTCACAGATAAGACAAATATTATTTAAAAACCTGAAAATCCGGGTCTTTCTCATAGCAGGGCTGTTGGTAAAGTACCACAGCACAAGTTCTACGCAGGCTGAAAATCCAAAATATTTTTGCAGGACACTTACTTAGGCTTTTGAAATAGTGACTGATTTTTGTATCACGCCATTGTAACGTTTCTGGAACAACGTCCTGGGCTCTGACAGGTGTGTGAGGTTGGCGCGGGAGGAAAGAGGAAGAAACTGGGGCATCGAGAATCGATTCTCGTTCTTTCTCTATTATCTCTGGTTCCTCTCCAGGAAGACATGAACCAGATCAGACGACGGGGGAAATCACTCTGCCTCGTGTGTGTGTGCGTGTGTGTGTGTGTGTGTGCGTGTGCGTGCTCACATATGCTCTAATGTGTTCTTGTACTTGTGTCTCAGCGAGGAACAATTTGAGTTTTGATCTTCAGGGTGAGGGCCTGTAGCGTGTCCTCGCTTCTGTAAGAGGTTATTTTAGGGTCAGGACCTGGGTTGAGGTTAATTATAGAGTTAATTAGCACGTATTAAGCTATGGATCCAGGTGATGTGTAGAGTTAAAGGTTAAGAGCTAAGGCGTCCTCACAAATAATAAATACCTGTTTATCTGTGCATACACACGTGCATATTTTGCGTATGCACTTCTATGTAAATGTAAATGCAGATATGCTGTGATTACATGTAAATGATTATGATGTGTGGGTGTGATGCTCTTCAGTCTATTTATGGCAGCTGCATTTAAGTGGCTTGAAGAATATAAACAGATTTCATGTTTCCCTTTGATTTCACCGGGTGTCTCTGTGACCTGTATAGCTGCTGAAACAGTCAACATTCATGCATGTTCTTTTTTGTGGTTTTTAATTTTAGCTATCGGATGAAATCAGTGTATTGTAAAGGTCTATGAGATAGTGGCCAAACAACTCCGAGTTTTACTGCGTTTGTCTTCCGTGATGTTGTTTCATGGAGGTACTACAAGCACAACAACTGCACCAGGGGCATATCATACTGTAGGTGTGGCTGGGGTTGGCAAGGTGAGCCTAGCTGATGATTAGCTAACATCCCCTAACTGTGTTCCTCTTGCTGCTCAGATAGAATGTGAAGCAAAGTTTTCAACAAATGCTGTATTTGAACAGATTTATCTTCTAGAGTATTTTGATAAACTCTGTTTTTAGCTAATATGCTGAATGTCCAGATGTTACTGAGCTTTTAGCTAAGCAGCATAAACACCAACTTGCATTCAACTGTCACTGACTTTGAATGTAATCTTGCCGTGTCTAAAATGCCATTTTTTTAGGAATTGGTAATCCCTGACTAATTTTACTAAATTTAATTTGCGACAGTCTAGACACCTGATTAATTGCCTGAATGATCAACAATATGGCTGCCAAATGACTGGTTGAATTTCTGGCAGGTTAGAAATTTTGGTCAGCGGCAGCGGAGTATTATTTTACATATACATTGTGGCTATGATATAAAATTGAACTCATTTGCAGACAGATTATACTGTCTGCATCTTCCAGCTCCAGTTTGATATTTTTCTTCATATTTTCATTTGTTTTGTTTAAATGAATTTTATTGGAATTGTCACTGGACAACTTACTTACTTATGGTCAGTGTGAGCTTTAGGTCGTGGCTATATTATCGGCATAATATGAATATAAACAACCTGTTCTCATCCCAGGTTGTCAAATACTGACATCATCACAGCATTTGACATCTCATACTGATGTACAACGTACCCTTTAGTGTCTGTATGAGACTCTGCCAGAAAGCCTTTTTCACACCTGGTTAATGTTGTGAAGCAGTTGCAGTTTGGTTAGGTCTAGGTAACAAAATTGTTTGGTTAGGTTGTGGAAAAGATGATGTTTTTGGTTAAAAGAAGTACATCACATGGCATAAGTGAAGTAAATCACATGACACCTGTAATGTTATGTAACTTAAAATCAGTCCCGGTTTTGAGTCACCTGATGCGGATGGGTTTACAATGAAGTTACTTGAAAGCCCCCTGCGTCTCACACAGATGCTCAAGGGCACCTCAAGCATCTGTATGAGACGCTGAAGGACGTGACATCAGTATTTGATGATGCTGGAATAAGAGCGGGTTGACATGAAAGTCACAGAATTTGATCGGGTAGAAAGGCGGATTAAAATACGTAATTGTGAGTTAACACAACATAGAAGATTGATAAAAATCTGTGTCTGCCCAGTTCAGCGGGAGGTTATGTGATGGATTACGTCGTGGCTCTGAGCAGTTGCCAGGCAACCAGCAGAGACTCCAGGCAATTACTGCTCCCAGCTAACTGCGTAAAATAACAAATTGCAATTTTTACATTCTAGTTTGAATAAATTAATGAGATACAAGATGTTTATTTGTGAGCTTTTAGTGTGGATTTTGTAACCACGTTTCCAGCCTTTGTGCTAAGCTAACTTACCCACCAGCTCGAGACTTACATTTACCATACAGACATGAGACTGGTATCAATCTTCTCATCTAGCTTGCTCCCAGAAAGCAAATGTAAAATTTAACAAAAGGAGCTGAGCAATTGCACGTTCTACTTCCCAATTTGACTATAATAAGTGACGGCCAGTCCCACACTGTAAGTTGACCAGCTCTTTATAACGGTCAATGTAAAGCTAAGTTCTTTATCCTGAAAACAAAAGCCGCTTGATCCAAAAAAAAAAAAAACACATTCTGTTAAGTGACTGCCTGTCTCACCACCTGCCGAACTCCATTAACATTTTGCTCAGTTTAACTGTTATAAACATCTGTTCCTTCTAAAAGATTATTAATGATTTCTTACCACTAATAAACAGACACTTACTCATTTGGCGAACATTCAGCATTAATTTGAACTCTAACTCACGTGAAAGAGGCAAACCAACACAGTTGTTGCAGCCTGGAATAGAAATTTCAAAGGAGAACACTGCGGCTGTAGCGTTGATGTCAGGGAAGCGAGTGTTTCAACTCAGCACGTTTCCTCAATTTCTCCTTTAACTGAACCCCTAGTCTAAATATCAGTCAAAATGCAAACAATGGCTCCTGTCATTATATGCTGAGACATAAAAACACCAGTAGTAACATTGAACTTTGGTGACTCCAGCAGGTCAACATTTGAGAAGTGCTTGCTGGGAAAGCTACAGAACACAATGGTCAACCAGAGCAGCCTGTACTTTGAACTTGATCTTTTAGCAGTTTCCTTGATTACAACACCTAGCCGTTAATATTACAGCCTTTAATATTTAACACCCTGAACATATCTGTACCGGCTGTAACCGGAGACCGAGCGTGGAGGTGTGCTCGGTTGCGTGTGCACGTGTGTGTCGGGCGCTGCCTGGTCAGTGTGCCACACCAGATACCCTTACTGACAGAATACGAGGGCACATGGGAGTGTGCATGGTTGTGCGTGTGCAACTTGACACTGCCTCTCACACTCTATCAGTATTTAGCATCAGTTACCATCAGGTAGGACAATTAGTCACTGAGGAGGCTGTCCAAGCAATTAGACCGGGAGGAAGTAGAATGTGCAACACACAACTGTGCAGCACATTTGATCATTTATTTCATTCATTTCTGTCCTTAAAGTGGCGGCAAAGCAAGACACAGTGTAAGAACTACAAGTGAAGTGGAGAGAGGCAAACAATTACTGGTATGCAAACTTTAACCTCAAGAAAATGATCTTGCTTCATGCTAAATGTTATACCGCAGCACTTCTTATGTGTGCAGTGTAGTTTGGATAGCATCTTTACAGTATAAACTAATATGTCCTTTCCATTAGACATTGATACAAGAACAAATAAAAACAGAAAAAGTAAAAACTGGGAAGAATAAAATGTCTCTTTCCAATCGATCTGTGCAGCATAGTATGAAGAGCAGCCTTTCCATGTGTAGGTTTAAAGGTACCTTGTACAGTTACAAACATCAAATGCTTACATTTGTTTTTCTCACCAAAATGATTTGTATGGAACTTCCTGCTGCAGCCTGTCCTCACCAGAAAAACGGCCATATAGGTTGTCTGAGCACACAGCTTATTATAGCGCATATTTGTGTTTATTGTCAGGTGCCAACCTCTAGTGGCTGTAGAAATTATGACAGCAGTGAGAAAATCCGCGTTTCGGAAGAGGGAGGGTGGGTAGATTACCTTGTGAGGCAGCTGGATTTGCGAGATCATGCAATCAAGCAAGAATCCATCTTGCCAGGCTTCAAGTTATCCGTTTGTGTCCGCACTAAAAGTGGTGCAGCCAGTCAGCGTCCTAGGAGGGACTACTGGCAGCTACGGGCGTGGATTTAGGTGTGACGACAACAATAAAGAAACAACTCGTCTTGAACAAACAACGGTGGCTCCTGAAGCGGTTAGCGTAGATACTGTGATAGCATCAGTTATGTCAGAACTGGAGAGTATTTCTTCATTGCACTGAAGGCTTTCTCCATGGAAAAAATGTTTCCGCTCCTTTCCCAACTGGCTGCGGCTGCTGCAAGCGTTTGATCTGACTGGTTGAAGTTAGCCCGTGTTAGACGTGATAGACAGATGGTTCATCCAATCACCTGCTAAGAGTTTTTTTGAAAGTACCTGCCCTTTTTCCAACAGTGTGTAAGGACGACTTCCCAGTTGGTTCTGTGTAAAGAATCATCTGGTGTGACAGGTTATGTTATAGATAGATCAAACATTGACTTATTTAATGTTTTAAGTTACATAACATTATGTAGTGACTTAAAATGCACATCACAAATCATGATTTTCTAAATCTAATTAAGTATTTTGATGCCTAAACCTGACCAAACAGTTACTGTTTTACGTTAACCACATGTTTAACCTCATGTGACGTAGGCTAGTTAAGGTCCAGTAAGCCTGTTGCTGCTGCTACTCTCCAGTGGTCATATATGTTGTTTTGGGAGTCACAGATTGGTCGGTTGACTTCTTGTGTCATTAGGTATATATGAGTATGTGTTGTTCAGATGAAGCACTTCTACAGTTTATATCTGTGTGGGAACTCTCCTGGTTGAATCGTCACTCCAAAAGATTTACAACTAACAAATGCATCAGAAAGTACTGTATCCTTTGATTAAAAAGTAGAAGGTACATCGAAATTTCAAGGTAGAAGTTAACTACAACTCCCAAGGTGCAACAACCATCCAATCACAGAACTTGAAATCCTGTCACATGGCAGATTTTACAATCTGCAGATTAAATCAGCCTGCTTTGGATTTCTGGGTCAATTTTGGATGAATTCAGCAACTATGTAGCCACTTTTTGTATTACAACTGAAGATGATTAAGCATTTTGAACTCATTTTGAACTCTAAATCATGACTCTGATTCTTCTCCATAGCAACAGCAGCCAAGACCCCAGAAGTATTGCTGTCATGGTTTTGTCTGACTGTTTCTTGTTTTATTTTGTAAGAGCTTCCCTTATATGTCTTTGTTGTCTTAACTTCCTGCTTTGTTCTTTTCCCACCTTTTTAAAAAATGCCTGATTAATCTCACTTGTGTCTCTTGACTTAATTAGTTCTTTGTGTATTTAGTCAGTGTGTGTTGCCTCTGTCAGTTCTCAGGTCATCTGCATTTGTTGCCCAGTGGTGTATTTTCCCATGCCTTTGTTCTGGATTATTTTTTGTGTTGTTTTTTTGTTGTTTTTTGACGTTGGTTTTGATTACTTTTTGTTGGACTTCTTTACCACCTGCAGTAAGTGTACTTGACCTGAGTTTGCATTTGGGTCCACCTAAGAATTTAAACTCATCTTTTTGTGATTTCTCGCAAACAATGTTGAAATAATTCAGACTGGTGGCCATAACATAAACCTATGATCATTACATCAACTGGGAGAGTCCCAGTTTTTGTGTCAAATAACACTAAGGATAATGTTAAAAGAAAAATTTGAAACCCTTCTGCAATCAGTGACCCCCCCCAAACTGAAGTCTTTGTTTTTCTCGCCTTTTGCTGGGGTGTTGCTACATTTCTTGGTCCATTACTGTACCATCTGTTGACCAGTGGAATAGTATGACGTAGCAGGAATATGTGTTGTGTATCTATATGCTTGCATAGATATGCATCCTCGTGCTTCTGAGAGCAGAATCTGAGATAAAACAAAACACAAAACCCGCCCACTGAAAAAGCTCCACAGCTCCACCAGTGATCAAAAACTCCACAGGGAACCCTTAAATGGACAGTTCACCCCCGAATCAAAAACACACATCTTCCCCATGGCCTGTAGTGCTATTTATTCATCAAGATGTTTTTAGTGTGAGTTGCAGAGTTTTGGAGGTATCGGCCGTAGAGATGTCTGCCTTCTCTCCAGTATAATGGGACTAAATGGCACTCAGCTTGTGGTAGTTAAAGTGCTAAAAAAATCTATTTGAAAATTCAAAACCAGTGTCTCTTTCCAAAAAACATGACCTGGTTAGTTAAAACCGTGTTGTGAGCAGTTTCATGTAGGAACTACTTTCTTGCTAGTAGAAACTAAAGTAGTTCCAGTAGATTCCACTGCATAAACAACTTTTTCCTTTAAAATGACTAATTGCACCATAAATTCTGAAGTAATTTTCTTCTTGTTGAAGTGGATTTTCTAAACTGCGTATAAAGTATCGGTCAGAAACCTGTATCGAAGCCGACCAATATCTGAAACTTTTGAATGATACCCAGCCCTACTCAAGTCGAAGATTGGTTTTTCCTAATCTTTTCCCTGAGGTGAATTCTCTGAATCTCTGCTATAGTTTCCAGGTAATAGCGTGACTTTTTATTCTTGTCATGATGAGCCTGTTGAGCGTGCTGCACTTTCACCTGTCCCTGAAGAGCTGAAGTCCATTATGTCACATGGGGCTTCTGTGAATGATCATTATCTCCATTTCATGCGTGAGACTCCTCATTGTATAAGTTTAATTTGCAGTAGGATGCCTCTCCTCTGGTCTTAAGCTCTGTGAAGTGGACCCTTAAGACCCCACAGGTTTGCAGCTAAACCGCAACAGAAGGCGCAGTAATTAATGCACATTAGAGGCCCCAATAATCTCTGCTTGTCTGTGTGTGCTGTAATTCCTTTTGCGAAGCACCCAATCAGCCAGCCGGTCTGTTACCCACAAGCCCGCGGTGTGCAGTGTATTAAGAGAGTGTACACAATCAGCTGAGTTGTGGAGTTTCTGCTACCGAGCCAGCCATTTGGAGAAGAGTATTATCCCGGGAGAGCTAAGCCTCTACTGAGCTGAGGATTGCACTACTGAGTCAGAGTGTTGCTGTTGCTCCTCTCACCTGCTGTTCACAGCAAACCAGCATGGCTGACTGACTGACTCACTGACTGACTGGGAGCTCAAACTGGAGTCACTCAGAGTTGAGTTGAAATGGCTCTGCGCAGATCCCCCTCCTCTACCTGTGCAGGTGAGTGCTGCGGTAACGTATAGGAAACCCAGCAGGACCCTTCCTTTGTGTGGCCTGTCCGTCCTGTCCCTCCCGTATCCTCACCCAACAAAAAAAGGACACACTAGACAGGACCACCGTAGAGTAACCCGCCTATTGTCCCTTCCCGTTTCCTCCAGCGTGTGTGTGTGAGGGTGTATGTATGTGTCAGCAGGCCGCGTGGGGCGGCCGTCAACGGGCAGGGTGTACAGTTGCATGTGAGGCTGCTGTAGTTTAATTCGATTATTCATTCGGACCCCTCTGTGCTGACGTACCGCCCCTGTTGTTCTCAGCTCGTCTCATGGAGGAGCTGTTTTTGAAACATATGAACAGAATAAATCAGTTTTTTAAGGATGATATGTCTCAGACACGTGCTCCCCCGCAGTAAACCTCAAGCAGGACGGTAATCCTGGTTAGTGTACGTGGCTGACTGCTGCTGTGCTTCCCCGTACACTGTAAAAATAATCTTTGTTTTAACAGTTAAAGCTACCACAAAGAGTTTTTAACTGGAACTGGAAACTGTCTCATTTTAACACTGATGCATCTATTTGGCTAACATAAGCAAACAAGACCATCAACAAGGAGACTGGCTATTTTAATATAGTTGTTCTTAATACTTGCCACCGGGTTGGGTTTTCCTTGAAATCAGATTAAATGAGCCTGTGTTTACATTTTCCCAGCCAAAGTTACAGTGAGTCCTACATGAGCCAGTTAAGAGGAAGCAAGAGTAGACTTTTATTTTTTATTTTGTGGTTATTACAGTGGAAATACTACCAGTTTTGTCCACACAGGTCTCCAAAATCAACAAAATATGAAAGATCCTTGTAGTAACTTTAAAAAAACAGTTAGTGTCCAGGCTGCCACGTGCAGTGTTTCATGTTTCTTTAGAGACTTAATTTAATGAGTTGATTGAACTCTGTACAGTACATTCATTCAAGTCAAAAGACAAGTTAAAAGAACTCAAGTTTATAAGTTCTGAACCGCTGCTGTGCTTTCCTGTACACTGTAAAGATTTGTTTGAACTTAAAAAACACTGTGTCCGGGCTGCTGTAGAATTTGAAGTTGACTGAATTTGAAAAGACAAGTTGAGGTAAATTTGTAAAGATTCAAATGTTTCACCTCAAAAAAAATAATTCATCATACTTAAAAACATGTTCAATAGCTTATAATATTAAGTTGAACCAAAAAACTCAGTTATATTGATGAACATTACAAACAAATTGAATTTGATTTCATATTTTCTCAGTTTTTCTCAGCTTGACACAGCTGATCATGTGCCTTTTAAAAATAAACTGCATGTTTTAACTCTAAAATACACTTTTCTACTCAAATAAATTTGATATTAATTCAGTTGTACCTGAGAAAACGTTCAATAACCTTCAAATATTAAGTTGAGTGAAAAAGTCACTGGTCACACTGATGAATCGTTACAAACAAATAGGATTCTCTTTCACATTTTCTCAATTTGAAGAGTCAGTTCTTCATTTCACATAAATAATCAACACTGCAGCTGTGTCATGTTTCTTTAGAGACTTAATTTAATGAGTTGACTGATCTCTGCACAGTACATTCATTCAACTGATTATTGTCACGTGACTTTAGTAGAAGAACTCATGTTTATAAGTTCTGCAGTGTAGCTTCTGAAAATAAATACCAGAGATCTGAAGTTTAATTAACTTGAATAAATACTGAGAAAAGATGATTTGATTCCACTAAATTCCTGTATGATTTTTTTTTTTTACAGTGTAGGTGAGGTGAGGAAGCCATTAGGGCAGAATTCAAATGATCATTTTTGGTTTTTGTGATGCAGCAAGATAGTGATGATAAAAATCTCATAAGCCCTGAAAGACAAAGACTAAACAAAGCAAACCCCCGCTGCTTTGAACCGCCTGGAGCTGAGGGCTGACATCAGAAGAAGCAACTTGTGCGTTGTGGTGCGTTTTATTGGGCTGCTCCAGGGGAACATTTTCAAATGATGCAGGCAGGCGATATTGACTGTGTGAGGGGGGGAATGATTTGGCAGCTCTGGGAAGTCAGGATTTACTATCGAGCCTCCTGGAGGTTTTATGTTCCAAAGTCATTATAATACCATATCTTTGATGGGAGATGGCCCATTGATAGCCAATAATGACGCTCCAGCTGTTGCACACACGGCTTTCCCCTGGCATCAGGGCCAGACTTCTACGTAGTTTGTTTACCCAGAATAGCACATGGGGAAAGTTCTATCAGTGCTGTTGTATGGAAAATTAAAGACCCCCTCCAGACATGTTTGAAGACATAAAAAATACTCTGCTTGGAATAACAGTTTGTGTCTGATGTGGTCAGTGGTTTAGTACGTATTTGGATTTTATACTTAACTAAAAGTGCTAATACCACACTGTGAAAGTACCTCAAGACAAGTGAAAGTTCTGCATTTAAAACCTTGAGTAAAAGTATGAAAATACTATAGAAAAATGTACTTTAAGTATGAAAATTAAAAATAGTCATGTTGCAATAAAATGGTCCCTGTTTTGCTATTAAATCTGATGTTTTTGGGTTAATATTACTACTGATTAATGTGTATGCTGCATTGTGCTGCTGTAGATGATTATGGTTAAATCTATGAATCATTTTTACATGATCATCATATGTTTGAAACATTGCCAAACAGGGAACCACAACTAACATTTCAGTATGTTAAACTAAAAAAATTTGGTGGCCAGTCATATTTCAGGGGTGACCTAGCTAGCCACTCTGTTGTTTGGTTTATTCACTCATGATGCATTTGCTGCAAATGATGAAGATGATGATGAGAAATGATGAAGACAGCTCCAATCATGCCATGGTACTTCATGACATCATCAAAGTCTGTCTTCTGTTATTGTTTTTATTGAGAAACTCCTAGCAACAGAAATTACATACTGTGCCTTTAAGGTGAGCGCAGAGAAACTTTTGCCCCTTTTAGTAGATTCTGGTGTCAAACTCTTCATACAACATTCTGTAAAGTGAAGATCAAACATCCAAGTAACAAAAACGCATTTTTGAATGGAGGGGGAATTTGATAATTAGGGCAAGATCCTTGTGAATTTCAGCAAACAAAATGCTTTGATAACGCTTCAAAAACAATGTTACAGATCTTGTGCATCACTTCAAATGCTGAACATTTTTAGAACTTTAATAGAGTATTTTCGTTTAATCAAGATGGTAAGAACATGAAAGCAAATAAGACAGGGTTAAGAGTGTGTTCAGCTGCGTCCTGGCAGAGGCTTCCATACAATCAGCGAGCCAGAGCGGAGACAACATGTGATAAAAGCATCAGCATTAAGTCTTTGTGCTGCACTGCCGCTGCTGCCCATTAGCTGTTCCCTGAAAGATGCCCTTTGTCTCTGCCATTAGAAATGGCTGTGAAAATAGACAGTGTTTATCTTACACAATCATTTGGAGGAACAGAGGCTGAAAGAAATTCCAAAAGGTTCAGATATAAAGCAACATTCAGAGGAAACTGTTTGGCACGCTAAAAGAGGAAACAAAGTTAGAAGTTAAACCCCAATTTAGAATAATCTGTCTCCAGGGACACCTTATGAGAGGGAATATGTTATTAGATATAGTAAGAGAGCAATATAAATGTGACATAATGCAAATTTCTGAGCAAAAATAAACATTGAATCAGAAAGCATAGTGTTATTTGCTTCTGAATGTTTACTGTAAAAACAGGCAACTAGGTTGGAGACATATTGCAGTAGTCAATAGTGCTGAATGAGTGTTAAGTCAGCTAACGTAGATGCATGGTTAACAAAGTTAGCTACTTCAGCAACAAATAAAGCTATCTTTTCATCAGGAAACTTGGTAAAATGACCTTGGTATTGTATTTCCTGTCTGTATCGGAAGCTGTGCTCAGTCCTGGTCCGGCCATGTTCACTAGGAGGCTGCTGAGCCCCGTTTCGTTGCCCATTATTAGCATCTAAGTCAGCAGAAAATCAGCCTCAGGGTTGAAACTGATCAGCAGAAGAAGCAGAAAGCATTTTATCCATAAAGCATGATCCGGTTTCACCCAAATCAGTGATTAGAGTCATTAAGTTGTGTTTTTGTACAAATTATTAACTTACGCTGTTGTACAGTACATTAATCAGTGAAGCCTGGCCTCCAGCACATCATATGCTACATGTAGCATTGCAGCCAACGGGTCTGTAACCATGGTATCTTGGGCAAATGGAACGAGTCTTTGAAGTCGTAAACATTATGGAAGACACACCAAAGCACCATACTGTTGCTAGCAAGCTAACTAAAGAGTCTTAGCCTGAAGACTGATTGATGGTTGGATGCCAAGATATCATTGGTTGAAAGTGGTTGGTTGTAGCTTACATAAGCATGCATCTTTTTTTCATAAGAAATAACAATTTTGATGCATAAAATACAAGAAATAGATTTTTTTAGGCATATATTGTAATATGTAGGTGCATAGTATGACATGAGGATGCGATAAAAAGAGTTTAAAATGCTTTTTTCATTTCATCTCAACTTTAATCTTTACATATTACCCAACAAATTAACTAAATTAAAGGTATAATATGCAACATTTTCCTACAAACAATTTACGAACAATTCCGACAAATCCTACTGATTCTACCTTTAAGCATGGTGAGAGCTGATATCACTTCTATGTGATGGATTGTAATACTTCCTCATTCATTATATGAAATACTACAAAACCACTTTTGGAATCTCTACTCTAGAATGGACAAATTTCAGGTTTCGAGTGGACAAAATGTATTTATTTTACTTTATTTCAAATCCAGAAACATTCATCAGAGCCTCATTTTGGTTAGCTGTGATGCCCTGCTTTTATATTTATACAAGAGGGATTTTCTCATTCATCTCCCCTCCTACCAGATCCAAACTGGCGACCTTCCAGTTCCTCTCTAACCTCCAGGCTACTGCGCTGCTGTCAAGTGAGCTGTGAGGAACAGGAACACAACTGTTGCCATGAAATATCTTTTTCCTTTTAGCGGCTAAAACTCTTCCCGGAACGTTTTCTTCTCTTGACCTGACTGACAGATCTCATGGTCAAACAGTATGTTTAAGTGTTGTACAACTGAGTGTGGATGAGAGACGGAAATAAAGAATAAAACACAGGGAGAGAGAGAGAGAGCTGTCCATGGTGCTGAAATGAGAGCACAGCACGTGGCCTAGTGCGTTACTATGGCTACAGCTGTCTGTATCCCTAAAATAACCATACACACACATAGTAACCTTATTGCAAAAAAAACAGCAATCTGTTGCGGCTCCTGACAACACGGCAGTCAGATTGATATATGGACAAATGTCTGTTTTGTCACTTTAACTCCAAGTGAGCAACAAGTCATCTGCAGCAGCATGTGTACAAAATAGAATTAAGACGTTCATAGCATTTGCAATATTTTTCTTGCACTGTTTGTTTTGTTGTGCTTCTGTACACTGTGCTCTTTGTGTTCTGGAACTGACTATTGAGAAGTTGGCTCTACAGTACGTAGGCTTGTCCTTTGTAAAGTGCTTTGAGACGGGGTTTGTGATTGACTGACACACGCATCAATTTGCACAGTGTGAAACAAAGCTTCACTAGGCCACTTTGCATATCAGTGGCTCCAACGAGCAGTGACTGAAGATGTTGATCCACAATTTTTATGTAGTTTTACATGTTTAGAAAAACTAAACAAAACAGAAATTGTGAGACGGCAACATGCCGATGAGGTCCTTGGTTTGATAAGAAAACTGACACATCAAATCTCCACCCTTCCTTGGAAAATACGTGTGAAAAAAGTGGATGAGTAATGTGCCGCGCTGACATAATGATAGATCTCAAGACTCTACTGGGACTGTTTTGTAACTACAGATACTGTCAGCCCAGTATCAGGGCAGTTTGTGAAGGTGGCCACAAAATGTTGTTTATAGATGTGCACACGTGAGTAGAGAGGAGGCTGGTTTGGATGAGTGGGTCAAACGGAGGAAAATTCACAGGGGAGACAGTTTAAAACCAATAGTCAATCTTGATTTTAACCCAAGCCTTGATTTCTCCTAAACCCAATCAAACTGCTTTATTTTGAAAGTTTAACTGGACGATGCATCTTTATTTCTTATTTATTTATTGCTAACTTGACTGTGGAATGAGAATGAATGGGAGATGATGGTAATACATTAGTCGTACTGAGTGTCATGAAGAAAATGGAAAAATCATTTCCATTGTCCTTGTTCATGAACTGCTGAGACTTGTTGATGCTGTTTATAATGGTACAGTCTTTCCCCTGTTATAGTAAAACATCAGCCGCTTAGCTTTGCTTAGCACAAAGACTGGAAACAGGGGGAAACAGTTAGCTGGCTCTGCCCAATGGTTAAAAAAATACAGCACCTACCAGCACCTCTAAATCACTGATAACACATTACATCTTGGTTGTTTCATCTGTACAAACAAAATAGAATATAAAAAAGATGAGGTTGTGGTTTTATGGAGGACTATGTGGCAGACTATTTTTTGGTTAGGAAGTGGTGGCTTCTGCTAGGTAGCCCCACATGTTTTGCATTGCCAGGCACTTGGCTCAAGCTTCTACGCTTCAAACTAGGACGCTGTAGGTAGCCCTCCAGCATAAGTTTTGCATATGCAGGGCACTGGGCTCAAGTTAGTAATAATAAATATCATTGCTGTCGAGCAGAAACCTTGAAACTTTCAGGAAATGAAAAAAACCTATATTTTTTTTAACTAAATGAATGCTGCTTTTAACACTTTTCAGTGGTTAAATATTTGTAAAACCCACAGACATACATAATAAAGGATGACCAAAAGCATTGACTTATGAAAAAAAAGTAAAAATTTGTAGATACAAGGACAGTGACGATATGCAACGTCTGCAGAGACTTTCAAAATAAATGCACTACTTGGTCAGAATTAAGCACAAAAACTTTGGAAAAGATCATGGTTTGGGTTAAATGAAGTACATTAGCTATCTAAGTTAATGTATGTAATGATATATGACTTACCTATGTAATGGGGAAGTGTGGTTTTTGTCTCTCTGGTGGAAAGTCTGGTTTTTGGCTTTAAAATGTAATGCTAGAGTGGTGCCTCCATCTTTCCAGGAAGAAAGCTAAAAACTTATTTCCCAGAATGGCAAACTACTGATGGAGATCAACACACTGGTAGGGCAGAGACATTCACCTTCACATCTAATGGACAGCTACTTAAAATCCAGCAACAAGTTTCTGATGGGAGGTTTTTCTTCCAGGGCCTTAATGTGACTCTATTCCTTGTTTCAATAAGCGTTAGTGACTTAACAGCTGGCAAATCTTTTCAACCAAATGCATGACAATTCCTTTTATTGTCATGCTGTTATGTCATTCATTTTATGGTGGAAGAATCAGTAATTTAACGCTTATTTCATTACAATCTTAAAGTGCAGAAATGTGAAGCAAGCTGTGAATGTATGTGAAAGTGTGGCTTGTTGACTTTACCTAGATACACAGAAGAAAGCTGCGCTGGACAAGATGTGAAAATACACCTGAATCGATAGAGCTGAATCATCCAAGAAGCTCTCGATTCACCCCGCTTCACTTTGGACCCACTGCCTGTAGAAGTACCTCTTCCCCGCCTCCATGTCTAAAATGTTGAGTTTTAGTGACGGACATCACAATATATGATTTCTGGCTAACAAACCTTCAACATTTTACAATTATATCTTAGTTTGAAGTTCCTTGTCAGTCTTAAATGAACAAATGTCCAATCAAAATACTATAAACATGTGTATTTTCCAAAATAAATGTCTTCCAGATGCATGGGCCAATGGTGCTGGCTTCATCCGAGTGGCCACAGCCCTCAGCGAGTCGTCGTCTATCCACAGCGATGCCCTCTTCCATCTAACCAAGGACATGTCAGGGATGGGACTGGACCCCATGTCCTACAGCATCCTGGAGCCTGAACCCTATAGAGATGAACCAGAGGCTGAGGAATCACGAAGTTTGCTGCAGGTGATTAAAGTAACAAAGAAAGTGTGTAAGCTTGGGTTCCTGCTCACACTCACTTGGAGCAACTTCAAAATCATAATCAGCTAATTGTGTAATATTTCCTGTGCTAGTAATGGATTTCACAGTGTTGCATCATTTTATGAGTTAGCAGAAAAAAAATCTCATTAAAGTTGTCTTCAGATATTATAATCTGTGATGATGATGGAGAGAGTTGTTCCCTACAGTTCTCAAACTGTTTATTCCCTTTCAAAATAAGAGCTGTAACTGAGCTATTTGGTTGAATTCAACCAATTTTGACCTGATTTTGAGTAAAAAGTGTGAACACATGAGTTCAAGGTTGATGTTAGTTTAGGGAAAAGACTGACAGTTGAGGATTAAGGCTGATATTAGAAATAGGTTAATGGTAAAGCCTGGGGTGAGTGCTGCCTCAGTATCTGTGTGTGTGTCAGTGTGTGTATCAGTGACAGAGGTGTGTCTGAAGTCTGTTGTGTAGGCTGTTTAACTGATTTTTTTCTAAAATGAACATAAATATAGACCTTGGACAAAAGCAATGATTTATACATTTTGTATAAAGTTGCTTGTGTGATTATGGTGTAACACGTCCCTCTCCAAGTTACATCAGTGAGCTGTCTAAGCAACCAAGGCTGCTCCCTCTCGCCACACTGCAAAAAATATCCATCTTAACCGCTCATTTTTGAAGTAGGAGACATATTCTGTGTTAAGATATAGAAAAACAAAACTCGCAGGAAAGATAAGTAGGGGAGACCTGGGGCAACTGTTTGGAAGATTGGAAAAAAAAAGCTAGAGTGATGACACTCACTCTGCACATGCTCAGTAGCAATAACTCTCTGTCTGGGGATAAGAAGCAGGATCATTTCACATTTCACTTTTGAACTGATTTTGAGGTATGAAAGTTACTTTTTGGATATACAGTATTTTCTTCTGCTGTCTAAAGTTTAGATAACTGTGTGTACATATGTGAATTTTATCTCTAGGTTATTAGTTAAAAGTTTACATAAATCTAATATAGGTGTTGGTAGCTAGCATACACCGGCACATATGAGTACTTTGCCAAGATGTGAGGCCCCGCCCCCTTTTGGGGGACAGAAAATGGAGGATGCCATAGACAACAATACAAATTTATGTGTTTTTAAATTACAATTTTGACAAGTTTGTATGAATTGTCGAGCTAAACAAACCTTTGTTTTATAGACATGTCTAATGATTATTCTGTGATCTTGCCTGAACCCAAGCGTTCATGATGCCTTAATAATTTAAGGTTTGTCAGTCAGCCCGCATGCTCCTTTAGTCTTTCCCCATCCAAGTGGATCAATGACCAAACACAGTGGCCGCAGTGATAATATTGAATTACCAGGTATCGTTAGGCTCAGTGTTGACTGTAAATAACAAAACCTGTCAATAGACAACTGTTGATCTACGCTAGGCTGAGATTTAGTTAGAGACGACAGTCTGACGCTGCTGTATCGTTATGACTGAACTCCAGCAGCCTCACACTCAAGCTAATGTTAGCTCTCAATCAGTAGTAACAATTACCGTTCTCTGGAGGCTCATAAAGTTTTACTGCTCTCCTTTTGGGATACTTTCCTTTTCAAGGAGGATGGAGAACCAGAGATTGTGATGAATTGTTTTTTAACAACCCGCTACACAGCAGCTTTTCTGTGTTTTCCTATTATCTGTCTATCTTCCATTATATGAAACTGCAAGTTTTTCCCCAGAAAGGGGCCTGCCCTTGCAGACTCAGGCTGGATGATGTATGGCTGCAAGATAAATGACTTTTAATTCAATTCAAATAGCCCAATTTAAATATAGTTACCGCTGAAATGGTTGCCTAGTCTTCTGCAAAAATAGAAACAGACATTTGCTTAGAATGCATACAATGCTTGACATCTAAAAGAATTTGAACCATATACAAAAAAAAACCCTTAAAGCTACTACAAGGAGTTCTTAGTGGTTATGAAATAGTGTCAATTTGACACTGATGCTTCCATGCGACCTACATAAGCAACACATACAATTCCCAAGACGACTGGCTCCTTCATTATTCTTGATGGCTGCTACTGGGTCAGATTCTCCATGAAATCAAATGAAATAAACCTGTGTTTGAATTTTCCCAAGCTAAGTAGCAGCGAGCACAATAGTCAGTTAAAATGAAGCAGGAGGATATTTTTATTTCTATAATTTTACTTTTGATGTAATATTGTGTGGAAACACTACCGCTTTTGTCCACAATATATGAAAATTCCTCATAGTAGATTTAAGTAACAGTAGATACTACAGCAGCAATGTGATTACTTTGAGGTGGGCTTTTATTTGAGATAGAGTGGGATTATATTACTTATTTTTCAGTGTTACAGTTCTCTCCACCAAGGGTGCAATTGTAGCACTCTGATGCTTTGTATTAAATGTAATATTACAGTATAGTCTTGTCTTTATTAGTGAAAATATATCAATTAATTAGTGTACATATGTCTCTGGCTCATGAAGGAGAATGTAAAAATGTTACAATTGCCCCCAGTCTCCCCTAATCCTGGGAAAAAAGCAATGCTTCACATACATTTTATATAAAGTTGCCTCTGTGATTATTTGTTATTACTTGTAACACACAAGTTACATCAGTGAGCTGTCTGAGCAACCAAGGCTGCTCCCTCTCTCTACACTGCAAAAAATATCCACCTTAACCTCCCATTTTCAAAATAAGAGCATGAGACATAGATTGCATTAAGAAAAAAAAAAATTCTCAGGAAAGATGAAATTTTATCGCAAATCGTTTTGGAAAATGAGTTTTTACTGTCATTTGAAATGTGAGACATAACCTATTTCAGACACTTCTAAAGCCGTTGAAACCACACAGAAAATCATTAGAATTTTCACCAATTTGGCAAAAAATGTTTTGAATTTATTTTTATTTTTATTTGATTTTGAGGCTCGGCGTCAAGACTAATGAACATATTGAAGACGGACATTTTTTACAGTGTGGCACGCTGTGTGCCAAAAACGCCGGCGGTGCGCAGGCAGCCTCCAGATCACACAGTTGGAGAGATGGTATCACCAGCATGAGATCAGCCTGCTCAGTCTCTTCAATCTGACACATCTTCAACTAAACAATGTAACGAGGTGCGGCTGAACCGCCGCTCCTCTCGGACTGTGGACTGGCTGGAGTGACCTCGGGTGTCATTTCGGGGATGATGGGGATTAAGGTGGCGATGCTGATGAATCCGGATGTTTTTTCCTGCGAAAACCGCCAACTTTCACTCCCTCTCTTCTTCTTCTTCTACTTCTCTTTGTGTCTCTAAAGCGCAACAGCATGCCGACCTCCCCGAGTGAGGACAAGGTCCCAGTAAGTACAACCGTATCCATTTGCACGACGCTGTTGTTTTTCTCCGTCTTTGCTTTGAGTTTAGTTGCCACACCTGAGACCAATCTGTGTTCACAGCTTCTTAACGAGCCAACTGGGAATAGTTTTTATGGTCACCTGTGTAGTAACCTCAATTAAACCATGTTTCATGAGGGGATTCTGTAACTACTGTTGTATGGGAGACAATAAGACCCCAGTATGAATGCAACATAATACTACAGTGATGATATTTTACCTTAACCAAACCTTATTATTATTATTTTTTTCACCTTCATTATTAGACATAAATTACTCATTAAAATATTGTATGATACCAGCAAACAGGTGAGGTTCTTTAAAGTATTTACAACCTTCAGGGAACCTTCAAGGAATGGTTTTGTCATCTTCTGTAACTGGCTGAACCATATCCTCCAAGTATGTTGAACTTCACTAATAAATGTCAGTAAACAGAAACACTCTCACAGAAAGTTCCAGGAGTTCGAAGCTAGCAGTCATAGTGTGTACTGTACTGTGTGTCCCAGCAGGTGAAAACTTCCAAAACCTCCAGTGGATTTTATTATTTAACAGTTCAGACAGTTAACTGCTGCTATGTTTACTTGCACTGTGATTACTAATTCCCCCAAAATATTCAAAATCATAGAATGATTGTATGTATTGATAGCTTTGGATCATGAAAAAAAAATGCATGCAAAGAATTCACACCTCTGAAAACTTTAATGTTGACTTTATAAAATACATTTTCTAACAGTTATGCCTCTACACATGGCGACAGAAGTCTCAAGTCTCGTCTCCAAACGCTGCAGTTGAGCGATCTTGCCCACAGTCAGATCGTCCTACGGTCACCTGTGGGATCGCCAATACCCGATTCCATTGCATTTCAGGCAACACATCAGATTTTGTTACACAGTAACAACATGTACTGAATGGCTGCTCCACCTTAAGGCTCAGAGTAGTGTATTAACGAGGTATTAATTATTTAGGCAGAAAATGTCATTTCAGCACTATCAACATTATAATGAACACAATATTGACTGAACAAGCCGCACGTAGCTTGATCTTCGCTAGACTGCCAGGATGATAAGTTAATTACTTGTGATCTGTCGCTGTCTGACTGAACAGCCTCATGGAAATGATATTTTACAATTCTTCATATTTTATTCTAACGAAATTCGTTAAGGCGAGTAATTCGGTGCTTTTAAAGTCATGATATTAAGCTGACACGGATCCCTTATTTTGTTTGCGTTCAGATGCTGGTGCTGCGTCTCCAGCATAAGGCTGGCCCGGTGCGTGTCGCGGTGTTAGATACAGTCGGCTTAATAAAGTCAGTGATCACAAGTTAGAATTATATATTTATTTTAAAAAAACAACCTTTTATTCACAGAGGTTTGGATTGGATTGGATTCTTCGGGAGATTTTAGCGTCTTTCTTCTGTGACAGACGCATTTCACTACTGCCAACTGTTGGAGGTAAATCCGTCCGTATGCTGCCATCTGACAGTATTTAACCCAGAAGTAATTTGGAAAAGTATGAATCCGGTGTTCTTGAAGATTTGGGCTTTCACTTGGAGTTTTGCCTGAGATTTAAATGTGGCACCAAAGTTCCCCTTGAACCTCAGTTCGGTGTGTTTGAGTAGGCTATGCAGTGCACACTTTGCATAGCCTACTCATCATTTAATATTTTGAACTAATTGGTGGCACCGTGTTGTGTATCTTAGATGGTAGAGCCACAAGTTACTCTCCTAACTGCATTAAGGGTCAGAAGTGTTTGAATTCATGGTCCTTTGTTCTTGTTAATCAATTAATTATAGCCACAGTTCCACCGTCATATGCGCGCGCGCACACACACACACACACACACTCTCTCTCTCTCTCTCTCTGTCTCTCTGCCTATCTGTCTGTCTGTCCTCTCTCTGTCTCTCTACCTGTCTGTCTCTCCCTCTGTCTCTTAACTGCGCATTCGCCACAACCTCTGGTAGTATCGCCAAGGGAAAAAAACGATCGTTGTTCATCCCTTCAATCGCCAATATACGATCGGATCGCCAATCGGCACAAGCCTAGCACTTACTATATAGGGCATGAATTCCACTGAGAAAAACATTTTTCACAGCAGCCATATTAATATAAAATAGTCGGGTAAACACAGGTGTTACTAATCATAATAATTGAGGTCCCATGCACAGTGGCATCACCCTGACTCTGTTTGACCTGAATGGTGTAGTATCACTGGTAACACCTGTGTTTATTTCAAAATGGCTGCTGTGAAAAAGGTCAATTCAGACATTTGAATAAAATGGCACGAAGTAAATATAAAGTCCAATCAGTCTAAGTGAAAACATCTGTGTGGGAGGACCTGGCATTGGAACCAAAAAAGCATGTGGCCATATTTCAGTGACCTCCAGATGCAAGCTAGGTAACTAATGAGCCATTGGTGGAGACCATGGCAGGGACCAGTAGAGAGTCAATATTGGACTCGAGCCCTAGCTTAGGTGGCCAAAACATGACTCCAAATAAATGCTAATATTGCTTTGTTACTACTTGACTGGTAGATGTATAAATACACGGGCTTTTTACGCAAAGTTCACCATATCAACTTAAAAGGTGATGATATGTCAATGCTGTGTTCACAGCTTGTTTCAGCCGCCCCAAAGTGGCAAAAAAGGAAAAAAAAAAACAGCCTTTGCAGGTTTAAAGAATTTCTTGATTAATGTTGGATATTTTTCTTACAAATGTAAAAAAATAATTCTATATGTAAAGCCACCTTCCCTAGCATTTATTCTGTTTTAGCGAGAGACAACCGGTGGTGGCACTACAGTGAAACAGTTTCAGACCAAGATACATGAAAAATGAAGCTATAAAAGGTCAACTCTGTGGGAAACTTGAGCCTGACTGTACATTTATGCTCATCTACTTATCCAATTAAGTGATGTTACCCTATTTATTATTTAAACAAAATAGAATGACTTACAACTCACGATAGCTAAGCTAGCTAGCTCTCTAATGACTTATGACTCATGATATAGCTAAGCTAGTGTAAATCTATCATTAGCCAACTTTTTTTAAGTTAAGTACTGCACATGAATGGGGAGTCAGGCCAAGGCCCAGCTGACAACACAAGAGTTTATCTGGTTTTGAGCAAGACAACATTCATTAGACTATAAAATACAGACACGTTGTCAGGCTGAAGTTATTGATAGACAGTTTATTAGTCTAATTCAAACAAATAAAATCAGTCTGTGTTTGTCGTTTGTGTGTTATGACGCACACAGCCTGTGAACAGAGCAGAATTCAATACAGTTTCACAGATGCACAGCACCATATTCTAGAAAACTGTCCTGCTGATAAATAAGAAACCAGCTCTTAGGAAACTCAAAAAATATCCCATCATGCCCAGAGCCTATAGAGTGTTCCCTCTTGTGCCCTCCATGTTTAGTCTCCCTCTCTACTTTCCCTCTGTCTAAATAAAGAATAAAACTGCCAAAGGTGAGCTGACTGCCCACTCTGCTGCTGAAGATTCTCACTTCAGTGTTTTGAGAACCTGCCAAAAGCCACTTCTGTTTGCATGTGCTGACAGTGCAGTAGATGTTTAAGTTCATTCAAACGATTATTACATAACTCCACTGCTGCTTAAAGGTTCTGTGTGCGCTGTCTTTAAAATAATAATAACAAGGTATAACAGTCCATTTAACAAATTGTTTAAACAAATGGGAGTATGATAGAGATGGCTGGTTTCCTCTGTCTCACTACAAGTGCTACTGTTGTTACAGAGGACTTACTGTATATTTTACAGGGCTGCAACTAACTATTGTTTTCATAGTCAATTAACCGGTTGATTATTTTCTAGTTTAATAAGTTTAATAGTTGTTTGGTCAATAATATGTCAAAAAATGGTGAAAAATGTTGATCACTGTTTCCCAAAGCCCAAGATGATGTCCTTAAATGTCTTGTTGTGTCCACAACCCAAAGATATTCAGTTTACCATCCTAAAGGAGTAAAGAAACTGAAAAATATTCACATTTAAGAAACTGAAATCAGAGAATTTTGACTTTTTTTTCCTTCAAAACCAACTCAAATAGTTGGCGATTCATTTAATAGTTGATTAATCGTTGCAGCTCTAATATTTTATATTCTCTTTTGATTCCTATTGGCTCTCTACAGATTGAGGGTCCAGCTTCAAGCCCTCAGGGCAGTGGTGAAGGCCTTTGCTTTTCTGATGGACGACGGAAAATTGACTACGTTCTGGTCTTCCATCAGCGGCGGCACAGCTCCATACGTTGTTCTGCCAGCACGTCAGTTTCCCATGACAGGTTATCCATCGTTTCCAATGGCAATTTTCCCCCTTCGGCGGGCGCAGATGCAGCAGCAGGAATAGGAGGCGGCATACCTGGAGAGGCTCCGAGTGCCGGTGAGGTGTTCATGGAGCTTGGAGGTTTAGGAGGGAACGAACCAACAGAGCCTGCTGACCATGAGATGCGTCTAATCAGACAGGAGTTTGAGGCCAACCTGCTGGAGGCTGGCCTGGAGATAGAGAGAGACGGGGAGGTGAGTGTGCCATACTAATGTCTACGTTCTCCCCTCTCTTCTCCACATAGCTTTTACTTTACAGTGTTATTATGTGGTAATGCATTTGTTGGTGGATTCAAAGCCTTGTGGAAAACTCTTGACCAGAAATCATTTTAATACAAGAAACAAAAACACTACTTTAAATTGTCATCATCACAACTCATTTGCTCATTGTTTCTCTTCCACACAGTTTTTCAGACAACGTAAGTCAAAGCTGTTTGTAAGCCAAATGTTAATTCACCCTTAAATTCCCTTAAACACACATTCTAGGAAAAGTTTAACACACAGCTGTTGCTATCATTGGCTGTAGCTCGCGTTGGCTCACATCAATAGTTGCTCCAGTGTTCACTGTAATGGATTAGCTGTTGTAAATGCCATTCTTTTCTGAAACTGAATAACTGGATAACTGAAACCAGTTGTTGTATGTGGAAGCAGAGAACCGCTGTGCAATTGCAAATGCCATTATCTTGAAAATCACAAGTTAATTTTTTTTTTTTTCTGGAGATTACAAAGCTTGTTTTCTCATGATAATAGGTTCATTATTTTGTTACTTCAAGATAAGAAACTGGCTTTCTTGTGATCACGGGTTAATTATTGTGTTATCTCGAGGGAACAAAGCTAATTTTCTTGTGACTATGGGTTAATTATTTTGTTTTTCAAGATAACAAAGTTTGTTTTCTCGTGATAAAAGGTTAATTATTTTATCTCAAGAGGAAAAAGGCAAATTTTCTTGTGATAATGGGTTAATCATTTGGTTATCCCAAGATAACAAAGGTCATTGTTAATGAGTTAATTTATCTTGAAAACAAGCTTTGTTATTTTGATAACAAAATAATTAACTTGTGATCTAAAGATCGTACTTGCAATTATTTTTTCAAGATCTCAAGATCTTGAGTTACATATTTTGTTATCTCGAGATGACAAAGCTTGTTTTTTTTGTGATAACAGGTTAATTATTTTGTAATCTTGAGAAAACAAGGCTGTGATAATGGGTGAGTTTATCTTGAGAAAAAAAACACTGTTCTCTCGATAACAAAATAATTAACTTCTCATCATTAACATAATATTAAAGTAAATCACCTTAGTTGATATTTCATGGTTATATAATTAAGACAGTAGACAAGATGCAACATTAGCATTCATTTGAAGTTGTGTTTCTTGCCATCTGACAAATCTAAGTCACTTTCCTTTTTAGCTCTGTTTTGGTCTCCACCAGCTCCTGAGGGAAATATCTGCCTCTTTAGCTGCTAAATGCTCCTTTGTTTTCACCAACTAGTTGCTAGATTGTGTGCCTGCTATCAGAGCTTCTTTGCTGAAAAGAACTGTGTGTTGCAGCCGAAAATGCTGCTGATGAGAGCAGTGAACCAAAATAGTTTAATTGTGGGCCCTAAAAACAATTCAAAGAGCTTAAAGATGCTAAAATGCTCCTTAGGGGAACAAACTTTAAGAGAATTATCACCTGACACCCCCCCCACCTCCAGCTCTAAGGGCCAGTTTTTACATAATACATAATGTCATTAATAGGTAATGCTCGAAAATGTGCAAAACCACCAGCTTATTTCTTTGCTGGACCTTTGGTAGATGAAGATGAACTGTTGATATTAGAGGAAAAAGCACTATCCTTTAATAAGATTAACACTTCTGGTTAATCAGGATTATAATTTCAGACAGTAACCAGCAGCCTGTGGTTTGATTCACAGACTAAATGTTGTAGTTTTTACTGACTGCACAGGATTTTTTTTAAGACAAACCTCGACACAGGATCTGATGTAACTCTGTCTTGAGTTATTTAAGGTGAGCGCCTACATAAGCACCTGGCTCAGATCTTAGAGGAAAGAGGTGGGTGAGACTCGAGGTGCTGTTAAGGATATAAGGCTGCTATTACACCAGCAAGAGCTTAGTGTCATGAGGACATTTTATTTCTCTTTTCAAGTTTTATGTACTGTGTTCTGCCTTAATCACCCTGCTGCTGTAGAACAAAATAACAGAAAGACTACATTAAAAAGTGAGGATCCAGAGGGGTCATTAAATTAATCTTGATGATCAGTATGTGTCAACTGGACAAACAGAGTGCCGACTTGTCCATAGCCAAAGGAACGCTAAGATATTAATTTGAATATTGTGTACCCCTGGTGCAACACAGGTACTGTACACTCATTAAATCAAATAATACATCCAACTGTACTGTATATCAACAGAATCTGAATCACAAGTAGGCCGACTCAGTTAAAGCTTATGAGCAAAATATTTCTTTTAATCACAAATGTGAAATATATGGAAGCCCATTTCCACCAATGTGATGAAAATAAAGATCATGTTAGTCATTATAATGAGAGACGTTCTCAAAATAATCACGTAGTATCGCAAAATAATGAGAAACAATTTGAATTTGAAAGACATTTAGTGAAACTTTCTCATTATTTTGAGATAATAAGTCATTATTTTGCAATACTAAGTTATTATTTTGAGATAATTAGTGCTTATTTGGACTTCCATAGAAATAAGATCATAGAAATATGATAGTGTTTTTCTGTGGCCATTCACAAGGAAATCTAACAGTTAATTTCTGGGTCAGTTTGTTCACAGATCCATTTAACACTTAAAATTCAGTTGTAAAATCAGTCATCGACTTGTCAATTTGTAAACACTACAACAATAAGCAGTAATATGCACCTTTCTGCACCATGCTACATGATAAAAAATTAATGAAATTACCAAAAAAAAAAAGACAAAAGATAGACACACAAAACACCAAATCATCCCATAAATGCACCATAGAATAATTCAATCAAAATCACTGTCACAAAACCCTTGATAGAAAATCCTTCAGAAAATGTTTTTTAAGGAGGCCCTGTGTCAGAACAGCCCGTATCCAGGGCAACACACAGATGCATAACACGGTGCACGCTGCACCAAACCTGCAAACCTGAGCAACAGAAAAAAATCAAGTCCCATGAGTCATTCAGCCTTGTTCCTTCTTGCAGAAATGCTTGCCAGAAGACAAAGGAAACCTTAAAGCAACAATATTGACTGCCAGTAGTGTGGATGTGTATTGATCCTATGGAAACAAACTGATGACTGTTCCACCTGGTCAGAATATATCAAACATGCCATTTTGCCATTTTTATATAGAACCAGATTAGGCCAAAGATCTGAACATTCAAACTGAACTCAGAGAAGCATTTTAATTGTATCTTCGCATGAGATATAATTACCTCCTCTCGCATAATGGAAACACAGTGAGATCTCAGCTCTGAGATCTTTCATTTGAAAATTCACATTCATAGTGTTGATTCTCTTTCCTCTTTTAAAGATGCTGCTAAATGGCAGTTTACTGAATATAACTCACATTGACTGCTGTGTTCTCATGATTCAGTCTAAACTTTTCATGTGATGTCTGTTATTTTCTGCCACCTCTATATATGACTACGACTCTGTTTATTTTAGAGTCTGAATCCACACAAGGGCCTGATGGCTTCAATGTGAGCTGGCAGACTAATTCTAGTCGCTGAAGCCAACACAGCTGCTGTACTGACCCCTTTGTATCGATTTACTAATTTAGCCTGAAACGGGTAATTTTGTTTTGACATGTACAAATCGCTTCGCCGTGATTGTGTGTTACGTAGCAACCAGTACTTGCATGTGAGCGTATAGTTCAATCCTGCTTTTGGATTGTGTGTGTGAGTGTGTGTATCTTGGCAGAACACACAGTCTGTGTGCTTTGTGTTCTTGTAGCACGGCTGCAGGCTCACTGCCACAGAGTTGTACAAATGTACTTGTAGTTATTGTTAAAAGTTCCACTTGTCAGTTAATGACTGCTGCTGCTTTTTGGCTCTGACACTCAGAGGAATCATTTGGGAAAATGAAGTGTCTGTTTCTGCTGTATGAAGTAATGATCTAGCAATTTTATGAATTGTTACATCACAACAATGATACAAGTAGTCACCAGCTGACACTTCCTAAGTACCGCCCCTATTAGCTCTGTGCTCCAATGACAATTGAGCAAACTTGGGACCTCTGTCAACTTTCTTCTTTTCCTGTTTTCCATACTTAAGATATTGTCACTGCCCAGTGAAAACCACTTATCTCCAAAATGCGAACTTTTCCAGAGCCAAGAAACCCAGTCCTTTTTCAAGCTTTGTGACGCTGCATTTTTCAGAGAATCCAGTGGCTTTGGAAATGGTTTGTTTGGCTTAAGAAATAAGAGAAGTGTCTCAACTCATAAAGGTGCACTTACTTCCTCCCTCCAGTTTTATTTAAAAAAAAAAAAAAAAAAAAATCACCAAATTTGGAGATAAGTGGTTTTCACGGGACAGTAGTGATGCTATGTCATAGGCTCTTCGATGTTGAAAAGAAACCAAATTTTGAAGATGCTCAGAAGATATCGCTGATGTACCTGTAGGTCAACATGCGACATATAGTCACATCTTAAGTTAGCTTACATTAGCAAATTTTAGCTAACTAGTTAGCTAATCTACATTAACCATTCATGTGCTAACATATTGCTATTATTGGCTAATTTAAGATGTGACCCGATAGAGTGCTGCAGGGATTTTGTAGGCCAACCTGGAATTTAGCATCGCTCTGATTCCCTCCACAAAAAACAAATGGGATTTTTCCATTGAATTTTGGATTACTGCAGATAATAAGCTCTGTAAAACAAAGTTTAAGATACTTAAAAATGAGTACAGCAGTCCAAATAGTGAGTTGGAGCCATAGATAATATATTAAATAGGTTGTAATCTTGTTTAATGTATGATGTATGGTTGAAGCAAGTTGTTTCTCTCTGCCCATGAACTGGCTGCAGGAGCACTACAGGAGCACAAGACACATGCAACATAATAAACAAAAAGTTGTTTATAACTGTCAGACAACTGTCATTTGTCTGCCAACATAGAGCTCAGCCTGTTATCCTGAAAACAAAAGTCTACTGCTCTGAAATAACACACTCTGGACTTCAAGTGACTGCCTGTCTCACTGTCTGCCACGACTCATAAACAAACACTAACTTATTTGGCTAACATTCAGCATTAATTTGAACTGCAGTTATCATGAAATGAGCAAACTAAAGCAGTTATTCAGACCTGGAATAGAAATTTCAAAGGGAGACACCACGGCTGTCAACAATTAACATGTTTCCTTGATCTCTAATGACATATCATTGTCATTTTATGATTTATTACAGTAAATGTATTACAGATTTCTCCTTAAAATGTTTTGATCAGCAGGATAATCTCCACCACTTTTATGATTTTTGAAGGGTAAATGCAATTGCCTTAAGGAAAAAGCCAGTGCCAGGCCATGAACGAACTACACCACAGCTGTATGAAGTGGTGTTTGGCATGATGACTTTTAATGTGTGCGACAACCACCGCAGTCTCGTTTAGCTACTGAAGAGATGGTAAAAACTTCAAAATCCACCAGTGAGGTATTTATTGATGGATTTTATGACGCAGAACAGACATAAAAATGTAATATGCTAACTCATTCCCGTGTTTTAGAACTCATGCAGCACTCTATATTTTGCTTTTCCAGGTAAAGGAGAAAATTGACCAAGGTACCAAGTTTGCTCAGCTGTTATTGGAGCACATAGCAAAAAGGGGCGGGACTTAGGAAGGGTAAATTTGCTCTTAAACTCTCTGTTGTGTACAATGTTTAGGGAAGAGTTGTGTGAACTTTAAATGCAGGATAGTCATTCTTATACAATGTCATACCAGTTTGGTTTGTGTGTGTGTGTGTGTGTGTGTGTGTGTGTCTGTGTGTGTGTGTGTGTGTGTGTGGTGTGTGTGCGTGTGCGTACGTGTGTGTGTGTGAGTGATACCTATTTGGCTAAATACATGTGACTGTGTGGACATCTTTCTGTGTGTGTGTGCTGGCAGGCAGCCAGTTGGCAGTGTGTGAGGTCTGCAGGCTAGTATTAATCAGATTGTTGACAACGTGGCCACGGAGCCTAAGCCAGGATGAGTTTAGCTGACTGACTGATACTCCTTATCTCATCTCATTGACAGAGGGCTAGATCGAATCTGCTGCAGAGAGCAGCTGGCATAAAGAGGACCACTTGCATTCCAGTATCCCTCATTTGAATGTACTGTAGCGACGGGTACTCTTACAAAATGACTGACAAACATAATTACACTCCTTCCATCAGGGCGTAGCTCGATGTGGTTGTAGGAGGTGCTGACAAAGAGAAGGAACATTGTCTGATAATAACTGCAGGTTTGCCGCTCACTTAATCACTCATATAGATACAATCAGAAAACTGGAAATCAGTCATTTAGTCACCGTCATCTGTGTGCAGATAATAAAATAATGCAGAAAATCAAAATTGTTTGACTTTGACGGCATTATAATTTATGAAGTACATGCTGTGCCAGCATCAAAAAGGGTTATGTCTGCACCAGAGTGATGCAAACAGATCATCTAATTTGAAATAAATGAATTACATCACAGAGCCAAAGCTTTAACTGCTGACCTGTTGGTTTAGAAGGACATTTCATGTGTGCAAAAGGTTTTAATGGACATTGTAGTACTTTTTTAGGGATTATGGGTATTCTAAGAGTTGGTAAACACTGTTTATGGACTGGGTATTTAATCATGTACCTCAAATTTCTCTAAAATCACAATTCTGCTATTTAGCATGTTAAAATATTTAGCATATTTGAGTAGGCCCCCTCAGTTTGGCTTTGTATCTTGCAGCAGGTTGAGAATGTGGCACTGAATGAATGAATGAATCACTGAATGAACCAACTGTTCAACACTTAATGTTTCACAAAGCACATTAAATAATGGTAATAAGATTCTGTTGCACTGCTTTTATGTCTACAAGACTAAATTTGGCCATAGCACACTCTGGTAGATGTGACTTATTGGCCAGGAACAAAATTATAGAGTCAGTGCTCACTATTTAACCAG
The DNA here is from genome assembly GCA_034769285.1 of Lutjanus argentimaculatus. Taxonomy (NCBI): domain Eukaryota; kingdom Metazoa; phylum Chordata; class Actinopteri; order Lutjaniformes; family Lutjanidae; genus Lutjanus; species Lutjanus argentimaculatus. The sequence goes on along the minus strand of JAWZSL010000020.1, from coordinate 15,006,849 downwards.
TGTTTAGCATAGCAGTGGCTCTGTTTTTTAAGTTATTTATTAATAGTATAAAGAGATTAAAGGGATAGTTTGGATTATCTGATGTAAGGTTGTTTGAAGCACTTATCAATAGTCATTGTTTTTTTTCCCAGTATGGCAAAAGCATGGCAAAGCCTGCTCTGTCCTTTGTTCAGTATGACTGCATGAACAACATTTCACACTCAAGACAAACACCACACTAGGAAGGCAGGGTTTGGAGGGTTACTTTAAAATGTATTCTGATAGAGTTACAAATTACCTGTTCGAAATTGTAGTCAGTAACATCATCCAAGTATCACAATAGTAAAATAATGTAACTTAATTACTTTCCGTTACTCTGGCTTCCCTTAATATAAAATATGGTGAAAATGCCTATACTAACAATTATTTTCATCATAGATTAATTAGTCGATTACTTTCCTAATTAATCAATTAGTTGTTTGGTCCATTAAATGTCAGAAAATGAAAAAAAAACAAAGTTTATCAAGATGACATCCCCAAATGTCTTGTTTTGTCTACAACTCAAACATTTTCAGTTTACTGTCAGAGAGGAGTAAAGAAACCAGAAAATATTCACATTTAAGAAGCTGAAAAAATGACTCAAAATGATTAATCGATTGTCAAAATAGATGCAATTAATTCAATAGTTCATTAATAAAAGATTAACCATTGCAGCTCTAAGTGTTCTATATTTGTTGTTAGGTTTATTACTTTGTCCTGCTGTTCCTTCCTTTGTTATGTACAATTGATTGATTGATTGATGTTGATTGATGATTTAAAGACAGAAACTTGTAATTTCCACCCAGTGAAGCATTTTTTTCACAAGAGGCCATGATAATGAATTGGCAACTGTGTGCGCATGTGCATGTAGTATTTGTTCTTTGTTTTAAAATTGTAATCCTACTAATAATCCCCATTTTTACTAAATGTATCTATAATCTGATCTCATATTTTTTATCTGGGGGCGTGTTGACCGTCATCTACTGATGAGAATACACTGACTATTGGTAAGTACCTCATACAACCACACATCAAATAATCTGAACTATTTGATGAAGTTCACCATGTTTTTACTGCATAATTAGATTATTTAAACTAATCGTCTCATAAAAAGTAAAGTGAATGAGGAAGTTCCTGCAGATTTAAACCAGTGTCAATTAGATGAAAAACAAACCTAAAGTTGTTGTTTTTTTATTAACATGTGAATTCTGTGCAAACTTCACTCTCCAACCTGTTTGACTTCACAGTAATTGGATGCTAGGAAAAAAAAGAGAGTGGCTTAAATGTCAAACTTGTTGACAGTGTCTGAGGATTATTGAGCTGACCTTCGATCTCTGAGGGACATCCTCTTACAGAGCACTTTTAATTAAATCAGAGCAGGATGTTAATTTAAGAAGTGGAGCTGGGACTGATGGAGAGTTCAGTCTGTGGGGGCTTGGGAAACAGAATGAGCAGGATTAAGTGTTTCGGTAAAACATTCCTTTGATAGAGAATGACTGTCTAATACAACTGAAAGCTTAACAGGCCAGGCAGCAGGACAACACACTCATCTGTGCTGCTCAAGTCCTGCTGCACCACTGTGTTGTAGAGAAATGCCAATTATCACATTGATTACTGAATGTGAACATTTTTCTCTGGAGAGGAAAGGGATGTCAGGCAATTACTGCAACAGGTGTTGGGGAAGATCATGATGTATACCTATTAAGTAGGGCTGGGCAATATATCAATTTTATATTGATATTGTGATATAAAACTAGATATCACCTTAGATCCTGGATATTATTATATTGTGATATGACATAAGTCAGTATTGCACATATGCATTAGTGTTTTTCCTGCTGCCCTTACATGCAAGTTCCTGCTTACCCCATAGACTTTACATAGTGAAGATGTCGCACACATAAAAACACACTACAAATAGTAATAAGTAGCCTTGTTTGTAGTTTGAGATATCCTGTTAAAAATTTTACAGACATCTCATATCGTGGTGATTTATAGTGTGCTGCAGAAATAAGTAGCAGCACCTTGAAATGAGTTAGCATATTAGCACTTCTGGTTCCCTTGTCTCAGAGTTAATGGGTTTTTTTTGAATGGGTTTTTCAATATTTTCCTGAAATAAGTTCTGTGATTTAAACAAATTCAGTCAATGTCTACTCACCCTCATGCCGATGAGGGTCAGGTTCAGTTTTTTTGTCCACAAAATACTGCTGGAGTTTCACAGGAAAACAGCGTTGCAGAATCTGCCAAACAATTTAAGTGAATGGAGGTCAGTTTTCAAATATAAAAAAAACAACCTAAAATAAAAAAAAAAAAATATATATATACACACACACATATATATATATATATGAAATGCCTGAAATGCCTCCATACTTTCTCGTGTGGTTATCCAAGTCTCCTAAAGCCTGACATGTCGATCACTTGCGCGCACACACCATCACACACACACACCCAGTTCAGTGGTGTTATTATTTTGAAAAGGTCAGTGTGTATTCATTGTATCGATAAAACTGTAAACTTTATTCACTCAATGCTGTACATCCATGTTTTTCTTCTTAAACTTTTGCTGCTGTTATCATTGTAATCTGTATCCGGTATGCACGGTACACTGTAAAACATCAGTTTTTGACATTGCCAATAAAACATTAGCCCACAATTCATCACTTGGCAATTCAGAAAGGAGTGAACAACAGTAAAAGTGTCCTATATAGAACACTTCTGGCCATTCCATTATTAGAGATTTGGCTATTATTAGGACATTATATCATTTGTGTCTGGCCCACAGCAGCCCTGATCAATTTCTCATGTGGCCCCCCATGAAACATAATTGCCCACCCCTGATCTACAGTGAAGATTTAGGCTAAAAACATGGTGTAAAGGATTACAGTGTTTTGTGGACTGAAAAACTAAACCTGACCTTCAATCGGCATGAGGGTGAGTAGATAATGACTGAATTTTCATTTTCTTGTGAAATAGCCCTTTTAGAGATGCCCATGTTTTATTCTAAGACATAAAATAGTTTAGGAAATGCCCCAGTTCTGAATTTGAAGGCTTTTATGTCTTAAAAAGGCAGTTGCTAACAAGTGGTTAAATGAGACTACAGAAGTTGTCACCAACATTTGGTTTAGTTTGTTTATAGCCTAACATTAGCCTTTTACTTTTGGCGGTTGCATTTACGTGTCAAAAGTCTTAAAAGTGATGTTCATTCATTTGTGAAGATTATCTTGCTGAATGTGTCATTATCAAAATGTTTGTTTGCCACTTAGCTTATTTTCTGCAGTAATCCAAAATCCAGTGGAGAAATCTCAGGCTAACAGCCTCAGTACATCGGGTGCACACTCCACCACATGAGCTATAGGAGCGCCCCACCCAGAAAGCTTTTGTTGTCAGCTGTCCAGAATGCTGACTGTGGTATAAACCAAGTCTACTTTCATTCAAATTAGATTCCATCACCACATATTCTCTCTCGTGGAGCCAAACAAACTCAAAATACAATACTTCCACCTGTGGACAGTATGCCTCTCTCCATCTCCCTCATCCTCCATCCTTCATTTAACTTTTTAGCTAACAGGTGATGTGACCTGCCCTGATCTGCCATACATATATATGTCATTTGGGTCAAAAAGTAACTTAGAGTTACATTGCTGCACAACACTGCTGCTAGAATGCACTGGCAGAAAGGCTGGATACTCTCTAGGAAGAGTTGTGAGTCTGTTTTAAGGGTAACACGTAGAAAGACAAACATTGTTAATCACATCCAATTCATCTTACCCACATGTGTTTGGCTTTGTATGGAGACAGGGGTACACTACATTTTACCCATTCACAACTACACATTCACAACAATCTCGCCAGGTACTGAAAGGCAGCAGAAAAGAGTTTTGAGGGTGCTTTTAAAAGAGATGGTATGAGCACTGAAATTGGGACCATAAAAACTCAAAGATGAAGTGTACCCATAACTGTTACTGTGGCAACTCCTAACTCCACGTATTAGGGATGAGACCAAAGTGGAAAAAAAGAAACTATATTTGGGGCTCTGTGTTAGACTAAAAGAGTGTTACAGCTCTGCACCAGCAGCCTGTAGCTGCTCCTGCTAATAAATGCTTTGCAGTGTGTTGTAAGTTAATGTAACACTAAATGAAATAAAATTAAATAAAATGTGGTATTCTATCAATATCAGGAGAAGGCCCTTGACCCTAGACAATTCATGGTCAGGTTATTATTGTGTGTAGAAACAAACAGCAGCAGGTGTTAGTGATTGTTGTAAGAAAAGTAAAGCTAACCAACACAGGTGATTCAACAGGTCGTGTGTAGCTGCAGCCAGTATATCCAGGTTGATCCCTTCATCTGCCCACCTGCAGGTGTGAAAGAGAGCCTGTAATGTCAGGCCCCCCACCATGCTTTCCCCAATTCAAAGACTCCTGCTAATAACCACCTTTCATGCTGTGTTTCTTTGTGTGTCTTTGTCTTAATTTGTCTTTTCCTGTGTGATCCATTCTATTACTGTCTCTATCTCGATCTCATTCTCACCATCCACACTCCTCTTGACTCAGTTTCCCTCTGCTCACCACTTCACTCTCTATCCAGCCATCCCATCGCCCAACCGATCACCCTCTCATACTTGATGCCTCCCCCCCATCCAAAGACGCCCCCGGCTGCGTCCTAGTTACCCCCCCTACAGAGATAAAGAGCTAATTGGAAATCCCTCTACTAATTAACCTTCTCCAGGCTGAAAGGTATTTATATCCTCTGCTTTTTGATGGAGAGATAGAAGAGAAGGGGAGGAGGGGAGAGGGAGGGAGGAAGGGAAGGAGGAGGAGGGAAAAGGGGGGCGAGAGATGTTGAGAAATGAATGTGAGCAAGTGGGTGGATTATAATGGATGTTGGTGGAAGTTGGGTGCAAGTAAGTGAGGGAGGAGAGCGAGGTATGGACGCCAAAGTAAAAGAATGAGACAGCTGCAGCATTTTAACATCAATGGATTGTTGCTCATTTCTTAATTTTGTGACAGTGCAGTTAGCACCATAAACAAACACAACCATCAAGAAGACTGTCAGCTATCAGTTTTCTACTCTACAAATTAAATTTAGAGTCACCAGGTCAGATTTTGAAAGAAAAAGAGAATTTTTGGTGATTGCAAAAGATGGTGGTGGTGGTTATATGCCAATGGAAAAAGGACCCTTAACATGTTTATGTTCTGCAGGAAGAGGGAAGAGGAAGGGCACGCATCAGGGCTTATGGGAAATGCAGTCTGATTTGAAGTTGTAGCCAGATCTAGCTCCACAGCTCTTAGTGCTAGAGAAAAGTCTGGCGACACACACGATCATTCTGATATAGGAGAAAATAAAAAACACCTTTGGTTTTGTGTTTCTCTAAACCAATCACAATTGTCTTGGGCAGCACTAAGTCCAAGTTGCAATGATGCCGTGATGCTGCCTGAAACAAGCATCCAGACTGATACCTGCAGTGTACATCCAGTGAGAATTTGGAGAAACACTTGTTCGAGCAATACTTCTTGTGTGAGATACAGTTCAATAGCTGTATTTTCCACTATTTTATGTATCAGCAGGAATATATTCAGATATATAGTATATACAGTATATATACCTATACTATGTATATAGTGTATATATAAAAACTATATTTGAAGAGTAAGGCTGTGTTCAGACCAACTGGAGCCCTGCATGAAAAGATGCAGTCACGCATTCATTTTAATGCAGCAAAGTTGAACCAGGCTCAATTTTTGCTGCAGAACAATGTAACGCCTTCAGGCAAGGTGCTGCATTGGCCAATCAAACTATACATGCAAACTCACATTCCTGATAGATTAGTTTATAGTGTGAATAGTTGCTAGGCTTGAGCGGTATCTAATTTTTCATACCTTACCCTCCTGACATTTTACCAGGATATATGGTATTCTGATGGTATCAGTGTCTAACTTGTGTAAAGTTAGCATAAAGGATTAGTCCTCCCTCAACATAGCCAGAGCTGATTGTCATAGTGACGCCATTTCCACAACTGGGAAACAACACACACACTTACTTCCTGACAAACTCAAACCTAAACTGTGCATTTACTGCCAGATTGACAACTTCCCTGCTCACCTCTTCCTCTGCTCAGCCATCATTCGCTATCACTCAGCCCCTATCCGTGATTCACCCCCCTATAGCCCCCTACAATGTAGCGAAATGTTCATTGAACATGCTGCAGTCCCTTTTTATGCTGTTTTTCTATATAAGTCACTGCTGATTGGGTGACACTTCTGACATACCCACTAAATGAGAGAAAACTTCCCTCAAAGCTCATTGTACACCATTTTAGGGAAACCTGTTGTTCAATGTGAAAACTGTAGCAAGTGGTGTCCAGTGTTGTCAGACTGAAGGGGCCCTGGTCCCCTCTACTTGTGACCACACACTATAGTGCCATGCTACACCACGGCTTTACAGGGTGTAGATGTGGCAGCACAAGATTATTAGTCTGGATCTAGTTTCTCTTTAATTGAAAACTTAAATTAATGTTTTTTCTTCTTAAAAGAATCTTTCCTCAGATAACTTCGTATATATCTGCAATATTTGCTCGACCCCATGTGCTGCCCACATCCTGGATTTTTTTTTAGTGATTTAAAAGCATCCGCAGTGGGGCTCATTGATGGCTGTTTCTTGGAAACAACCTGAGCCATCCAGAGCTTTGTAGGCAGGTTTAAGATTGAGGATGTCACCCTTCTGCAAATAGTTTGAAAAAATACCACAAAAATGGAGTCAAGCATGAATGAGATTAACACAGCTAAGTCGAATTTCAACTCTTTAATCTACATATTTCTCTGATTGACGTGACAATCATGAAGTCAGCTGTTCCTAGCAACCATCTTTCATGTTGGCTTAAAAGGACGTCCTCGGGACAAATATGTCAGTCTTGCTTATTCTGCCCTAACACTGATTGGTTTTGGCAAAAATAACAACCCCTCCCAAACAGAAAACAGCTAACATGAACACAACATGAGACTGAATGAAGAAGGAAAACAAAACAAGGCACGAATAGCAGCATCATTCAGTTTATTTTGATTTTGAAAGTTATTTTCTACTCTATACAGATGGCCTTTAGTGTAAGTTAAAACATTAAAACATACCTAAAAGTTACCTACAAACATTTGTCTTAGGATTTTACATTCATATATACATTTTGTAACAAAGAGTGTTACAGGTCATGTGGCTTTATCCTCCACTGTACCCTTCTGTATGACAAAGGGCAGTGTGGATGTGAGCGAGACAGAAGATAATGAAATATAAGATGAACAAGAGTGACAGTTAGTGAGTCAGCCAGTCAGTCAATCAGTCAGTGAGACAGTGTCTAGCGGGTAGCAGAAGGTACAGTAATATATATGTGAGGAGGGGTGGCAGTGGCAGTGGTGGTGAGGGGGAGTGAAAGATCTCAGGAGAGTAGGAGTCGAGAGAGGAGAAAGGGAATCGTTTCAGGTTTCCGTCATTTGCCATGCCACCTTTCTCTTGTCACCCCACCCCCCTCCTTCTGACAGAGGCTGATGGGGGTCTGAGGAGGGTAATGTTACCTGGCTGTCGTCCCCTGCGGCTCTGCCCTCTTTCATTTCTGGTTGCACTCACTCGCGCTGCAAAACAGCTCCATTATGGCTGCTGCATGGATTTTGGCAACGGCTTTCACAGTGAACATGTTTTGTTGTTTATTTCTGTTAAATTGTTGCTTCGAAGTCACCCACAGAAAGCCAGAATGGGTTTGTCAATGCACTTATATTCCGAATTCAGTCACATACCTCTTTGATGCTATTAAGAGCTGCCAATTATCACATTTTGCTAATGCATCTTAATACTAAATAATAATTACAGTGTGGGCACAGGACCATGATTCATTAGCAGAACTGGCTACATGAGTCAGGATTTTATTTTACACACAGTAAATACATTATATTTGTTTGTTCGAGGAGCAAAAAAAGCATCAAATGTGTCAGGAACAGGCTGCAACGGCAAATCAGTGGAGAAAAACAGCTCCAGGCTTCGCTTTAGGAACAGGGGCTACATGATCTATCTTTTATAAACACCAGTATTGCCACTGGCTAAACTAGTTGGCCGAAGTGTTTCAGTGGGTCAGGCTGAAGGCAGTGATTGGCTGCGTCTGGATTGTTTTCGAGAACGTTGAGTTGCAGCTCCAGATGCCAGTTTTGAGGTCTGAGGGCAAAAGCAACTGAGAAGCAGTTGACTGCAGTGAAATGCAGCGCATACTGAGGTCTCTCCTGCTAAAGTCTGTCGGCTATATTGGATTGTAAAGCAGGACTGACAGATGGCCTGGTAAGCAGGTAGCTCCAGCCAGGCAATCTGGTAATATATTTCCCAAAAAATGAAAGTTTGGGGTATAAAAAAATTACTTTTTCATAGAAAACTTTGGCTCAGTACACATGCACAAGGAATAGAGAAACATGGGGGATCAAACCCATAATCTTCTCATTATTAAAGCTGGCCAGTGGACAGTGTAAGTGTATTATGAGGTGGTGGGAAACCTAACATACATTCAGCAAATTTGATTATTGATGTGATGTACTTGTAAAATAAAAACTTTTCATATACATCTTAAATTAATGTTTTTTTTATGTGTTCATTATCAGTTTAGAAATGTAGATGTTATGGTAATTCATTATGTATTTTTCTCAGTTTGGGTCCCAGTTAGACACGAAAATTCTTTTTTGGGTCCTAAACTGAAAAAGTTTGGGAACCCCTAATCTAGACACACATATAGCATTAACTTGGACACACTTAATCTGACCATGTAACTGGGTGGACATGTTTTTTTCAGAAAGGTTCCTGTTTTCAGTTACATAGACATATTTAGATCATGTTTTCACTTAAATTTTTATTTGTTTTTCAGTTAAAGACCCACGGCCCCAGCTTCACTCGTCTCCATGCACCCTGGCCGGTACTGTGTCGAGAAGCTGAGTTTCTCAAGATTAAAGTCCCAACCAAGACAGTGAGACCTCACTAACACTTGTTGAGTTTCTGGGTCCAAGTATAGCACTTGCTTGTTGATGTATTCTTGTTATTTCTGTGGTCAAAGAAAACAACACAGTAACAATGCAGTAATAACAGAATTTGAGGAGATAATGTTTAGCAGTCTTAAAGCGATATTCCACCCCAGAATGATAATCCACTCAGTATGTACTCACCCCTATGCCGATGTGATGATGGGTGAAGATCTTCAGTTCACAAAACAATCCTGGAGTTTCAGCAGAAAACAGGGTTGCAGCCAAATCCAGTACAATTGCATGGTGACCACAGATAAAATGTAAAAAAAAGAACACAAAACAAACACAAAATGTCTCTATCCTGCTCGTGTGGTGTAATCCAAGTGTCCGTGAGCTGCGACATTAAAATTTAACCACAAAAGACGCCATTTATACCATGTTTTTAGCTGAAATGTCAACTGTAGCCTCCCAGGTAGCATGTAAACATGGCGTCGATGTATCGCAAGACTTCAAATATATCGCGATATTTCACATGTGCATCCATTAAGAGATATACAAAGTCTTGCGAAATCGACGCCATGTTTGCATGCTACCTGGGAGGCTACAGCTGACATTTCGGCTAAAAAACATGGCGTAAATGGCGTCATTTTGTCGCAGCACTTGGATTACACCACACGAGCAGGATGGAGACATTTTGTGTTTGTTTTGTGTTCTTTTTTTAACATTTTATCCATGGTCACTATTCACTGCCATTGACTGCAACCCTGTTTTCTGCTGAAACTCCAGGATTGTTTAGTGAACTGAAGATCTTCACCCATCATCACATCGGCATAGGGGTGAGTACATACTGAGTGGATTATCATTCTGGGTGGAATATCGCTTTAAGCATCAGTGGTAAATGTCAGTCCTCCCCTCAGCGTGAGGCTGTCTTTATACAGCCATCAACTTTAATAATCACACAGAGACAAATTCAGAAAATAAGAGAAAGAAGCAGAGGGCTAATTGATGTTCTACTGTATGTGGCTCAGTTAAAATAATAAGTTAAAATAATAATTTTACTGATATTTATATTAATAATGTGTTAGGGTGTCATTTCTACAGGGACACTCTATGTTAGAAAAGAGTCTTTTCTTCAGAACTGTAAATCATTTTGGTATCAAACATGTGTAACATGACTAATCCTGTGTTGTGTCTTTCATCAGAGTTATGAACTTAAAGAGGAAAGTGGTTTCGGGTCCAGTATGAGCACCGTGTGGAGGAAAATAAACCAGCCTTTCCAGCCCAAAGTACAACATCAGGACCATGAACGCACCAAGTTTCTCTCACACTGCTTCTCCAGGGACAAACTCCACCTGTGAGACACACACACACACACACACACACACCCCACACACACACACACCTTCATGCCTTCCTTTGCTGAGAACTGTGGTTGTTCACAGATAAGCAGAACTCAGCCTACTTTAAAGGTACTTAGTGTAGTTTTCTTCTAAACGAACAGAGTGTTTATATTGTTTAGAATGTTTATATTCAGTGTTGCTGTCTTTTGCTAGCACATTACCACTTTTCTTGACATATTTCCATCACATGATGCAAACAAAATGGGGACACACTCGTCCAAACATTGCTGGTGGTCAAAAACTCCATAGGGTGCCTTTAATGTGAGACTGTGTAAGTTCTGAAACATTAATTCTCTTAGAAACAAAGTTGAAAAAAACTCATAAGGAATAAAACACTGTTCGTTTCAATACTCCAACTCGTCTTGTAGCCTTGCTTGGCCTGGCACCGGTAGCTTGGGTGGCTAATATTAGCTATTGTTAGCAAACCTGAGATTGCTATTGTTCTGTAACTGACAGTATTGAGTCATTTTGCTGATTTTATGACTCTCTCAACTTGTGCTCATGATGCATTTTTGCACATACCATTATCTTGCAGTTGTTTCGGTCACACAGCTGTTTATAGCAAAAGTTACGAAAGTTAACTTCAAAGTATGTTTTTGGGCGATTGCACTCTTAATCAACATACTGGCCATTTAAGAACAAAACTCTATGTCCCTGTTGCTCCTGTAACTGTGCTAACACTATTAATTACTCTATGTAGTGCTAAAGCCTTAGCATAAGTGGCTATTCCAACCATATATCCTACAAACTCTTCAAGTGAATGATAAGATTATTAGTGAGGCTGAAATCTGGTTGTTTTGTGTAGGACCATGGAAAAATGTTTTTTAGAGAACATGGTTTGAAGTTATATCAGAAGTGTTAGCATAGAGCAGGGGTTCACAAACTTGTTTTGCTCAAGACCCAAAAGAGAAATTTGATGTCCCTGGGACCCAAACAAGCCCAAGAACCAGAATGCCAACTGCAGCTAGCAAGATAGCATCAGCAATCACAACTAACTCTGACAAGTATTGTGAGCTAGCTAGTAACAGACTAGTCCCTAACTAACACATATATGAAACAAACAGTTCAAATGCTACACAAACACATGACTGAGTTACTTTTCCACTGTGTAAACTCTGTCTCTCGAAAATCAATTCTTTTGACTTCCCCCGATGCTGAGAATGCCTTGTTTGGAAATGTCTGTAGGCTTTTTACTCTGCCAATTTGCCAATTAGTGACCTAGTAAAACCAAGTCCGTGACCTATTTTGAGTTGTGACCATAAATATAGGAAATGCAGGCACCGACTTTTAGAGAATATCACTTATGTTTCAAGAAAACTCTTATGGAAGTGAGTGTAAATCATCACACCCAGCGATCTACTTGGCTTTTGGTGCTCTGACTTATTAACAGGTTAAATAGGATCCTGATTAATCTAGTGTGCTCATTAAGTTTGCTGTGTTTGCCTGTGATATGCTAGGTACTAGGATATAAAGGTGTATGCATTAGTTTGCATGCAGTTTTTTAATCGTAGTTGTGTTTCTTTCAGGTATAACATCACATCTAAAGACACATTCTTTGACAACGCAACAAGGGGCAGAATAGTAAGTGTTCACGTTTGAATCTGTGTCTCCTTTATGTGGCATGTTTGGCATGTTTGTCCGAGATTAGCTTGTATCTGCAGTCTAATATTTCTACATCTTTCTTAGGTGTATGAGATCCTGAGACGGACGGTGTGTGTACGAACCTGTCAAACCATAGGTAAGGTGAAAAAACTGTTCATGTGTGTCGTGTGTCTTGGAGGCATTTACCGACCACATGCAGCCTTTTCCAGCCCTATACATTGTTCATGTTGACATCTAGACTCTGACTTGTTCAGTGATTAAATGAAGGACATTAGGTTGAACCATTCCAGATCTAATATGCTCCCTGCAGGCATAAGCATCCGACAAATGTCAGTGATTTTTCCATTATGTTGGTCCTAGTCAAAAATGGTGCACGAAATAATCAATGACTTTATCAACTTCTGTTGGCAAGCAGCAGGAATTGCGGCAACACAATCTGATATACTCCTCTGGTTACCCCATGAAGTATGAGGGCCTGTAATTGATTCAACAGTCTCAAAAGCAGAGGGCCAAGAAGAAGTCATGAGTCACAAAACCTAGTTTAGCAGTCGGTGGTTCTGGCTTAATACAATGTCTTAATGAGCCTTTGCAGGTGACATGTTGTGATACAGATCTCTGGTTTATACTTTAGCACCATCCCCCATTGGTTCAAAAGCTGCTCAGAATGCCAGTGAAATTAAATCTCAGCAACAAGTTTGGTAATACTTGAGTCACTGAGAATCAACATCTCAGTAGACATATTGTGGCGACTGTATGTCCTGCTGTGGGACAGTAAAAAGTGTGCATGTGGTCCCTTTAAGGGTGAGATTAAAAAGCAAAAGCAGGTGCGGTGAAACACTTGTGTAACATCTTTGGCTGTGCCTCTGCAGGGTAAAGTCAGCTGTCAGCTGCATTACGAAGCTGTGCTGAAACTCTCAAATCCAACTGGACTGTTTGATAGACTGCAGGTGAAGTGGGTGGTGATATTGATATGCCCGCCGGGAGTTCAATGAGGAGGTGAAGTGGAGTGCAGTTGACACAAAGACGGAGCGCGACCATTGGATAATCGGATGAGACGCACACCTTTTTAACCCTAATTTGTTTGGGATTTGTTTTGTTTTGGCTTTTTAGCAACTCGCTGTTCATCACCAGGCTGCTCCTAGAAAGCTGCTAGAAAGTCATTTGCTTCAGCTGCAGAATTTCCATTAGGAAGATTAGCGATTAAAAGCTCAGGCTTACCTCAGCAGTGGTGTCAGTTGTTTATGGCTTTTGTAAGCAAGTCAATCGTGATAGCACAAACAGTGACAAAAGACTCTAAATATGTCAGAAACACAACATAGTTGAAAAATGGGTCCACTAGAATCTGTAAGAGACAAATAAATATGAAAGATATTCAGCACTCTCTGCATTCATCTTAATACAGCTCTTGGTTTAGGCCTTGTTAAGACTATCATCCCAAATCCATTTTTTGGTTTATCCAGATTATATAGAAAGTCTGGACAGCAAAAAAACTACATGAAATGTGATTTTTCCAAATTGGAGCCAAGCCACATTTAGAAGTGGTATGAAATGCAATTACAATCAGATTTACTCAGATGTGTCTCAGTTTGGATGCTGTAGATGATCAAATCAAATTTCAAAATGTCTGTGCGCCACTTGCAAGCGCAATACACAACAGCAACGTCAAATCCAGAGTGACAGAACTGCATCAGAGTGGTAAGGAGAACAAAACCACAACAGAACAACAGTCCGTGGACAGACGCTGTTCTGGTGCGACGAAGGAAATTGTTTGGGGAGCCAAACGATGGGTCGCTGTTCCTCATGCTTCTGCGTTGAAAAACTGCAGCACCAGTGTACGTAGTTACTGATGCCTACATCGTTACCACAGCAAACCATGCAGATAGGTTAATGATCTGATCACTTGCAAATATAGCACTAGATTTGAAAGATAAAATATGCAGGATTGCTTGTAAATGCAGCGTTCAAAGTTGGCCCTTTTGTGTCTCAATGAACAAGAGAATGGGAAAGTGAATGAAGTGAGGGAGCAGTGTTAGTGAGAACAAAGCAGCGAATTAGAAAAATTAAACGTTATTTTCTGACGGTTTCACAGCAGTTATGTTTTGAAGCACGAATGTATCCGTTGGCTGCTATGGTTTTGTAGAGTCCCAACCTCACAACCTGTGTGCTGTATTGGTTGGGGTCTACACACCCACTGCCCAGAAACATCCCGAACACAGCAAAATATGAGAAAATGAGAAAATACAGGCAGAGGGGAGGGTCTGCACAGATACAGACACCACCACACACTTCTGCTGGGTTATAAAGGATAATTTAGAGGGATTATGTTCATACAGTATGAGTCTATACATTGTTTTTTAGGAAAATCCTGTGTAGTATGCCTTTAATGACATGCAGATAACAGCTGCCTATGCAGTCAAGAGACCTATCAGTCCCATATAGAAATGAGCTGACACCCGTTTCATTTCCAGTGTTCCACCATATGTCTGGTTGGCTTCCCCATCACAGCAGAAGGTCTCAGCCAGCGGGTACTGATGGAGCTGCAGGGGAAGAAGGGGACAGAAAGTAGAAACGCATCTCCTTAACCTCTATTTTGTCTTTCCTCATCATTATTGGTGTATGAAATTTGTATCACAAAGACACACCGATCCCACTCCCTGTGTCTCCGCTGCCCTCCTCCATCTCCTCTACAAGTGGGTCACACTTCCTGGGTCAGGCTGAGATTGAAGCAGGGGCCTCTGGGAGTTGTGGTTGTTTCTAGCCGGTTCAGTGAGCATGCGTGCATTTGTATGTGTGTGGGTTGGTCCTGAGTTTCATTAATAGCACAGCTAATCACTGCATAGTTCCCTGTCCCCCCTTTGAGGCACCGATAATTAATTGATTAATTACTTTGATGAAAGAGCCAGCTGCGTGTGCCAAGTCATCTGACGTGTCGGCGTCAGCCCTGACATCCACAGGTCAGGACATCACTTCTCACATGAAATTTTCCAAAGACTAAAAGTGGTAGCAACGTAACCCAATCCCAGTCTGCCCAACACTGAAAAACTGAATTGAAGCAGTGTTGGCTGCAGGGTGAGGCCTGATTTCTGCACTGCAAACAGCAGATACATGTAGAGTTCAAAGGCAACTTTTTAATACATGGTGGCTGAATAGCCTCCATAGTCAGTGGGAAACAACATAAAAAATAGCATCAGTGTTTTATATAGAAAAGATAGGTACTTGTTTTATAATTGAGAACATTTGTCAATGACATTTGTATACTGTAAAAAAACAAAAAACAAAAAGCAGACTCATAATTTCAAGGCAATTGCCTTCACTACTCATGCCTTCATGTTATGGTTGGGGAGAGATCATAGTTTGGGTTAAAATGATCACTCTTGCGAGATCCTTTGCGGGTCTGGGGTTCTCTTCTAAACACTAGAGCCAAAATGGCAGACACCCATTTACAATTTGTTCTTGTTTTACACTTAAACTAATGAAACAAGACTAAACCAACTAAACAAAAATATGTTTCATTTTAAGCAAGAAATAGGCAAACTGTTAACACAATCAGCACTTCCTAGTTTGACAGTTTGAAATTACTTTGGAAGCAGCGTGTGTTCAGACGACACTTTATTTAGAAAAGGAAACATGCATTTGTTTTAGTCTGAGATGGGGGTGCTCTACAGCGACCTTGAGGGTAAATGTTGTATACAGCACCTTTAATTTTTGAAATGAACTACACAAAGTTTTGCTGGCCTATAATCTTTTGTCGTGGTAATTTACTTTTCTTGTTTAGATAGAGTTCAATCTTTGTGCTTGTCATTTGGGTGCTTGTAAACAGAATGGTTGCAACTGAAAATACTGAATTATTAACCATTATTCACTTTCCCTTCAATGAGTGTACTCAACAGTTTTTGAGTTTCTAAAACTCAAAGATTCAAGTTTATCTAAAGACGAAAAGTAAATTATCTCATTACTGTTTGGTAAAACTTTTTTTCAAAACATAAAGGAGCAATATGTAGCAACTGTGTGCAGAAAAGTGAGTACTGCAGTCCAAATAGCGAGTTTGAGCCTCCTCCCCAGATTCGGGGGAAGCTTGGGCTGGGTGCATGAATGCGGCAAGATGCACTCAACATTGTAAACTAACAATAACAAGCAGTCTTCCACTGTAAGCTGATCAGCTATTAAGACTTTCTGTTGTCTGTCGATGTAAAGTTAAATCTGTTATCCTGAAAACAAACACTCGCTGCTCTGAAAATACACACTTTGACTTTGAGTTCAGTGACTGCCTGTGTACTGCCTGCCAGACTCAGTTAACACAGTGCTCAGTTTAAACGTTAGAAACACCTACTCCTTCTACAAGACTATTAATGATTTCTTACCACTCATAAACAGACTACGCTACAGAAAACTCATTTGGCGAACATTCGGCAGTAATTTGAACTCTGATTAACATGAAACAGGTGTGCAAAAAGTTATTCTGACCAATGACAGGAATTTCACAACTGCAGCTGCGAGAGTTGTTGTCAGAGTAGTGAGTGTTTTAACTTAACATGTTTCCTAATCTCTGATGACATAACATGGTCATTTTATGATTCATTACAATAAATATATTACAGACTTCTCCTTTAAGAGTTTCAGTAGGGCTCAAAACTAAAAAAAATCTATTGAAGTAAGTTGCCTTTAAATTTTGCTTTTTCTCAACTTTTACATTTTTACAGTGTAAGTCTAAGTGTAAGTTTAAAACCACGCTGCTGAAGTGTCCTTCGCTCAATCTGAAGTAGGAAGAAGATGATTTTCATTTTCAGGAATCAATAACATATCAATCATCAGAGCAGTTTGCAGCACTAGATCTAAGATAAATAACAGAAGGCGCTCCTTTACGATGGCGACCACTTCATTTCATGCCACATCATGGCGCCATTTGGTGTAAACTTGCTCCTTAAAGCTACTGACTCAACTTTTACTTCACCAGCTGCTTGGATTTCTGGTTTAACACTCAATCTTCAGCCCAAACTGTTCCTACTAAAGTTTCAAGACAAATATAGGTTAAAATATCATGACGTCTCTCTGGTGGATTCAGTGCATGATTTCCATAAAAGGCATATTAAAGTTTCAGTGATGATTTGGATGATAGAGCAGGAGGAGAAAAGCACCTCAGAGTGACATTCAAATTCTCCCTTGGGGTTGTCTCATGTCTCTGCTCTCCCTGTCTCTCTCTTTTCCAGGCATCAGCACATTGATAGCTAAAGGCGTGTACGACGCTGCCTTCCCTCTCCACGATGTAAGTGTGAGGTCTGGATTTCCCACTAGAATTACTATTGGTTTCATTTTATTTCACTACAATATTCAATTTGCAGAGAATGGAAACTTGCTTGAGGAATCACAGATGAAGAAAAACTACTTCCGTCGATCTTACTTAAATATACAAGTTTAATACAACACATATCTGTCTACCAATGTTCAAAGATACAATAGACACACTCAGTTTTGTACAGCATGTCTCATGCACCCTCCTGATTCACCCTCTCCCTGTTCCCTCCTGGTATCAATATTCTCCTTTTTTTCTCATGATTTCTGACAAATTTTTGCACCTTTCATTCCCTTTTCATTATTACAACGAAATGAAAGAACTTATTAATATTAATTTAGAGATTTATGCAAGTGTATGTTAGAAGGACGACTTATTCTGTATTCTTTTAGAGAATTAAAAGTAAAATTAAATCTGTTACAGTGCACTTATTTTATCATTTCCATTCTTTTAAAGTCAGGAGGGCGCTACATTACATCAGCAACAATGTCATTGTCACAAAAGCTGTTAGGACTTTCTTTAAGGCTCAAGGTATCTGTGTGCCAGACAGGCTGGCACTCTTAAAGACAAAACATGAAACATTCTAATGTGAAGGGCCTGAGGCCTCTCACGTCAACATATGTCAGGCGTAATTATATGTCAGGCACTTATTAAACTAATTAAAAGTTGTCTTTAATCATTAATTCTCCGACAGTCAATGCTTTGTTGCACCTTGTTCTATTATATTTTTAGAAGTGCCAGAAGCTGACAGTGATATTCTCAAAGGTTGAAGTTTTCTATCAGTGTTTTTTGTCATGTCACCCAAACCGAGACCAAGTCATGACCAAAACCAAAGTGTATTGTGACCAAGACTTTGAGTGGTTGAGACAGAGTCAAGCCCAAGAGCAAGGCAGGGTGACACCGAGTCAAGATCATGACCAAGACCCTTTTTCTTCAAGATCGAGTTCTGTCACAGAGGAGTAGGCATAACTTAGCTAACTAGCTTTGCTAGCATCACATGGTGGCAGCTGGTAATGGTAACAACTGTTCCAAGAAATAGAAATGAGTCAGTTTTTTGGTTGCATTAAAAGTAGGAAGTTTTACATCAAATCACTGTAATGACACTAACAAATAAATCAGAGCATGATATCCTTGCACTTGTTGTCATGACTGTCTTTTCTCGGTCTCAGACAGAAGCTTCAGGATTTAATTGCAAGACCAGAGAGAAAAATGTGAAAAAAATGAGTGTCTTTTTGCAGATAGTGTGAGTTAATGTGTGTTTTCCCAAAATGTTTGAGCATGGCTGTACAGGATAGTTTAAAGCTTCATTCAAAAAAAAAAAAAATTCTAATTCATTTGAAATCAACATTTACATGTTGGGCAGCCATGTTTGTTCTTCCTTTTTTAAATCTAGTATCATTTCACAGCTGCAGATAAATATTAGGATACACTAATATCAGTATTCTATATTCTCTATTCTATATTTGTAGAATTATGTGAATTATGTTTATGATTTTCTGCACACAGATGCAGTCATTCACTTGTATTAATGGGGTTCACCATAAATTGCTTTCATGTTGACTAAACGATGAGTTATATTCATTAAAGAAAGTTGATGTAATTAAAAACAGCTAACCTTTTTAATCACTTTATTCAAACTGAGAATTTTGTTCTCAGTATTTTTTTTGTTAGAGTGATGACATCCTAAAATATGACAACAGACATTCAAAGTTTCATATGAAAATCTCAATAGAAACTTCAGATGTAAAAAAGGCATTAGGTGCAGCTTTATATTTGACTGAGTGAGTGAATGACAGATTTCTGTGTGGGCTCATGTTTTTCACCCTCTCTTCTCGCTCCTCAGGGTGACTACAAGGTCATCGGACACCTTGAGGAGAGGAACGACAGACAGGTAGAGCCACTTTTCTCTCATATCTCTCTTCTCTTTGATTCGCTTCCTCCTCCTCATTTTGTCTGTCTAATGATAAACTCCAAAAACTTCACCACTGTAGCCACTGCTCTCACACCTCAGACAGCGACCTTGCTGTTGTGACGCAGTGTTGCGGCCTTTTAGTATGCTACAAGACAGAAATGCCGTCTAAAACTCTGAAACTTTAAACTTTCAACAGAGGAAAAGCAACCTCCATTGCTCTAAACAACGGTTTCATCTGTGTCTCTTCTCTCGTTTTTCTTTTCCTTCCCATCTGTCTAACACTGTCACAGATTGGAGTTTAAGTTCAATAAACATTTCTCAGAGGCAGAGCCGAGCTCAGGGCAGAAAAACAACATTCACTGACTGACTTGAATTTCAATAGATGGAGCAAAACAAAAACTGTTTTCGGAGTGTGGGTTTGCAAAGTGAAGGAAAAAAACAACAGCAAACAAAGAACTGTAGTCAAAATATAAATGAAAAGTATAAATAGCAACTTTTCAATTTATTCATGATCATGGCATTCATATATTGGACTTTTAAACCAGATAATCTATTGTGGCGAGATGATATCCTTTCATCATATTACCTCCTCCTCCTCTGATTTTTTTTTCTCTTGGCTTTTAGGATAATGTTGCTCAAACTGCAGTTCTTTGGCTTCATGTACTGAGGTTTAACTGAAACAATCAGATTATTTCTGCCCCCAGATCAGCTCTGCCTCTGAGGACTGCTTGTTGATTTTCAACCGGTGAACACACATGACACGCTGGTAAACGCACGTGATGACATACACCCACACTGACTCTCTCTATGTCTCTCTTTCTTGTGTGTTGTCAGGTTCTGCACGAGGAGTGGGCCAGATACGCAGCCTTTTACAAGTACCAGCCCATTGATCTCGTCAGGTACAGAGATCACAGCTCCAACATGTGGAAATCACATCTGTAACTCAGATTTTTTTCAGGCTGAAATGTGTTTCAACTCAAAGTAACTGCCATACACTTCTAACATTTGACTGGCAAAAAATACACTGCAAATATACAGAAGCTGCAGTGCATTGTGGTTATTGTAGTTCACTAACAGAATATAATTTGGCAGGATTATACTTTTGAAGTCTACCTTGATTATAATCACCAGCTCTGTGCATTACAGCACAATGATTAATACTCAAAACTTAAAGGATATTTTCATTTTTTTCTTAATCAATGTTATTATAATATTCACGTGCCCACACAGTATGTTCTTTGATTTACTTGTCATGGAAAATCTATAAACAGACCAACCTGCATTTGAATGCAAAATCTGCAAGATTTTTTTTGATTAGCCTCCAACTGCATTTTTGCATCTTAAGTTACTAATCGGACTGTAAACAATGACCAGCACACGGAAGAGGACGTCTTGGCCTGGTCTTTACCTTTATCTTACAGCAGAAGTCCAGAGATATTGGCTGTTGCCTCCAGAGTCAAAGTTGTTGTCAGACAATCGCCTAACAGTTACGAATTTGCTAGTCACAGAAATCCTACTACTTTAAATATGCTGTACAAATTTATATATATGACTGCTGGATTAAAATAGACAGGACTGATCTTGTCCTTTTAATTGCCCACTCTAAGAAAATAAAACCTAGAACATTAAAGGTTTAAAGTTTAAATCACAAAATTATTAGGACAGACTTCAAACTTGTTACCCTGTCCTTTTAAAGGTCTGAGTTTCTTGTGTTCTGCCTGCAGCAAGTAGCACCAAACAAATGATTATGTTTAGGATGGGGTTGGTCCGATATGATACTCGTATTGGAAATGCCTCTGACTCAAACTAAAATACTGTATTAAGTATCTGTGACTATGCAAATCTATGATCCGATACAAAATGTCATATCACACACTTCTGTGCACCAGTCACGATATAGTCTTGTCAAATTTAAATCAAAATATTCTGACAGTTGTGGGTTTGTTTCCTATTGTTACCACATCAATCAATTCTGATCAAACCACACTTACCTGTCACTCACCCGTCCTGATGAGACAGATGAGCTGAGTTTTTTTTCCCTAACTTTTAGTATTGCACAATTGTAATGGATACTTCATGTTAATAATTTAGAAATAATTTAGATTTGAGACCATATTTTCAGGACCATTAAGGATGGAGTCACCGTAAGCCAGTGTTTAGGGTTTACGTGTGTCACTCGTAGTATAGAGGCGGAGTTAGTACACAAATCTGAGCATCATAAATCTTGGATAGTGAGTGAAAGCCCAAAATAAAACAACAAACTTCATTTTAGCATCTTATTTTAAACAAGGCATTAGGATTCTCACCGCTATGTTGCGTGCTGCTTAATTCTCCAGTCTGCTCGGCTGTGACGGTGTCAAATCTCACCTCCTAATCCCTGAACCTCTGACCCCACAGGAAGTACTTTGGGGAGAAGATCGGTCTGTACTTCGCATGGCTTCGGTGTTTACACTCAGCTGCTGATTCCAGCCTCCATCGTGGGAATCATTGTGTTCTGCTACGGGGTGGCAACAGTGGATACTGATATACCCAGGTACTACAAGGAGCACTGCAGCTTCATTTGTGGAAGAATCCGTTATAAAATCCCAAATTAGAGTTGAATTATGGTGGAAAATATGTGACATTTCTACTGATTTTTAACTCTGAAGATGCTCAGTGATAAAGACAACAGAATGTCAGATAAAAGACTAACATTAGAAGGATGCAGAAGGATTTCCTCCTACCAGAATTTTAATGCATGCACACATGCCCTTACACACACACACTAGACAGGGATTGCCCAGATACCTGCTGTATCTGGCTTTAGTCAGTGCTGTGTGGGAGGAACACAGAAGGCATGGCTGGCAGTGTGTGTGTGTGCGTGTGTGCGTGTGTGTGTGTGAAGCAAAAGGTTGATAATTCAGCCCACACTGACTATGAATAAGGTCAAAGCAGAGAAGCTTGTATCGTGGTGGTGTGTTTAAAAGTTCCATTCATTTCAAACGGTTAAACGGAACAATCACAAGGATTTCTGGGTATTTTTGCTGAAATTCCATGAAGGCAATAAAGAACTTTAGTTCATTTTTGCACTATTTTAAGTAATTGTATTAATGTTGTTACATCTATGTCGTGATATTCTCCTCCGTCAGTCAGGAGATGTGTGACGAGAGCCTCAATTTCACCATGTGTCCTCTGTGTGACGGAGCCTGTGACTTCTGGCGCCTGAACACCGCCTGCGGCACCGCCAGAGCCTCACACCTCTTCGACAACCCCGCCACCGTCTTCTTTGCCATCTTCATGTCTCTGTGGGGTGAGGTTACGTGTGTGTGCGAGTGCATATGTTTGTGTGTGTGTAAACAGGATGGCCTGAAAGTGACGTTGCTCAATCATATCCTATGACCTCCTTCACCTCAATTGCAGGTCTCACTCAGAGACTTGCGAACACTCTGTAGTCTGAAAATTGTTTTGTCAAATGCTCTGAACACTGGATTTTCCAGTTTTGTTTCATTTATTCTTTTCTTTCTTGTCTTAAATTGACAGTTCATCCCAAAAATAAAGATTTTTCCTCTTACCTGTAGTGCTGTTCATCCATCTACATTGTTGTTCATGTGAGTTGCTGAGTTTTTAAGATATTTTCTTTCTGCCAGACTACACCCTCTAACTTAATCACCGTGCTAGATAGTTCAGCAGTGCTAACTTTACAGCTCAGCCAAGGAGGATGCCTTTAATGTTTATATCTTGCGCTGTCACAAGCACAAGCCTCACATCCATGAGTAAGATGCACATTTATTTCTGTGCAGTGACACTTTGTTAACAGTAGTTCCTGAAACTGAAACTGCTTACAACAAGTTCTAAGGATTATCCTTACCAGCCAGGTCATGATTTATGGAAAGAGACATCACTGTTGAGTTTTTCAAATGTATTTTTAGGCTCTTTGAGCACCACAAGCCAAGTGCTATCTAGTTCCATTATATTTAAAGGCAGACATCTCCATTGCTGATATCTCCAAAACTATATAGATAGACAAATACCACTACAGGTATAAGGAAAAATATGTGCTTTTGATTTTGGGGTGAACTGTCCCTTTAATACCCAAAATATTTGAACTATTAATGCCACAAGAAGATCTTGTTTACTGCAAATTGACTCTTACTACAGTAAATGGGAAAACTGCATTTGAATTTGTGCAGACAAAAATGAATCCTCCTGAAAATCAGTTTAAACATTTTTCCTACTTTTGCAAAATGTGAATACTTTTCAGTGACAGTTGGTTAAAAAAAACAATGAGTTGGACATGAAAGTACATCTTTTTTTTTTTTTTTTTGATCAATAATTTATTGACAAAATATAGAAATAGGAAATGCAGACAGAATTGTAGATCGCCAAGCACAAAGAAAAAAAAGTTCCTTCTCGAAAAAAACAAACAGCAGGGATAAAAATGAATAGATAAAAATGAATGAATAAATAAATAGATAAATAAATAAATAAGAAGCTAAGCTAGTGAGACAAACAAAAGATACATAAACAACATAAACATGAAGCAGAGCGTAGTAATGAGTTTTCAGCAGTATTGTGCGGTAATTACAGTAATTTGCAGAAAAATTATTACTTTACCCAATATGGGTTATGTAAGAGATTACAAATTCCAAAGCTACAAATACAAGTAGCTCATAGCCAACATCTGAGCAACAAACAACAAAAGCTGTTTGAATATTGACAGCTGTTCAACCTTGGAGTACAACATGGCCATCAA
Source organism: Lutjanus argentimaculatus (assembly GCA_034769285.1). Classification (NCBI taxonomy): domain Eukaryota; kingdom Metazoa; phylum Chordata; class Actinopteri; order Lutjaniformes; family Lutjanidae; genus Lutjanus; species Lutjanus argentimaculatus. Next base: position 14,982,914 of record JAWZSL010000020.1, on the reverse strand, counting down.
CAGGGTACAAAGGTAATCTAATAATATAATCAGTAATATAAATAATTAATCTGGGTTCCAAGTAATGAGTAAAGTAATATTGTTTTTAGAAAAGTAATTAGTAACTCATTACACATCCTGAGTAACTTGCCAAAAATTGATGGATAGCAATAACAACCTTTTGCAGATACAGATTAACAAACAATGTTCCAAACCTAATATATTAATACATATGCATAACTTATGAAATGCTGGTTCGTGGCCCATAGAACTGAATAGAAATAATTGCAAAAAATAAAATAAGAAAGGGGGAAGAATTTAAGATTAATTGAGCCCCTGAATAAGCTCAATATCTTTAGACCAAGTAGTCACACTTTGAACACTAGCACCGTTAAATCTAGCAGAGGACCTCTCAAGTAAACAGACATCTAAAAAAAGGGCAAGCCAGATGTTATTCATGACTATAGTGGGTTCAAACCAATTCTTGATTATAGTTTTCATAGCTGCAGTTGAGGCAGCTAATATAATCCTTTTCTGCTGAAACATTAACAGAATATTGGGATTGTAACCCAAAAGATAGAGAGCAGGACAGCTGGGAAGGTTTTTATCAATTATGTTACCAACAATCATAGTTACATAATCCCAAAAAGTCTTGATAGTGGAACAATACCGAAACATATGAAAGTACATTTTTGACCATGGAGACAATAGTTTAATACAAAAAATCTAACTCAAGGTCTAACTATTAGTTTTTTCCAGAGATTTCAACCAGATATGCTCACTTAATAGTTTTGCTCCAGAGCTTTCAAATGTGAGATAGGGTTGGGAAGCTCAAATGGACCTTAAGTTCAGATGTTTTGTCAAAAAACTATGAGCTTTGTAGGTTATAGAAATCCGGTGACTGTACTAACATCTGTGGGCAGTTGATATATGAAAGTTTCTGTCTGAATGTAGTGCAACAACTAGAGGATGTAATTCAACATAGCACCTGTTCATGTGCTGAAGTTCTTAATTTTTTATCAGCAGGCAGATCAGTGATCAGTTGAACACTGCCAAACAATTGGTCCTAAAAAATGCATCAGGATCTGGAGGTGGAGATTATAAAGTCTTTCATAATTTACATGTCTGTGAAGGTTCTCAGTCATCCAGGTCATGGTATTCGTAGCAAGGTTTGTCGTAGGCAAAATTATTTAATAATAATATTTAATAATTTACATGTTTATTTGTCAGAGACAATACAAAAACACATTGTAACAGGTTGCCATAACATGACACAAATGTGTTGCATAAAAGATTTCTAGCCATGGTTAATTTGCGATCCCTGTCCCTGGTTAGGCTTTTCTACTTAAAAAGGTCATGTCATCAATACCTCACATGTGTTTGATATGTACATGTGTGCACATGTATGTTCCCTAATCCATAGTAATACTTGTGTATGTGCATAATATTTATGTATGTGGGAGTCCATGCATGCATGCAGTCTTTTTGAGATTGTATGTGTTTTTATCTATATGTTTATATATTATCTGTTCCTCTAGCTGTGTGTACATGTCCATGAGCATGACTTTTTCATGTGTTTTGTGCAGCGGTGCTGTTCCTGGAGCAGTGGAAGCGCCGTCAGATCAGTTTGAGCTTCAGTTGGGATTTGACAGGCATCGAGGAGGACGAGGTATAAACTGTATATGCACACAAACACTCAAGAATCTCACATTTGTAGACACTATAAAAATATGCTCAAATAAATGTGCTGGTATGAATACACACAAATAGTGATGTGTGGTGAGCACACACACAGATATAAACACATCAACCGTACTGAAAGACAGACTGTTGGCCAGTTCTGCAAAACTACAGATCACTTTTTTTTATAATGATGATGTTTTTCCAACGTCTTTGAGTTATTCCTACAGTGTAGTATCAGTACATGGCAACAGTTAAGTGTGTTTAAGGTGACTAAAACACTTGGGGAAGCCAGACATGTTACACCCTTTCCTGCTGGTCACATATAAAACAAACTGCCTGCTGTATTGACACCGAACATTGAAATTAAACAAATCAACTGCTGCCGAATTGTTCAATATGAACGTACACAAGACTGGAGTTAAATTTACTAATGCAACATGCATACATGCACAACTCTTTGTCGTGTTTTTCCCTCAGGAACATCCCAGGCCAAAATACGAGACCATTCTCCTTCAGAAGAGACAGAGGAAGCAGAAACAAAAGAAAAAGAAGAAAAAGAATGAGGTAAGAAACCTCTGTCATTTGCAGTAAGTGCTTGAGACCACATTTCCCACAAGGCTTGTTTGCCTAACTCACGAGTGCTTTCGTAATGGCACATGAACAGCATATGAATTCCATTCTCATAGCCTGATCTGACTGTCAACAACACTAATGTAAAGGTATTATACAGTCAAACTCACTCATAACATGTTAAGCAAATGATGACATTTATTTGAATGACATATGGTTGGTTTTTTAAATGTGCTGGTATGAATATATGATTACAGTAAGTATAAGCAGATGGTCTGAGCTGTATGTGCATTCTGTGGGGAAACAAACCGTGGAATCAGCTGATCATGAAACTTTTCCACCTGGCTCAGTTTTCACATTTGCAATCAGATGGATCCTGATCATTTGGTTTCCAAAGCGTGCGGCAGACATTAATGTGATAATCTAATGACTGGGAAACGATCTAGATTCTGTCTGTAAATTGGGTCAATCACATCGAGTGCTGTTGGCCCACATATACTTTGCTGCAGCAACAGATGGCCTCCTGCCACAGCCCGAGAAAGGCAGGGGCTAACTGACATGATACAGGATCACAGCCATACCAACCCAAATACCTGAACTGCGGATGAAAGTAAGAAACCTGAAGGATGCAACTAGTGTTTTCTTTAGCTGTAGGGTGGGTCAGCATATGCCATCTGCTGGTTGTACATCAAGAAAAAGAAGGAGGAACACACAGTTCCCCCATGAGGAATTGAAATAGTTGTTTTTTTTACCACAATACCATGACCAGTGAGAATCTTCTTTTCTGATTGTTTTTTGGTTGGGTGGTTCTTCGATTCTATGTCATCTGTTACAGTCATGGAATGTATAATTAATCAGGTGTTACCCTGACATAGACGTTTTGCAATGCTAAGGGTGGGTTCACACGTAAAGGTCAGGTTCCTGAATCGAACCAATGCGAGGGTACTACGTTGTTTAAATTTTTCACATGGTCCGGTTTGCATTCACAAAGACGAAACTCAAACAGTCCAGAAATTGTAAATGCAAATAAAGCAGTGTAAATGTACAGTTGGCGGGTAAAAAGACAACAAACAGTCCAACTTCTACCCGGATATTGTACATCATAGAGCACCGGTTCTGTTAATATTGGTGTTGATCTGGAGCACATATCAGCAGACTTAAGAGGACCCCGCTTATGATCGTCTCATGAGACAGTGGGTTTTAAGTAATTTAATCCAGGCTTGGCGCCTGCCAGCAGATATTTTTGGTAGCAAAGGCGGTGCTAGGGTAGCGGCTGCAGAATGGCTGCTCATGGAATGAAGGACGGCTCCCACACCAGGAATCAGGATCTGCGCATTTATTCTATAAAGAGTAGCACGGGGCACAGTCATACACACACACAGTGGCAGGCTCTCCCTCAGTCCTCTGCAGCGAGTCAGAAAATATGCAAATGAGGACAAAACTCCGACAGATTTAACAGAAGTAAAACACGTTTTTCATCATACAAAACCAATGAAAGAAAAGGAACATGTTAATGATTTATCATCACGTTCATGCAGTTTAAGCCAATACAATTACGAGGACAGAGAGGATCAGAACACATCTTACCAGTACAAAAGTCATCCATGCTTTGCCTGGAATTTGCCGCTACACTGCCAATGAGTGTTTTGTGCGTCACTAATTAGAGCCTGCCCTGCTACAACAGGTAACACGGAACTATAAAAACATTTAAATTATTAATTAATTGCAGAGGTAATACAAAATTGAAATTAAGGTTACAATACATACTTTGACTGATTTTTTCTTTTGCAGAGGATATTACACACAGGTTTTGAGAATGTTCACAAAAATAAAAAAATATATAAAAATAACATATTGACTCAGCTACACTAGCTCACCACTCACCAAAACAGAAAGAGAAAATGTTTTTTTAAACAATGAAATGACACATACAATGGTACACTTCTGTGATTGGTGCAAATGGTGTTCTCACCAGAAATGAACTGCTCCAAAGTTCATTTGACAGCGGCCTGAGACCGCCACTTCAAGGGGACCAGAGAGCGGCTGTTTGTGCACTAGAGTTCAAGTTCTCCGTTCACATCAACCCAAACAAAACATGCAAAAAATGCATCACAAGTGACAAATATTCAAAAATGTGAGTGTTGTGTGGTCTACACCACATAGAAGTAGAAGAGTTAAATGTTAAAATCTACTGTATTTGGGTGTGAATTCTATTAGTTTGAATAGGTTGTCATTTTGAAGCATCCAGTTTGGCATTATGGTGTTTTGCAACCAGAGCATGTGCAGTACTGACAAAAGTATGGAGCTGGTGGGTGGTGCTTGGTTCTGGCTTGTCCGTTCAACAAGAAATAACGGTGGCTAGCCTGGTAGCAATCTTTCTCGTATTACAGCTAAACAGTTGCTAAAATATGTTTCTAATAAACATTTTAGGTAAGAAATACGCAATGTGGTAACAGAATCTTGATCCATATTTGATCCACAATGTCTAGTTTGATGGTTTGATTCTGATTTTCGTGAGCCTTGTGTGTTGTAATGGGGATGTATTGAGAATGAGCTGTCAATAACAGGTAGCCCCACACTAAAGCATACCCTGATTTATCATCTATTTTACTCCAAAGGGGACCATAATTTACAAAATGAACATCATGTTGTTTTGAAGAAGACTTGAAAGTAGTGATTGAGGGCAGAAACCCATTAGGAAACTGTTAACTGAGGTCATAAATCAATTCAGAAGTAGATTAATTTTGCCGTAAGGGTTCATACAGTCAGATTTCTTTTTACAACCAGTGGAGTTGCCCCCTGCTGGTCATTAGAAAGAATACAGGTTTAAGGCACTTCTGTATTGGCTTCACTTATCAGCACTGGAAGCTCTGTGATAAATACATACCATAGTTAGTTTACTATACAACAATAATGTAACTATATTCAACATAAACTAAGTGAAGACAAGGTAGGGTCTGTACAGTTGGCATGGACATTAAAATAGCATAACTGTGATTATGCATATGTTTTTTCTTTTTTACATCTATGCATAAATGTGGTGTCTGTTTGTGTGCTTTGGCTTGTTTAACTATATTTATGGGGTCCAAAAACCAGGAGGCCACTATGCTTGTGTGGTTCGACCAGCTTTGTGGGGACCAAAATGCTGGACCCCACAACTTTGAAGGGCTATTTCGGGATTTAGACTTAGGCACCTAAGTTGTGATAGGCAGGGTTAGGGTAAGTGGCTAGGGAATGCATTATGTCAATAACAAGTCTCCACGGATATAGAAACATAAGCGTGAATGTGTATGTGTGTAACCTGTCCCTCTGTCTTGCAGCCAGAGAAGCAGGAGGACGGGGCAGTGACAGGGAAGGACAGATGGAGACAAAAACTACTGTCTGCCATGGCTGCAGGAATACCGGTAACCCTTCCTCTCCTGCCCCCTTCCTCCCCTAACTTTCCTCTTCCTCCTTCCTCTTACCTTCCTTTTCCTCTTTCACCTCCTCTTCCTCTTCTCCTTTTCCTTTTTTTCCTCTCCTGCAGGCTGCAGTCTATCTGTTCTTCTCTTCCTGTCCCGCCCTCTGGCTTCTACAGTCTCAACTCCTCAGGTATTTCTTCCTAAATTCAATATTTCAAGTGACTAATCACAGATGGAGCTTGATTAATTCAGACATTTATTTGTGCAAAAATAATTTGTATATTTGCCAGCAGCGAGGGAACAGAATGAACCGTACCTTCAGGAGACAAACCTGTTGTTTTAGACAAATACAGTCTGTATCAATGAAAACACAGGCAGTGTGTGTGAACACTCCAGCAGGTGGAGTGTGTTTGTTCCAAAGCAGCAGGCAAAGGTCAAGAAGTGAGTCAGAGAAGTCAGAACTTTCACTAAAGTCAAGTAACCGTTGACATGTTTATAAAAAGGACCTGAAGACAGACAGCTGACGCTAATGAGGGATTATCAGTCTTTGTGGTTCCCTTTTTTGGATACTGTGTTACTGCATGTGTGTGTGAGTTTCCATACAATTCATACACACAAACAAATATTACACACATATACTAGCAAGGGCTGGGCAGTATGGCCTAAAATTGTTATCACAGTATGTTTACTTTTTTCTTAAAATGTCAATATAAATGCTTCTGAGGTGGTAAAGCACTGGTATGGCAACTGCATGGCAGCTGTTATTGGACTCTTAAATGTATAACTTGGATATATTTCACATACAGAGGTATTTTAGGGCCATTTAATGAGCAAAACTGGAATAATAAATAGAAAAAAAACCCAAATCTTTTTCTCAAGTATATCAAGTATTACGACCCCTTCTAACCATTGTTGTCAGACATAATTTGCGAATTATTGTTTTTGGACTTTTTAAACCATATAAAAGAAGCTACGCTGTTTTTTTTTTTGTCTCTTCCTCTTCATTGTGTGCACTGCAGCAAATTGTTACAAACAAGTGAGTCAACATGCACAATAGCAGCCTTACTGTTGCACTTGGTGACATGTGCCTTCATTACCGTGAACACACACTGTGTGGTTTATTTTGAGCCTTGAATACTCTCTAGTAACCAAATGCGTATTAATCCGTGGCTGAAAATAGTCCCCAACAAATGCACTACTTATTCCTGTTTAAGTGACGTTTGCTACAGTTCCCAGCTGTTTTAGGAAATTAGATTTTTTAATGAAACTGTATAAATGCAAGCTGCTGTTAAAGATCAACACCTTCAGTAGGAATGAGTTTAGGGCTGACTGCCTCAGACAGGTTAAAGAAGTCAGACACCTGTGTTACTAATAGCATTAATCAAGCTTATTGTGCTGTCTGCCTTACTGATATGCTCTACTGAAACACTTACAAGGAGCAGAGATGTCATAAATTGATGTCATTAGTTACACCTGTGCTTCTCCTGCAATGACAAGCATATCAGCTGTGAAAAAAAATGCCTAACTGCTGTTCTGAATGGTGTTACTACAGCATATTTCTACACCTGCTGCTTTGGCAACACAACACAGAATCTGGCAGCAACTTTCAAACCAATTGTCTGTGAAACTAAATTAAAAAAGACAAAGCGTGAAAGACTTGAAGAGAAACAAAGAAAGACAATGGTGGAGACACTGAAATAAACAGAGAGAGACTCGGAGAAGTAGAGGGATGGAGAGAGTCAGAGGGAGGGCGGCTGAGTGGGAGTGAGGCATGCTGGGCAGGAAGCCAGGGGTAAGATTAGTGAACGTCACTATGGCGACACAGAAATCTCTTTCTCTCTCTCTCTCTCTCTCTCTCTCTTTCACACACACACTCACACACCATTTGATTCCATACCTGAGGATTTGAAATGCTGTAGGATCTATTATGTCTTCTATTTCAAAAAATATAACTTTAAGTGGTATTTGTACAGTGTACAAAACATATAACTTTAATTTGGAACTTGACTGACTGAAAGTCTCAACCTAATATGACAGACATACAGTTCCTTTAAAATTTTCTTTTTTTCTAACCATCCTTTGGTTTATTTATTAACTGAATCCCTGTCTGTTCCTCAGTGATGGACAGTCCTCTGTCAAGACATTTCAAATCATTTCTTAAATTAGGAGCTGTCAGTGCTAATAATGTGAGACATGTCTTACTAAAAATCTAAAAAAGGATTTTATACACAGGATGATTTTAAATATTTTACTACTGGAAAGCCGGCACAAGCACTTACACAGTCATGCATCTGGCTAACTACCTTTCTTGCCTTTGTTGATTATTACAGAGGCAGCATTAGATGTATATTTGTTCAATAATTAACTAATAATTAACTGCCTGCCTAACAATAAGGAAAGCTCAAAACTTGATACTGATATGGATGACTTAAATGCACTACCTGTAGTCATCCGATTTATGTTCAGTTTTAAAGTAGCATCATGTAACGTTATATTTGGTGTTTTTTTGCAAACTGATTGAAATTCTCATATATACCACTGTCACAAATATGGACAGCTATATGTGTATTTGTTATGATTACATTACGTATGATCAAAAACTTTGCTAACTCAGCCAAACATGAAGCACGTGCAACTACACAAGAAAAGGCAAGTCGACTAATATTTTTTACAAGTCAAACAACAAGAAGGCCAGGTTGGCGTCTGTCTTGCAGCCTTTTATTTCACAAAGCTCTTGCCAACATCTAAAAGCCTGTCCAACGTTTACTCTTGTCCTTGGTCACTCTCTCTTTTTCTCTTCTTACCTCCCTCTGTCAACATCGGCTTTGGTCTCTTCTCCTCTGCTGTGATGTCACTAAAGGCTGAGCCCTCTTATGTTGTCTGTTCGCCCAGCTCTGGTACTGGTGCCCGTTTTGGTACTGCATTTCCCCTCATCCCGGGACTAAAATGTCCCCCTCGCAGCAGTCCAAAGCTCCAAAGCTCAGTCGCAGCAGTCCAAAGCTCCAAAGCTCCTGTGCTAGAGGTGTCAACACCAACACTCCCCGGATGCTTCTATGAGCTCTGGCTAACTGAGCCATTTAGCTAACGGCAGCTAAGTTACACAGCAATTAGCGATTACTTTACATCAGGAGGTACTTCAGCGCAGATCCCAGGGGAGATGAAGGGGCTAAAGTTGTCATGAAGTTGTCTCCCCATATATCATCGCTGACAGTCACACAACAGTCATTTTTTCCCTTATAGAATTTGACACATTGCATTGTAGGATTGTCATTCTGAACAGTTGGCAATTTCATTCAATTGTGGAAATAATTTCTGAGGGAACTCTACAGAGTTTTAATCCTTATGGTGGTTCATTACTTAGTTTCTCTTTCTACCTGATATAAAAAGATATTTTTCATGTTAGTATGACATTTTCTTATGGCTAGATGCAAATTCTTATGTTTTTACAAGAAACTTTTCTTGTCATAATGCATCACTTTATCTTGTATATCATAAAAGTTTATTTTATAAAATTAAGTTATCTTGTTATGACATACTGAGTTATTAAAACAAGAAACTGGTTTTACCATGATTGATTTGTTGTAATGAGGGAAAGATCCAGTCAATGCATAGAGACAATGCATGTATGTAGGATGTTTTTAGGCCACAGCTGTGGGATTTTATATTGTTCTGTGCAGGCATCCGTGGATTGGGTGTCAAATTAGACAGCGATTGCCAAAGACTGGGATCCTTCTTGGCACTGCCCCATGCAGTGTTACCAGGTCACATAGCTTATCTGACAAGACAGGACATATCCAACCCTCAGACCTCCCCCCACCTCCTGACAGCACACCACCCAAGCTAATGTGACATTAAGAAATTTAATTTCCTCAAAACTGGACATAGTATAAGTAAACCGGGGATGGGAGACATAGTAAGAGGTGAGAGCATTAACAGATGGAGTAAATGACATAAAGACATAAAGATTGTGAACAAATCTTTGTCTTTGTCTGGCTTTCCTCAACGGAGGTTATGAGCCAAAAATAACACCTGACCCATTTACTTCTACCCTTTTCTCTGATGGCCATCCCCACCAGCCATCACACACACACACACATACACACGCGCACTCTCACGTGCACCCACACACTTCTATTCTGAAGGTCTCTATCCTTCAATAAGACAGTCCCTAGGGTTCATGAACATTTACATGCATTTGTATATTAATGTGTGTGTGTTTAAAGCATGACTAGAAAGCTCTTCAGTATCTTTCTTGAAATTCAGATGTGGGCCCAAAAGGCAGCTCTTAAAGGCATACTCAACCTACAGATTAAACAGACAAGTGGCTGGACATATTTGATGAGGAAAAAACTTTGACATCTAGTAATTAACATTTATTAAAACAGTCCTGCCGAGCAGCTGATTCATTTTATTCTCTCAGCCTGGCTGGGAGGTAAAATTATGAGTCATCAGCATAAGAATATAAGGAGACGCTACCGTGACAGCCCGTTTTTACTTCCAACACATCAAAGACGCGAGGTGACGTGACAATCTTTTCGTAAAGCTAACAAAGTTTGTTTGGTGCCTCAGCCTAACTGACTTCAATCTTTCCTGCACGTCCAAAACTCATAAAATGTCTAAAGTTTCTCAGCAAGCTTTATTTTGAAAGACTAAGTGGACATTGCATATTTATTATTGCTAACTGGTAAACTATGACGATAAAACCCTCTATGCGCAAAACTGACTGACTGAGAGGTACAATCATGAGTCATCAGCATAACAATATAAAAAGATACTACATAGACAGCCTGTTCTCACTTCCAAGATGTCAAATACAGTAGCTTGTTCCATGCCCCTGTGCTTCAAACTATGAGGCTGTATGCGCCTCTCTAGCATCATTTGTGGAAGCACCCCTACCCCCTAATGTTTTGTTGTGTAGTCAAAGTCAGGTGATGTAGTATAAAGGGTGGGAAAGTCCATATCTAGAGGAGGTTTGGGTGGATGGATGAGATTCAGGACATTGCTCTGTGAATCCCATGTGAAACCAATTGTCAATGCTGACTTTTTTCCCAACTTACATAACGTATATAAGTTAATGTACATCTGCAAAATGTGACGTGAGGTAATGTAATGTAACATCACAATCTTTTCCTCAACCTATCCAAATAGTTGGTGTCTAAACCTAACTGACTTCGCCCTTTACTGCACATTCAAAACTCATAAAATGCCAAAAGTTTCTTAGCAAGCTTTATTTTGAAAGATGAAACTAACATTGCATGTTTATTATTGCTAACTTGACTCTGACACCCTGTATGTGCAAAACTGACTGGGAGGTGCAATCATGAGTCATCAGCATAAGAATATAAAGAGATACAACAGTGACAGCCTGTTCTCACTCCCAATGCGTCAAACACAGCAGCTTGTTCAGTGTCCCTGTGCTTCAAACTATGATGCTGTAGGTACCCCTCTAGCGTCATTTATGGAGGCGCCCCTCTTGTGTAATGTTTTGATGTGGCGTCAAAGTATAACAGCATGCATGCTTTGTAGCATTTTAATTTTAAATAGAAGTATTTTTAGCCAAATATAAAAACGCCTAAATGTAATCTTTAAAAAAAATCCCTATACTGTTTGGAGCCTGTTGTTTGGAGGGAGATTCATGTGATTAAGTACATGCAGGTTTGCAATCCAAAGCTCATTATCTTTGATCATGATTAACACTCTTTCAACTTGACAGAGTAATTTCCTCTAACAGACAATATTACAAATGATCTGAGCAAGACCCTACAGGTTTTTCAATTTATACTAGAGATTCTCTAAGCTCTCTATAGTTCTGGCTTAGAATTTGAAGTTGATACACATACATCCAGATTTAATTTCTTTCATAGAGTGCACTATCTTCTGTAACAGGTTTTAGTAACCAATGGTCAATTAAAGAACTGTAGCCAGAGGTGCTATGAATTGTGTGGCCACGTCCACCAAGGGAAATGTATCGGGAGGGGAACATAGAGAAATAGTTGTTGTTCTTGTTGTTGTTTTTGTTTTGTTTTTTCATCTGAATTTATATTGCACATCTGTGTTAAGTTTATTTAAGGTTCATAAGCACCTTTTGTATTAAGATTTTATCAAACTGCCTTTGTTGATACTGTTAATACTTTGTTAATACTTCTTCAGTCCACTGAAAAATGATCGGATGTCTGTTTTTTCTTGACTCAGCTATTTTAACTGATCTGGCTGGCTGATAAATACACACAATACCATAGTCATGTTTTTCATCTAAACTAAGGGGACAGTCTGTGAATAGCCAAATAGCTGCTGTGTGCCTATTCTCACCTGAGTGCAAATAGACACTTTAGAATCTATTTTATTTATTCATTTTTTTCAGGATAATTTGCTGTTGTAATAGTTATTTTGGCCACAAGAGGCTTAAATGCATCACTAGTAAAACTCACCTGAAAGAAAGCATGAGTGCATATAGTCCTATTTAGACATGGATTAATGGTGAACTTCAGCCTCTTGTGGACAAAATGAGTACTACAGTTTTTTTCCACCTTGTTTTCACAAAGAAAAGAACTTTTTTTCCCTTGCCTCTCAGGACTCTTGTATAATATTGATAGATAAAATTTAAAACAGATAACAGTGATGATCACAATATTTCCCTATATCCCAGTCAATAATCTATATGTCCTTGGAGACACACTCTTCCTGAGATTGTCAAAGTCCTCCCCACACACCTGCCTTTCCTGGACATGCTGTCATATTGACCTATTTTATGTCTGGACTACATGGCTTGAATGTTTTATTAATATTATGTAACATTAACTATTTAAAGTTTGACAAAACAAGGTTAGAGTAAAGAGCAACTTGTTGACTTAATGGATTGTGTGAATAGAGTAAGCCTGTACTACAGGTTGCACTGAGTCAATTATTCACTAGGTGGTGCTGTTGTCTTGTTAAATAGCATACTAAAGGCCCTCTGATGTACAGACTCTATCCATCCTTCTGTGGTGTGTGTGAGTGAAATTCCCCAGCCTGCCCATGTAAGTATATGTGTATGGATAAAGGGGTCACATACCATAGGATGGAGATGCAGCATTTGTCAAGCAGAGATCAAACCATACTTAATCACTGACAGGCCAGTGAGGTGCCTTTCCTTTTTGATGCAAGTAGGTCAGCTTCAAGCTTTGGACACAACTAGCTTCAGCTGGCACCTAGAGCTATCTTGTTAATATGTAAGGCCTATATCTGGTTGTTGAACACTTACAAAAACCAGCCAGACCAGAAGCTTTTCCCCTACTTATAATGATAGTGTCTGTGCAGTAGCTTCATATTTATTAATAACTCTAACTCGTAGCAAAAAAAAAAAAAAAGTATAGCCCTATTTCCCAAAAATGTAGAATTACTGTATTTCTTTGTTAGATTCAGCAGAAAGTCAGACATATCAGATGTATAAGTGGTTTCAAAGTGTTTTTGTTCAGCCTGAAAGAGCAAAATTAAGTAAAGTTAAACTAAAGTAAATCATATACGTTTTACAGTTTACTAAGGAGAGAGCATCACTCTTATAGAACTGGCGTTGGTTAAAGTTACTGTAACTTTTAACTGATGTTATACTTGTTTGGCAGCAGTCTGTCAGAACAAGTGCTAACATTAGCTAATTTATGACAGCTAGCAGAGAAAAAGACAATTAATTGCAGCTTGACCTCATGAAAGCCAATGTTGTATTGAATGGATATTTAAATCACACTCTCTTTGCTCCCTCCCCTTGTACCCCTCTCCTCCACGCAAAACTATGACAGAGCATTGAAACTTTCATTTTGAATGCAGAAATTTTAAGTAAACTGTAAACCACTGTCATTGAAAACTGTCACCTCAGTCTCACAGCAGTTTGAGAAATAGTCACTAAATTTAAAGTACATGGACACTTTTGTCACTCAGCACAACTTTCAAACTAATATGTTATTCAGGATTCTCATACTGTGGTCAAATTATCAATAAGAAGTATGCAACATCTGGACTATTGGTTTCACACAAAGAATGGACCCTGGTCTCCTGTGTAAAAGTCCTGTGTTTTACCCACTCACTCACCCCGGCCTCCTCCCTATGCAGACTTGTTGCTCTTTTTATGCCACGTTCATCCTTATGAGCCTGAAAGTCATGCTGAGTGTCAAGATTAAATTTTCTTTTTATACTTCAGCACTAAATCAACTCAAAATGTTCTCATAGGTGGGGAAAATGGATAAATCACATTAACTGCAGGATATCTGGGCATTTTAGAGTCAGTTGAGTGAAAACATTTGTTCTGAGCTGCTTTCTAAATGTAGGATGCAGACCGTAAAATGGGCTATTGTGCTCCTTTATGTCTCTCTGCTGAGACATAGTAACACTTCCTGTGGAGGCGGGGAGATACAGATGCTGCTGTTGCATCAACTCTCCATTCAGCTTTTACAAACCATTTGAAAAGAGGAGGGGAAACTGTGAAAATGCTTTTCACATCAGGACATTTAAGGGAGATTTGTTTTTTAATCAATGCAAATATATGAAACAGCTGTTTTCTTCCTTTTCTTGTCTTTTGTGATGTCTCAATAGGCGGTGTCTGTGTTCTGCATCACAGATTTCCCAACAAAAGCTGATGATGCATTGACAATTGTATGAGTGACTGCCAACTTTTCTTCTCTTTTCCACCCCTGCCCCTCCTCCCTGGCCTTCTTGTCAGGCTGCCATAGAGAAGTTGACCTGGAAAGACCGTCTTCCTGGATACTTCATCAACGTTTCCTCTATCCTCTTTATGGTTAGTACATAAAAATCAGCCTCATGCTCTACTTAGAATCAGACATTTTCTCCATATGTGCGGTTGAAGCACTTTAAATAGAATAATAAACATGTATATGACACAGCTTATGTACATAAATGAGTATATGAGTGACCTACATCGATGCGTTCCTTGAAATATTAATTCCAGCCTCTGCACTGTGAGTATCGGACAAATATGGTTGAGTAATGACTTATTTATTTTCTTTCTTTCTTCCGTTCTGCTCCCAGTTTGGCTTGACGTTTTCAGCAGTTTTCGGTGTCATCATCTACCGCATCACGGTGTCGGCCCTGATGGCGATGAGCCCCGATCCGGAGACAAAGTCCAATGTTCGGGTGACAGTGACGGCCACCGCGGTCATCATCAACCTGGTGGTTATCCTGATCCTTGATGAAATCTACGGCGTTGTGGCAGTGTGGCTGACAGAGCTAGGTACAGAAATACACAGTCATTTACAATTCTAGTACCATGGCTTCAAGAACCCAATGCAGCAACTTCTGAAAACATGAACAGACTGGGAAAACACAAAAAATGCACCATATAAGAAACTGCAATAAGCCTTACTAACTAGCCCCAACAATTTTAGTCTTGTTAGCTGAATTGTTAAAAGAATAATTCAACCAACTCTCATGTCTTTAACTTAAATGTGAAATTAGAGCCAGGAGACGGTTAGCTTAACTCAACATAAAGACTGGAGGACTGGAAACAAACAAGATATAATGTGTTAACTTGTTAAACTCAGAGGTGCTGGTAGGTGAATATTTTCTACTAGACCCAGGCTAGCTGTTTCCCCCTGCTTTCAGTCTTTGAGCTAAGCTAAGTTAAATGCCTCCTGTCTCTATCCTTATATTTAACAGACAGATATGAAAGTGGTGTTGACCTTCTTATTTAATTTTGGGCAAAAAAGTTCATTTGCCAAAATATCAGACTATTATATTAAATAAAAAGTCACACTGTAGCACAAAAACAATATCAATCAAGTCTGAAGCTTGTCCAGGTCCAGCTCATAATTTGTTTTCTAGATATGGCAAAAAAGGTTGCAGCACCCTGTTCATGACCCATTTATTCAGATGGATAATATGTAACTTCTGTCACTTGGGGTCTGTTTCACATTAAAACAATAACAAAAGCCATAGTTGGATGACATCTGACGTAGCGTGGGATCATGGGATTTGTTATCTTCATTGCAAAACAACCACCATTGCAGATAAAAATCTTATCTGACATGACTCAAGCAGAAATAATCTTCATAGACAAGTTTATATTACTGTTTTATTCATATTGCATTTAGTCATGTTTGCCTACTTGTTTCCTCACTCTCTCACCCATCCAATTTATCCTGTGTTTTCCCTGAAATTATCGCAACTAGCGGCTAGTAGGAAACGCACCCTTACCCTTACCCTTACTTACATTGTTGGAAACATTTGGGACGATGTATGTACACAGCTCAACAAAATATATATATTTTATATATATTATATTATAATATATTATATATATATAAGTCTAGCATTTGTAGACATTTTAATATAAAAATGTGACATAATCAACTGCAAAACAAATATTCGGTATTTATACCCACTAGCATCAGGCTGCACAGTATGTTGACCTCATATAAATGTGACTAGCCTACATATAATGTCCTAGGAGATATCTAAGAGTTAAATTTAATTAAATACACATAGCTTCAGTTCATAAACTAATAGTCTGTAATCCAGGCCAAGTATGAGGATTTAATCTAGCAGAAGTTATTCTTCTCATCCAGTCCATGCTTGTTATTTGAATTCCTCCACCTCCGCTCCAGTTTTCCTCACATTCACATTCCTGTAATAAATCAGATATTTCAGATACTTTTTCATCTCCAATAGGTAAAGTCAGCTGTCGTAGTTAACTTTCAGTCCACCACCTTAAAATAAGTAGCAGTTTAGGAATGTGCCAGCTATCAAAGATTTTTTTTTAGAAATTAAGCTTGTCCAACATCTAGCTGAGTTTCCCTCTGCTCCTGACTTGTTATTAAAGGGAGTATGAGGTTAACTCAGTCACTTGTGTTTAATATTTATGCTGAGGTGTTTCAAAAATGTAAAATGTTAAAAATACTGCCTCAGCAACTCAATGAACAAAATCAACATTTTTTTTTACGTGTACATGTGTGAGTGTGAGAGACAGGAGGAGTCTCTCTGCCTCTTGGTGGACCGTTTGATGAAACTTTGATGTTTTCATGCTCCAGTCATCCCATCAGTCTCCCAGGAGGTTTCAGCCACGTTCACATTCATATTCAAAACCTCTGAAATAGAGGAAAAGAATGGGAAGGAGAAGTGTGAGAAAGAGGGAAAGCACATGTATGTGTGTGTGGGTGTGTGCGTGAGGGTATGACGTGTAAAAAGTGCCAGTATTTTAACCTACTTCCACCACAGTGATTTTGTTATAACTCCAATTCAAGAGTCAGACTGACAGAATCACCACTTTTCTCAGAGCAGACTCAGAGGTCTCATGTAATCACCATGGACTAAAAAGACATGCTGTTGAAATTCAGTGTGGAAAAGTTTAACAGCTTTTTATAAAAATTCAATATCAGCCGAACCTGATGTACATTTATTCCACTTGTGTCATTTAAATAGGGCTGGGATTCGCTACCGATACCATTTTTCTAATTTGGGTAGAAAAAGGATTGAATGCAGATATAGTTTGACTGGAGAAGTTTTAATACTATTTGGTACTGGGTAATTTTGGTCAATTCCTTAAAGGTATTGAGGGTGATATCCAGCCCTACATTTAAAGGTATATGTGAAACAATTTACATGTACGACGCTCCATATTGCCATTGTGCAAACGGATTGTAATGTAACAAGAAACCTTGTCTCTCTTCTGTTCATCTGTAGTGCCAACAGTATGCAACACTAGCTAATGTTAGCTTAGAAATGGAGTCAGCTAATGTCAAGAAACAACTGACACCCACCACAACACAAGCCTAACTTTACTTACCTCATCTATCAACATAATGCTGGTAAATCAAGGCTCACTCGTGCCTACAGAGTAACAAACAAAATGAAAATTCCACATAGTACCTTTAACATGCTCTTCCTCTCTGGCCCCCATTGTTGTCCTTTGACCTCATGAAACAATACCATACCAAGTCTCTCTTACAGTTTCCCTTCACCTGTTTTTCAGAGATTCCTAAAACAGAAACCAACTTTGAGGAGCGTCTCATCCTGAAAGCCTTCTTGCTCAAGTTCATGAATGCATACGCACCGATCTTTTACGTGGCTTTCTTCAAGGGACGGTAAGTCCTACATTCACATGCGGGGAGTGTGTTTGTGCATAGCTGTCCTGTGTATACCATGTATCTCCAAAGGGTCTTGTCTCCAAAGATGGAAGAGAGAGTCTTCTTTGCACAGCGACGATATGCATTGAAATGACAAAAATGCTAAAAATGCAACTTTGTTTGACATTTGAAGTTGGTCAAAGAACAGTAAGTCAGGGCTAGTATTAACTTAGACAGCAAGCTAATGCTTAGCTAATGTTAGTTTGAAAGCCAAGTAACTTTGTAAGTCAATGAGGCTGGAAATTCACTGTTACATTAGGACTTGTTTAGGACTTGAAACCCAAAGTTTAAGACTTGGGACATGACTCAGGCTTGTCAGTCTTGACTTGGGACTCGAGTGCAAAGATTTGAGACTTACTTGTGACTTGCAAAATAATGACTTGGTCCCTCCTTCTTATTATGTGTTTGTGTGTTTTGGCAGGTTTGCTGGTCGACCTGGAAATTATGTGTATGTCTTTAATGATTACCGGATGGAAGAGGTTTGTAGTCCAACTTTGCGACCACGTTTTTCTTCATTTGGCCCAAAAAGTAAAACGTGAAATAAAAAGTGTACGATACAAATGAAGTGTGTGTCTCCCTCAGTGTGCACCAGGTGGTTGCCTCATTGAGTTGTGCATTCAGCTCAGCATCATCATGCTGGGGAAGCAGTTGATCCAGAACAACATCTTTGAGATCGGCATCCCGTAAGTAGATTATATTCTTATTTCTGTATGTGCTCACTTTGTACATTTGTAAGCTTTGTTTTTAGTTTGGAAGACATAAACTGTAAGAAATAACAAAATGGTCTAAGGTCAAAGGTGGGATATTCTGTCTAAAGTCTAAAGAGCCAATGACACCCAACACACATACCTACATACATACACATAGTTACTTACAAGCACTTACAAGATCCCTTCTTCCCTTTCTTGTTCTAAGACATTCCTGCCATGCCTGTACAGTGGTACTCCATCTTGTGTAACAGCTCAGTTTTTACATGCAAATCCCAAAGGTCAGAGGTCAGCTCTGTTTATAACAACTGTCACACAACAGAGGTGCCTTTTGACTCCAGGCTGCACTGTTGCTGTCGCTGTAAGCACAGCTCGACCTCCTGACCTACGGGCTGAGCCTCATCAAACGCTGGGGTTTCTTCAGGACGTCCTGAGGGATCAGCGAGCCACAGCGCATACCATCACACATCTACATACCATTGACTCATCTGCTTCACATTCGTCGCTTACAAGCTTCCACACCTGAGAGCAGCCCAGTAAAACCACAGGCCTATACTGAGGGCCAGTGTGCAGTTTTATGGGGAATGAAGGCATTAGAGCACATTAGAGGTTTTCACAGGTGTCAAAAATTGTACCTGACCCTAAAAGTTCCCTAAAGATGTAAACAATGGACCTGTCCATTTAAAAAATGAAGAACCCAAACAAATTCAAGAGCAGCGCGACCTGACCCAGCATTGACCTGTTAGCAGGACCTGAGACTGACTCTATTTGATTCATAATTTCATGGTATCTAAATATATGACATTAAAGGTGCAATGTGTAAGATATGGTCAGAATTTTAAATTAAAACTTTCAAAATGAATGAATATTATCAACACAATGTGAAGACATTCTGTCAGTGAAAGACATTCTATGTAAGTAAGCGTCCTGATCAGCTAACTCAAGGAGTCACCCTGACTGCCGTCCTCATTGCTCCTGGACTCAGAGTCCTGGCTGGAGCCGCTGTAAATCACCTCAGTACAGTATTCCCTATTGTTAAGCTGACCTTCGGCAGTCTCAGGGTTGGTGTGAACATAAATACTCTTCCGGCGCTCCGAGCTGTAGGTCTGGCCAGATCATAAGGCCCTCAGCTACAGGGCTGACTGAGCTACAGCAGCCACACAACAGCAACGTTAGTTACTGTGAAGAGTATAGTGGGCAGCAGTTAGAGGTTACTCTGGTGATATGCAGCCCCCTTATGTGTATGGAGTTCTTCAACAGGTGGTCCTATTTTTAAAAATGACTGTTCTTTGTTATTACTAACATTCAAGACCTTCATCTACCAAGTTCATTTCTGTGTGAGCTGAAAGTTGTTTTACTTTTGAAACAGTACTACTGTTGTTTAGTTTATTATTTTCATTCATGGTAGTGAGACAGTGTACAAAGAATGAGCCTACATACTCATGTCTTTCAAACTTCACTGGGCTGGGCTAACTCCCAAAACAAGGGTCCAGGTCTGTGGAGACTTCACAGCAGTGACTCATTGTGATGTGTTGCTACATGTTGTGACGTAAAATGCTGACTTCAAAGCAGCACCTGATTTGGGCACAGTTTGTGTGTATACAAGGAATGATATAGTATTTCACACAGGTTTTTAGACTGCGAGGCAGAAGGGAGAGACATGAGGCAAAGATACTGTGTGAGATGAGCATAAAGAAACACTTGCATGCTGGGATTCTAAAAACAATCTTAGTTAGTTATTGCAGTAGCTTGCCCACTTATCACCACAGTCAGC
The DNA here is from genome assembly GCA_034769285.1 of Lutjanus argentimaculatus. Taxonomy (NCBI): domain Eukaryota; kingdom Metazoa; phylum Chordata; class Actinopteri; order Lutjaniformes; family Lutjanidae; genus Lutjanus; species Lutjanus argentimaculatus. Next base: position 14,962,693 of record JAWZSL010000020.1, on the reverse strand, counting down.
AGTTACGGCTGTAGCAGCGGCTGTGACACACAGCTCACAGTAGCATCTGACCCTTCGCTAAATCCTTCCTACAAGCAGCATGTTGCTAATCTATGTCCAATCATAGATTAGCAACTGTACCTAGGCTGAGCTAGCCTGTCAAGGCTTTGCATTTCTCTTCATGTTGAAGCGGTGTGCATAGATCTCTAAAAAAGAGCGATATTCTGTCTCTCATGAGTTTGGAGGGTGGTGTCATTTTTTGTCATCTTCAAAAATGTAAAACACAAGAGCGCACGTGTGAGGAATATATTAAACTTTGCTTTTGCCTGCTCTAATGTAGCCTGCAAATGTTAGCATGTGCAGTTAAGTTGGCTTACTACCTGCAGTAATGTTACCTTAGATACCACTGCATTTGACACATTCATGGCTTATTCCCACCAGGGATGGGCCAACAAAAAGATCAACAAACAGATCTTTTTCTGGCTTGCTCTCTTAGGAATAAGGGGTGCGTAGCAGCAGTCCGACTACCCAATACTCCTACTGACCAATACTCCGACTGCCCATTTCACACACACACCCACACACATGTTGTGTTTCCATCATTTCTGGGGACATTACATTAACTTACATTAATTTCCTGGAGACTTATGCTGACCCTACCCATCACAAGTCCCTGCCTAAACCTAACTCTAACCCTGACCTTATCCTAAACCTAACCTTACCCTAACCCTGACTCAAGTCTTCACCCTAAAATTTAATGATTTACCTCATGGGGACTTCCAATTTGTCCCCATAAAGTAGGCGAGAACCCTCAATGTGAGTGTGTAAACAGATTTGTGTCCCCACAACAATAAGTAATACACATCCACATACACACACACACACACACACACACACACACACACACATCGTGAACGCATGATGGATAAAGCGCTGTCCGCGGTGCTGAAACAACGCCCGATCAATACGCCGTACGTCGCATTTAGAAATCAGACAAGCACTTATGATCTCACTTCAGCTATTAGTTTGTTTAAAAAAGTCGGGCTGATATTTACGGAGCCTCGAGCCTTTATCAGCCGTCGGTGTCGGCCCCAGCGCCCTCCGTTTCTCAGGTAGTGGTTCTGGTGGCTGATCTTGGGACCCCTGCTCTTTGTTTGAAATTATGTAGCTAATTTAATATTAATGTAAAGACCCTTACTGTTATAATGTGTAAGTAACTGTCTAGTGGAAAGGGGCAAAGTAATGATAACTGGTAACTTCGGTCGGAGAAATGGGTAGTCGGAGTATTGGGTAGTCGGACTGACGTATGCTCCCCAGGAATAAGTAGGGGTAACTTAGCTTTTATCCTGGCTCTTTTCTTGTGATGATCATGACCCGCCTGATCTGGCTGGGTGACCGTCTCAAGATCCGCTGCACTAAAACAAATTCCTGTGTTTCCTTTTCCAACCTTATGCCTATAGTCTATCATATACATATACATGTTGTATTTCACTGTCTGACTAAGCATATGTTTATCGGTATGTAGCTTTAGCTTTAGTCTTTTAGCATTAATGTTTATCCATTTGAAGACCGTTGTGTTAATACTCAATTGAGTTCAGCATGCACATTGTATACAAAATCCACAGTATGTAGCTGAAGCAAATAGAAAGCTATCTTATTCTCTTTTGAAGACCTTGTGTTTCAAAAGTTACTCCCAATTTAGATGTTACATCTGCCACCATTGTCACTGTAAACTACATACACTCAGTGCAAGAATGGTAAGCTTGACATAGCTAGACATAGAACACAGCAATAATTCCAGTTAGTGATCATAGAAAGAATGACGCCCCTTATAACCCCTGAACTTGCCTGAGAATCATCACGTTTTTTAAGTTTTTTTCAGTATCAAAGTAATCCAGTGATAGTTGTCTGTATATCCATGGGTATATTGCTAACAAGAACTGCTAGTAGCTAATTCGGCATACTTTTAATGGTGCTAATTTGCTCAATAAAAACAAATACAGGATAAAACAGAAAAAAATACACCACTAGTGTTAGAATGTACCTGACTGAATTAAAGAAATATTAAATCAAGGCCAAAATTCTCCTTATAGTTTTTTTTTTTTTTATTTGAAGTGATTTTGACCACCAGAAGGCAGGAAAATACTAACAGATACATACAGAACAGATTCACTAAAACGCCTCCCCAAAAAGTAATTTCCACAAGACCTGTGACCAGTCATGACATCAACTAGCAATAAAACAATGTAATTGCTACAGAAGGAGAGAAAAGGAGCCAGGGCGAGGGAGGTAGCGAACATACATTAAATGTTCAGACAGCCTGTAAGAGAGTCTTGACCTACATCAGAAACCTCTAATCTCCTTTCGCACCACTGTTTGTGGAGAGTGTGTGATGCATGCTCAAATGGACTGTAAAGCATGTGTGTGTGAGTATGGACGTGTGTGTCCACATCCACTCTATGCGACTGTGTGTGTGTTTAAAGCACAGTAAACATTTATGTGTTCACTGCCTCCTTGAATGCGCCGGACCATCTGTAACTCCCTTGTGTGTGTGTGATAACCACATAAATAATGCAGTCAGGCATTTATCTGCTTTTATTAGAGGTTTTTACAAGCACTACAGGCAGTCACATGGACCACCACATGCATACACAACACAGTGCACACACTGTTACCCACAAGTACAGTATGTTTTGTCCATTGACACAATCATACTTGCATCATTTTACATGTGCACATGCTGTGAGTAGGAATTACTTACAGGCGTGTACTTACAGAAACGCACACATAAAACTATTTCCTCTCTCTGATCAGTCACTGTGCTCCCCAGCAGCAGTTTGTTCAACTTCACTTTTCATTTGAATGCCAATCTGCTGGCTGCTTTCTTCAGAAGCATCCGTGTTCCTTTGAAAACACTGAGCTTCTGACTGTCAGACCAGTTGGTTTGCAAAAAGTTAAGCATTACTTTACCTGTGTAAATAGTTTATGGTGTATTATGTTTTACAAGCAGAGACTGTTCCATGGAAGGTTTGCTGAGTCTACCCAGTCTCTGCAGCCTGCCTACAAATAACACGACTTTACACTTTGAAAAAGCGTGCAATGCTCATGCCAAGTCAAACTTGGCATGCAGGTGATTCACCAGTCCTTCCCATGAACCTCTGTGGGGAGCAGAGCCATAATCTGGTGACCTTCATCGTAATGGTAACAAAAATAAACACATTGTTTTAGGGCTGGGTACCTAACCTTGACATTTTTTATGGCACCGACGGTCATTCAGTAACAGATTTTAATACCTAAGGAGTTTTGACAGTTTTATACAGTCCATCAGTTTCTTCACTTCAGTCCCAAGTGCTTGGAGTAAAAACAGTTTCTCCACCTGCTCCCACGTCTTTGAACAGCTTCATTCTTTAAAGTGCATAATGGTGCCGTAATATGTAATGCTATCTTCTTTTTGTTAAAATGGATTTGGTATAGAAAAAAGTATTGTCAGGAGCTGGCAGCCAAGGTATCGGTATTGGTATCGAAAATTTTTGGATGATACATTGTTTACATTATGAAATGGTTGCAGTTTGGTTAGGTATAGACACTGAAACTACTTTATTAGGTTTAGGAAGAGATCAGGGTTTGGGTTAAGGCTCATTTAGGTATGAAAATAGATTTGGCTGCTTCAAAAGATATAACCATCACTGCCCACATATTTCCATGTGTCCCTTATATTGGCATGGATGTTAAGCAAAACATAACCTAGAAGGTGGCAGTCAGAATAAAAAATTACCCCAAAGAAGAAGAAGAGTCAAAAGTTTTTAACAAAAAACAAAACAATGTTGGAGGAAATTGTAATAATGTACCTCTTGAGAAACATCTTGAGGCAAAAGAGGAGACGGTGTTGATCTGTGTGGCCATTAAATACATAATTTCCAGTGCTTTAGATTTTTAAAACTTCTTTGGCATGTGGTCATGTCTCCCTTGCACTATTGGGTACACTTCTCCCCATGACTTCCAGTGGTACTGATCCATTTTGTCCATATCTATTATTTCTTTAGAAAACGTGCACAAATATGGACAAAATGAACACAGAATATGGACAAAAGGCTCTGTCCGAATCCATATGCGTCATATGACACACGTGACATTATGTAACTTAAAACTTTAGCTGATGTTGACTTTTGGTTTCACATGGGACAGGAACCCTGGCCTCCTGGGTGAAAGTCCTGTATTTGTGTGACTCATCCATCTACACCACCTCCCTCCTCCATACGTGGACTTTCTTGCTCTTTATACTGTAACACTTGACATTTTTATGTGCGGTACTTGGACGCTTTCCGTAGAAGTTAATAGGAAGGATTGTTGCATCACCTGTGCACAAATTTAGACTTTGGCTTTGCACTGCTTGCTATTTGAAAGTATAAAGTCATGTTATTTGTACTCAGACTGAAGAGACTAAAGTCACTGAGTACACATCCCATAAAAAAAATAGTTCATTTGTTTGGGAAACACGTTTTCTTTTCATTGGAATCAGGATTTGAAAGGTAATCTTCTTCTTCAAGGTAATTCAATACTGAATACAGTCTGTCCTGCCTTGAACAAATAACTTTGACACCTCCTGGAAGAATGTCAAAAATAGTTCATTTCAGTCTGTCTGTAGTTAGATGACTTTCACATGTTAAGAATTTGGTTATTCAAAGTTTATACTTAAAGCTTCTACAAGGAACTTTAATATTCTGTTGATTTTGGGGGCCCCTGACAAGTGTTTACACCATAATAACCGCAAAATATCATGTCAAAAATAAAATTTTTAAATTAAAATCTTGTCCTGGTTCTTTATAAGTTGCTGATATACTACTCACTGTAACTTTGTCTGGGAAAATGTAAACCCAGGTCCGTTTTATCAGATTTCAAGGAGAATCTGACCAGGTGGCAGACATTAGGAATAACTATACAGAAATAGCCAATCTTCTTGCAGATGGACTTGTTAACTTATGTAGGTCATATAGAGGTATAAGTATTAAAATGAAATGGTTTCATAACCAGTTAAAAACTCTTTGTAGTAGCCTTAATGTACATTTCTTTCCTGTAGATAAGATTTACAGGTTATATCACACTGTGTACAAAATTATCTATTTTTACCTGTAATCTTTTCACCCCTTTCTTTGTCCTGCCAGGAAGTTGAAGAAGTTGGTGCGTGCGTTGAAGGACAAGGGTTCAAAAGAGGAAGAGAGGGAGGATGAGAGGCCTCCACAGCAGTGGAACCTGGACTACGCCCTGGCCCCCTTTGAAGGCCTCACGCCTGAGTACATGGAGATGAGTGAGTTTAAACACACACACACACCACACAGACAATTACCTTAGAAACAAAGAACAGCCCTTTAGGCACCAACATACATTTAAAATGAGTACTCTTGTACATCACGAGAGGTTATGTAATCTGTATCTGCGAGGACCAACAGGATCTTCCAGGTAAAAGTGCACCTGGACCGAAGAGCATATCGATGTAGGTTGTATTTGTGTTAGTTTGTTGTTCATCAGAAACCACATGTTATGAACAGCATTAGTCAGCTGTTAAAGGGATTATTTAAAGTGGGGTTGTATGAGGTACTTATCTATAGTCAGTGTATTACCTATGGCAGTCGATAAGCCCCCAGTTTGGAGAAACAGAGAGGAGTACCAACACAGAAGCCAAGCACTGTGTACACTATATTTAGAATATTTTCACCACTTTATCTTCCCTCCAGACAACCTTTTCTGACAGCAAATTGCTGTTATATGAGCCAAAAATTACTCTTTCTTGCAAAACCAGACTCCACTGGCAAAATCAGACATTTTACCTTGCAGAACACGGGAGCTACTGGTCTACTGCTGCCTCGATCAGTTAGTTTGTACATGGTATTGTGTGACTTTGGTGAATCTGACATAAACATTTAAAACACCGAAGTGATGCTAATACACAAATTAATTAATTAATTGAAGCAGCAGCAGACCAGCAACTCCCATGTTCTGCAAATTTAAAATGACTAATTTTGCCAATGGAGTCTGGTTGGTCTAGAAAGATATAGGATAAAGGCTGTCTGACAGCAAGGGCAAGCAATGAAAATACACTTAAACTGAACTACACTTAACACTTTGACACTTAAACTAATAGTTTGTTTTTCAGGTGGACCTTCTTTTAGGTGGCTAACTTTCACTATGCTACTAACCGTTCTGTATCTAAAGCAGTACATTTCTTAGCTTTCTACACTAGCACTCCTGCTGCTTCCCAAGCTGGGTTTGGCCGACTGGCATCTATTGTAGGTAATAGACTGATTTTAGATAAGTAACTCATGCAACCCACGTTAAATAATCTGAACTTTCCCTTTAAAATTTCTCAAATGACCTATAATTACATTGACCTGACAAGGACCAGTGACATGAATTATGACACTTTGACTCTGGAGATTGTTTCTCATCTTCTCCCAACACACATCGTTGTTTTCTTTTAGCCACAACAGCAATCTTTTCCTAACCTTAATCAGTAGGTTCTTTTTTACCCTAACTATCTTTTCCTAACATTTAGTTTGTGTGCCTAAACCTAATCAAACCTTAGCAAACATAGCAACAAAGGGTCATGAAAATAATCCTTGTAATGGTCACTTGTGAAGAACTGACAAACAGTGCATTTTGTCATTTAGTGTGGATGACTTGTTGCATTGATCCACATGCAAAAAGTGCACACACTCTGTATATAGTGATTTACATTCATGTCCATCTCAAACCAAAGCACATAAACAGTGGAGATGCAGTCACGATTAAAGGTTTCTCCTCCCTCATGCATAATGAGTCTCAGCTGTGGCGTTAGAATGGATGTGTTTGATATAGAGCCTTGAAAGACAGCTAGTAATTAGAGCATGACATGAAAAGTGAAAGTAATATTATTCTGACCATGGCCTTTGTCTTTTTAGTGCCTGTCAGACAGGCTTCTGTAGATTTTTGGGAGCCTACAGGAGTAAGTAGACTGAAGTTAGTAAGTAAGTTCATTGAGATGTACGTGTATGATGTTTGCGCAGGGGACTGCTATAATTGGTGGAACCTGCGGATGTTCTGCGGCATTTATTCTCTGTATGTATCTGTTCATGTTTTACAAAGGATTTAACCTGAGCCAGGCCATACAACAGTGATAGCAATCATATCACATCCTTACATGGTTACTGTAGCAGTATACAGCTGTTAAAAAAAAAAAATCATATATATTTTTAAATACACTGATATATGGATCTGTCATTGGTATTAATCAATACACAAAGCTCAGGTATTGGAATTGGTATTGGGAAGAGAAGAATGGCTTTTAAGCATCTCTACTTTTTACGTCATTGATTTAACAACGTATGACTGTAGTTACTTTGCATATTCAAATTACTAGTTCAAAATATAATCTACAAGATTAAAATATTGCTTCATTGATCCCTGAGGGATCACAAGCCACCCAGTGGTATATAAAGTAACTGATCCTTCCTGAGACCTTCCCCTTTTTGCTCTGTGCTGCAGTAATACAGTACTTGAACAAGCCTGGTTCATGGGTTAACTTTCTCCTTTCCTTTGAAAACAACATACAGGGTCACATCTTAAGTTAGTTCATCTTAACACTAGCTAACTGTCAATCTGTGGACTAATGTAGATTAGCTACCTAGGTCGCTGGCATTTGGCTTAGCTTATGTCTTTCAACCATCTTCAAAATTTAGTTTTCTTTTCAACATAAACAAGTCTTCCACAGAATGAAAAGGGGCGGGACTTAGGACGCACCAATTACTACATGTAACATTAACAGGATGCATACACAAATACACCAATAATTATAATCTAGTAACATGACATACATTGTCCTGAAATAGGCTATTCTGCATTATTACTGAGTACTTTGGTATTTTAAGTATATTTTGATGCTAAAACTTTTGTACTTTTACTTGATTTTGAATGCAGGACTCTTATTTGCAACAGAGCTCTATAATTGGGTATGGACACTTTTCAGTAAAAGATCTGAGTACTTCTTCCACCACTGAATTTTTTCAGTGTCCAACTAATTTTTACTCTTTTGTTGCATAAGATGGTTGGAGATGAAAACAGTTTTGGAAAAACCTGTAAATCATTTTGCTTTAGTCAGTTCAGACCTTCTGTGGAAAGCTGGCGGTGTCACGGCTTGGAAATACCAGCTTGTCTTTACTGTTATTGGCAATAAATAAAACTCAGTGGGGAAAAAAAAACTGTAAATCAAATATTATCTAGAGGCTTGTTGAATTTAATCCTGACACAGATGGACAAGCAGAGAAAAATAGAGACATCTTGAGATGTGAGGGAAAACTCAATATGGTAAAGTTAAAGCAAAAAAAAACAATAAATTAACATTATCTTAGTTTTCATACATTTTTCAATACAGTGTGTTAGTCTGCAAAACATCATCATGAAGGTCATTCATAGGTGAAATAGTTGAAAGGAGGGAGAGTTACGTGCCAGTAAAAGTTGACTGATTGACTGCCTGTGAAGGGATAGTTACTATTTGGAATGAAGCTGGTAAAGAGCTACAGGTGTTGGGTTGTTATGTCTGAGGATGCACACACATATAAACACACACAACTATGGACATGCCTCATGTGCTATTACAACCAACAGCAGTCACAACACACCAGCACCTGCTCAGTCACAACTTTTCCTTGGGAAAAAGAAAGCACCAATGTTTGATGAAGAACTAGACTGAAACATTGAATATTTATTCGCAGGAATCAGCACTAAAGACTGAAATTTAGCTTTTAAGTTAACATTTAAAGGGACAGTTCACCTCAATGTCAAAAATAAATATTTTTCCCCTGGCCTGTAGCGCTATATATCCATCTGTTTTTATGTAAGTTGCAGAGTTTTGGGGATATTGGCCATAGAGACCTTGTGAGCAGTTTCATGTAGGAACTACTTTCTTCCTGCAGTAGAATCTACTGGAATTTTTTATTATTTTCTACTAGAAAGAAAGTAGTTCCTTACTGAAACTGCTTGCCACAAGGTCTGTAGATTATCTTGAGTAATTGGTTCATGATTTTTGGAAAGAGACATGGCTATTGGGTTTTCCAAAGGTTTTTCGGGGTGTTTTGAGCACCATAAGCCTAGTGCCATTTTGCCCCATTACTGATCGTAGAGGTGTTTGCCTTCTCACCAGTATATCTCCAAAACAGATTTGTCATATAAATATCAGTTCATGAAATTTCTTCCACATCCCCTCCAGGCATATACTGTAGAAATTCTCCGGTTGGAATAATAATTTGTGTTTGTTATGGTTTTTACACAAACAACTACTTTCTACTGTCCAACTCTACACAAAGGTCAAGCATTCAGGGGAAGTAACAATAAGCAAAACATATTTTTCACTAGAGAGGGACTTTAAATTTGCTGATTTAAACACTTGAAGTATGGGAGAGTCTGCCTTTCCCATGAAATTCCTTCTGTTTGGTTTATGTTTAAAGAAGCAAGAACAACAGCTTGGATTAAATACAAGACTGCAATTTACAATTACAAAACTGTAATACATGGTGGAACCCACAGTCTACACTGAGTGCTGTGTGTTTGTTTTGAGTTAGTTCCTGCATTGAATGACAACTTACTGTATATCAAGTATCATATTTTTTGCAGTTAAAAAAAAAGAAACAAAAACCTTGCCTTCTATCCACTTTCACTACCAGTACATACAGCCACATTGATGCCCAGAAAAACAGAGAAATGACCCATCCCTTGTTCTGTCAAAGTTAACAATAACAACACTGACTTGATAACAACAATATTCCAGCTAGTAATGTTGTAACCATCCAAGATAGATTTACAGTACTACGAACTATGAGGTTGAAAAATGATTGTATATGCTCTCGTACCACAACTCTGTATGGTATCACCCTTGTTTTAAGGAAAACGTGTTTTATTCACAATGTCATGGAGAAGAAGCACACTACCAACAATCCTAAGGTCTAACAGTGACATGTCTGATGGGTGGAGCTCGCTGTTACCATGGAAATGTTGCACCTGCAAGCAGGTAGTCCGGCTAGAATTCTGGGTAGTTAGCTAGCTAACATCAGCTAACATGAGTCGTACCGATACATTGCATACACATACAACACAAACTGCAATGTATTACAACACTGTCACTGACATTATAAACACAATTATTATGACAAAAGTTACTTATAATGTGCAATGGTTTATGGGATAAGTACTTTATTCACTTTTAAAATAATTATGTACACAGTCTTGTGCCTTTGCCTTTTTTCCATTTTCTAATCTTTTTTTTTTTTTGCTCCAAATGAAATGTTTTATGGCCATGAATCATCACTTAGTTGGTTAGCTTGGTTCCAGGCTTAAAACTCTTTATAGTAGGATTTTCTGAAACAGAGAGAGTGAATGGAAAATCCACTTCCGGCACTGGAGCCATTGAAAAAGTGGGTGGTCACTGTTGAGCTCTATTAAACATGCATGACATGACATGAAATTTGTAAAACTACAGAGAGGAGTGACAGATATGAATTTAGAACTACAAGGATTCAGTTTTTTTTTTTATAACATGTAACATTTAACATCTGTGATGTATGATGTGTCTGTAATCTGTTTTTCACCTTTGAGCATCTTTTATTTGAGGACTCAGGTGAAACACAATAGTCTAGACACTGATGATATCTAATGACTGAGGTCTAAACGTTCTTGCATTTGTGCCTGACCTTCAAACACTGAAGGTAGTGACGTTTTGACTGCAACGTCCATTAACTACCTAGGTACACAACAATTCTCTGTAATGATTTATCGGTTGGTTGATTGGTTGATAAGCCTATTTTACCAGGGGAACCTAACTGAATGTGAACAGAAAGTCTGCTTCAAGGCTTCACTGAATACATTCATTGTTGATATGTAATTCTATAAAGGGAGAATAAAAGCTAAAATGTGCTTAAGAGAGATGTGCATAGCAGATACTATCTAGACAAAATCTAAAATAATTTTAAAAATTAGACAAATTCCTGAAGAAAGACAAATAGTGACAGCTGATATGGTGACACAGCTTGATATTTCTGAGTGTTTCCCTCTGGTTGATGAAGTCAAAGTGCAGCTGCAGTTCAGCAAACATGCAGCAACAAGAGCTTGACTGGCAACATCTGTGTGTGAAGGACTGTGAACCAGTAAAACTGGCTATATCGTGCTTGAAGGTCAAAGCCATAAACACATGAAGATTTTAGTGAAACCGTTAGTAGCAACTAGAACTATGTTGGCAAATGTAATATGTTCTGCGTGGGAAATTTTCTTGTAAATGTGGAGTCCAAAACACATTTAGAAACCTCCAGATGACGGACCAGTCTGAGATATCTGTACTATAGGGACATACACAAGAACTACAACTCTTCACAACTGGAAACATCTGCAGATTGTTTTGATATTTTACTGTATATGTAAAATTAATTAAAAGGCATTTTGTATCATAGCATTAAGCTCATCCATAAAACATTAAAATGCTTTTATAAGATCTTATAAAACTAATTGTAATGCATTATAATGTCTTATGAATGTGCTTACAATGCATTGTCCATAGAAAGTGTTAAAAAGTTAAGGTTTTATTAAACTCTAAATATTTTTAAATAAGTTGCATGACAACTTTTATTAAGGTTTGTAAAGTCTTATAGGTTATGGACATAATGTTTTAGTTCAGCATTCATAATGCTTTATACCTCCATGCCAAAGCAACAACAGTGTGTTAAAGAAGAATCAGAGTTCTGAATTAGACCGAACATTTTAGCTACCAGAATTTTAGCCAGTTATAAAGACACAGAGAACTGCTCTAACATATCATAACAGATTAGAAATTCTGAAATGGAATAATGTCTTAAAAATATCAATAATACGCTATAGTGCAGTGAATTAATCTATGTGTCTATGTGTCTTTATATCTGACTAAAGTTGTTGTAGCTATAGTGTGCAGTGTAACCCAGGACTCTTTCAAAGACTATTGTCACTTTGGCATGGAGGTGTATGCATTATATATCCTAAACTTAAAATACATTACGTCCACCACTTATAGTACTATTATAAGTATTTATAAAGAGTTTTATAAAGCCTTATAAATCCATTAGGTCTTATGTTTGTGCTTGTATTGCAAGAATTTCCCCCGGGGGTTAATAAAGTTCTATCTTATCTTAAAGACATGATCCTCTTAGAAAGTGCTACCATTAACTTCTTACAGAGTTCAGAAGTTGTGCGATGTGTGCTGTTATATGATAATGTGGAGACTTCATGTGATACGGAGTGAGGACAGGGAGGAGGGAGGTGGGAGAGAAAAACAGAAAGAAGCCTGAGCCGATGTCGCTGCAGGGCACAGGAAAGAATGTCAGAAATGTCTGAGCTCAACAAACACACACTCACACATAGCTGTTAGAGTGTGAATGGGTAGTTCTGGGTTCGTGTTAACTCATTCATTATATATTTCTGTGCGTCGTATTTGTAAGAACTCGTGATCTGGTGTCTTATGCGTGCATGTGTGCGCCCGGGCCAGCCTCGAACCCGTCAACCTCGGCTCAGGTAGATGGTGAGGTTATTCTAAGCTTGCCCTCTAGCGCTCGCCGCTCCACTGTCGTATTTTCTTCCTCGCCGCTCTTTGTCTCAGCGTGGCGTCCCGAGGTGAAGCCGTCAGTCTCCGGCTCGCTGGAAATCCCCGTTCCCACACTGCTAAAGTTGCAAGGCTCCGATCAGAGCCGTGCACCAGCCAGAGTCAGGCAAACCACCTTGTCTTTCTCATGTTTCCTGTCCACATTCTTAAGAAGCAGGTGGATGTTGTTTTGATCGTTTATTGAGCAACTCAAAAGAAATTATGTGATAAAGCCTCTATCTTTAAATCTTGTGCTTGCTCCAACAGACTCCATGGCATCAGACTTTTATGTCATCAAGTCTGGGGTTGTTTATAGCCATGAATCTGATGAACTTGCAGCGACCATGACAGTTATTTTAACTTTCGCCTGACCTACCAATACAGCCAGCCTCAAACCCTACTGGGCCAACTCAAACTCTACTGGACCAATCAGAAAACAATGTTCTTAATATTGAATGCTGACACACGCTGACAGTGCTGCAGGGAGGGACGTTTTTTTGTAAGCCAACGTGGAAGTTAGTATTGCCCTAGTTCTCTCGACAAAAATCCAATTTGGAATTTTCCATTAGATTTTGGATTGGCGCAGAAAATAAGCTCTTAAGTTTATGATACTGACAAGTTTTGTTCCGCAAAATAATCTTCACAAATGAACACCACTTTAATGTGTTTTGAAGCGTAACAATCGCCAGAGGTAAAAGGCTAACATTAGGCTATAAATGAACTACACCACGGTCACATGACTTCACATCACCACCGCTAAGCTTCCAACTTGTACTTTTTTGCATGCTATACATTGCTAAATGTAGAACAAAACATGTAAATGTCTTAAGCTTGCGTCAACCTCAGACCTTATTTCAGGCATCTAAACAAACGCCCATTCTCAAAACCCACTGACTTCAAGACGAGGGGAAATGCTAATATGCTAACACACTTCCAGGACTCATTCCTTCAGCACTCTATTATGTTATGATTTCTGTTTCATATCTTTTAAGTGTGCAACTAAACCAAACTTTCGGCAGGCAAAATCTTGATTTCACCACTGGCACCAGAGTCCCTCACTGCACCTGAAATCTGACTTCCCTGTTGCCAAAGAGAAGGTATTCTAGCACCTGTCAAGACACAGGACCTGTCCAAGCCTGGACAAGTCTTTTAATCTTTCATGAGTTGACATAAAAAAAATCTGAGACTTCTATGCATGTACAATGTTTTTTCTTTCAAATTCTGTTCACAAATTTGTTATCACCCATGTTAGTGAGCACTTCTATTATAGAGATGCAATTTAAACTGCATGATTATTGCACAGGTATGTTTTGGACTGGTCACAAAAAAGGCCTCTAAAATGTGCAGTTTTATCTTGAAAAAAAAAAAAGACATTTATTTGGCACTGAACTGTGTCTGTTTCACAAAGGGCTGCAGATACCGATTTTCTTTCCCCAGGAGGGCAAAGTCATGACTGCCCTACTCTGCCTCTGATTGGCTTACCCTGATATTCTTACCTTAACCCTACCAATCATGCCTAAAAAAAAAATAAAGCAACCAACAAAGGCAACTGACTTGACTTTGCCCTTCTGGGAAATAAAATTTTGTATCTGTAGCCCTATGTGAAATAATGAGAATAAATAATAAATATCTTTTTTTAAGATCAAACTTCACATTTTTTTTTATTGTAACCAATCCAAGACACACCTTTACACTAATCCTGCTATTTAATCATCATCACTGTAAGCCACACCTGTGAGGTTAATGGGTTGTCTTGGCAAAAGAGAAGCACTCACTAACATGGATTTTAGCAAATTTGTGAACAAAATTTGAGAGAAATAAACCATCTATATGCACAGAAGAAGTCTAAGATTTTTCACTTAAACTGGGAGCAAAAACAAAAGTGTTGTGTTTATATGTTTGTTGACTGTACTAAATTTTACACTAATGCATTACTACATCATCCAGCGTGGTGTGTGTGTGTGTGTGATGTGTGATGTGATTGTGAGTGCTTACAATAAATCCCCATCAACATAAGTTTTCATTTTTAGTCATGGATGTTGTGTTTCTGGGTTATCTAATCAGACTGATATAACACACACAGACAAAACATACAGCATAGATACACACATAGTTCCACATGCTGCCTAATCATAAAAAGTCCCAGTTTAGCTGGTGCAGTGGACTGTTTGACCTTAAAAGGCATCATCTGAACCACAGAGTGAGACTGGACAGACAGTGTGACTCCGGACCAGACAAATGACCATTCACAAATGTCAATCTGATGGCCTCTTATTGGCAGTCTGAAATGCGTTCCGATGTTGTAGATTTGAGTCGTGTCTTACGTGTCATCCTCACTTATGTTGTCAAACAGCAGAAGAGGCTGATACAAGTGGATGTTTTTACAGAAACATCTACATAGTAGGGCATGTACAAAGATGTTTTCCAAGAAAAACCTGCCGCCTTGTACAGTAGCGCTGCTTGAAGCACAGGAAGTTGGTTTTTATCCTACATAGCATTCATAATTGAGCAGACCTTTCTCACTGGGGTCATTCTTACATCCCATAGCGTAGCAACATGCATTGCAGTCTGCCACATTCCATTTCGCTACCACCACTGGAGTGGGAGTCATCAAACTCAGACAATTTAATTTTATTCTCATAAAGTCTTTTAATGCAGTTGTGCTTTCTCTGACTGTGAGCATAATCACATTATATTCACATGGGTTTCACCCTACTCATCTTTAGGACAACCAGATCCCAGCAAACCAAATGTGGGACAAAGGGTATGTTTGTGTGGGACAATATGGGACATGTTACTGATGCTGAGGTCCCACATTTCTATTCTGTCCCTTAGCTTGTAACATCTCTGTACTTTGTCCTCTGGTTGATTCAGTAGCACACAATAGATAATAGATAAGCAGTTTCCTAATCTTTATTGAAAAATCTGCATAGCTTGTGAAGTTTCCCCTTTGGGCATAGGATGGCAAAGACGCTGGTGACAGGTTACCCTTCACTTGACCTATGTGTAGTACCTTCCCTGCTTTCTTCATGGCGATTGTAAAAAAAAAAAAAAAGCCAGCAAATAGTCTGTCTTGCAGTGGTTTGACTTTTGAAAACCAGAGGCGATCAAAATGTGGGGCATTGTCTCAATATGTGGGACACAGGACAAGGGATAAAAATGTGTGCAGACCCACATAAAGTGGGACACCTTGTCACCCTACTCACATTACTGCCATGATTGTTTGGTTGGTGCAGATGTAAATGTAGATGGCATTAACTACTGTGAGCTAGTATCTCTAGAAAGGTAGGAAAATAAACCACAGTCTGTTTCTATAGAAATAACTTACAAATCATCCATTGAACTCTTTGTTCCTACAATTTTGTAAACTTGGAGAATACTGTACAATTATCTCATTATTGTACAATAATCTCTGACTACCTGTCATCACTATTTTAACAATATCAGACAAAGAACTAAACTTAACATAAACATCAAAACAGGGACTTGTTTCAGAAAGCAGGTTGAGTGAAAACTCTTGAGTTTGTTAAGCCTAAGATGGGGGCAACTCTGGGTTTTCTGTCTCCGAAAGAGAGAGAGAGCCAACTCTTAAACCTAACCTGCTCGCTGACAGGTTTTCTTCAACAAACTGAGTTTCTGTCTGACTCCTCCCCTCCTGCAGAGCCTGAAGGAGCTGTCTGACACACCGTCTCGTTCCCTCATTCGTACAGTTGCGTAGGTTTCGATATGTGCTTTAATATTGGAATTCATTAATTTGCATGAAATCCTGATTAGATATTAGTTCTTAATAGGAGCTCCACTGATGATGGCTTTCATGCACACACTTAGCTCAGTGTGAACATACTCAGAGTTGACTGAACTAATTCTGGTCACTTGTTATGGAACCAAAAATTCAGAGGTTCCCTTCTCAGGCTGAGTCAGCTCAGTTCAGGACATCCCCATGCTGGATTTAAAGGGGTCTTCACACAGCATGTCCACAACGTAGTTCTCAGTCTCTGAAGCTGGAAACGATGTTAGCTAGCTAGCTTTTTTGTGCTTTTTTAAAGCTATAGCAGTGTCTTCACATACAGATGCTGCGGCCAGTAGCTTCTGCAGATTTTGCTGCTTTTCTCCTTTTATTGCCATGGTTTGGGTTTTTTCATTGTCACTTCCTGTTTTATTTTGGTGCATCTTCCCTTGTGTGTCTTTGTCATTTTTACTTCCTGTCTTTGTCTGATTTCCCGCTCTTTTTGATCACCGATTATATTCACCTGTTCTTGACTGCCCTCACCTGTGTCTTGTTATCCTCCCTCTCCCTAGTGCAGTGCTTCTCAATCCTGGTCCTCAGGCCCCCTGCCCTGCATGTTTTAGGTGTTTCCCTGCTCCAAACACCTGATTCAAATGATCAGCTCATCATCAAGCCTCCACAGAAGCTGATAATGACTGATCATTTGAATCAGATGTGTTGTAGCAGGGAAACATCTAAAACATGCAGGGCAGGGGGCCTGAGGACCAGGATTGAGAACACTGCCCTAGTGTATTTAATCCTTTGTCTTTTCCTCCTTAGTTGCTGGTTCGTACTTGTCTTTTGTCAATGTTTCTTGTTTGGTTTCTCTTCCCTGGACTTTGATTTTTGCATTTCCTGGATTTTTGGTTGCCTTTTATTCACCTTTGCCTTCCCAGTAAGTTTTTTTGTGTTTGGTTTTTCCCTGCCTTATTGAAGACTCTCCCTGCCTTAGTTGTTGTAAGCTTTTTGTACCTTTTTGTTACATATTAAAATTCACTAAACTGCTCCACTCTGTCTCTGTCTGCATTTGGGTCCAAACCTGAAAACCCCCGTAAAATGTGACATTTATCTCTTTATTTTTTCAGCGTTACTGCTGAAACACGGATCACCTATGACAGAAATACATTCGTAGTCACTGGAAAATTAACCGTGAGGTTTGGATTAAAGAGCAGCAGACCTTGAGACAATGAAAAACGCAGTTGCCATCTTTCAACCACAGTGTCAGATCACCCCACAAGAGGTGGAGGAGCGCAGGGATAAGAGCCATGCTAACCCAGCTGGGATTTAAGGTTGCTCCTGGCTAATGCCTGTTCAATGGGACTGAGCTGACAGGACACGACACACAAGACTCCGACAGGACGAGGAGAGGAGGACTCTGTCTTAATATTGATGAGGCTTTGTGCACAAACTCAGTCACTTATTGACAGTGTTTCCAAGGTCTTGAAAGTTTTATGTGAAGATGTCAATCGTATGGTCATCACCATCTTGTTGCTGCTGTTTACATTCAACCAGATTCAAAAAATACACAACAGCGTTATTTAATATAGATAATGTGTAATTTTCTTTTGTTTTTATCCTGTTGTCCTCTAAATTGGTTGCTGCTACTGTGCGTAGCCTGAAGGAACTGCAACTCATTTCACTGTATGACCCTTGTTGTCTAATGATAATAAATGACCTTCACACCTTAAAATAACAGTGGTACCTTTGAAAGAAAAAACACTAACAGCAATTTGCAGGAAGGAAACACCGCTGTCACCAACGTTAGCAAGAGGCTTTGGTTCTAACTCGGCAGCTTAATAAAAATAATAAAGGGGCATGGAGACAGTTCAGTGAACAGCTGGAACAATTTGTTTTTATTTTCTCTCTCACATGTCAAAAACAGAACTTTGCCAACAACCCTGTCTTACGGCAACTTTGAGGGGACACACTACCATACTATACAGAAGGCTTTTGGATCAATGGTAGTGGGCTAAGTGGTCGATGACTGTCAGCCATCATTGATGAATGATGGCATCGCCATCATGAGTTGAATCCACGATGCTTTTCTGGACCTTGTCAAGGAGCTCTCTTTAATCATACCACAGTGATGAATGAACAGCCTTTTCAGTTGGCCTGAATTGAAAATACCCTTAGTCAGATGTGCTTTTAGGCAAAGATGGACAAAGACATTCTTTGTCCAACCACTGCTATTTTCTGTGAACTCTGTTGCAAGGCACCAACAGAAATAGGAAAAAATATTTTGTAATGCGAGAATAGCATTTTACACGTTGTGACAGCCATGATATTAATATGACGTAAACTTTAACCTCAAAAGCATATGATTTTGTTTTCATCAGAATACAGTAAAACCTTTGAGAAACTCTTTGTGTAAACTGTGCCCTGTGATAAAAAAGTGTGACTTTGGTTATCGTTATGTCCTTAAGACATTGTAAAATCAATTATGTGCGTTTAGAAATGGAACAGACCTTTTTCACAGCGGCCGTTTTGACATGAAATAGTACGATCAATGATGCTAATTAAGGTTCTGTTCCATGCAGTGTGTTTATCCTATAACTATTTCACATAGATATGGACAAAGGTCTTCTCAGACTTTTTCCTAGTCTTTTTGAGGACTTCAACAGCATGTATGTATACGAAAAAAAAAAGGATTCAAATTCCAAATAATTCAAAAATGTTTTTGTTAATGGTCTCATACTGTGCATATGTTGTGTGTATGGGGGGCAGGGAGCAGTGGGGATCGTGGGAAATGTGGCCTTCAGTTTCCAGAAACAGAAATGCTGGTTTGCCACTGTAGAATAATTCAACAATGTTGAATTATACAACAAATCTATTTATGACTGGCTCATTATACATATTGATTATGTCTAGAAGGGACGTCTTTCAGTTTGTGAAACTCTTGCAAGATTTGTAGTTTCCTCATTGCGCATGTTGGACAAACAAATTATGTTTTATAATGTGGGTGGTTAAGATCTGGGTAGGTTTAGGGACAGAAAAAACTTGGTTGGTGATAGGGAAAGGTCATGTTTTGGGTTAAAATTATAACTTTCTTCTTTCATAAGTCTGAGGTACTCTTGTGGTTACAACTAAATTACAAAAATGTATTTAACAGTATATAGATGTTTAATAAAACCAAACCTACTGTTTGATAATTGTTTATCTCTTTTTTTCCAGTCATCCAGTTTGGTTTTGTCTCTCTGTTCGTGGCTTCATTCCCGCTCGCTCCTCTCTTTGCTCTGCTCAACAACGTTATCGAGATCAGACTGGATGCCAAGAAGTTTGTTACGGAGCTACGCAGGCCGGTCGCCGTACGTGCTAAAGACATTGGTAAGCTGATGTGACACAACTCCAATACAACCAGGGTTCTGAACTAAAATATCAGATTTGGCAGTGGATGGGTTTTTATATGGTTTTGTAGATACTAACACTTTAACAGCCAGTACAGCTTGGATTGGATTTGATCTGTTACTGGCTCATAGATGATGTAATACATCTAAACCTTCATTTATATGCCAAAGCCCTAAAACTAACAAGTATTTAATATTTCCTCCATAACTTCCTTCGTGTGAGAGTGGAAACACTTGTAAGGCGTCATTTCACATTAAAAACTCTGCACTGAAACCAGACTAAATTCTTTCAGGTTTTGCAGCACCTTCAGGCAGTCAGGTAGGTTTCACTGACACCCCTCAGCAGCTCACCATGGTCATGTGTTGCTGTCGGCAGTAAGGTTTTATCTCTTCAGTGTTATCTTTTTAGCAGAAAATCAACTTTAATATCAACTTGACCTCAATATATTCTTGGCTAAAGGGCTTTACGAAGCTCAAAGGTCATACCGTAATTCACTTGAAGGATAACATGTTCCTGTATGGGTTTAAAAAAATTATCATCTGGGTGATGTCAAGAAATAGCAATGTTGGTCAGTCTGTCAACCCATCCACCAACTTTGGCCCAGACTGAAACAACTCAAAAACTACTGGTTGGATTGACAACCAAAAAGTTTGATTCAGACATTCATATCCCCCTCAGAATGAAAATTACTTTGGTAATGACTTCTCATCGAGGGCCGCCATCAGGCCAACATTTCAATTTAATTTGATTTATGACCAAATACTTGAAAAACTACTGACATTCACACGAACCTCAGCTGTACTTTGTGTTCAGAGCTATTTAAGTGTAAATACAGCCCCACAGAACCACTACTAGCTTGACTAGCTAGCTTGACTCAGTGACTCTGTCACATTTCTTCCATGCTCCACAAAAGTTGACAGTTTTTAGGGTTTCACTACATAGCATCATCAAGTGATATTATTTAAAGGACCAGTGTGCAGGATTTAGTGGCATCTAGCAGTGCGCTAGCAGATTGCAAACACCTTGTCTCACCCTCCACCCTGTCTGACAGATGTCTAATATAGAAAGTTGACAGGAAATGCTGCTGAAGATACACTTTGACGAGTCAAAATTGCGTTGTATTTTTTTGTCAATTGCATACACACTCAATAAAGACTGGACTTCACTGTCAGTCTATTTGTCCGTATTTTGTGTTTGAGTAAAAATGGCAGTTGCTGTCGCTGCACTGGCTCGTGTTGACCAGTCAAAGCACACTCATGTCTGGACTAATCACCTTTATAACTGAACTGAATTAAATTCACTAGCTATCAGAGCTACCATTTTGTCTCTGCGCTTAATACAGATTTTTGTTTTCGTCTCCTAACCCTCATCACTTGAACCATTCTCTCTTGCTCTTCTTTCTACAGGTATATGGTACAACATCCTGAGTGGAATGGGAAAATTCTCTGTCATTATAAATGTAAGTATTAATGCAATGTCCTGCTTTTCACTATCTGCACTGAATTAGTGATTAAAGCAGTTATACTAAAGAATAAACATATAGAAACAGGTTTCTGTAGTAGGACCCCCACATAATGTTGGTGTTTTAAAGCTACTATAAGAAACTAACAAATGTGTTAATTTTGGAGGCCCTTATGGTCAAAAACGGTAGTGTTTCCACCGTAATAACCACAAAATATAATGTCAAAAATAAAATATCTAAACAAAAATTTAATCCAGCGTCTTTTTAATCGGCTAACGTACTACTCACTGTAACTTTGGCTTGTTTCATCTTATTTCACAGAGAAATTGACATGGTGGCAGGCATTATGATTAACCATATAGAAACAGCCAATCTTCTTGCTGATGGCCTTGTTAACACACATCAGGACAACTATAGATTGACAGGAAATCGGGTAGAAGCCGGGAAAGACATGCACCAAGTGGCACTAAGTCAGCACTAATTTAATTTTGAGGCATTAGTGTAATTAGTGTAAATAAATATGATAGATCTGAGGTAAATCAGCTTGATTTTTATGACAAACAGAAAAAGATTAAAGGCACTGTACTCAGCATCTTGAGACACTTGTATAATATATACTGTGGCTGTGGGGGAGCTTTATTATGTCTGATAATGCTGTACAGTATAACTTTTGTTCCTGTACGTGTTAACATTCTTCATATTCGCGTGAGTTACATTGTTACACACTGTAAATGACAGATGTAGAAAATACAAATTAAATGTATAAAATTTAAAGCTTTCATTTCACTTTGACTTATTTGAACTAGCGATGAGCTACATTTCAAAATTATTACATTGTGTCAAGTCACAATATTCAGTGTTAATGGAAGAATCTCAGTGCATTAACCTTAAAGACATCACAGACAGGAGCAGATGTCAAAGGTTAACAACGATTGCATAATACAGCAGAGCTTTGCCACTGACCTTGAACGTCTCTGCTGGAACATTTCAGCACATAATCCAGCTTTGATCAGGTCTGTTGTGTGTGTGTGTTCAGTGATAACCATTAATATTGAGTACAGATAAAACCTCTCTATTTTCTCTGAGATGTCACCCATCATTACCTTGTAAGATCCCAGAATTATGTCTGAAACACCTGAACACGGTGATCCCTGGGTAGGTCAAGGTGTGTTTGTGT
This sequence comes from Lutjanus argentimaculatus, assembly GCA_034769285.1. Lineage (NCBI taxonomy): Eukaryota > Metazoa > Chordata > Actinopteri > Lutjaniformes > Lutjanidae > Lutjanus > Lutjanus argentimaculatus. The sequence continues at coordinate 14,940,339 of JAWZSL010000020.1, read as the reverse complement.
GTATGTGGAATCAGGAAAGTTCTGGTCAGGATTTGTCGTTGGCTAGCTAACTAAATCCTATTCCGTTTACTTTTAATACTAAACAGATTTGTGGAGGATTCAGAAAAACAAGCAGCAGGAGTTTTTATTTATTCTAGAGCTACGGGGCATTCGACACACATATACACGCTTAATCTGCCCCAGGAGTTTCAAAACAATGGAAAACTGGGAGCAGAATTTCTCTTTTTGTGCATGTATCTTGCATCTATTAGTCATACAGACTTTATTTGAGCTTACTAAATGAAGACATTTCAATGCATTACTAAAATGTCTCTAAAATATGTAGTTTACTCAGCCTGTTTTCTTTAACATCTGAAAATAAAAGTTAAGGAAGAGATTTGACACTTCACAAATTTTGCAGCTTGTCCCTTGGTGTGTTTTTTTTAAATAATGCGAATGAAGAAGATCAAGAAGAAGAAGTAAGTTAGAAGAAGTATTTCACTTTCTCTGTCTGTCTCTTTCTCTTCGTAGGCCTTTGTGATCTCCTTCACGTCAGACTTCATCCCCCGGCTTGTCTACCAGTACATGTTCAGTCAGACGGGTACCATGCATGGCTTCATTGACCACACACTCTCCTACTTCAACGTGTCTAATTTTAAACCTGGCACGGCACCACAGAGCTCAGAGCACGGAGACATCACCATGTGCCGGTAAAAACACACACGCAACATGCATGCACACTTAGAAGTTACAGATGTTGGAAACAATGCTTCAGTCATAATTTGTATTTGCATTGTTAAATGCAATTACTGGTGTTTTAGAAAAGCAATATTTCCACCAACTTATTCAGCATTCAGAAAAAGCCAACTGGTCAGTACCTATTCATACACTTATACATGCACACACACACACACACACACACACACACACACTTTTTCTGTTTTTTAATTTTTCCTCTTACTGCCAGCAGAGTTCTTAGTGAGTCTTCAACTAAACAGTCAGGTCAGTTCATCTATTTTTAAATCACAGCAATTTAGCGTCTAATGGGATTTTGTCTGTGTGGATAAAACAGCATTATTCTGTCTTGTCATGGCTTATAACTTCGATCCTAACAAATGGCCTTTTCTGCATCTAGTGAATTTCCTAATCAAGTTTGAGTCAGAGATGGGGTGGAGTTGATGATTTCTCAGTGATTTTCCTTACTTAACTAGGAAGTAGGGGGCGTTTTTTTTAATAAGGCTGTTGAGCCCTAGTTACTGTTACAGTAGTTACTGTGGTTTGCAGGTGAAGGAAAAGAGAGCTTTCCGTTGACATCTTGGTACCCACCACCACCATCAAATTATTTTTTTTCTTTTAACCTCCAATATGTTGTCCTCTAGGTGAATGTTAGAACTACGCAATAAGTACTCAGAAACAGTTTGTGGTTGGAGATTCAGATGGACTTTAAGACTGACATGCATACCTTCCTACCATTAACATTCATATTTATATGCATTTCATTCAATTTGACAGAAGGATGTCTGTGTTTCATCTGTGGTTCATGGAGCTGATGTCCATCTCCAACACAATTTTCTGATTTCCTTCAAAACTTCATATTGAGAAACCTGCAGAAGGGCAGGTCCATTATTTATTTATCTATTTATTGAAGTATTTATATCATTCTGTAGCTTCCGGGTAGTGTTCCTTATGTATTAAAATTCAAAAATCAAATTTGAGAAACCCAGAAAACAACACACACGGAATAGCCCTTTACAGGCATAGCTGGCTTTATATCCAAAATGCTCAATTAAAATGAGTGCAGTTAGTATTGAAACATCAGCATTTGATACATATAATAATCTGCATAAAGGAGCATATTTATTTTATATATGTTTTATATTCAGTGACATGTATATACACTAGGAGTGACACATTATTTGAATGATTTTCAATTGTTTGAGCCTCCAAAGATAAAGTGGGGAACAGTGGACAAACTTGTGTAGTGGACCTGGGTTAAGGTAGACCTATAAAGCTAGGTAGGTTGTACATATACTGTACAAGCGATAGAGAATAAATTATTTGCGCAATGTATGATTTTTTGACACATGCAGGAAGAAGTGTTTTTTTCTTTAATAAAGATTGTTGAACACTATGTATCTACTGATGTTAAGGAAGGAACAGAACTACTACCGTCTTGGTCCCCACCAAAAGATACAATACAAAACTTTTTCTCATAACCTCAAAAAGTGGTGAACAGCCAGTGAATGTGAGAATTATGCAACAAGTATCAAAGTAAGGTTGGAGATGTAGATGGGGTTAAGACTGAAATGCATACCTTCAAACAAACCGTAATAAGGCACTTTGCTTCCTGAGACAACAAGAACAAATGTGACAGATATTGTCACAACACCAGCGAAGCAGTGCTATTAGCCCCAAAAGACAGTGCACTATTGTATCTTCTATGCATTTTCACGCATTCCAGTGGCAAGCGTCTCTTTCATAATATCAGTATAAAGCGCTGTAGAGGAAAAGGTCAGGGCCGTCGCCCACAGAGGCCAACCTGCTGTTACATAAGACGGCAAAGAATGACAACGCAAGAATACAGTCTTTGTGTCAATGTGGTGTGGTACGTCACATCTCAGACACGACGAACTACTGTAACCGTTGAACGCTTATAGGCGTGAAGTCGGCTGAAAGATGTTCGAAGAAGGATGTCTGTATCTGCAGTGTGTGCAGTGCTGTATAGTGTATGCACAGACTGTATCTAGGCAATGTACTGGTGGCTTATGATGTGGTCAACGCCTCCGGGCTCAAGGCAAATGATTCAACTGTGATTCGAAGCATGTCAGACGTTCCAGACAGTCCCTCTTTCTTTTTGACCCGGTTAATTTGGTGACTCTAGTTTTATGGATGAATATATGCAGGAGGGAGGAAAAGAGGTCAAGAATTGATAAATGGATGGATGATGGTGTCAAAGAGGGAACAGAAGTATGAAGGATAAAATTGTGACAGATGATAAGATAAAGCTAGGGATAGGAAGGCATGGAACAATGTAGAAGTAAGACATAGGAAGGCGAGGATGAGAAGAGGCAGTGGTTTGAATGGATGGATAAATAGATGGATGGTGTGATAGAGGCCAACCACAAAGGTATTAAATCTTTAATTACACTTAAAAACAGCAATGTGAGGAACTTGAAGACGGTTTCTGCATCAGTGGGCAGAGCATCACTGTACATCTCTGCAGTCATGTTTTCTCTACTGTATTCCCAGCACTAAATGAGTGCTAAATAAAAACGTGGGTAAACTGAACTCTGTCTAGTGGTTTAAAATTTAGAATACTTGCAAATGTCAGGAAAACTTTGTTTCCAACTACTTCCAAAGAATTACTTTTTACTTTTACTTTTCTCAGTCAGAAGTGTAAGTTAACCAGTGTTTATGGGAAAACTGGATGTTGTATTAGCAAATAGTAGATGTACAGTAGGAACTAAAGGATTTCCACAAAATAATACAGTAAATGGATTTGCATTTATATAGCGCCATTCTAGTCTATCAGCTACTCAAAGGGCTTAACAACAAAACAATAACAAAATGGTGCAGATGCAGGCTATATATTATGTGAATGATAGTCTAGCTACCGTTAGCTAACATTAGCCAGCTAAAACCACAATATCACAATGTATTTCACATGCATAGTGATACTAGCTTTGACTTTGGACTTTGTTTTGACTCTGTGTTGTGGTGGCACATTTCTAGTGCACAGCGCATTTCTAAGCTAACATCAGCTATTGTCGCACACTGATAGCACTCTGGGGGAGCAGATGAGAAGGAGCGCTGAGTCTTCATAAAACTCAGTCCACAGGGTGTTATGCAACTGAGAAAGTCAGGGAAGGTTTCATTAAAACTTTAAAGTTATGTTACAATCCTTTCGCACATTCGCAATATAAAGTGATTAATATGTGTAAATGGCTTCATATTCTTACTTATATATTATTCAGGTCCAAGCCCCTGCTGAGGTTTTGCTACTTAACGAACATTAAAGCCCCAACTGTCATCTGTCTGACTTAGGAACTCCATATGGGGTTGGCAGGAAGAAAGGCAATTCAGCAATCCTGACGTGTCCTGATTTCAATTAATTTTAAATCAAATCATATTTAGCGCAGAGCTTTACAGTGATTTACAGAAAACAAAGAACACACACAACACAAACAGATTAAATAGGGATAATAAAAACAAGAAACAAGCTAACCACAAATGTTTGACATCAGCGCTTTATATGCTGCAAATGATTGTGTCATCCTGGACAATTTTTGGAAGACTTTGAGAAGTATAATGACAGGGCTTTGAGGCTCCAATCTGGTTCATGTCAAGGCAGAGCAAGTTCCCTGAGCTGATGTGAAGTTGGCAGTGGTTACACTCTTATCACCAGGGAGTCAAGTGAGGGCCAAGAAGTTATACTATCTCTCACGGGGATACATTGTCTGGACTCCATATTTGTACCAAATTTAAAGGAAATGCGTTCAGTAAATATCAAGTAATTACACTAAAAGCCCAAAATGTCAACCCCGTGGTGACGCTTGAGGTCCCCTCAGGGGAGCCATAAATGTTTGTATGAAATTTTGTGGCAATTCATTTAACAGTTGTTTAGATATTTCAGTCTGGACCACAGTGGTGAACTAAGCGTAATTGCCATCCCCTAGAGCCACGCTGCTATCATGGCTAACAAACTGGAAAAAATCAGGTTAACACATTTGCTGGACTGGAGCACTAAGACATTTTAGATACATAACTCATTAGTGACAGTGGAATCAGTGTTGAACAATACATTGCTCATGACTAATTCTGTGGGTTTTTCATGGGACATCAGAGTCAGAAATGTGTCATCCCCAAACACTGCAATTGAGATGACAAGAGCTTGAACATCAGCATCTGTCAGGCAGCTGTGGTTTTGTTTGGCTGCACATGTACGCCACATATTTCTAAATGAGGAGCTGTAAGGTTACTGTACTGATATCAAAAATACATTTGTTTCCCCTCTGGCCTGCAGGGTTGTTTATCCATCTAGTTTTGGTGTGCGTTGGTGGATTGTAGTGATATTGGCCGTAGAGATGTCTCTTGAACATAATGGAACTAGATAGCACTCAGCTTGTGATGCTCAAAGTGCCAAAAAATACACTGAATAACTCAACAGCAACGTCTCTTTCCAGAGGTCATGACGCCATTAATGTTTCCATGCCGCAATGTCATGAGCATGAGCCTCTCGTCTATGAGTAGCTGCAGGCTTCATTTGAGGGTTGGGTGATATCAACCGAATTGGTATGTGACATGTCAGAGTTTAGTAAGATAAAAATAAGCGGGACATGGAGACATGACAGCAGTGCAATGACCAGCAGAAGCAGCTTCTTTTTATTTTCTCTCCCAAATGTCAAAAATGGAACTTTGCCAACAACCCCTGCCTTATGGCAACTCTGAGGGGACAAACTACCTCAAATACAGACCGTTTTTCACTCTATAGGTTGCTTCATTTGTCAGCTGGTTGGCCAGTCAGTCGGTCAGTCGGCCCACAAAAATCCCCCAAGCTTGCTGGCCTCAGGTGTGTGCTTGTGTTAATGCCAATTGTCTAACAGGTACAATGGTAATGGAAGTGGCCTATCCTCAAAGATGCATAACTTCCAAAGAGATTGTTCATGAGCCAAAGAACAGGTGATTAACTGTTTATTCCAATTAGCAAAAAGGGGGCGTGGCCCAACTAATAAACCATTTGTCAGAGACTCCTGTGGGAGGTATCATTGCATCCAGCAGAGTTCCTTTTTAATGAGTGACTTATGCCCTGCCCCGTGTACTCTAACCAGCAGATATTGCTGTTGAGTTTTTCAAATGTTTTTTTTTTTGGTGTTTTGAGCACCACAAGCCAAGTGCCATCTAGTTCTATTATATTTGAGAGAAGGCAGACATGTCTGTGGCCAGTATCGCCAAGATTTAGCTATTCACACCAAAACAAGCAATACAGACCAAAGGAAAATCTGTATTTCTGATTTTGGGTGAACTGTCCTTATATGTGATTTTAATTTAATTTTCCTCCAAATTGAAAATCTTACATGACAGATGGAGCAGCGTGGTTAGTGGCTCTTTATCTGAGAAAGACTAATCTGGAACATGTTGGGTGGAAATCTTAGACTTAAGTGTTTTTCTCTTCTTGTTCCTCTGTCTGTACCCCAGTCAGGGGGAAGTAATGAACCACAGAAGGATGGACGTGTTTTTGGATGAGAGTAAGCAGGGTGCCGGACCTGTTGTCACTGTTCTTTGCACTTAACAATTCTGGGAAAAGGGGGACGGAGAGCGAAATGACGGGGGACAGAACAAAACGGTGGGAAAGAAAAAAAGAGACATTAAGTTTGAAACACACATGTACTTGCTCATAACAGATAGCGACATTTTTAGGTCATTTGTCCCTACTGTAACGTTACCTGACAGCAACCATGTTCTGTGATGAGGGATCAGTTTGTGTTTGCGTGATTTAAGGATGGGAATGGTCTGACCCTTGTTTGTCTGTAAATTTATTCCTGGATCCCAGGAGGCATTGTAGCAGCAGGAACTCTCAGTAACACACACACACACACACACACACACACACACACACACACACACAACACCCACACACATAAACTCACACACTCACAGTCTCTCACATACTAAACATAATCTCATTGAGAGGTCTTATGAAAGAATATTGAGTTAGATGCTCCAGTTGCTGCACCGCACTGCTATTATAACCAAACATGGAGCGTCTAGAAAACACACACACACACACACACACACACACACACACACAGTGGGGAAATGTTCTTGGATAATGGTTATTTTAAATTTAATTCTACCCAGAAAAGTGAAGTTCAATTGAGCATGGTAGGATGGGAATTAAACTTGTTATACAGTTAAGTTCACGTTGGAAGTCGGTCCACGATAAACTACAGTAAAATATTTGCAAGCCAATGAGAGAAAGATGAATAGATCAAAGAAAAAACAGAGGGAGAGAAGAGTTGACTCTCACAGGCAGCATTCCTCACTCATGACTGTATAAGGACAAGGAATCAGACACCATAAGACCCTGCTAACACACACACACAATGCACACACACACACACATTTCGCCCTTCCTCTCTATTATTTCTATACTAGTCAAGTACTTAGTGAGACAGCTCAATCAGGTCATTTCATCTATTTTGGCTTCAGAGGATTTTTTTTTTTATGACAGAGTGTGTGTGGATGTCATTGTCTCAATTTAAAACTGAGCCATCATGTTAAACTGCTGTGTGTTCACTGCAGTGAGTTTAGAGTTTCCTGCATTCCTTTTCTATTCCTATGAATTTTAAAGCTCATATCAAGCTGGGAGATACTTTAATTCAGTTTTAAAGGTGCAATATGTAAGACATGACTAGAATTTTAATTTAAAATGTTTAAGAAGTGAACCAACATTATTGACAAAATATGACAAAGTAACAGCAACGTCACATTAAAGAGGTCTACGTATTGTGTTGCAGATATATCTACTGAAGTTAGCATGCTAACCTGCTAGCCCCAGCCCGTACTGTCTAGTAATGATGTCCAACCCCCCTGTGGTTTCAGCTGGAGGATGTATGAGGACGGTGAGGTTGGTACGGTAACAAGCTCTTAGCTTTTATAGTCTAATATATAAACAAAATAAACCCACAAAATGTAAAGAAAGGAATTATTCTTATGCCTTCTCTTCATAATAGACCATATACGTTTTGCTTTTTCTCTCTTTTGCCGAACTAGCTTACCTGTTAAACACACTTTAAACTCGACGAAAACAAATAAACTCACCAAAAAGTCCTTCCACTGTTAAACAATTATTACCTCTGGTTTGTTGAAAATAAATCCTTAATCAACTGTATTAGATGTGAAAATATTCTGCCTCCCTGCTGCCTCTCTGATGGCCGACCTCCCTCTCGCTCCTCTCTGATTCAAGCCCGTCCTGTCCCTGCCTGTCGTCTTTGTCCCTCCCGGAGTCAGAGTCCTGGTCAGAGCCACTGTAAACCACCTCAGTACAGTATTCCCTGCCGTCAAGCTGGTCTCCACTGATCTCGGAGGCTGTGTTTGCTCCCAGTCCAGCTGGATTCACTTAGAGGCTGGTTGCCCACTGTCAGCACAAAAACTTTCCCAGTGTTCTGAGCTGCAGGTCTGGCCAGACTCAAGTCAACCAAGGGCCCCTAGCTACAGGGCTAGCAGGCTAGCTACAGTCAAAGATAATTACAGGAGAGAGTATAGTGAGCAGCAGTTAGCAGCTCTTCTGCTGATATGACGTATTGCCCCTTTAAGCTCAGCTGTACAAAAACAAACCTAAAATTATACTTGTCATTTTACCAGCTCTCGTAGGTGGAGGAGGCTTGCTTTGGTTTGTCTGACAGGCCTTTTTCACAGCACACATTTTGACACATTTTGACTAGTCATAGAAGGAAAAGCACATGTGTTACTAATAACATTACTAATGGCTCTGTTTTATTTAAGTGTGGCAGTAAATCATGACAATATGTTAGTAGGCCAGCATGAACAATACCAGGAACCTGAAACCAGGAGTTAAGTTGGGATTTGTTATGAGTGGGAGCTCTGTGGTCTCAGAGTTGCCATGGGTGAATATGTGTGTGCATAGATTACAAAATCTGATAGATACTATCTGTTGGCAGTGCACAAAACTACAGCTGATGACAAGAAAATCTTTTTGTGTGCTCACCTCTTTTTCTTTTAATGTTTTTTTCATTTATTTCACTTTTTTCACTTCCCACACTAGTAGGTCAGAAATCTACTTGCCCAAAGTAGATTTTCACTTAACATAAAAAAATGTTTTTATTTATTAGCAGTTACCTAATATGAATGTGGCAAGTGGGTGGTGCTATTAGGTGGAAGTATTACCTTATTAAATCCCCAAGAAGCCTGACAACAGGCATGGGAATTTCACCCAAGGAATTATATTACATTTGACAGTACCAATACCAGAGAAGGCATTCAGGTTTGTTATATGAAAGAAGCACAGGAGACAGGGAAATCAGCAAAACTCATTACGCCATTCACAAACAACATACTCGAATCAACAACCTAAAGTACTAATTTAATTTAATCTACTTTGCTATCCACCTATCTCTTGGCCATCTGTGCTGTCTGACTTGCTTTAAAAGAAACTCAGTGGAAGTTCTGATGTTTCCAAGTTCTTACATCAGCTCATTTAGACCTGCATTCTCTACAGCTACAAAGAAAACTTATTTTAATCTTTGTTTGAATTATAAAGAATGAGTAAAAAAGAGTAAAAATATATACATTGTTGAAGATGTGCAAAATTAAGCACCCCCTTATGATAGAGCTGGTCCTAACCTCCCTGGGGCCCTATGCAAAATTCTGCTTCTGTGGATATCTTTTCCCAAGATCTAGTTGATATGTTGCCTCTCTATAATACGTAATAAATAACTGTCACTGTCATTCTTTGTCCACACAAAGTCACAGACCACAACCATGGAAGTGGCTGTCAAGCAAGTAGGACACAAACAGACCAAGAGGTGCACTGCACAGCTAACGTTAGGTTAGAAAGACAGACGGACTAGAGAGAGATGCACATCAACTTAACATTACTGCTTGCTGACATCAAACTTGGAGAGGAGAGAAAACGTTTGCCTCATTTTTGTACTAATTTTTGCCTGTGCAATTGTTACATATGGCTCCTTTAAATATGAAGTTATAGTCAAATGAAGCTAGTTAGCTTAGCTTAGCATAATGACTGGAAACAGTAGGCCTGGCTCTGTACAAAAGTAAGAAAGTCTGTTTATGAGCACTCACTAAAGCTCACTTCGACATCAACAACAAGGTGACAACAAAACTTCAGAAAGTCCCTGCTCCCAGCCAAGAAATAGTCCAACACATGACCCCCCCTTAAGCTACATCATTTGCCCTTGTGTGGTACAGAAGTGTGATAGTGAAAAATGGTAGAAAATAAGAGCAGGAGCATATTAGTCCGCTAATTCTAAATTTCAGAGAAGCAACACCTTTAGCCTTCTCGCTACATTTATACCAAATTTTTGTTTGGCTGCGGCCCCAAGACTTCATTAAAAATCTCAGTTTATTTAAAATGGAAGTCATATAAAACAAGAAAAAATATATCACAGCACTGTACAACCAATTGTTTTTTAATTGTTCTTTTGCAGAGAAAATCTGTGGCAGCAAGAGTTTGGTTTTGGGGCAGACTGACAAACACACATATATAAAGCAGTGCAGATAGATTGTTGATCTCCTATTTCTGTGTTCCCAGACAGTTACTTAACTGGGGTCAATAGTACTTTAGACCTCGATGACCTTGCATGATATGTGTCTCTTCATGGCTTTTTCATGTTGAACATGCAGTAAAAACGATAAGCAGGCAGCTTACAGTGGAAAGATTTACGTTCCTAGTCTCCCTACTGTGCGCTCGATGCATTCAGTGGCTCATCAACGTGTCATGGCTTAATCTCCTCTTCTTCCATGTTTGGCACAAAATTTTTTTATCTTGATCCTCTTGATTTTCTGTCTGTTTTTTGGACCGTGCAGTTTCCTGTTACTACTGTGCTTGATTTTGACTCTGTCTTATCTCAGTCATAATGTCCCAAATGCAGTAATTTGACCTAATGCTGGCTGGAAGATGGCTCTGTCGACAGCATAGCCACAACTCCACATAATGCTGATCTTTGTCATAAATCTCTATCTCTCTTAAATCTTCTGTACATTCAGTGGTTTGGGAGGATGCATTCTTCTGCCTAAAGATGTTCTCTAGATAACAATGAGATTGATTGTCTCCCCACTCTTGCCTTGAAAGGCATTGCTATATGTTGGACTGTGCATCCCACAGGAAACGGCTGACTTTGTGAAAATGGAGCCCAAAAGTACTGTAGCATGAAGCTTTCCTTCACAAAACTCCTCCCTTCAGCTTAAAGTCATATATAGAAGAATATAGTGACTATAACATATCTGATGAGGGTTGGTTCTGAAATTTTACATTCCCACCTGCAGTTTGATCCCTCACAGTTTCAAATGTGTACATTTAAAGACCTTTAAAGTAAAAAAAAAAAGCTTCTCCTGTTTTTCAATTTTAAAACAGTGGTGCAGTGTTACAATTCCAGCTGCTGCTGCTTTAAAACATCACCTTGAGGTGTTTCTGCTCTGATTAGTTATCTTTGTCCTCAAAACAATCTGATATGTGTTGACATCTGGCCACCATTGTTGAGAAAAAGCTCTCTCAGATGACGGAAGAAATTAAACGCGCTTCAACCAACTCTCGAGGAAGTGCAGGGCTGTCTGGGACTCTTAATGCAGGGTAATCTTGCAGAGACGTGGAAAATTAAGTCCAAAGTATACTAGAGCACACAGACTGGAGTCAACAAACTTTATTCAATGATGAATATTTCAAGTTGATACTTAGTTGATTGAATAAAAAGAAGCTCAAACAATCAGTATATTAATATGCAAACAAATTAAATTAAAATTACAACTCGTTAAAAGCATGTACATGAAGCCTGCTTTGGTGGCGCCCTGCGCACCTGCTTCTTCAAGGTGATGAGACCTGACTTTCTGATCGGTTTATTCAATGTTCAACTTAAAACACACTCATGAATTAATCAAAGCACTTGTGCACAGCCGCTAGGTGTATCCCGCTGTATGCCAGGAGCGCAGGGGTGGGACAGGGCAAGATGTGACATTTGGATTTAACGTGAGTCAATATTAGTACAGACATTAATCGGTAATTATCTTAAAAGTCTGAGTTTTGGTACCCAACCCTAATACAGACAGCTCAGACTAAGTTTTTTTTACTAGTCTACATCTGGCGACTCGTGTCACAGGGGTGCGCAACAAAAGTGGTAAAACTCACATTAGTTTATTCAAACATTGAAATTTTTGTCTGCAATAGTAAAATTGCTTGTAAATGTAGCTTGGTGTAAGGCCAGAAATATAGCCTATTAAGGACAAAAACCCAGCTGATTCAGCACCATGGACAGAGCTACTAAATCAAAACTAACAACTGCAGGGAGAGTGTGTAGTTTTGGAGCCATGGGCATTCTGAACAATGGGCGTTTGTTTTCAGGGTAACAGGCTGGAAGACAAATTGGCTTTCAGTCTAATGGGACATTTTTTGGACTATTGGGGTTTCCATATAATAGGCCATCAGAATAATGGACAATCCATGTGTTTTGCTCTGAAGATTTGTGTTTAGAAGAAAATGTAAATAAGATTATAGGTGGAAAATAAAACTGTATTTTTGTTAATATTATTGCTTTTTGCATTGCCTTTGATAAATTGTGACAAATGCATGACAGGTTTTTAACCAGTTACCGACTCAACTTCCCCACCAAACACTAAAGTGAACTCAGCTGGCTGATTTGATTTTGACTGAATCCTTCTGTATTCTTTAACATTTCCCATATGTGAATGACTGACTGCATCCTATAGTTATTTTACAAATCAACCCGAAGCTGAGAATAAAGAGGACAAGACCCTCTTTATGTTATTTGGGAGTGATTGCATCCCACAGGAACCACTTGGTCAAACTTCTCAGTCAACTTGACTCTGTACCAGAAATTGCTGTACACAAATGTATACAATAAGCTTTGAGACCAGATGTTTGTCCAGAAATGCTAATCCACTACATCAGTGATTGTCAAACTGGGGTCCAAGGACCAACAGAGGTCCTCCACAAAAAAGAGGAATACAATATTTTAAGTTTTATCACATTTTTTGGAGTCGGAACAAAAGGAAAGAAATAGCGTTGGCCTTTTTGGTTGATTGTAATTTATAGTGATCCTAGTTTGATCATTGATCGACTATGAAGACTTTTATCTTCAAACCTAAAAATGGAAAAAAAAAAAACAACAACTGAGGGGTCCCTTAAAACAAAATCCTCTCAAACTGGGGGTCTGTGTTCTGATGTTCAACTATTGTGGTTGGGAGGAACCCCTGTACTACATTCTTCTTTCTAATGATTATTTCTTAGAGAGACAGTGAGCAGACAGCCCTCCTCACACTCAACATCATTTTACTTTGTTCTCTGATCATTTCTTGTTGTACTGCAGCCATGGTGCCTGAGTTGTCCGACCACCATGTTCTCATTTTTATGGCCTGTTACATTCTGCTAATGGAACACTTGCACCGAACCTGCAGTCAGCAGCACACAGCTGGCCTTATACATGATAGCAGTCTGCCAGCGAAAAATAAGGAACAAGTTAAGTTCAGTGATGTTGAAGCAATATATTTCTTTAAGGAGACAACAAAGGATAACCAAAATGTGACTGAATCTATACAATGACCTAATTTTTATAAATATACAACCAAAGACAGGCTCAAGAATGTTTTTATTTGTATACATTTGAGCATTACATCCTCCACTCACTCAAGCCTTGAACTGAAAATCAACATTACTCTGGTGACCAGAAGAGATACGCAGCTGTTTCATGCTGTCTCTGTGTGTGTTGTACCGGATGAGACCACATCCTCAACCTGCCCGGTCAAATAAATTCTACAAGAGCTTGTGTTTCATCTGACAAGCCTGCTATAAACAAAACCCATCTTCTTCTCTGTCTTTCTCTTTTAGTCATTCCTTCTGTCATTTCCCCTCTTTCCTCTCATAGATTCTAGCTCTTTATCTACATTTTTTCCTCTCATTCTTCTGTCTGTTCCTTTCACCTCTCTTGCTCTCTTATTCTCCTCTCTCATCTCTTGTGTTTTATTCTTTGTCCTCATTCAAAGCCGTCATCCATTAGCTCAACATCTGGTTCAAATTTTCGGCTGTTTGTTTTGCCAGCACAATAAAGACTGTTTACTACAAAGAAAACAAAAGAAAGGCACCCTAATAAAGTTTGAGTGTGGACACAGGCTGAGTGGAGGGGTAGTATGTCTTAATGAGGCTTGGTCTCTGCCAAAAAAAGATACAGCAGTTTGGGTCACAAGAGGACTGAATGAACAATATTGGAGGAGGAAAGATGTCACCTGTCAGTCAAACAGTGTAGGAGATGCCTTCCCTGGATTATCCATTGGTTATGGTTGTGGTTCTGTACGTGGTGTTCTTTTTCAACCCTGTTATGCTAATGTAAACAACCTACTTGATTCCAAACAAAGAATACCATGACCTGATTGACTGAGAATCTTAACACTCATTTTGAGATTTTTTCCCACATGACTTGAAAAAAAGAAACACACAAAATTGTAGTTTCATTTTTGTCATCCAGACTATGCATGTGTTTTTGTTCTAGGTATAAAGACTACAGGGAACCCCCCTGGTCTCTGGACGCCTACGCATTCTCCAAACAGTACTGGTGCGTCCTGGCGGCAAGACTTGCTTTTGTCATACTGTTCCAGGTATGAGCTCATTGAGTTTGGTTTATAAGGTGATGCTAACTTCAATCAGCACAGATTTCTGACGTCCTGACATTTAAAACTGTTTAAAAAGACAACTTGAAGGTCACTTTGGGAGGTCAGATCTCTGCCAAGACAAACAGTCCAGTCCTCTATGATTATGTAAATCTACAAGTGCAACAAATATGTGTAGATACCTCTCCAAAACGATTAGGAATCTGGCATCATATTTTAAGACAAAACACAGCTGGCTCATATGAATAAAAACTGGATGGATGTTCAATCAACAACAAAGAATGTATGATTGTTAAAGGTAATGGACCGTAAGAAACGATTAGTGTTTCTGCATGTGTTACGCTAATATGTAACATTTCCACATTAAACTGTCTAAAAACAATAGAGATACAGTGCCTATAAAAATATTCACTCCCTTGGATGTTTTCCCCTCTTATTGCGTTTACAGATGGCATTATGGTCAATATAATTTGGCTTTTTTGACAAAAAACAATTACAAAAAAAAAAAAAACACTTTAATGTCAAAATGAAAACAGATTTCTACAAAGTAATGTCAATTAAATAAAAATGTCATGTAAAATCAGTCATTGCATAAATATTCACCCCCTCTAAAGTGACTGACCTAATTCAGCCAATTGGTGCTTGTAGTCTCACAGTGAAATGGAGACCACCTGAGTGCAGTGAATGTGTCTCAAGTGATTGTAGTATAAAAACACATGTGTCTGGAAGGTCCAGTCACTGGTTCATCAGTATTCCTGGCTACAATTACACTACGAAGACAAAAGAACAATCCAAGCAACTCTGAGAAAAGGTTATTGAAAAGTATAAGTCAGGGGATGGATACAAAAAAAGAAAAAACAAGTCAGTGAACATCCCCTGGAGTTCATTAAATCCATCATTAAGGAATGGAAGGAATATGGCACATGTGTAAATGTGCCTAGAGCAGGCCGTCCTCACAAACTAAGTGACCGTGCAAGAAGGAGACTAGTGAGGGAGGCCACCAAGACACCTATGCCTACTTTGAAGGAGTTAAAAGCATCAGCAGTTGAGATGGGAAAGACTCTGCATACAACAACTGTTGCCCAGGGTTTTCACCAGTCAAAGCTTTATGGGAGAGCGGCAAAGAGTAAACCACTGTTGAAGAAAGCTCATTAAATCTCGACCAGAGTTCACCCCAAGGCATGTGGGAGACTCCATGGTCAAGTGGAAGAAGGTTCTTTGGTCCGATGAGACCAAAATGGAGCTTTTTGGCCATCAGACTAGACACTATGTTTGGCAGACACCAAAAACTGCACAGAACACACCGTCCACACTTCTCGGCAGCAGGCCCTGGAAGGCTTGTTAAAGGTAGAGGGTCAAATGAATGCAGAAAAATATAGTTAAATCCTGGAGGACAATCTGATTCAGTCTGCAAGAGAACTACAACTTGGGAGAAGAGTTATTTTCCAGGACAATGACCCAAAGCACACAACTAAAGGTACACAGAAGTGGTTTAAAGACAACAAGGTGAATGTTCTGGAGTGGATCAGTCAAAGCCCAGATTTCAATCCGATAGAGAATTTGTGGTTGGACTTGAAAAGGGCCGTTCATGCCCGATCGCCACGCAACCTGACACAGCTTGAGCAGTTTTGCAAAGAAGAATGGAGTAAAATTGCAGTGTCCAGCTGTGCCAGCCTGATTGAGACCTATAAACACAGACTCGGCGCTGTGATTGCAGCCAAAGGTGCATCTACTAAATACTGACTTGAAGGGGGTGAATATTTATGCAATCACTCATTTTACATTGTATATTTTTATTTAACATTTGAACAGTTTTGGTAATTTTTTTGTCAAAAAAGGCAGATTATATTGACAATGATTCCATTTATAAAAACAATAAGAGTGGAAAACATCCAAATACTTTTTATAGACACTGTATCACATATATTTCCTTGAGTTGTGTACATACATAATCCCAAATGTTTCCAACAATCTTCAAACACAGAAATACGCAATTTATTCAAGGTAATGTTTCCTGTTGCTAGTGGCTATAACTTCAGGGAAAACATGGAATATGTTGGATATGTCAAATAGCGAGGAAGGTAGTTGGCGAACGTGACTAAACATAAGATGAATAAAACATTAAGCTGTCTCTTCCATGAACATGATTTCTGTCTGAGTCACCTCAGATACATTTCCAGTGAAGAAAACAACTCCCATTGTCCCACGCTATTTCACAATGTCATCAAACTATGTCTTTTTTATTGTTTTGATGTGAGAGAACCCTAGTGGCTGAATTTACACATTATGATACTAAAGGTAGAATCAGTAGGATTTCTCCAAGCTGTTTGCACACACACCAGAATGATACAGGATGTCAGATAGCAATGCTTTACTTTGGCAAAGCCTAAGTCTATACATTTTTATTAAAGAAAAGGTTATATGTAATACCTTTACACATGTTAGTATGTTTAGTTGCTGCTCACTTTAGTTACAGTGATGTCCATGCGTGTGTGATGAATTCAGTCCATTTTGCTGTAGACATCAGTGTTACAACTGACCTATCTCACAACATTAACAGAGGTGAAAAATAATTTGTGTATACACCCCTGTGATTCGGATATGCTTGGCCCATGCTTCACCCTTCCACCATGTTTCATGAAAATCAGCCCATTAGTTTTTCCGTAATGCTGCTAGCAAATAAGTCAAACAAGCCAGAGCAAAAACATAACCTCCTTAGTGGAGGTAATTAGTCTTTAACAGGTGCTCACATGTTTGGATTTTTTCCCAATACATTTGTTTCTCTGCACTATAGTTAAAAGCACACACACTGTTCTTTGCATTGATAGGTTTCATATGTGTTGGTGTATCATTTTTGTGGTGATCTGCCATTGAATTGTATAATAAAATGATAAAGTAACTATCTGCGCTTATGTGTGGGTCAGTCTTTCCTAATTAGGTGGATCACAATGTACTCTCATCATGGTCGGGAATATTACCAGATGTCTCAGTCAATTAGCGACCATCTCATTCGATAAACAGCTCTTTCCGTCTGCCTGCCTGTACGCCCCACTAACATATGTCAACCAAATGTCCTTCAGAACTCAGAAAATTCCTTACAATATTTCTCAAGTTTCAAGATCAGAGGTTTTTCCAATGGTTAGACACATCTTCACTTGAAAAGGGCTTGAAAGAGACTCGCGCACGCACTTGTTACGTAAATAATGGGCAAGTTCTGGGAATCATAATGATTTGCTTTTTTCTGAGAATCATTTTTATCTTTTCTTCATTATCCAAGTAATACAGTGATAGCTGTCCATATATCCATGGGTTCACTGCAAACAGAAGCTTTGTTTTCTGCCACCTGACAGAAAAGAAACTTTTTTTCTGCCACCTAACACTCTTGGCATCCATCTCTGTTTATTTGTCTTCATATCCATCTCACACACTCCGCCCTCCAGAATCTGGTGATGTTCCTCAGCCTTGTGGTCGACTGGGTGATCCCGGACGTTCCCAAAACCATCATGGAGCAGCTCAAACAGGAGAAGAAGCTCCTGGTCGACGTCTTCTTACGAGAAGAGAAGGAGAAATTCCAACTCATCCAGAGCCTCTTCTCCAAGGATGCCACGCTCCAGCGGGGCGGCCCCGTGCTCCACCCGGGCCAGGGCCCCCTCATCCCGGGCCACTACAGTACTCTACCCCCAGGGCCAACGCAGGGCTTGGGCAGTGACAGAGGAGGAGAAGGGCCAAGGCCGAGATGTAGGGCCGCCAGCTTCAGCCAGTTCACCAGGAAGATCACCCCATCGCCCAGACAAGAAAATGAGAATTCGAGACACACGGCAGTGTGACATGTACACGAGTACTTCAGCTGGGCCACGGGACTGGAGAACATGTTGCTTGGGTGATTCGGTCTGTGAATGTCTCTGCCTGTGTCTTTTGTGTCCTGGTGTGTGTGATGCAGTAGTGCTGTGATTAAAAACAGCATAATTTGGAACACATTTGAATTCATTGGTCTCAGTGCGGTTGAATGTGCAGTGTCCACACTGGCTGAATGGGTGTCTGTGTGTCATTCTTCCTTGCACCGACTGTTCACCTGATAAAGTGTTATAATTTTTACTTTTTGGTAAAAATAAAATTTAGCGAGGCACACTTGCTTCATAGCGTAGACAAGCAATAATTATTGTATTAGGCTGAACAAATAATATTACAAGAACCTGGAAAAACTGGAGATAAAGAAAGGACTATTAACAAATGGACAGATTCAACACAACAGATTGATGGACATCGTGGCTCATTACCAGAGCTGGGGACTTTGAGAATTTTCTTGCTTTATGTGTTTATGCTCTTTATGTATTTTTGTTTTTAACAGAATTTGTAGCACCTAAAACATTCCACATTTTTCTGTACTTTTAAATACATGGTACTGACAGCACATATGAGTCTCTGAGAAGAGCAAATTTTTTTTTTTACACCATTTTACTGTGTTCCAGATGATTTTGCTGCATAGAATTCAGGAATAGGGTTGGGTACTGAACTGTACTTTTACCAACTGTACCAACTGAATTACATAGGTTATTCAGGTTAAATCATCGGTGCCAAATTTCGGTACCTCATGCATGTGAGTGAGAGACAGAGCGAGCAGCAGCTTGTTAAATTCACAGTGAGTCAATGGCAAGCTGAAAGCGGCCCCAAGTGTGGTTAAACTTTTAAAAACCCGACGCTGGCATCACTCACTGCAATATTTATAAAGCGAAATGCAAAGCTGGTGACGGCAACGCGTCTGACCAAACACAAAATGCAGTAGTCTGAAAGCCAAGTACCCCCCCAGCAACAACAGCAGAAGTTAATGTTAGCACATCTGCAGCCAGTGTCTAAACAGCTTAACTTAACCCTGCACAGATAACAAAATTTTTATTGAGGCATCAACAACTTCATCAGCATCTTCAGGGAATTAATTAGCTCACTGAATACGTTGTTGTTGGAGATAACGGGGCGGCTTTTTTCACTGTCTTGGTTGGCTTGGCATTTTCACTAGCATTAGCCTACACTCAGTCACTGGTTACGTCTGAAATTCTTCACCAACTTGCTATCACATGCGATTCCTTGGTGATACAGCGTTGCCCTGGGGACAGCATTGGTACTCCATGGGATCAGATGTGAACGTTACCCAACCCTATTCAGGAATCACTTTGAATCATTTTCAAACTTCACTAAAATTTTATCATTAGTCAATACACAGCTGCTGGTGTTGTTTCTCTATACCCTACCCTCTGTGTTTGATGGAAACATGCACATGCCAATGTGGCACACTGTTGTATGCCGCTCTAAGCTATAGTTCTAGAAATAGATGATCTGTGAAGTAAACATTTTTTTCTGTTAGCCACGTGGACTTTGACAGCTGCAGCAAACTATATTTAATAACTTCTGAATGCAAAGAGAAAGCCAACTCTTGTGCAAACTGTGAACGGGAGTGATCTCACTGTTTTTATTGTCACGGCAACAATTTCTTCATCAGCATTCATTCATTGTGTAATACCAAACTGTACACTCTGACATTCCTGAAGGTAAGTAATAAAGCTGTGTTCCTACTCATCAAATGAAAGAGCTGGATTTGGATAAAAGAAGATACTGTGTCACGCAAACCTCTGCCAGCACTGTTGGAAGTCTTCAGCTGTTGAGAAACAGACTGTCAGCAGATTTAATTTTGTACAACTGAGCCAGCTTTTTTGGTCGCTAACATACTGTTTGGTCTAATTATCACTGTATATTTGTTAACAACTTATTAGCGTAAAAATTCAATTAGCTTTTGTATGTTACACTCAAACTGAAATTCAAATTCTCCTCACTTTTTGTTTAAGGATGTATAAGCTACAATGATACTGCAGCTAAAGTGCATAATTTTAGGACAGATTGATCTCAACAAGGCCACAGTGTTGATCTGTCCCTTTAAAATGTTTGGAAAGGCCCAGTTATGCTGTGTTTCATTCAGAAGTGGAAGCTAGCAGCAAACTAACCTGACTAGCTTTTTACTCAGGAAATGGAGGCTAATTAGCCTATCTCGCTAACGTCACCGCTTATCACTTTTGTCATGTTTTTTCAACACCTGCGGTCAGTCCACAGCCTCCACGTGCTCAGTGCTGTATTTTATTCGTTTTTTTTTTTTCATAGGTCCAGATTAGGTTTTTGAAAATGACCAGACTGTCAAAACTCACAGGAACAGCTGTC
This sequence comes from Lutjanus argentimaculatus, assembly GCA_034769285.1. NCBI lineage: Eukaryota > Metazoa > Chordata > Actinopteri > Lutjaniformes > Lutjanidae > Lutjanus > Lutjanus argentimaculatus. The sequence continues at coordinate 14,919,783 of JAWZSL010000020.1, read as the reverse complement.
TGTAAAACCTCAGCATACCACTGTATGTTTCCCTGTATCATGAAAAAACTAGCTTATGGAATAATGGAGGAGTGCTCAAGTCATAAATGGTACTGAGACATGGCTAACAACATCAGCTTACGACTTTAACTACCTGTGTGTCCTTGGGAATTAAAGTGATATTATGAACCAGTTTTTGTGCCTACATTAGATATTGGACTGCTGAAATGACCATTAATGACAAAATTTCACGCCTCCTTCTCTCATGACAACACTAACATAGAGAACTAACATTAAAGCTATAATTTGTAACATTTTCAACTTAAAATGTAAAAAACAAAACAAAAAAAAAACTATATTTAGCTGAGTTGTGTGCTTACATTATCCCAACAACACTGGGATTCCAACAATGGTCAAACCCAGAGAAATCCTTAATTTATTCAAGATAATGGTACTTTTCCTACCTGCCGCTACTTGCTATAACATACTTGCTATATAATTCATCAACATAATGTCTGCCTGAGTTGTCATAGATTTCCACCGGCAATGTTGGTTGTTTAACAAAGATGGCAAGAACTCTCATGATCCGACGCTACTTCACAACATCAAACTACATCATCTGTTATTGTTTTAATGTGAGAGAGACCCCTAGTGGCAGCACTTACATATTGTGTGTTTAAAGCAGCTTAGATATCTTATTTTTGGTAATTACAATTTACCAAATAAGTTGCCTACGTGGGCAAATGCTGATTTCTTAGCAAAAACTAGTCTTGATTTCAGTTCAGCTTCAACCATAGATGTGTCAAGAGACCTGGTTCTGGTGTGGGAGTGTCGGGCCCTGCTGCCGATGCCGATGTGTCTTGTTGGCCTACTGCGGTATGCAGAGTTTTTTCAGACAACATTCATTTGATTGCATCTTGGAACACTCCTGTTCTTGTACTGGTGTTCACATGCTGTAAACCTTCAGTAGCCTACTGTTTCAGACGCCTTGTATCTGCTTATGAATTTCTAATACAACACAAAAACATCTGTCTGCTCCGTTAGGACTCAGTGACAGACTGTTCACCTTACATGTGATTACATAGACTTTAGGAAGGACATTGTGATTGTGGTGTTAACGCTGGTTTCTACCATTCAAGAAGAGGAATGTCCAGTCTTACCTGATCCTTACTTTATGTAAGCTGGTGCAGTAGTTCTTAATACATGACTGATAAATGGATTATGAAATAATTTCTACATGTTGTATGATCTGTTTGCTTTTATCTCATTGGTCTGTTCTTTTTTCTTTTATTTTTTGTTTTTTTTCTGACCACACAGACCATGTAAGATTACCTGGCCGAAAGAAAAATCTTAAGAAAACAATAAACGTACAAGGCTGAAGCAGGTTTATGTGCTTGCTAGAATGTGGCAAACAGTGTGACAGTAATAACTGTACATGTACCGACACTGAAATGCTTTTGTTAATGAACATCATATTTGTCATCATCTCTGGTGCCTGTTTCTTCTTGTAGGCTTCACTAATCGCAGACCCCTTTACCTGTTGGCACTAGATGACTTGAGGGTAGAGGAAAACTCTCTCTGGGCTTGATTAGTCTTGCCTGAAATTTTGGCAACCAGTAGATCAGGTGCTTAAAAATGGCAGCTGGTTGAGGAACGAGTCCAGTCAAAATCTGTCAAAGTTTGTTCCTCCTGCTGTCTGTCTCAATACAGGAGAAAGTCCAAAAGCAAGTGGACTGCTCATCCCATGTTAAACATGCTAAATCAACTTAAAATTATATATATATTTAAGATATACTCTGATTAAACTGGGAAACACCACAAGAAAATAGATTTTTCATGGTTCATAAAGGCACTAATCCGTGAAAACCCATGTTTTTCTCACAAGCTGGTGGAGACCGAAACAGAAATAAAATATTTTTCAAGTATGCAGAAACACAGCTCCATTTGGATCCTATTGTTGACTGCCAAATGTGCATAAAATAACTTGATATAAAAATGGTACATCAGAACTGTTTCAGAGAGTTTGTGAGAGTATTTTTGCCACCTAGTGGTCACACATTGCTTAATGCAGCTTTAAACTTCTAATTTTCTGATTTAGCCTCTGATAGGGCAGCCTCCTATCCTGTATAATACAGGACTGTCCCACACTGTCCCTTACTGAATGTATACAGGATGCGATTTGTCCCATATTTTTGCATGTATACACTGTATACAGGTGCTTGGAATGATGCCAAATGATGAAACCAAAAGAGTTTCACGAGACACAGCAGATAAGTTTTAAATCAGAATTATCCGAGAATAATGTCTCCTAGAATGATAGTCAAACCGTCTGTCTCTTAACATAATGGTTATACAGGTGGTAAGATACTAACTAGTTGGACACTGGTAGACATGGATCTATCAAAGGGCAGGCTACGGCATCTGTTATGAGAAATTTTTGAGTGAATGTTAAAATTTGTTTTATACAAATACTCTTATTGACTCTTTATTTGCTTATATTCCTGTTGATAGTAGCAGAAGACATTTAGATTCATGCATAAAAAGTAAAGTTGGTGCAACAATTTCACCATAATGCAGGAAATTAAGTTTCTGATGCTCATAATTTCATGGTGCAGGACCCCCAGATGCACTGCTTGATCTGTGTGGGGCACGGGCACGGTCTCCCTTCTGCATTGAAGGTGGCAATCCTAGCCTCCACCACTCCATTACACAAAAGATTTTGAACGAATTTATGACTTTTGGTTCACGATGATACTCATTCTGATATATGTGATAGCCTACTGTGTCAATTCATTCGACAGCTGGTGAGAATTGGACACAGGTTTTCTCCCATGAGACCTGAGAAAGGAGTGATAACACAGTTGAAGGGTGATGATTTTTATGTACCAGTACACCAACAGCTACACACTGGCAGGCTCCATTGCAGTTATTGAAGACAGCTGGGAACTGGGAAATCGGAATAAAAATCAGAAATAAAAAAATTTATATTCATTGTTCTGGACAGACACCACTCAGGTGTCTCCCAGATGTCTTGAATCAAGTGTCTGAAAGATCTGATGATAATTTTAGAGCAACTAACAAAACACACAGTGCTTTAGTGTAGGTAAAAGCTATAGAAAACAGTAAGTAAAGCATTGGACATACTTGTCATGTACTGTGAAAATCCCTAATCTCTGAAACCCTCAAAGTAAATGAGTGTATGTCATGTTGAATACAATGGAGCTGTGTTTTGTTTCTGTTTACAAGGTTATAAGAGTTTAAATTATGTCAGCAATGCATGAATAAGGGCAGACTTTTCTGTGGTTTGGCTGTACAAGAGGTCTTGGGAGTTTCCTCTTTTCCCTGAATGCAACACTGACATCATTTCCTGTCTGTAGATTTGAACTTTGAAGCTGTCTCACATTTTGTTTGGGGGATATAAATGTTTGTAGAAACTTGTAAATTAAATAAATTACAATATGGATTGTTTTCTTTTTCTGGCAGTGGACCTTTACTATGACCACTGTATGTGAATTGCTCTTTTTGATCAGGTATGTAGTGAATGTTTTCTTGTGAGCAACACTGATTATACTTTGATTTCTTCTGTTTTGAACAGTAAATGTTTGGATGAATTGGAATGATTTTCAGAACCAGCTAGTAAGTGAACCATGTTTTGTACTAAAAAGAGGAAGTAAGGCTCCATAAGAGCTTTAAGCCAAAAACAGTATGTAGGAAAAGACTGTCTGCCTGTGAATGGCATACAGTGTTAAAGTCTGAATGAAGGGTTTTTCTTCTAATCACATTGTACATGTTAGAAAATAGCTGTGAAAACATATGAAAAGACTGAAAACCATGTAGCACTGAACTGCGGCGTTAGACCAGTAAACTATTGTTAACTATTTCTCTGCCACCCTCACCATCCCCCTCCTCAGCGGTCAGTCATGAACGAACCTTCAGTGACTCTCAATCCAAATCAGCCCAGCAGTTCACTTCAGCTCACTTCAGTTCCAACAACCTGACACAGAAAAAAAAGGGAAAAAAAAGGTCACATGTCCAATAAAGCTGCTAGACGGAGTCTGTGTTTCAGGTTGTAGCGGTGTTTGACACTCACAAGCCGGTTCACTCTCGACGCTTGAGCACTGTGTGTGTGTTAGCTGCTGCTTTTTATTTTGGCGTCCATATTAACAGCTTAGAGCGCCCTCACAGCCTGCATGTGCAGCGCCGCTCACGTGCACGTCAGGCTTCATCTAGAGATTTGGAGGCTCGCCTATTTTTTCCACGTGATGCAAGCGGTTCTCTGCAAAAATACACATTAAAAAAATGATCAGTTGACAGTCATATCAACATTAGATCAGAAACAGGACACCTCTTACTATAGTTCTGTTGCCTACATCTGCTTTCAGCAACCACAGCGTGTGCGAGCCGCAGCAGTTCAGCAATGATGCCATCACACACTGCTCAAGCATGTAGTGTGAACAAGCCGTGAAACAGCAGAGTGGACATGCAGCCAGCTTTTCAGAGCTCATTTTTTTCATGAGGCACAATTTTCTATTCTTTATATTAAACATTTTAATCATTCAAATTTATGGACTCTGGGACAAAATGCCTTGTTGATGCCAGAGGTCAGAGAACGGCCAGACAGTAACTCAATCACCACTCGTCACAACACTCATCTCAAACTGGTTTCTTGAACATGACGATGAGTTCACTGTACTCCAGTGGCCTCCACAGTCACCAGATCTCAATCCAATAGAGCACCTTGGAGAGCAACTCTTGGCTATTGATTCTTGTAATGGGCCAACCTGCTAGTGATTTATGTTTCTGTTAAATGAAGGCATAAACTCTGTTAGATGGAAAGTCTGATGGAGTTGAGGTCTTTCAGAGTTGACTAAATGTTACATTTTTTAATTTCACAGCTTATCCATAAAGTAAGCTAAGTGTTTCAACAGTTTATCCATTAATTATTTTTTTTCAACAGTTTATCCATCACTTTCGCCAGCTGTTTCAACTATTCATCCATTATTTTATCTGTATTTAAACCATTTGCTATTTTAACTGTTAAGTCATTACTTCCATTTAAACCATTTGTGCAGCACTTTTAACAAAATGTTTGAACTTCCTTGCAGGCGGTACAAATACTCCAGGTTGGAATCCCTGATACACTTTTATTGCCTTAGTGCACCAGTGTTTATGACTTTCTGTGTGTGCGTGTCTGTGTGTGTGTGTGAGAGAGAGTTGTAATGGATCATCAGGTAGTTTTCCTCATTGTGGTAAGAGGCCAAATTGGCACGCAACCATCAGCTGAAGTGAGCGAAACCTCATTGCAGAAAAATGAGCATCGTTTGCACACACCACACACACACACACACACACACACACACACACACACACACACACACACACACACAACACACACACACACAGACAGTTAAGTTGGAAACCATAGTGCTTGTGTGTGTATGAATCTGGCAACTTCACCTTGTTGTGAACTTGTCCCAAATTTCCTGTCCTGTCTTCTGGTACGTGACCATAATGCTACAGCTAATTTAACTCAATTTTAAGGTCTATTTCCAGAATATTATTAGAATCCATTAAAGCCTTCCAGATCCGTTTACTCTTCACGCTCTGTCTGAGATGTCAGCAGTAGCCTACATGTATATCTTTAGACTACAGTAATGTCCTCCTTTAACACTGCAAAAACACAACATATGGAATCAGCAACAACTGTGTCCAGTCACGCTGACATATGGTTGCGTAAGCATATCAACACCAGCTGCTCTGTTGTGGGTGGTGGTGGACAAATTCACGCCAGTCAGCTTCCTGTATGGGATTCACATTCCTGACATTTAACTGAGATTGAGCTGACTGCTCTGACCAGTTCACTCGTCTTACAACAGCTTTGTTGAAATATGTGGTGGAGCCAAAAAATCAGTCTTTTGCGGGATGTTTTGAGCTGAATGCATATTGAGAACAGGCCTCGGGTCAGTTAAGTGCTCTCCAAGAAACAGTGCTGCATGATGATGTAAAAAAAAACAAAAAAAAAACGTAGCCAAATCTGGATGTGCAGCAGATATTCTATGGGATGTTCATTAAGCCAATTGTCTGTCTGATCTGAGCATGCATATAAATGAGTGCATCCCCAAAGACGATTATTTAAGATGAAGGCTTAACTATGGTCAATAGTTTGATCAAACCCTGCTCTAGAGGCGCATAAATATTTGGGTTCTCACAGACAGAATAAAAGCCAATAGCTGGTCACACCACAACATCGCATTGGGAATCACACAAACCTGCCAGAATCTGTTTTTCGATGAAGGACAATAGAGGTTAAGTACAGGCTGCAAGTAGAAACAGATGGTAAAAAAAAAAGTCAGAGTAGACAGTAGAGGTGATAGAATGGATATTTTAAGTGAGAAGGATGATTTGTTTTCTGGACGAAAGGAGGAGAAAGGTTGGCGAGATGGAAGAAAAAGAGAAAATACAGTATTATATGTATTTAGAAAGGATGGCCAGGAAGGGGACAGAGGGAAGCACTAAAACTCTCTTACATGCCTTGTTATTTACCATTTTCTATTTATTATGCAGCTGTGGAATCTGCCATGAAGTAACCTGTTGACTTGCGTAAATTTACAAGTAAAAGCAGACTTTTGGGTAGTTTTGTTTTTACAAGCAAAGTCTGTTTGGCTAAAGCCTTCTGTTGTTTGACAGCTCATATTATGAAAAGTATTATTTCAGGCCTGTTTGGTACAGAGTGAGAGGACACAGGACTGAGGGTTTAGATTTAAAAAATGGTGTTTTTTTTATTTTGTTGGCATACTGGGGTGGAATAGCCAATGTGACTAGTTTGCATTTGTGTATATGTAGCCTTGAAATGCAGACACAAGCATCCAGGTGTCTGTAGCCAACAATGCTATTTGCACCCAGGGTGTAAATAAGCCCATTAGATATTTACACCCACATGAAGTTGAGTGGACATATTGTCAAATATTTTGTGGCCGTGACAAACTTTGAGGTTACAAGGTTAGAGAAATTGGTATTGTTCCAGTAGAATTTGAGAGAGCGAGAGTAAACGGAAGGAAGATGAGGTGAGTCTCTGTAGTCTCACAGCTGAATCATCCGACAGTCACCTCACAGATGATGTCAGACCTCGAGTCACATCAGCCGATGGATGTTTAATTCATGCAACAGGGTTGTGAGCTGATATCATCGCTGGCTCCTGTACGTGTTTATGCACATACACGCGAGAAGCTGATTCATACTTCCAGTTTTCACTCAGAACATCAGAATGTTAGTTGTGCTTGCAGTCAAAGTGTCTCAAAAAATTAATTATAAAGCGTAAAAGCTTTTGGTTCACTGCCACTGTCTCAGCTGATCACTGCCACTTTCTTTATTATTCTGTGGAGAGCATGAATCGACCATATATTTCATATTTTCCTAATATTATTCTAATTTACAAAACCCTGTAAAAACCCTTGAAGAGCATGTCCTTGCTTACTTTAGAGCCTTCATATATGACACAAACTGGATCCTGTATCAAACCTCTGCAAAACAGTTCATGTTAGTGGGACAGTATACTCCTGACACCTCATCTTCGCTTTGCTTCAAAATAAAACCAACATAAAAAATGATGGATAGCAAAAAATCAACACAAAATATTATGGGTTATGTGAGCTCTTCAAGGGCTTTAAATGTAAGACACACTCAAAGACAAACTAAAGCAGATATAAAGTACATAGAGTGATTTCACGTGGTATCATGGAGCATTTCTATCGTTTACGTGTCTTTGTGTGCGTGTTTGTTTCCTGCCTCTGGCTAATTCCTGGCCTGCCCTGATTTGTCTCAAGTCTTCATTAACATACCTGCTTCTACTGATTCTACTCTGCCAAGAAGGTACACAGACATTTAGAGCAGTAATTATTATGGACAATATGTCAAAAATGCAATATCAGGTAAAACAACACAAAAGCAAAAATACCATTTTTACAAAAGGCTATGGCAGAGGCTACATTAAAACTAATGTCCATCAAAGACTTTTATAAAATCTGCAGACACAAAATAATTTACTTGCTGGTGATAAAGTGTAGAAGAACTGATTTTCAGCTCTACCTCCGCCACTGCTACTTCTCTTTCAAGGACACGTTAGAGTGTTAAAGGGACAGTTCACCCCAAAATTGAAAATAACATATTTTTTCCTCTGGCCTGTAATGCAATTTATCCAACTAGATTTTTTTGGTGTGAGTTGCTGAATTTTGGAACTATCGGCCATAGACATGTCTGCCTAAATGGCACTTGGCTTAAAATACATATTAAAAATTCAGCAGCAATGTCTCTTCCCAGAAATCATGACCTGATAGAGGCTAGACTGCAGAAAAAAGGTGAGGTTCAGTTAGCTTTACACAGAAATGGCTGGTAGAAATGTCTTTCAGAGGATGACTTTTACTTTCACAGGTTTACTTGAGTACAGAAGTGAAATCAGTACCACTACTTTTTATGAGGTCTTTTTTAAACAAGTATCTTGGATAAATGGATTAAATACATACCACAATTAAATAATATAAAAGGATTCAACCTCAAAGAGTTAACTTTTTTGTAGGCTATGTATGGTATGTATATGAATGCATACATTGTATGTGTTTGTACATAATACATTACCTTTTTTTGTCACTCCTTTCTTTCACTTAATTAAGAATGTTGTTAAGTATGAACATTGAGTAAGCAAAGGTAAATTTAATGTTAATCCCTGCATTCTTACAATAAAGTATTTAAAAAATAAAGAAAGAAAATAAGGGAGAAAACTAACTAAACTGCACTTTTGGCAACAACGGAGTGGCAGGAGCTGCAGTCTGTAGGTGTGTGTGAGTCTCTCAGTTCGTCTGAGCCGCCTCAGCCTTCTGCCTTTTATACAGGTGAGCTCCACCCACTCAAGAGACCAGAAACAATTATCACATACAAACAATTCTCAAGGACAGAAATATCCAAATACAACATATTACAAATTATAAATGCAATTAAAACAATTTAAAAATATGTTTGTTTAAAAAAAAACACACAGTTTTCAATAGCTAAAACCCTTAACAGAAGCAAAATACCCCTCATACTCTACCACACTTGGTCTCTTCCTTTAGAAACCCCTCTACTTAAACAGATGGACTACTCCAGCTCAGGTTTGGCAGTTCCTGGTCCTGGCAGAGAAGGAGACAAATGCAACACACAGGAAAGGTGAAACACAATTTAAAGTCAAAGATAAATGTTTCTCTCACAACCACACTGTCTTCTTTTTCTCAACTGAAAACCACAAATAGCTACACTTGAATACAATGTCAGACAAAATATTTGACCAAAGAGCAAGATGGAGGAGAGAGGCCTGCTCTGTGTGTGTGCATGCGTGCCTTACTTTAGGACATGGAGTTTCCCCACCACAGTATGTGTATAAATATTAACACTACAGGGAACATTTACAACACATTAAGTCGCTCATTCTTGAGAACTGGGACAAAACAGTATTTTGAAGGGATTTTGATCTTTACTCTTTACTAATGCTTGAAAAAAAAATATTTTAAGAGATCCAACTCTTGTCTACTAAACCTTGTAACAGGCCAACCTCTTAGTCAGTCTTTTTATATATATATATATATATATATATATATATATATATATATATAATATATAGTTGTCAGCTGAGAGTTGATGGTTTGATTTAACAAAATGTTACATTTTTCCATTGCACTGCGCAGTGAGCAGCCTTTTTATTTTTTAAAGTTGCCCAGAATTCTCTTATTGCAAATCAAATTATTATTTGATTTAGAAGGGCTGCAGAGTTTACATATTATGGTTGGGACACATCTGATAGCAATATTATTTAGTTTGTTAAATAGAATAGAAAGTTTATCAGTGTGTGAGCAGTTTTTCCTCCTTTTTTAAACCAAGAAATGAGACAATGGAGCTTAGGCTTTAGCTGACCGTTTTTATGCCTGATTAAATCATGTTTTTGCAAAAATTTGATGGAAATCTGGGACACAAATTTAAAGGGCCAGCATTTATGTATTATGTATTTATGTATTTCATATATAAATCCTTAAATAATAAAATTATTAATATTTTTTTTAAGCCCTTTTAGATAGGACATGCTTTGCTGCAATTCTCAAGAATGGTGTGCTGTATGCTAATTAAAGGCCCTGCACCTGCACAGGTGTTTTTAATTGTCCAAGCTGATTAGACCTCTGCTCAGTCCACCACAGTCGGTGCACAAGTGACAATTCTAAGGACACTTTCACTCCTGAAATTCAGTTCATTTCATTCTCAAGGGGGGAAAAAAGATATATATTTTTTTTGTTTTTGTGCAGGTTGAGTTTAGGACTTTTGTAATAACAACAATTTAGAAATTCCGTGCTATTGTCAAGCCAACAGCAGGGGGATGGCGAGCAACTACAACGATGCTATGTTCATGTTTGTTTGTTTTTTTTTTCCTTTTTTCCCTTCTTGTTTTACACTTAAATGCCTGTTAAATCAGTACTACAAGGGCCAGTCACAGTTCTAGCTCAAGGATGGATGGATACCAGCCGTCTGTGACCCAATTACAAGCTTGCAAGCTGTGAGTTTTGTCATGTTTTATGTTGTTTTAGTGTTTATTTCATAGGTTGAACTTGGGAATTCAGTTATAATATTGTGTAATGATGCTTACTGTGCAGCAGCCAGCTTGCTCAGACTATAAAATGCCCAGTGAAGTGAGATCCACAGATAATGTTACACTTAGTGTTACTGCACCTAACTTGCTTAATTTAACATAAATGACATAATTTGGTGAAGTAAGTAATTTGAAGTTGTTTCATTTATTATAAATGAAGTCATTTGCAAAAACAAAAGAATGGAGCTAATACCACACATGGCACTGTTGAGCCAACCTAAATAACTGCAGGGGAAATTCTATCACTGCATCAGCCCCATTTGTGTTCACACTGACTTTTTATGAAGAAATATAACATTTGTTTCTTTACTTTCTTTACTGGCAGGTAACCCATTGATTTGACAGTTTTGTCATCCTACATCATCAGGACGCAGGTCAGTCTGCACTCAAATGCTTATTTATGTATATTTATGTTATGTAGTGTCACAAAGGGCTACCGAAGTAATAACTGAGCGAACTATGAGCGTTATTAGTAATATTAGACTGTAAATCAACCACATGTTAATTAATAATGACTAACAGGTTCTAACAGAAGAGTGATGATGTCAATCAAACAGTCACACCCACACGGTCTGAGAGGTCTAATCAGGCAGAGTGAAAACACCTGTGTTGATGAACTGTGAGGAGCTGTGGGAGCGTGAAAAGATTAATGAAAACCAACTTGGAACAAAAAACAAACGTGATCACGACTGATGAAGTGAGACACATAATGATTAAGAGCTTATACTGCATTCACACAAAGAAAAGAATATACAGTGAGCGAATCTGCGGTGTTCCTTTTTGTTCCGTCTCTGAAAGAAATGATTGTAGACATGGAGGTTAATGAGATCTCACTGGCTGAACAACATATGCAGCAACAGCAACGACAGTGATGATTCCAAGACTAATTTATCTTAATAACATTTATTTTTATATTTATTTATTTATTAAAAAGGATCCCCAATAGCTAGTGCCCTTGACACAAGCTAATCTTCCTGGGGTCCAAAACCAGTTCATCATATCCATCATAAGCTTATACAGCATCACATTAGTGTTACAATATGTTCATCACATGTGCATCACATGTTATTCACACATTATGTCACATTAGTTATTATTGTAAATAATTACAGTAGCTTAATTCTCATAATTTGTCATAATTATCATAATTATTCTGCAGCACTGCTATTCTGGCTTTTCACACTTCTTTATTATTATTTATTTATTTATTTATTGATTGATTTTTTATAACATTTCTATTGTTGTAGAACTTTAGGGCTTCATGCTCAGTTTAACAAGTCCACAGACATCTGGCCCAGTTACAAAATTGTTGACTATGTTCTCAAGGATTCTTTCTTTGTGGTGAATTACCAGCTGAATTTAAATGAGATGCATGTCTATGCTCCATCTCAACTCCTCAAACACTCATAATTATGGAAATAAATTGATAATTCTTAACGGCTGTGCTGACAAAGAGTGGAATCCATCAGCAATCAATGTATCTGCTGAAATGCATGTTTGACAAGTCTTCAAAGCTTAAACTTGGCTGAAGCCATGGAAAAAGACTATTTTTATTAAAGTAGGCCAAAATAAATGAGGTTGCTTTCACCTTAGCTGAGAGAATACTTAAGAAATACGGAGGAGAAAAATAAAGAAAAAAACACAAATTAACTGCTGATTATACTCCAGAATCTCTAATGAAGTAGAAAATACAAGAAAAGTAGTGGTAAAACTATAGAGCATTTACTCTGCAGGTGATTTTCATCTGTTTTTTGTTGATCAAAGTACAATAAAGTACCAATAAGTCAAAAGATTACAAAACAAAAATAACAAGTTTTTTATGTGGAAAAAAAGAGTAATGGTAAAATAATAGTCTGCATGTGTTGTTAGCACCTGCACAGAATGATGCTCTCGTGCAGGAGTGCCCAAATTTTTCCCCATTGAACGCCAAAACTCAAACTTAATGGTGAGCCATGCACCATAAGCACGGACCTATTGTATTCTATCGTATTAACATGCAAATTGCAATTCTGTGTCCCTTTTAATGACCTGAGTTTGAAAAATAATTTATAATTATAGTTGCTCTGCAGTAATGGTAAGGCGTTTTGAGCAAATTACCTCTGCACCACCCAGGATGTGAACTTGCAACCTCTGACTTCACATTGTGACTCTTGCAATTAACAGGGCTGTACACTTCTGACATTTCAAATTAGTGTCCAAAATTCAGTTTTCAAGGAAAAATTCTGAGAATTTGTCTACATTTATCTACACAACATATAGGATCCTGTAAGTTATTTTCAAAAAGTTTGATTGCTCTGTAAGTGACAAACTGATGTATATTCCATTGACTGCAGTAGCTCAATTGTTGATAAATCAAAAATCGGGCTGAATTGTTCATGGAGAACAGTCTGAACATACAGTGGGGGAGGTGTAGTGTCGATTGAGCAAACAATGTAGGAGGGGATAGATGTAATTGGTTTTACAGTTTTTGGGAAAGAAAGAGTGATGGTCTTCAAAATTCCTGCCAGCTCAAAGCATGTGAGGGTTTTTGCTCAACCAGAGCTACAGTTTGGTGTAAGTTGCAACGTTGTAGCATGTACAGATGATGGGTTATGAATTTTCAAAGTTTAAAAATTTAGAAAAATTGCTAAAAAATTGCTAGAGTGCCACCATCAGCACTATTACCCTACAGAGCCATTTGAGGAAGTTTGGTGCAGGACTGGCCCTATATGCAAAGTTTGGTGAGCATGGAAAGGCAGATTTCCCAGGAAGGAGAAGCAGAAGAATAACTGAGGGACTGGCAGTCTTGCTGCCCAGCCCCAAATGTGGGACTGGGATCCTACATGTTACTAAAATCACTTTATTTTATTTTCATTTTTCTTTATCAGAAACATCTTGCTAGCCATATCCTTAGGTGAGCCAACTTTGGCCCACAGGCCTCAGTTTGGGCAGCTCTGCCCTCATGGGAGCAAACATTTAGAAGGCTGTAGGAAAAGTATCAGAGAGCAACAGTGGGAGGGCGGGAGGATGATGTGCTTGGAGAGAGTTCATGTTCCTGTATGTCTGTGTCCTCGGGCAATACTATACTCTGCATTGTAAGTCATATACTCCTTCTGACACACTGGAAACTCCTGTTCCTCCTCATCTCACCTTCTTCTCCTCTCCTCCTCTCCTCTCCCTCCGTCTGTCTGTCAACAGCTTTTGTCTTTTTACCCCTTTAATATATGGATGAAAGAGTTCTATAGTGAATTCTTTCATGTGAAAACTGCCCCAGGCCACACCTTACACATACATACACACAATCAGCCTCCATGCATTCACACACAGCACAAACACACTTATATGCACACTTGTATGTCTGCACACACATTCCCACACAACTAAAACGCAAGTTTAATAATACATGTGCAAAACATTGTAGACGCATATTTGCACTTGCACTCACATGTGAAGAAGTGAAGGAACTTTAATACCCACACCACCTACGCACATGCACTTCTGCATGCATTCACGCACACACACACACCTTGACAGACATAGAGATCAGAGCCAGGACACACCCTATTCTCTGTCCATCTGTGTAAATACATTAACTTTGAAGTGTGCGCTGGGTGTGTGTGTGTGTGTGTTTGTTTGTGTGTGTTACTGCAAATCTTTCCACACTTCTCTCTTCACTCCTCCTTTTCTACTCTCTCCTTCACTGTAAAATGATAGAAGCTGATTAGCACTAATTTCAGCATTGTCCTTTTAAATTGTTTTTTTATATACACGCATTTGTCTTGGCACATTTTGGGGGAAACTGATGGTGCCATGAATTATGTTCTGTTTGTGTATGTGGAAGACATCTGTAAAACATCCATAGCCAATTTTCCTTTATTTATCATCAATTTCCCACAACTAAAACGTGATTAAGATATTTACCACGTTAAAGCTGCAATAGGTAGAAAGCCGAAAAATGGCTGATTGTTGAGTCTCATCTGAGTTAGGTTCCGATTTCTCTGTTCTGAGCCCCTCCTACCAGATGAGCAGCACACACTTCATGCACGCATGCAACAAGCTTACTGAGGCCATCGTGAGCAAGCATGGACCGACAGACATCAACTGTATGTAGTAAAACTGACAATTGACAGTAAAAAAAGATGACAGAGGAGAGAAACTACATCTCAAAGCATAAAGATTCAGTGTGAAGCTACAGAAGCACTGAGAGCTGAACATGAAGAGACACTTAAAAACATATTTCTCTCTGCTCTCCTGCACACATGAGCTCAGTCAACAACACTTGCTTGTTCAGGGGGAGAAAAGAAGGCTCGCACAGTTTGTCCACAGTTGGTGTGACGTGACCACAGCCCGCTGGAGGCGAGTTGTGCTCACTTTGTCTCCACTCCAGAGTGGTTCTTGGGCATGGCTCACCGCAATATAAGCGATAATGGAAATGCAAATCAGTGGCGAGACAGTTTGACTCAGCAAATATGCCAGTTTTAGCCCATTGTGTATGTGTCTCAGTACTCACCAGAAAAAGTCGATTCTATCCTTTACATCCCTTTTCTCTTTACTCTCACTCTGTGACTTTCAAATATATTTCTCCTCCGGTCAGCAGTCAACATGGACAACCCTAACCTTTAAGTCTATCATCGTGGGCCAGGTTCTCTAAATGCTGAAAACAGCCAAGACGAGGTGCAGAAGACTGGTTCTGTCTCAGACCACTTGATTTGCGACGTGCTTAAAGGTTATTATGAAATTATTTCTCAGTGATACCAAAACAATGTTACCTATCCTAGTTCGTAGCAAAGTTTGTCGTAGGCAACTGGACTTGATAGAGTTCTTGAAGACGTTTCGCCTCTCATCCAAGAAGCTTCTTCAGTTCTGACTGACTGGTTTGGGAGTTCAGGTATTAAACCTCTGTGTGGTCCTTAACACCTAGAGGGGGCATGTGTCTCAAGTGCCATCCTTCCATTGTGTGGACCTTGGGTTTCACCTGGGGGGAGGTGTGAAAGAGTCGTTAAGGTCCCTGCCCCCATGTGACTTGTTGGAGTCACATGATTTCAGGTGGGTATCAAACTGTCTGGGCAGTGATCTTAAAACTGCATTGTATGTGGCAGATAAATTATGTCTTAGACCACCTCCTCTGTTGAGAGATGGCCTTTCCAGGTTAACAAAAATGGCTTCTTTTACTCCTCTTTCAAACCATCTGTCTTCCCTGGCCAGAATATGGACATTGCTATCTTCAAAAGAGTGTCCTTTAGCTTTCAGGTGTAGATGGACTGCTGAGTCCTGACCTTAGGAGCTGGCTCTTCTGTGTTGAGCCATGCGCTTATGCAGCGGTTATTTTGTCTCCCCAGTGTACAGGTCTGTGCACTCCTCACTACACTGAACGGCATACACTACATTTTCCCGCTTGTGTCTGGGTGTTCTGTCCTTGGGGTGGACAAGCTTTTGTCTCAGTGTGTTGCTTGGCTTGAAATGCACAGGAATGTGATGTTTGTTAAAAATCCTCCTGAGTTTTTCTGAAACGCCCGCAACATAAGGAATAACAATGTTTTTCCTTTTGATGTTGTTTTCCTCTCTCTCAGACCTGTTTCTTTTGCTGGTTTTGACAAAGGCCCAGTTTGGGTATCCACAGGTTTTGAGAGATGCCCTGATGTGTTTTTTGTTCCTTATCCTTACCTTCAGTACTGGTTGGAATGTTCTGTGCTCTGTGATGAAGGGTTCTGATGACCCCTAGTTTGTGTTCCAGTGGGTGGTGTGAGTCAAAGAGGAGATATTGATCTGTGTGTGTTGGTTTCCTGTATACGTTGATGTTGAGGCTTCTGTCCTCTTCAATGTGCACTGCACAATCCAAGAAGGCTAGATTGCTGCCTCGGACATCCTCTCAGGTCAATTTGATGTTTGTGTCCACTGCATTGATGTGGTCCGTGAAGGCTTCAACCTCCTGTGTCTTGATTTTGACCCAGGTGTCATCAACATACCTGAACCAGTGGCTTGGAGGTGTTTCTCTGAAGGAGTGCAGGGCTCTGCTCTCTACTTCTTCCATATAGAGGTTAGCCACTATCGGAGACACAGGTGAGTCCATAGCACAGCCATGTTTCTGTCTATAGAAACCTTCGTTGAACTGGAAGTATGTGGTAGTCAAACAGAGGTCCAGCAGGGCACAAATGTGGTCTGTGGTGGGGTTGGTTCTGCTGGACAGATTATTGTCCTGCAACAGTCGTTTTCTTACTGTCGCAACTGTTCTGTTTGACAAGAACCTACCCTAGCTTTAAAGCCTTAATCTTTTTCTGAGTTAAAATGTCACAAAATGCTAGACATGCTATATATTTTCAGGTTTGAATTGAAATTATCCCAAATGTTTCCAACATTGTCAAATGAGAAATCCAGAAATTATTCAAGTCACCGTGCATTTCCTGCTAGCCGTTGCTAGCTAGTTGCTATAACATCTGGGAAAATGCAGGCTGCGTGGTCAAGATACTGTAGCAAACAAGACTAAATATAATGTGAAGAAAACTTAAATATTATCTCATCCATGAACATGATTTCTGTCTGAGTCATGTTGTATCATCATCAGTTATGGTTGGTGATTGTTTACATGTGAAGTAAACAACTCTCATTATCCCATGCTACTTAATGACATCATCAAAGTACATTTTTTGTTATTGTTTTAATGTGAGAGAGACCTCTAGTGGCAGAAATTGCATATAGCACATTTAAGGCAAGTGAGAGCACTTAGTTAAAGCTTCATTAATTGATTTTGGCAACTGTAGGGCAAGCAAACTCCAAAACAAGCTGACTGCTACAAAGCCATTAGGCACCTTTTGAGTACTTTTGGCTAATGTTAGCAAACAGCTGCCAACTTACACATAGGTGCAGACATGGAGCAACATTACCATTTAGTCATGTATCTCGTCTGCACCTGCTTAATTTAAGCCCAATATGTACTCTACTTTGTGCTTTATTTTGGCCTACATCTCCTCCTGAGGGAAATACATTTCTGGCCTTTTGTTGCCAGATAATAGAACTAACTGCTAACTATGTCTGTCTGCTGTTTCAGGGGAGATTGTATGCAGTAGGTTTATTAGGTCCTATGGCCAGCTCCTTTTTAAAAAAGAGTTGATGAGAGGGGTGAGACTGAACCTGACAGTGAATGTGCCATAAGGTTCTAGAGGCTTAAAAATAGCTCTATAACTGGTTCTAACTCTTACCCCTACAGGTTTAGGTCTGACAGTCCGCTTTTGAAATATCATGTCTGTGTACAAGCGCATCTTTGTGCCAGACACTGATTTGTGTTCTTTTTAAGATCATCCCTACTTTATACTTAATCTAAGTCTATATAATAAATAAATAGGTCTAAATAATTCAAGGATTCAAGGACATTTTTGATCATTACAGGGTTGTACAACTAAATTAGTGTTCCTTTATAGCACACACAAACTGCAACACAGATGATTAATCAAATTCAGAATGGAATCGGGTTAAAATATAAAAGAAAATAAACACATATGTACATACATGTATACACCCAGGACATAATTCTGAAGTGCATTCTACCTGTGGTGGTAGCAGACTGCAGAGATGCTGACCTTGATTAATCCCAAATTGGCAAAAGAGCATGGATTCATCACAAAAAGCAGAAAGGATGACTTCCATGCCTAATTCCTGTTGTGTCTTTGCGATGTGGATATAAGCAGCACTGACCCATGCTGGTACAGATAAGCACAAGAGTGACAGTCAAACCACAGGTGCTTCCTTTTGGAGGAATGCAATCTGCTGCAGCACATCGCCACAAGTGGTTGTCTCTCCTTCCAAATATCAACTGAATCCTGAAATACTGGAAACCCCTGACCAGCTACTTTCAGAGTCTAGGTGAGGGGGAATGCCCCAAGATTTTGTGGAAATGCTTTAGAGAAGATGGCCCTAAAGAATCTGAGATGCACTTTCTCCTCCTCAGTCACATCCTAATGTTCTTCTTAGTCTGCATTGAAGTACTGGAGGCCAAGTCATTCAGCATAACCTCTGTGTTTAAAGTAATAACAGAACTGAAAGGGCAACCTGAGACACATCACAAGGACAATTGTTTTTGGCTTTGCTGCAACAAACTCAAGCGGCAAACCCCTGATCTGATTAAGAAATGTGAGGCTGACTTCACTGTGTTCCATGAAAGAGCCAAGAAATACGAGAGTGAAAGGTATGACTTCTCTGAGAACAGCTTTCCAAGCAAAATGTCAAAGCTTGTCTTCACAAGTGCTTAGTCTTCTGAAGAATACAGTGATGCGGTCCAGACCTGCAATCTTACAGACATTAATATGGATGGAAAAGGGCATGGTGCAAGCTATTCCCAACACTTCAGAAATGCAAGGTTTCCGCAGTGAGAATCTTTCAAAGCAGATGTCCCACTTGTGAACCTGAGGAAGGTCAGTGCCTGCATCTTCTCTATCCCATGCAGCAATGCACATTCAGAATTTGTCTTTTTAATGACCCCAGCATGGAGAAATGAGATAAATCATCTGGATGTGGACAGTGTCAAGGCTGAGCTGCAAATTTATCACATTTGAGTGCACTGATATGTGTCTGGAAATTCCTTGTAATCAAACTATTGGAAGCAGCTAGGAAAGGCCAAAAGTTTTGCAAATGCACATTCAGCTATGTGGTGAGATTGCCAGAGTCTTCATATGTGCTATGGGTTTTGGGATATTTGGGATTATTTTTCAGTTTTAATCCTGGCTTCACTGAATCTTGCTAAGTGTCTTTTTTTGGTGTGATGGAACTGGAACCACTCTCTCCACCTACTCTCTTTGAAAAATGCTAAAAAGTAGGCATAGGACTGAGGAGGTGGACAGGGTGGGGATGCACAGGACAATCACTGTAGGGGGCATGGCCTTGTGGCTTTGTAGTGTGTGATGTGGGAAGTAGGGAGGTGACCTCAGTAGACTAACTCGCATTCAGTGTAATAGAAACAGCCATATGGAGCTGGTAGTCAAGAGTTAAGCATCCGTGAGTAGCTGAACAGTTCATAAACCGTGTGCTGTGGGGCAAGTCCAGGTGTGTCTTGGAATTTTGTGATAACTATGCATCATTATTAACACATGCAACAAATTATTTTAATTTAGTATATTAGTACCTTGTATCTATTCATTTCCCAGTCTGCTTCTTCTCTGTCTCTGGCTGCTCCCGTTAGGGGTCGCCACAGCAGTTCATCGGCTTGCTGACAGACCAGTCCCTGCCCAACCCTGTATGGATCTGCATATTTGATTTGGCTTTTTACATCAGATGCCCAAAATGATGCAACCCTCCCCAGTTATTTGGGCTTGTGGTTGGTGGTTGGGAAGCAAACTGGCAAGACCAGTGTTTTGCCCAAGGACACCTCGACATGTGGCGAAGTACTTGTTACCTCAGTTGATTAGGTTGGTTATAGAGACTATTTTGTATAGATAAGAATTTCAGATGTGCCTTGAGATTTTGGCTTTTCCTTTGGTGTGCTTTTTTTGAAAACCACTGGTGTAAACTCTTGTGAATGATGCATATTGATCAGTGTACATTTGAAAATGAGCACTGTTTCATAGACTTGTACTCAAGGGTGGGAGCTAGGGGAGGGCTGCTCAACTCTGATTAGAGGGCATTAACTTTTTTTTTCCTTTTCTTCTCTTTTTTTTTTTGGTCAAATATGAATTTCATGACATAGATCAGCCCCAAGCAGTTGTCTCTGTTAGCATTGATTTGCAAGATTCAGGAGGATTTAAAACAGTAGGTGGCATTGTGAGCCATTTTCAACTGTTGAAATCCAGACTTTTAAAGATCGTGTAAAGTAGCAGTAAATGTGTGTTCTGAGTTTGTCACACCACAGAAACATGTGTTATTAATCACCCAGCCAAATTTGAATGATTAAAAAAACGCTAAGCATATAAAATTTAGGTCTCAAAATAATGAAAAAATGATCAGTTTTCTCTGCTATGCGATGCCGGGGGCGTGTCCGCTGGAGGCACTGAAACCACGCCCACGCATGGGAGGGTTCCCGCCTCCGTGTCTTGTACAAGGAGGAGACAATGGTCGCTAACGCTGGCAGCCTCATTGTACTGACCAAGCTCTACTCGTTTGAGCCACCAGAGCCAGACACTGACCTACATGATGATCAGCCTTGTTCCTCACAGTCTGCATCAGAATGGTAATTTATTTATTCCATTTATAAGCACACAAGGCAACTTTTACTCTCTTTGGTGTGCACATAATCCCGCCGGCATCGCCGCCCACGGGATAATGACGAGACCACAGATATGTCGAAGTGACACAAGTGGAGCAGACAGTGACTGATGGTCAAGTCTTGAAGGGAACCCCAGATCCAAGGAAGATCTCGCGAGAGTGATCATTTTAACATCATAATGAAGGAACAACATACAACAATCTCGTGAGAATTTCACAAATCAAGGGTTCCCTTCCAGACACGACCGAGGAAAAGCATTTCAGGGTTACCCAACCTCTATAACACAACATTAAAAGCAGACAACGATCTCGCCAGTGAACGTTATGCATGGCGAAATGTGAACAGTCAGGTTGGGTCATAAGAGTTGTGAATCATACAGTTTATGAACTTAAGCTATTTCCAGAGCTAATGTTAGTTAACCATTTGTATATCAGGCAGACAGGTCGTAGCAGTTGTGGCGCTGTGCTTTGCCTCACTGCGCCCTACCTCGTGGTGAGTCCGGGATAAATTTCTTATCATGTGAAGGCCCCTTAAATAAAGTCACCAAGTTGCTACTCAGCACATTTTGGCATCCAGAGAACACGCATGCATGTGGTGGATGAGGCATAACTGGTTAGACAGCTAGCAGCAAACTATCATCAGGCTATCTGTGACTTGTGTGCGAGCAGGAGAACCACTGAGGATACTGCGCTGTACGTTTTTATATCGCTGGAGCAGCAGGGGCGGGTTTATGCTAATAGAGCTGGATACGCAGCACGGCTTCCATTTCAGAGCCGCCCACAAAATCCTGAACGCAGGAATCTTGAAACACAATTTGAAGTCTAACTCCACAATTCAGTTCTAAATAGTTAGGAGGCTTTTTACACGTTTTGAGCAATATATTTATGACCTATATAATGTTTTTAGAAGAAAATGTCCAAATTCCCTTTACACGGTCTTTAAACATTTGATAAGAAATGTTAATATTAACACCAGCATTGGTGTGTTTCTTCACAATAAAGTAATATAATTTAGTTTACAGCACAAAAACAGACTATGTTCGAGGAAATTCAGAGTTTTCTTCCAAACACATTTTAAATGTTGTCACCTGTCGGATTGTTAAACTGTTGTTAATGATTTCTGTGTTTAGGATTTTTTGGGCAGACCTGAAATATGGCTTGTGTCTGGTGTCAAAGTTGTACGTTTTATTTGCCCTACCTGATTATGACTTAGCTGTGGTGTAAGTAGTATGTCTTAAAAGTAGCAATTATATTTTCCCTAAAACACATTTGCCAATCTTGTGTCTAAACATACTTGGTAGGTAACAGGGTTAAGTAGTACTGTAACTTATTTGGATTTTCCCAAAGTAATGAAAAAGATTTATGACTGAAGAGCAGAGAAGTATCTGAAATGTCTAAGTGCATGTGTTCCCTGACCAAAAGGATAAATGCTGATCCAAAGACATCAGTCTTTGCTGCTGGATCTTCTCCTGCTGGATCTGAGAGCCTGTTTTTATGCCTACCAGAGTGACCCTGGAGCTTCATGCTTCATATTTATCAATGTCATTGTCTATTTTCTGCAGTTTTCCTCTTCTGCCCCCACATTTACCATAGAAGGCCACAGTGAGCTGAAGTCTCAGGACCTCTTAAATCTTGTTTAGATAGACAGACTTTCCTGCCATACGAACACACACATAGTTACGTAGATGCAAGCAAAAATACTGCTCACAGACGTACACAGATTCACACTAATGGGAACATTTACCAGAATGCATAAAAATGCTCACACTCAGATGCCAAAGATTTATGTATGGGTGAGATAAATCGCATTGAACCTGAGCCCAAGCACCATAACTTATTATCTGCTCTCTGGGCATGAAACACCCAAAATTCCACCCAAAATGAAGATTGAATGATGTTTTATGACCCCAAATGGCTTGCAGGCCTCCTCCTTTTCTCATTGGACACTGAATGAAAACAGAACACAACAGAACAGAAACCTTACATCAAAGATAATTTTGGAATTATTTAAACACAAAGCTAAGATGACCATAAAATGGTGATGGGGAAATATTGTAGCCTGACTTTTTTTTTTTTTTAAATTACTGTAGATCCAGGAAATTGGGCACAGCTGCATTTTACCATTAGATCCAATTTTTTGCACAGTAACTTAAGTATGCCCAGATTAAGTATGGTATGTATTTTAGATAGTTTAAAACATATTTTAGTCATTTCAGGTTGACCTAACGAGGCCCCTTAAAGGTGCAGTAAGTGATTCTGCAAAAAGATGGTTGAGTGTTGAGCTGAAACTCAGCTCATGTGTGTAGAAAAACATTTTTAAAAGTTGGTATTCAGCTCTCAGTACTTTTTGTAGCATCTTACTGAATTTCTGTGGCATGAAGTTTGGTTTCTCTCCTGCATCACTGTTTGTACTTTCAGTTATCTGCTTTATTTTACTGTTTCATATTTGATCATCAATTGTAGCCTTTCCCATTGCAGACAAAAGCCATGTATCAGTGGGTGGGGTTTTTTGTCCAGTGCGAAACGTCAGAGGTCTAGTTTTCTCTTAGACCAAATTAAATTATGCTTAAAGGTTCTGGAGAATTTTTTGCCCAGTGATGCAAAAATTAAACTGCCTACCCCAACTTTAAGCAAAGCAGTAATTTTACATTGCAGAATACAGCAGTTGCTGATCCACTGCTGCCTCAGTTGGTTTGTTACGGTCAGATTCCAGTGAATACAAATTAATAACCCCTTAAAACACTAAAGCCATACAAACAAGCTAAAGCTATTTGCTATTTGAGGCAAAAGTACTATGTTTTTCTTGAGGAATCTGGTTGCTTTGGAGAAAGAGAGCAATATTTGGTTTGTATTACAGTAGTTTCCTGTTGGAAAAGGCAGGGTAACAGCAAAGTAAGGCAGTAAAAATATAAAAAAATCCAGTGTACATTTAAACCAATACTGTGTGCACAGCAGTAGCCAACAAGCAGAACAGCAGCACACTGACCTGAAACGAACAAAATCTTACACCTGTGTTTACTGCACTATTTCATGTCAAAATGGCTGTTGTGAAGAAGGTCTGTTGGCCCCCAGCTCCAGTTGCATAATAGTTAAAACACATATGCCACTCATATGAATCTTGTTGTCTAACTTTCAGCAGGATGTTAAAATAAGTGTATTTCAGAACATGTTGAACAACTCATAAGGAATCCATGTGGTTTTTGGTGCTTAAGAACAAAACTGGAGGATTGTAAACAATGTAGCACCTCTTGTTACTCCTACATAATGTGAGAGTAGTTGGCACCATTTTGGTCAACATCTGTGACATTGTAAGTTTTCATAACTCCATAACATTCCTCACACTACAGGTCCTTTAGCTGCTAGCTCCTCAAATAATCCTGTATTCCACTATCATTTCATTCATTTATGACATTAATGTCTCAGTTACAAAATGACAGCATTTATTGATTTATTGGCACAGTTCTCATGAGTCAGTCTGTCATACGGTGCATCTACATCCTGGTGAGAAGTTGGTTGACTGTGAGGTTGTCCACCCCGCCTTCAGTCCCTGACTCCTCTACTAGCACCTTCCTCTGGAACTCCTGCAGAAGGAGAACAGTGTGAAGAAAAATAAAAGATTGAGCAGTTAACCTTTTAACTAGTCTCTACTGACAGGCTAATGGTGTATATCAGGAGTGTCAGACTCAGTTTAATCCCAGGCCATATCAGCATTACGGTTGCCCTGAAAGGGCCAGTCATAAGTGTAAGAATATATATATGTATCTGCTTGTTAACTGCCTTTGCATTTGATGGTTTTTAGTTTTAATAGTAGTTTTATGATGAATAACTAACTCTTAAAGCAGAAGTCCAGAAAAATAATGTCAAACAGACCTTCTAGTGTTTAACTATTATGCAATTTACAGTATTTTAAAAAATGAAGCACAAATCATGTATTCACTTTCAAATATCTCATTAAATTTCCTTCCTGTTACATCAAATTTTCCTTCTCGGACTTTTTGCTCGGCTGCTACTAACAACATTAAAACTGCAACCGCTCGACT
Source organism: Lutjanus argentimaculatus (assembly GCA_034769285.1). Classification (NCBI taxonomy): domain Eukaryota; kingdom Metazoa; phylum Chordata; class Actinopteri; order Lutjaniformes; family Lutjanidae; genus Lutjanus; species Lutjanus argentimaculatus. Next base: position 14,894,934 of record JAWZSL010000020.1, on the reverse strand, counting down.
AGGGGAACTAGGGTACGTTGTGTATACTAGAGCTTGAGATCTGTGCCCGAAACCGACAAAACATGATGGGGTCGGGTCGGGCCTCATTTCTCACATATTTCACAGGCTCACATTGTATTCAGGCTGTATTATTACTATTGTTAGTGCCCAAGCACTGAGCTCGGTGCAAGAACCCTACTGAAACTAAAGGAACTATTATTTTTCCTTGCTATTATTCCTCCAAATGAATCACATGTTTGGGGGCTTAAACATATTCAAAAACTCACCAAATCTGACACATGCACAAAAAAAGTCTCTTGGACCCTTTGCCTTAATCCAACAGGAAGTCTGCCATTTTGAATTCCATGGTCATTTTTGGCGTTTTCCACGTTTTTTTTTTTTTTTTTTGAAAGTTTTTTTTTTGCCTTTATTATATGATAGTGCAGCTGAAGACAGACAGGAAAGAGGGCAGAGAGAGAGGGGATGACACGCAGCAGAGGGCCGCAGGCGGGAGTCGAACCAGCGGCCACTGCAGAGGACTAACAGCATATATATATTGATTTTTATATATATATATATATATATATATATATACATTAATATATGGAATTGCTCTAACTTTGGTGTTAATGGTCTGATCTTTACCAATCTTCACGTTTGATAATAGCTCCGCCCTGAACACATCTACATGACAATATTCAGTCAGAGTCATAGCTCCACCTGCTGGCAGCAGGAAATGACATGTTTTATACTTTAACATGCTTCTCCAAGCAGGTTGATCATATCCAACTCAAATGTGGTCAGAAAGGCCTCAAGACCTTGAGGCCTTAAGGAAAATGTCAGGCTGTAATCAGGTTCGGGCTGAAATATGCTAATGGGTGTTCAGGTTAGTTTTGGACAGAATTTGTTGGGCCTGGGCCTGTTTCAAGCTCTAGTGCAGACTGAGATGTAACGGCTAGGTGTCCTCAGTGTGTGGTTAACAGAATTGGGATGCATTCTGTGACTATATAGACACCACATATCCATAACATAGCATAAAATTGTATTGAAAAAATTATATTCCTTGCAAGCTCAGGTGAGCCACATAAAATGAGGCGCCAGGCTAGATTTGGCCCGCAGGCCTTGAGTTTGACTCATGTGGTGTGTATTTTGAATGACTGAAAAATTAATCAGCCAAAATATTTGGGTTATGGTCGGCAAACAGAAATCATCTCTCCCGCTGTGTTTGATTTACAGGTTGTCTCAGTGAAGTCCAATGCCAAACAAAACACATGCCAGTGATTACTTGGCAGCACAGTGACACAAAATAAAAGCTACCTCTGTGATGACAGCTTTGAACTATTCATGTTTTCCAAGCGTCTTAATGAACTACTGAGAAGCCTTTTTAATGGCGCCTGATCAGTGACCTTGCAGCCGCTCTGTAAAGATTACATCCAGGAACCCTCAGTGTTTGATAGATAGCTCGTCTGATCTTTAAAAAGCTTTTGTATTCTGCAGGAGCTTTGAAACCTTAGAGGACTTGTGGCTTCTGCAGCCGTCACACTATGGTGTTGAATCTCAGACTGTTACAGTAAACTTTAATATGTCAAACAGCAGCTGGTTGATTTGTCAGCTGTTGATGTCTACAGCTACAGCTAAGTTTCAGTTTGTGTGTGTGTGTGTGTGTGTATATATATATATATATATATATATATATATATATATATATACATACATATATATATATATATATATATATGTGTCATTCTCACTCTGAATCTCCTGAGTCTTGCCAGTCTGTCTTCCAGAATCTTCTCCTGGCTGGATGTCAGCTCTGCTATGTGAGTCCGCCACTGCTGCTCTTTCTCCTGACACACAGAGGATATGCACATTTTAAGTAAACATAACTGTCCATGACAAGACTGAACACCAAAATGCAGTTTTAAAGCTGCACTAATCAATCATTTCATATTTATAACCGATTAAAGGTGGGGTAAGCGATTCTGGAGAAAGCTAGTTGATTGAATCTCAGTCCCAGGTTGTCAAATAATTGACACTTTGGGTTGGTGGCTCAGACTGTGCCACTCAACCAAATGAGTATCAACATTCAACCCAATCCAAAGCATCAGTGTTTGACCAGCTGGCAATGAGACTCAACAATCAACTAGCTTTCTCCAAAATCGCTAACCCCACTTTTCAGTGACTATGTGATGCTGAAGAAATTGCTCAGGTGATGAAGCCATTAAATTATCACCTGACTCTGCAGTTACCCACAGGTCTACAGTCTACATTTTAGCCAAACTGTTTTGATTTCATATTTCACCACTCTCACCAGCCCCATTTCTAGCCAGTGTGCAGTTAAAAATCTTGGAGAAAAGCCATCTGTATACTTGCCCACCAGTAAATGGCAGACAGACAAAGATCTGCAGACTTTTGCATTTACACATGCTATCAGCTGGTGGACAAGTTAACATGCATACATTTGACATTAATTTTTGCAGATACCCACCAGGCACCACATGGTGAATCACCTACTGCAATGCCACCACAACTGTCATATGCAATCAACAGAGATTTGCAGATTTCTGCCAACATTAACATAACCCCACACATTTTGTCCAGACCTGAAACAAGATTTCAAACTAAGGCAGTTGTTGATCATGTGGCCCCCTATCAATCTAATCAGTTCATCCTTAAGCCCAAGTGGACGCTTGTACCAAGTTTGAAGAAATTTCCCAGAAGCACCTTCACAAGAATGGAATGATCTGAAAACATAATGCCTTTGACCACAGCTGACCCTGTGTTTTTTCAAAAATTCTTGCATACCACTCGGTCTAATCAGTCCAGCAGTATGCAAGATTGACTTTGATCAAGATGCATGTTTGTTGATGATGCACACACACTCACTTAAGCAAGGAAGTGATCGGAAGTGATCCCCTCTAGGCATAATCAAAATACACTGTATAAGTATTTTACAATTAAACAAACTGATCATGCAAAGCTTTAACAATGAAGTAGTGGATTTTTAAAATGGCACACCTTATATAGCCAATCCTATATAATGATCCATATTAAAAATCAACAAATAACAGGGCAGAATTTCGCAGCTGCACACACAAAAAAGCAAGCTGACAAAGAAAACGCCCACAGTACCGCACACCAAATCCTATCCACTATCTTAAATCTCTGTAGGATCCCTCTGAAGGTTACAAAGTTCCCCTGGTACGGTGATATAAGAGAACATACATCCTGCTGGGGCTGCACCTCCCAGCCTCAATGAGGCGTGTTCATGTGTACAGAGTTGTGTGTGAAGAGTGATGAAAAGGATGTGTATCCCTGAACTCAAATTGTGCTCGGGATTACTCTCTTGGATCTAGTTTCCTGCTGTGTGTTGCTGTGTGTGTTTTTATGTATGATTTCCACATGTGTGTACAATATGTGTGTGTGTGGAGAAAATTGAAATCTTTTAGGTGCATGTAGGAAAGACTTTAAGCAGTTGAGATGCAATACAAGTGAGATGGTCGAGGCCAGTTGCTCTCAATGGATAGTGCCTGTAATCAATTAACATTTCTGTCATGCTGTGTGTGTGTGTGGTTCTGTGGTTGTGTGTGTGTGTCGGGGGAGCAGTTATGTGTGGAGGAAGTTGATGTGAGCGAGGGAGGCCAGTCAGTTTAAATAGGAAGACTTGCTGACACATATGGAGTGAAGGTGAAAGCAGTTAAACAGTTACCTCCCCAATTACATGCTGAACACACACACACACATACACACACTTTCAGGCGAACAATCAGGACTTTCTTTCCAAAAAAGCCTTGAGTTGAAAATGAGTGTTTGGACATTTGAAGGATTACCTCACTCATGTTCTATACACACGATTGTCTGCATGGTGTGTGAAGGGGGAGTAGCACACGTTGAACAAATTGCCTTAAATTGGTGATCACTGACAAATTGACAAATTGCGTTAATGTTGTCTGTCTCTGACCCAGTTACCACATCATGGTGGCAATTTGCCATCTGGTCAGTGTCGCTGGTTGTGGAGTTAAGTATGCAAAGCAGTCAGATGGTCTTCAGGTCAAAAACATATAAGAGGTGTGAATGTCTAACCAGAGCAATGGACACAGAATATTTACATGAATGACATGAATATTTATATGACTATTACCACTTTGTCATACTGTGGACATTCTTATATTTTTAGACTAACACTTTGGTGAATATTCAGTAGCCTACCACAGTGTTTTTATATAATAGGTTATTACTAAGACAGTATATCTAATTAGCCCAGTTGCAGTTCCTCTACTTTACATAAAGTGAATCTAAATAAAATTTCATGTTGAACTATTTAAGATACATTTTCTGCACGGCTTGAAAGCAGAGAGCACAAAAGAAAATGTTCTCTTCTGTTTAATCTAGATTACAAACACACTTTTGGAAGTTTTAAAGGTCCAATGTGTAAAATTTACAAGGATTCATTGGCAGAATATGACAGAAATTGAATATAATGTTCATAAATATGTTTTCATTAGTGTATTGTCACATGAAAATAAGAATTGTATTTTAGTTACCTTAGAATGGGTTGTGTACATCTTCACAGCCACCATAGTTTCTCCTCCACGCTTAAAAGGGGAGGGTGAAGCGAGGTGTTTGCAATCTACATGTTCAGTGCTAGAGACCACAACATCCTATGGTGATTCTAGAGGAAAAGTTAAGATCACTAACTTAAATTAATTGAGGTTGATTGTCTGGGAATCATGAAAGTCGGATGTTTGTGCCACTCTGTCCCGTAGATTTTGAGATAGTTCACTGAATAAAGGAAAACTTTGTCCTGCTGTTGAAGCTAAATGAAGAAATAGAAGATTATCCATTGCCATAATTCCCTCTATGGTCACCATGGAGCGCTGTCACAAATTTAACAATTCCAACATTACCACCTTCAACCTCAGTATCCCCCTGTGCACAGTATAAGTCTTGAAAGACCACATCTTTATCTCAGACTTGAACCTTGAGGTGCTTTTCACATTGACGTCAAGGCAGTTTGAGGTTTTCAGTGACAAACAAAACACATCGTTACCAGAGTCACAAAGTTTTGGGGAAATTCCAGTGGCTTTCAGTTGGTTTTATTCAATTGCTTTAAACTGGGATAAATTTCTTGATGATAGATTTAGCTGTTTTATTGTACCCTTACAGGTCCAGGATTTGGATCCTGTTGTTACATAATAACAAACGTACACACGCTTAAGTTTTCCCTACCGGCTGAAGATTGAAATTGCATGTAATTACTGTTAGTGAAATTCAAGATCCTCAAAGTAAAGATAAGAGATGCTTCAGCAAACTCAGACATTCATTGAAGGAGCCTGGCGTAGATGTAAGGATGCCCAGAAGGCTTTGAGCATTCTTTGGAGCTGAACTCAATGACGTCCATTGAAGAACTGGTGGTATGAAACTGCACCCATACTGTTATCACTCCCTGAGTTGAGTTGCCAGGTTTTCAAAGAAAAAAAACAGAAACACCCTCAGGCTGATATCATGCAAACTCAATGTGGAGAGATGTAGTCGTGTGATGGCACAAATTGAGCACCTACAGCTCTTAACAGCATTGCACTGTGAAGTACATGGGCTAAAACATGAAATAATTTCTCCAAGTAATTTAGTCAAGATAAATCATATGTCAAACAAAAAGTCAAGAAAATGTAATTAACACTAGTCCAGTCCTGATGCCAGATACTTAAATAAGATTTAAACCAAAGTAATTATCCATAATTATTGGTTTTGTTATCGTTGCCAGGCGTAGGCCAGGAGGAGATTGTGCAAAGTGTCATGTATGTGCGCATGTTTATGAGAACAGGGCTGGAGCTTGTCCGCAGCTTATCCTGCATACTACTGGACCCATAAGCCTATGATATCTTGCGCACAAGATAACTGTATGCTCAATGACCTCTTGCAGTTGCAGTGATTCACATTTTTTGAAAACCTTGAAAAATTGATATATTACTTATTCCAACTGCTGACACCTCGCTCCTCATGAAGCCTGTATGAAGGAAAAATTGAGTTTTTCTTCTAAACACATTATACATTTTCAAAAATATTTGCTGAAAACACATGAAAAGACTGCAAACTATGTGGTACTGAATTGTGCGGTTAGACCGTTAAACTGTTGTTCACGATTTCTGTGTTTAGCTTTTCTTGGGCAGGCCCGAAACATGACTCGATGAAGTGCCAGAGCTGTGATACCCCAACGCTACATAAACCTGATGAACCGATACAATAATGACACCACCTCCCTCTACCTTCACCCTCTTAATGGTCCATTATGAACGTAACCTCAGCAACTCTCTGTACAAATTAGTCTAGCAGTTCACTTTAGCTTATTTCAGTTTCAACAACCCGACACAGAGGGAAAAGAAATACCATCCTGTCACCGTCCTCTGGCTCTGGTGGCTCAAACATGTCTGGAAAGGTCTGATAAAGCTGCAAGATGGAGCAAACATGTTTCAGGTCATTTTCAGGTTGTAGTGGTGTTTGACACTGGAGATGGTGGACCAGACACACTCACGGGATTTTTAAGAGCAGAGAAAACCTAATTTTCTGACGATTTTCTGACCTAATTTTATACACTTAGCATTTTTTTTTAATAATTCAAATTTGGCTGGGTGATTAATAACATGTTTCTGCAGTGTGACAATTCAGAACATGCATTTATTGTTGCTTAACAGTATCTTTAACTAGCCAGTAAAGTCAGTAGTGGTGGCACTGCAGTTGGTGCTTCACCATTTGTTGCCCAGTTCAAGCTGTGCTCGCTGAGTGCACTCTGAGCTTAGAACTGAACTTATTTTTTGTCGCCCTGAACATTATGGGCTTGGAAGAAAATATACTGCCTTTCTTCCAGAGAATGGAATTGTAAAAGCCATTAAATGTACCCTGGTTATATAATATAATGGGCAGTTTGGTTTAATTTGCTGTAATTTGGAAGACGCAGTTTTTCAGTAAAAAGCTGAATGTCAAGTTACAAACATTACAGTGTGATTCTGCAATTCCTCTGGCTAGACTGCAGCGTTCCAGTGGTGAGTGTGTGTGTTTGTATGAGATTGTATCCAGAGTAATGCTTGTGTGTGTGTTCAGGTTGTGCTGCTTGTGTGCTATCAACTGTGCGTGCATATGCACATTTGGGTGTGTGAGAGCATGTGTCAAGGGTCATATTCACAAGTAATGGAGTCTGTGTGTGTTTGTGTATAGTGTTTGTGTGTGTATGTGTGAGGTTAAGTTAGGGTTCAGTGGAAAGTACATTCCATCCTGAGGTGAGAGTGACTGTCCACTCTATCAGGATAAATGTTGTCATCAGCTTCCTGCCTTTTTTGATTTGAGTGTGTGTGCAGCGGAAACACTGACTACAACAGCAGCCCACGTCCCCTGTTGACCTCACACACACTTGTCAGAAACGGGGCTGCTCAAAGCACCCACAGCTGCTTTGTGTGTGTGCATTCCATGTCCATGAGGATGTCCATCTGTTTTGGCAACTGTGTGTGTGTGTTGGAATGAATCTACAGTACACACTACTACTTTAAAAAATGCCAAATGTGTGTTTCTGTGCTCCAACTTGTGTGCCTATGTTTAGCGCCGTGAAGTGTGAGTGATAAGCCCGGCAGCCTTGACAGAGGGCCAGAGCTGTGTTTCCATGGAAGTGAATCTGATTTAGCCGCGAGCAATGAAGTGAACCTCGCCGGTAAATTAACACTCATTGATCCAGCGTCACACTACTGTCTGTCTGCATGATCGTTCAGCCTGCTTGTTTCCATTAGGCTGATTATAACAGCCTCCTCTCATGAAACGTTAAGCACGTCGTCTTGTGAATGTGAATAACGAGCTCCATCCACAGAAAGGATTAACTGAAGAAATCATGGTCGCTCTTTATTTTACAGTACACTAATAAGGTGAAACAAGCAAAACTTTGTATCAAAATAGACAAAAACTAGGAATATGTTCATTTTTAGTCAGTGTTAGACCCTTTATTAGACCATTATTAGACTTTCGTAGAGGGTCATTTGGGACACATTACAACAGAACTGTACTGTAAACTAAAGTGTATTGTTTCCAATCGTCATTCAAAAACTAGAAATATGTTCTTTATTAGACCCTCATTAGACTTTATTAAAGGGTAATTTAGGACCTATTACAACAAAGCTGTCCTGTAAAGTAAAGTGAAATGTGTTCCTATTAAGAAGAAAGTCTAATAGGTCTAATACTGTCTAATAAAGAACATATATCTATCTAAGTACAGCTTGTTATGTCTTGTTAGTGTATTGTAAAATAAAGTGTAGCCAGAAACACAAACCGAAAGAAAACTCTGTCTGATGTTTGCTAATAGCTAATAGTAATAAGATAAATAATATAGGCTGAGTTTAGGCACAGAATCCTTGCCAAAATCTGACTCAGGAGAGAGCGAAAAACAAAACTGATAGCAGAAATCCGAAAATCCCATGTGCTTTCATCCCTTCAGAGTTTGGCTTCCAGTAAATAGTGCTGACAACCAGAGTGATCTGTCACTGCGCCAGTCACCTCCGGTTACTACTGCTTGGCTGTGGGGTGCGACTTGTGTGCCTGTGCGTGTGTTTGGGTGAGGGCAAAAACTTGCATGCATGCATTGGCATGAGTGCGTCTTCATGCTGTGCCAAAGTCAAGAGGCTGTTCGGTTTCACAGATGTACAGACTTGTAGAATGTGTATCATCCAGGTGTGTATGTGTGTGTTTATTCACCTTCTTGCTCTCTTCTATCTCTTGGAGTCTCTGTCTTTCCTGCTGCTCTCTCTTCAGTCGCCAGCGGGCCTGAAACACACATACATGCACACACAAATATAAACACTTTTGCTTCCATTTTTCATGTGTTGAAATAAAAGATCTCAGACTTCCTCTGTGCACACAAAAGGTTCTCTCAAATCTTGGTCACATACTTGATAAAAATCCGTATTAGTGAGCAGCAATGACTACAACCAGTTAGTCTGACGTACATACACTGCCTGACCAAAAACAAGTCACACACTCTAATATTTCAGCCTTTAGCTTATGGCATGCATTTGCCATGCATTGCCATGGCATCATTTCGATAAGCTTATGCAATGTCACAACATTTATTTCTGTCCAGAGTTGCATTAATTTTTTGCCAAGATCTTGTATTGATGATGGGAGAATTATGTCTCATGCTCCCCAAACCCCTCTTTCACAGTTTGAGTGCAATGAATCTTGACATTGTCATCTTAGATTATGCCCGTGTCATCAAGGAAGAAAATATCCATTGATGGAAAAACCTGCTTATTCAGTATATTCAGGTAGTGAGCTGACCTCAGTTTTTGGGCTCATAACGTTGCTGAACTTCGACCTGAGCAACTGAAGCAACCCCAGATCATAACACTGCCCCCACAGGCTTGTACAGTAGGCACTAGGCATGATGGGAGCATCACTTCATCCGCCTCTCTTCTTACCCTGATGCGCCCATCACTCTGGAACAGGGTAAATCTGGACTCATCAGACCACATGACCTTTTTCCATTGCTCCAGAGTCCAATCTTTATGCTCCCTAGAAAATTGAAGCCTTTTTTTTTCTGATTAGTCTCACTGATAAGTGGTTTTCTTAAGGCCACACAGCTGTTTAGTCCCTTGAGTTCTCTTCACATTGTGTGTGGAAATGCTCTTACTCTCACTATTAAACATAGCCGTGAGTTCTATTGTTGATTTTTTACGATTTGATTTCACCATAAATTTAAGTGATCTCGATCATGATCATTCAAGATTTTCTTCCGACCACATTTCTTCCCCAAAGATGATGGTTCACCACTGTCCTTCTGGGTTTTAGTAATGCCTTGGACAGTTCTTAACCCAGTTTTAGTGGTTTCATCAGTCTCCTTAGTTGTTTTCTTTGCTTGATGCAGGTCAGTAATTTGACCCTTCTGAAACAGAGTAACATCTTTTCCACGACCACAGGATATGTCTTCTGACATGGTTGTTGAAGAAATGAGAAGCTCCTCACTGCATCAGTGAGGGTTAAATAACTTGTTACCAGCTGAATCACTGCAGTAATTATCCAATGGAAGGCTCTTACCTGTTTGCTTAGTTAAGTCCAGGTAGTGACTTTTTTTTTTTTTTGGCCTGGCAGTCTGGCAGTGTATACGCATGCATTCACATGTGTATGCATTGACACACACACAAGCACTCAACCTTCTTGGCTAAAGTACTGTATAAGGAGTTGGGATTAAGTCACACCAATTGCAAAAGGAACTCTGTGCCAAGTCCAGTGATGCTTGCTGCTTGGCTCTATGACACGGTTCATGAGTTACAAAAGGGGGTGTGGCAAAAATGTAGGCACGGGGTATAAGTCATTAAAGAAAAATGAATTCTGACAAGCAATTCATTAGTTTGGTAATATTGTGTGAATCCATTTAAAAGGTATGTACCTTTTTGTTTTAGGCTGCCACTCCCACTGCCACGCTGTTAACCATTTTTTTCTGCTAAATCTTGTGTAAGTCTGTTTTAACAAATCTGTTAACAAAATTTGAGAAACATAAAATTTTATGTGCTCAAAAGAAGTCTTGGATCTTTTTCTTCAACTCGGCGCCGCCTTTCTCTTACCCTCTCCTCCTTTTTGTTTCTCCAGTCGTCCTCCAAAGCTTGAGCTCCATCATCTGATTCTTTTGTTGTCTTCTCTGACATTGCCAGGAACACGTAGTCCTCTTCTTTACACAGACCTCTCATTGACTAGAACCCGGAAAAAAAAACAGCCATTTGTCAAAACTTGTTTACATCCTCCTAGATCCAAAATTGCCTTGAGCCTTTGTCTTTACTGCATGTGTCAACCATTTCTACATCGACTGTTCTGGTTTTAATTAAATTACAGTGCCTAATAAAAAGTATTCACCCCTGGGAAGTTTATACTTTACAACATCGAATAAAGTAGATTTCATGTGGATTTTTTACACTGATCAACAGAAATATATATAGCCTTTAAAGTCAAAGGGAAAATAAACCTGATCACTAAAAAATTATCAAAATTAATCACAAATGTAAAATACAAAAACACATATTTGCCCCTTTAGGACACTTCACAATCATACTGGTGCAGCCAATGTTTTGGCATGTTGTATTGTATCATTCATTCTTGAGAACTGGGACAAAACCACACTATGAGGGCGTTTTGGGGTGGAAATCTGGGACACCATTTTAAAGGGCCAAAATTTTGATTAAAAAATATATTTTAAAACAAAGATGATTGAAATAACAAAATTTCACACCTATGTCATCAGTAGATATTGTTAGTTTTAGATTTTGAAGGCTTTTAACACATTTTTAGATTGTTTGAAGCTGTGAATTCTTGGCTGGGACAAAGGTGTTGTAAGGCACAAAGTAAGTTTAAAACATAAGTAAATTTAAACCAGACAAAACAATTTCATAAATTACATACATTTCATATATATAAATCCTTAAAGAATTATTTATTTTTTTATTTTTGTAAGACATAATTTGTCTCAATTCTCAATATCTGGTATATTTTTAATCAACTTAGATCACTTTTTAGAGATCTGAAAACTTGAAGATGTCTGAGCATGGGAAATGATTTTTAAAAGCGCTCTACTGTATTTGAGAAGGAGGTCAGAATCTGAAACTGTCAAATGGGGAGACTGCATATAATTGGGCGTAAATACAAATGGGTGACAAATCAGAGAGGATGGAAAACTTGATGGATATGGTCTGAGTTAAGATGCCAATCCCATCCACAGGGCACAAGTCAATGAATAGTTTGAGTTTGAAAATGATGGGAATCATATGCCCTTTCAGTCACCAGATCTCAACCCAAAGTACAAAATATAGATGTGGAACAAATCCACTGTGGAAATGCTGTTCTGCTATTCGCTCTTCTCAGAAAAACAGTCACTGAATGATATTCGAGGAAGAATCATCTGCCGGGTTCATGTAGGATCAATAAGGAATTAATAAATGAGAAAACTTCTTTTGAGCAGTTTTAATTACTAATAGTTCAAAAAATAGCACAATTTCATATTTCACTTCATAACCTACCTTTGACATGGGAATGCCCTGAAACCTTTTTACATGAGTCATCTTGCTCCAGGACAGGTCTGCTGCAAATGACACACAGATATTCACAGGTTAATTATGAATAATTAAGTCTCACTGTTTTTGAAGCATTTGCACGACATGTTTTACAACCATTTCAATGAGGAAATTAGATTTGCTGTGATAGTTTATTTTATTGGTAAAAATGCAATCAAATATGTAGTATTTTGAGTGAAATGAGCTTACCTATTCTTGAGAACTGGGACAAAGTATGTCCAACCAGAAAAATTACTAATACAAACACTAATTACATTTTTAATGAAAATGTATTCTTTAAGGATTTATGTGACATATGTAATTTGTGAAATTTTTTGTTTAATTAAATTTTTTTTACTCCTAAACTGTGCCAGAGAACCCCCTTGTCTACCCATTTTTAAGTATAAAAATGTGCTTTTATAAGCTTTGCTTTTAAAAATCAAATTTTTTGATAAAAATGTTGGCCCTTTAAAATTGTGTCCCATATTTCCGTCAGCTCCCCCACATTTTTACAAAAACATGATTTAATGGGGTATAAAAAGGTTTAGCTATACTCTAAGGACCTCTGTCTCACTCCTGGTTTAAAAAAGGCAGGAAAACTGCTTAAGCACTTGAAACTTTCTCAATTATTTTTTCACAAGGTTCATGAAATGATATTGCTATCAAATGTTTGATTAGCATGAGGGAACTCTTAGCAAATGTAAAAAAAATAAATTTAAAATGGGTACTTACTACAACTACTGTACAATTTAATTTAAATTTTTTTTACATTTTGTCAACTCGGTAAGATGTCAACGCCATCAGATGGAAAATCTGATGTCTACATTTAATACAAAGTTAATCACCAGGAGGTTGGCCCATAACAAGATTTAATAGCAGAGTGTGATCTTTTAAAATATATTTTCCCCTCAAACCCCCTCAAAATACAGTTTTGCCCCAGTTCTCGAGAATGAATGAGCTCTAAACCAATCAAAAATGTGTCCAATTAAGTCAGTCAGTTACTCACCTGTAGGTCAAACTGACTGTCACAGACTCCTCAGTGTCCTCTGTGTACTGATCAATATCTCCTGGTTCAGACACCTCTTCTCTGTCTAAATGCTCATAACCTGAGAGGGCGTCTTGCTTCCTTCTCTGACTGTGAGTCCCAACAGAAATTGTTAGATCAGAACCATACAGGTTCTTATACAGTGACAGAACACAGCCTACATGCTAGTTATTTCCACAGTACGGTGACAGAAGTGCCACTCTCCCACTAATAAAGAGTCAAGAAGACAGAGCTGTGTAATAGATAGTTCTGAAGCTTCATTGGTGAGATCAGTCTGAGGCATCAGTTACTTTATTTTAATGTTCACCAATACCAAAATGCCATGTAAGCTAGTTGTTGTGTGTCACCTGGATATTGAGCAGCTACACCTAAAATAATTTTAGCCGCCTTGGGTTCAGTGTTAAATTCTGTAATGTTAAATTCTAGGACCTCTTTCTGTATTGTGACGTATTTCCGAGTGAAACAGGACAGGCATGCCGGAGTAACGTTGGGAGGAATTGGGTTTGAATGCTGAAAAGTTGCTGAAAAGTTGGTGTGTGAAATCTTGCTAATAATCGCAATTTTTACTAAATGTATCTGTAATCTGATTACATCTTTGTTCTGTAACTAATGGAATACAGTTACCCTCATTTCGCATCCTAATTTCGTAATTCCATTACTTGTAATCCATTACTCCTCAAGCCTGCTATCCAGCTTCTTTAATTTTACTGGTGCAAAATCTTCAACCCCCATTTTTTTCCTGTGTACTCTGTGAGCCCTATCAGACCAATTCTTGAACCTTGGGGCATAAGGAAAGCTTTTTACATTGATGTCAGTGCAGTTTGAGGTTTTCTGGGACAAACAAAACACATCTGTTGCCAAAGTTATAAAGTTTTTTGGGAAATTCAAGTGCAGTACTTGGATTCTATTGTTACATAATAACAGCTGTGCACAAACTAAGGTTTCCCTACTGTTTCAGTAATGAAATTGCATGTAATTATTGTTTAAGTGGAAACAGCTTTTCAGCCACCTAACAATTCCAAGTGGTATTATTGTTGTGACACTGTGGCAAAGACAACAGTTGTGTTTAAATCTGTTCCTCTGCGTGTCCCTCCTTCCCTCATTTTGCAGCTCCCTCTCCTAGAAATTACATTTACACAAGACTAATTTGCAACAGCAAAAAAAGCCTGGCTTTTGTCTAAATGTGAAAAACTACCTACCAGCACCTTTACAGGTCACTAATAAATGTGGTAAGTGTTGTTTCTTTAGTTGTTAATTTGTACAGAGATGGAAGTTTAAAATATGATAAGTTGTGGTTTGAGGGAGGAGGTTTGATACTTGTCACACTGTCGGTTCTTGACAGAGCCAGGTGATCCGTTTCCCTGTGTTTGCTGTGTCAGTCTGCTTGGTAAATGAGCTAACCAGCTACTAGCTTCACATTTAGTGTAAAGACATGTGAGTGGTATCAATCCACTCAACTAACTCTCAGGGTATAAATATATATTATGTTTGTGTTTTGTTTCAAAGCTTTCATTTTGGTTATTTTATTTGCTTTTGACACATGTCAGGACAGCTCCCTGTGCAGAGTTGTATCAATCCTGGTTAGCACTGTAAATATGCATCTTCAGTTTTATTTACAGCCTGTTTTCTGTGGCTACATTTCCCCTCTGGAATCAATAAAGTTCATCACGTCCTCCTATCTCAATTAATAGGTCTTTCAGCAGACTGCTAATAAGAAGCCTGACAGTACACCAGCTGCTGGTGTGATGGATGTACAGTGAACTCACTCTGTCATAGTGCTGACACATTTGCGAAAAACTGGTCTGGAGCTATTACAGAAGTCAAAGCAGAGTGAACTCCCTGACTGTGTTGACGGTTTACTTTGAGATTACAAGCAGACTGTCGATTTTACTGAATACTGTCATAAAACAATATATACATTAATAGACTTAGCCTATACTGTAGATCAAAGGTTTTAAAGTGTGGGTTCCTATCAGTTTCAGGGAAGACTAAGTGAATGGAAGTAAAAAATATTACATTAGTTATTATATTACATAGTAAAAGGAGATCACAAGAATAGTTTAAATGTGTGAACTGGTAACAGATAATTCAGAGATACAGTATCTCGGAATTTTACTGTTTTTCCCACTTGAGTAGGTGTAAATTGTCATTTGTTGTTGTCTGAATGTCTGTGGTATCAAAAATAAAATTATTATAAAAGTATCCTGTAGCTATTCAGGAATTGAGCAAAACTAAGCAAGAACTATTGACAAAATCAGTACAATTCCCACTAAGAATTCAATAAAGTTTAATTTCAAACAGACAAACAAAACTATTTTATTTTCATTGAACCGTTCAGGTTTTTCATGAACATGAATGTTCCATTTTACATCCTGCTGAGACAAAATATGAAAATGGGTCAGTTCATGAGTCAGTACGTTCCATGAGAGGTTAATGACCGGCGTTGTGTAGTGTGAATGAAAAAACACAGCATAAAGTATGACTGTAAAATGGTCAAGGTGGTGTGTGTGTGCAAAGGTTCAAAGTAATTTGCATTTTCTGTAGGTTATTTGTTCTTTATGAGGTGCTACATTTGCATCCTCCTGCTGTAGAATTATATATGTTAACCTCACTGTAGCTATAAATGGTTTTTTATAGGTAGTTAACCTCAGAACAAGCTCATAATGAGAAATCACAGGACTCTTGCAGGCCTGGACACTCTATGATCTGTAGCACTAGTGTGTATGTGTGTCTGTTTGGGTACATACAGCATGCCTAAATTAAAGCCATACTATGCATTAAAACATGCTCAAAACATTTGGGTAGTTCATCCAAGATATAATGATGTTGTCACACTTTAACAGTCAAACACGTTTGATTATCTGAATTACATTGAACAGATTGTCTCCTAAAACACTCTCACAGCATCAAGTTTGATACGAGCATCAGGATACAGTGAGCAGGAAATCATAAATGTTGCAGTACATCTTAAACGTAGCTTAGAGTCTAAAACCACATAGCACTTATGGTGCCCATATGTTCCCAAAAACACAGACAGGAACAAACGCTCTCACACATTGATCTACTGTCCCACATCACTTCACACTACCTCTGTACATTTAGCACCCTCAGAACGAGCAACAAGCTGCGATCTTTGACTTGAACATCCCTGACGCCCCGACATCACTCATCAGCCTGCTCATAACAGGAAACAGCTCTGGCATTTAATTGCTTTCCCCAGGGAAATGCATGAATAATGCTTTAGTAAACCATAGATTATGAACATATTTTACAACCCCACTTCCAAAAAAGTTGGGACATTGTGTAAAACATGAATAAAAACTGAAAGCAATGATTAACAAAAACTTTTCAACCTATATTCAATTGAATACAGTCCAAAGACGAGATATTTAATGTTCAAACTTTTTTTTGTAAATATACACCCAATTTTGAGTTTGATGCCTGCAACACATTTAAAAAAGTTGGGACAGCGATGATTGGGGAATGACCACAAAACACCTATTTGGATCATTACAGAGGTTAAACCGGTTAGTTGGTAACAGGTGTCGGTATCATGACTGGGTATTTAAAGGGGCGTCCTCGAAAGGCTCAATCGTTCATCAGCATGGGTGGGGTGAGGTTCAACGCTTTGTGAAAGTGCGTGGGATAATAGCTCAACAGTTTAAGAATAATGTTTCTCAGTTCAAAACTGCAATGAATTTAGGTATTTCGACATCTACAATCCATAATATCATTAAAAGATTCAGACAATCCAATCCTTAAATTTCTGATTCCTAAACAGTCCGCCCTATTTTTACTTAACGATGACTCCCCTCTCAGCGATAACAGCAGGTTAGCCTTCAGAAAAGTCATATTTGCAGGTTAAACTGCAGCCAAAAAGACCATAATACACTCTTGGTTCTCCTCTGACCCTCCATCAATAAAAGAATGGTTAAATCATCTTAGCGATATTGCGCTCATCGAAAGATCATTAGCTGTAATTCATAAAGCACGGGCATCCACTATAGAGGCCTGGGATAGCCTTATTGATTTTCTGTCAAACCCAAATTTTCTATCACAGATATAATGTGACGCTGATTGGGTGCAAGGAGATTTACTCATACATTTGTTAGTTATTTTTTCATTTGTTGTTTGTCTGTCTGTCTGGCTATTTTCTTTTGTTTTTCTTGTTTGTTTGTTTGTGTCATTTCTGTGCTTTTTCTTTTCCCTTTTCCTCTTATTTCTTTGCAAGGCAATGGAGAATTGTATATAGTTTGTGTTTATGGGAATGAAAACTCCTGTCTTTCATGTTCCGTGTATGATCCATTTATGCTTAATTCAATAAAAAGTTGATCACAAAAAAAAAAAAGATTCAGACAATCCAGAAAAATCTCTGCATGTAAGGGGCAAGGCCAGAAACCAACACTAAATGCCCATGACCTTTGACCCCTCAGGTGGCACTGCATTAAACCCCCACATAATTGTATAAAGGATATTACATGGGCTCAAGAACACTTTGGAAAACCATGGTCAGTAAACACAGTTTGTCGCTGCATCTACACATGCAGGTAAAGACTCAACCATGCAAAGCAAAAGCCATATATCAACATCCAGAAATGGTGCGGACCTCTCTTGGCCAGAGCTCATCTGAAATGGACTGATGGAGAGTGGAAAAGCGTGCTGTGGTCTGATGAGTCCACATTGCAAACTGTTTTTGGAAATTATGGACGTTGTGTCCTCCAGGCTTTCAAGGACCATCCAGATTGTCACCAGCGCTATCTTCAAAAGCCAGCATCTGTAATAGTATGGGGATGAGTTAGTGTCCATGGCATTATGGCTGCCTGCCACATCTATGGAGGCTAATGCTGAAAATGAGCAACATATGCTGCCATCATTGGAGCAACATATGCTGCCATCCAGGCAACATCTTTTTCAGGGACATCCCTGCTTATTTTAGCAAGACAGTGCCACATTCTGCACGTTACAACAGCAATGATTTGTAGTAAAAGAGTGCAGGTACTAGACTGTCCTGCGTAGAGTACAGACCTGTCTCCATTGAAAATGTGAAGTGCATTATGAAGCACAAAATACGAGAACAGACTGTGCACTGTTGAGCCCCTGACGTTGTTTATCGAGCAAGAATGGGAAAGAATTTAATTTTCAAAAGTGTTCCATTGTATTCTAGATGCATCTCGTCATCAGTCACATTGCACAGAATATGATATGAAGCTCCATATATGGCCTTTGGATTCAGTCGCTATCATTACTACCCCCTTGGACTGATTCATGCCACTGTAATCCATTTTTAATAACATCGCTCTTCCTATGGTCTTATTTGGGCAAGTGGGACAAAATCCAGAGAATGGTGATACATCTGTTTTGGCTTCATTTCTGCATCTATAAACTTCTGCAAACTTTAGGTTCCTGCTACAGAATGGATGCCTTAACTCAACAACTTTTGTTACACATTTGAGTAACACTGTGAAAAGTTCTTGTCATTACCTTCACTCATAAGACTGGCTGTGTATTTTGAAAGGGAAATCCCCAAAAGTTCCACTAGGCTTGACTTCTAGTTTCCTTACATCCTTATTTGACCATCTGTATTACAGAAGCAGCAGGCTTAGTGAAGCAGCCCAGATGTCCATCTACTTGGTCACATCCTCCAGCTTGCCCTGGGGGATCCTAAGATGTTCGAGACTGTCCTCCCAAGAAAAACGACAAAACCATGAAATAACATATATTCACATGCAATCAATTAACAAAGCCCACAAGTAGCCATAGTAATTATGACTCTTGTCTGTTGTGCAAGGAGGAAGTCAAGTATAGCACAAGAAAGTCTGCATACATTAACAAAACATCAAACTGATAACACAGGAGGCCACTGCTCTCTTACTGTTGCCAACCAACACTCAACTTTGCTTCTGTTTTACTGTGATCGTGATTAATGTAATAGTGATTGAGTAATATTGACCAATCACGTATGAGCAGGTTTTGGTTGCATGCAACTGTCTGTGTGGGAAGCAAAAGAGGCAATATGCTTTGGCCGAAATGCAGCTTGACTCCCGTCGGCTAAGGATTTTTTTTAATGTATCTGCGTTCATATGCAGATATGTTTATGGAGATTAAACTCCCAATTCCATTTTTGCATCTCAAGTTGCTAATTAGACTGTAAACAATGACCACACATGAAGGAGGAAATCGTGGCTCAAACTACTATCTTTTTCTAAACCTAACCAAATCATTTTTGGCCTAAACCTAACCAAACTTAACCATAGCATTGTCACATTATAAAATGAATTTATTTTTCAATTGTGATTTGTGATGGTTTTTGAAGGTGCAGACAACCAATGTCATCCTCCCAATAAAATGCTTTTGTAGTTCTGAAGGACAGCTATGAAGTATTTGTTCTGTCATTTATTTAAACTTTTTCAGACACTGCTATGCCAGGCAAGATGTATAGTCCCTCCAGCATGCTAAGGTTGAGCCTGGAGTCTTTTCTCAGTTGCCATGCCCCAAAAACCTCTAAAGAGAGGCATTTAAGAGGCATCCTGACCAGATGCCTGGGCTACCTCAACTGACTCCTTTCAACATCCTGTGAAGGAAACTCATTTTGATTACTTGTATCCATGACCTAATTCTTTAAAGCAATACCCAAAGCCGATAACAATAACTGAGGGTTGAAACATAGATCGACTGGTAAATCGACAGCTTAGCCTTAAGGCTCAGCTTCCTCTTCACCGCAACAGTGTGGATCTTGCCTTACTTGTACAAGACCCTAAGACAGTTGAACTCCTTCACTTTGGGTAGCGACTCTTGCTATAAGCTGCTGAATCCAGTTTATAATTGACAATTAGTCTGACAGCTGAAGACTAACTTTGCCAGCTGTGTTATAAATCACGCAAAGAGTGCTGCAAAGACTCTCTAAGCGCATAGGTCGACTGAAATGACACAAGAGCAAAATGTGTCACTGCTGTGGCAAGATGCATGCATGATATCCTATTGTTTTTCATTCCAAAGATCTAATTTTGTTGCCTGAAATTAGATGTGGGTGGGCTGCTGTGTGCTGACCTGGAGTGACTCTGTGAAAGCTCTTGTCATGAAGGATTCCTAACACGCCTTGTGTCTTAATGCCTGATCCCTTGGCCACTAAGTCGTGCGCCACAAGAGGCTTAACTCCTCCTCAGCACCCATTGTCCAGCACAGCTCCAGGCCTCAGGGGATTCAGCTCCACCCGCAGGACACTCATCATAGTACAAGTGTACGTATGTGTGGGTGTGTGAGCCCAAACATGAAGAGTGTCGGGTTCTGAAACTTCCTTCTGTCGTTTTAAGGTATGCGCATGAATGTGTGTGTTCATGTGTTTTTGTCACATGAACCTCAGAGTTGAGGCAGAGTTGTGACTGTTTGTTGGCAGTGACACAATTTGGACAAACTCCTGACCTCAGTCTTGCTTAGGTCAGAAGTGTGTACTAGTGCTTGGATATGACAGTATGTATGCAGGATGCACAAAGCTATGTTGAACATCATCCGAATCCCTGCAGACCAACTAGGTTTACACCAAACATGCATGTGTGTGGGGGTTTATTTTTTGTACAAGATGTTTCATTTAATTTAGAGAGTATTATTTGGACCTCAAGAGTCCCTCTCAGGCCTGCACAAACATTGGTATACACAGATCATATTTTATGGAGGCAATATTTTCTGGTTTTCCCTCTGATGTGCTCTGGCTGTTCTCACTATGATTTACAGAGTTTCCTGATGGACAGGTAGCTTTACTTGTTGCTAAAGTAACCACTAACTTCTGTCAGCTCTAGCTGCCATTAGCTAGTTACCTCAGTTAGCTGTGCAAGTGGCAGTCCTATTAGCTTTAAAGTGAATGTAGGAGGTCCTTCAGTGTAGCCCAGGACACATTAGCGTTTACACCACAAAGGATATGTGGTCAAATGCGCCCCAGACCACCTTAGCAAGTGGTTTGAGTGATCGGATCACAATGAATCTTGATGGTAGTTTACACTTTTATTTCATGCTATCCACTTGTGATCTGATTCTCTAAGATGCATCTAAATACATGCGTAAACAGGCTTGAGAGCCATGCTGACGCAGCAGTGTTTAGACCACACATTTCACTCACCAAAATTGTCAACCTCATGGCAACCCTAGAGGAAAAGTCAGGGGATTGCCACGGTATTCCTGGTATTCCCACTGCCATGCTTCTACCATGGACAAAGATTCAACAGCAATATATCTTTCCAACTGTCATGTGGTTATTCTTGACAATCCACAGACCTTGTCATAAATGTTTTTCAGGAGTTACAGGGGCACTTTCTCTGTAAAAACATTTCATTGCTAAGACATAACTCAGCCTAGGTAATTTATGCATTTATGCTTTACAGAAAATTGTTCGACCAGCAGATCAACTGTCCACATGTAAGAGGAAGAGCACACAGTACATTTTAGTCAAGTTTTTGAGCTGCCAGACTCTGTGATTAATGAAACCATCCCCGTGTGAACCGCAGCAAAATTGATGATACTTCATGTGGTGATCCATCTGCCTTAGAGACCAGAGTTGCCATTTTTTGTTACTTTCAAAGTAAACATGAGGTTTTATGACCAAAACTGGGCCACTCAAGCTGTGAGGGAAACAGACAAGATATTATTTAGAGTGACCGGGTTATGACTCCACTTCAACCAGGACTAAAACAACATTATGTCAGAGAGTTATGGGAACAGGAGTGCTGCGGAGGGGATCTCTGTCTCTCCGTTGAAACTGAGAGCTCACATTCCCATCTCACACCCTTTTCCTCTGTTAGACTTGGGAAAGACCAGTCATGTTGAACATGACATGCCACAAAAACACATCAAGGTTTTCCTTTGTCAGATCCTCATCATGAGGTGTAAAGTTGTTAAAATAACAAGCACACAAAAGGACTGATTCCATAGAGGGTAGAACATATCATAACAAACTTAAGAAAGTGAAGGGAACACCCCTGTAAAAACAATTTACAGCATGTAATGTCATTTTTCAAGGCAATCTGAGGCGTTTGAAGACAGTTCTTTGGCTTTTAGAGATATGAAAATGAGAGTAATGAACGACAAAGTAGCAGCTATAATGGAAATCCACTTTCATGCATTAGCCTGCAGTTAACGTGAATTTGTGATGTTTGTTAGTCAGTCCCCTTTTTGGGGCTGCACACAGGCTTTTTGCACATTTTTCATTCAGAAATTATTATAAACATATTTTTTACTTTATGGTCAGAAACCTTCCCATCTGGCTCAAAATTAATATAATATTTTCCTAAATGTACCTTGCCAAAAGCCACTTGACTTCCACTCAGAGTCCTGCATGGGTCCAGTTTTACAACTGCACACCTGCAAAGAGCACCAGAACCTACTTGTTACCCGCAATTATCTTCAAATTATCTTCGTCAAATTGGGACCAGCCTGGACCCAACCCACAATTTAACACATGAACACTGTCAATCACTTGTCAGTCACTTGTGTTCTTACACATGACCTGTTTATGTGTTTCCTCAGTGACAATCTTGCTAGCTTGGTGCTATCAAAAGCTAACACTTTTTGGTAGTTTTAGGCAAACCACTGGGAACATTATTGTCGTCGTATCCATCCCTGTACCTGTGAAATTATATAAATATATTTTTTACCTGTTACACAACTTCTTTGCGACTTACCCAGCAGGTACCTTTTTCTTGGTTATTACTACCAGTTGTATTGTTATACTAGAGAGCAGCGTTGTGGCCAATGTTACTACTGCCTCTTCAAGGCTGTGTGCTGGCATGTTGTAGCCATAACATTTGCAACAGAGCAGTGTTGTATTTTGTTGTGGCCACTGCATTGGTATTCACTTTTTGACACCCAAGGGCAAAAACATAAATCAGTGCCTATGATTAATTGTGTTTGTGGGTTTTGTGTGTTTTTTATGTCTTTCAGTAGGCTTTGTCAGTGATGGGAGGAGTAATTGTCATTGCATATTTTATGTTAATGTTGTACAGAAGAATTTGCGCCAATTAAAAAACAAACAAACTGACTACTGTCACCAAAATAAGTTACTGAACAAGACAGCCTTAGTGACATCTAAAGCTACATACTAAGACACAATGACAATGCTAACATGATGATCTTTAGCAGGTTCAATGTTTACCATATTCAAAATTTTCATTTAGCAGATTAGCATGCTGACATTTGCAAATTAGTTAAAATGTTGTCATTTTGTATTTGGACTAATTAAAATTTTGACCTGATGATAGTGCTAGATGAAAGTTGAAGGATCACCAAACTTGTTGCAATTTTTCTTGTAGGGACATGAATGTCTATGCAAACTTTCATGACAGTCAATACACCCACGACATTTCCTTTTCTTATGTGCATTTGTTTATTCTGCTATCATTTCTTCTGCGATTAAATGCTAAAATTATTTTCTATCTTGTATGTGTAGGAGCTCTGCAGATTGGTGCAGTACAGAATTGTTATTTTCTGTCTGCATGGTGTGGTACCATGAGAGCTGCCACCACTTACGTGTGGACTGCATCTGTGGCTTGTTTTCATTGTATGTTCTTTCATTTCTGCCAACACTGCAAATCAGCTTCATTTTGGGGCAATAAAGTTAATCATCTCCAATTTTAAATATATTGAAATGGACTATTTTTCTTCCATAAAAGAGAAAATAAATCCCCTGATGTCTGGAAATTAAACCCTGCTTGTAATTTCCGCAACTTTTGAAATGGTTTTCATTCTTTTTTAAGAGTGGTCTGACTTGTTTTTGTCCAAAAAAAACAATTTTCAGCTGAAAAGTTGCATGCATAAAAACATTAACTCTGAATCATAAATATTCACAATTAAAGAAAAAGGGAATTTGCCCCCAGTTTCAGAATGCAATTCACTTTTGCTCTGCTGTTGTAAACATGGACAATTACATGTGTATTTGTGATGATTACATTACTTATTATTAAAAGCTAGCAAGTTGACAGCTTCCAAGTGCAACAACACATAACATGGAAAGCCAGCTAATATTACTTACTAGTCCAACAGCAAGATGGCCAGCTCGGCATCTGTCTTGGAGCCTTTCACTTCACGAAACTTTTGCCAATGGCTAAAACCAGTCCAACATTTACTCTCGTCCAGCAGCCTCTTACTTGGCCTCTCTTTTCTTTTCTCCAGTATCCTCTTTGGTCTCTCAGCCTCTGCCATGATGTCAGTAGAGTCTGAGCACAGTTATGTTGCCAGCTTGCCCATCTCCAGTCCTGGCACCACGCCTGCACCTGAAAACCTCCTCCTTATCGCAGTCCAAAGTTCCTGGGGCAGTAGTGTAAACACCAACACTCCCCCATTGCTCTGGGCCCCGTTTCCCAATTTCGATGTATCTTAGCGCTCTACGAAGGTCTCTAAGATATACCTTAGCAAAGAAACTTCTTTTCCTGCGAGTGTTTCCCAAACTATCCCTTAGCTGGTGCTCTTAAGGAAGAGCTGCTAAGGTACATCGTAAGTTGGAGCTGTCCTTTGCCATGGTGCTGAAAGTGTATTAATCGATGCTGTGCGCATCGATTGATCTCTTATAAAGGTAAATAAATGACGTTGTAACATAACAAGTGTTCCCATAACAATTTTACCGCCACTAGATATTATATCATAAATAAGGCTAAATATAAAGTGCTAAACTATTTGAAGCCTGGTCCAAACATACACGGGTATTTTTAAAAGCAACGCTTTAAAACCAAATTTCCATCCAGAGGAGCGTTTTGGTACCATTTCAGGAAAAATCCCTGTCCTAATATGCCTGAGGCATATCACAATAAAAAAAAAGACTTACATGCGCATCCCTTTAGAAACAAGGAGACAAATGATAAAGCAGAGAAACGTGATTGCTGCTCGATAATCTTTTTGTTATTGAAACATTTACAGCAGCACCTGTTTGTCTCTCTTTTTCCATCATTGTACTTTCAATGCTCATTTTTGTCAATGTACAGACTCAGATACTCCACAGTGTCAAAACACGAAACACATATCACCATACACGCTCATACTCTACCAGCTGCGATGAGTGATCTGTTATTGTCTGACTGAACAGCCTCATGGAAGTGGTATTTTACAATTCAACGAAATTCGTTAAATCAAGTCATTTGGTGTTTTTAAAGTCATGATATTGAGCCGAAACAGATTCCACATTCCGTTCGCGTTCAGATGTGGCTGCTGAGCGCAGCAGACGGCTCCCACCGTGTGCGCTTCACTGTTCAACATAAAGTTTATGATCACTCAAAGTTAAAAAGTAAAAATCTAACAAGTTCTCACTCACTCTGTGTGAGGCTTTGGATGGATTATTCAGGAGGATTTGGCATCTTCTTCAGTGAGCGGCTCTTTTTGTCACAGCCAACTACTAAAGGTAAATCCATCGGACGCTGCAGTATTTCACCCAGATGTGTTTTGGATAAAGTATGAATTCAATGTTTTTGAAACTTTGGCCTTTCACCTGGAACTGTCACAGCAAACATCAGTCCAGTAGATTTTATCCCTCCAGCGCAGCGCACAATTTGCATCTTCATTGTGTTAAAATTATAAAAGTATTTCCACACAAAGCAGGTGGCAGACATCGTGTTGTGTATCTCATTTAGATGGTAGAGACACAATTTACTGCGCTCAAAAAAATTTAAAGCGCTCAATGTGCTTGCCGGAAAACACATAAGAGCAACAAAACACACGCCAACCCGCATGAAAATTAAACCTTAAGAATAATATAGCAACATAGCCTACTCAGAAAAAAAAAACATATCCTCAGTTATTTAGCTTGGATAAATAAATAAATAACCATATATAATCACAATATGCAATATTAATTATTGTTTTTCATGAAGTTAATTTTAACCTAATGATGTAATTTGCGCAAGTAGCCTTGATGTGCGCTGTACTAAAACTGTCGATTTGAAAAGCATAATTTTGGCTTAATAAAGCTAAAACTGTGACAGGATGAACGGAGTCGCATCACTAAGGACAGCTTACGAGTGGTTCAGACCGCCCTTCTTAAGATATACCTTTCAGAAGATATATCTTAGCTAAGGAGACTCTGGGAAACAGCCCTTAAGCTTAAGGGAGACCTTAAGATACAACTTACGAAGCACGCAGTGCTACAAAGGCTCTGGGGAACAGGGCCCTGAACAATAGAGGGAGAGACATACATTTTTTCAGGAATCCCTAACCCCACGGGATGGGAGTCAGTTTCACTATTCATCAGGGGACCGGGACAGAATAATATATATAAATATGCCACTTTTGCATTTTTAAAAAAATTCTCTCCCATATGCTCTGACCAGTGTATGATGTGTGTGGGCTGTGTATTGATGGGTACTACTGAGCTGTGATTTGCTAGTTCTTGTTGCCTCAATGACATGCTTGTGTGATTGTCAGAGAGCCTTTCTAATGCTGTGAAAGGGTGTATTTTAACCATAAACCATGATCTTTTCCTAAACCTACCCTCGTAGGTTTTGTGCCTACACCTAACCAAACTGCGACTGAAAATAATAAGCTAACTAAGTCTAAGAAAAAGTTGACATTTTGCTTCACACGGGACTGAAGCCCAGTCTCCTGTGTGAGAGTCCTGGTTTGCTCCATTCATCCACTACAACATCCTTGCTCAACTTCTTGCTGCTGCCAGTATGCACTTGTGCTCTTAACCAGTCAGAGCACAGTAGTTGTAATGCATCACTGCACAGTAAGGCAGGACTAGCTACATTTAGCAGCAGTTTACTTCATTGTCTATCAGGAAACTTTGTAAATCACAGAGTTGAGGCGGAGCTAGCCGGAGGACATCAGAGGGAAAGCCAGAAGACGTTTTCTCCATATAAGTATCCAGTTTCACCAAAATCAGTGACATAGTTGTTGGTGTCTGGTGCTGTGACTGGTGTGTGCCATAAAGCGTTTAAAAATTGTCAGGACTCAGCAATAAAAATGCTGACAATAAAAATCAAATGTTTTGAACAGTTTTGAGGATAGCATTTATATAACATGTTTGACAGAAACTTAGACCATACTGTAGTGAGGAGGAAAGTGTTCATGCATGTCTGACTTGAGAGTTTTTAAAGTTTCAGTTGCATTTCAACTTTCTTTTTTTTTTTTACTGTCTTTCTGTTGAATTTATAATACTGGATATAAATTTTCAAAGGCTCTGCAATGCATTTCGCAAACTTAGACATGGGTCACTTTACATAATGAAATTCAGATTCTACCACTTTTAATCCCGGTCAGGCCCAGCTGTATAAACCGAGCCCACCTTGAGCTCTTTGCCAGAGAAAAACAGAGAATACAATTCTTATGCTCAGAGGATTTCAAACCACAATATGACCCTGGATATTCAACACATATATGGATTTGGGTGGGTGTGAATCACCAGCCAGCAGACTGCACAGACAAGGGTCAGCTTTACTGAACAACTATCACCAGACAAACATCCTTTACAGAAATAGCAAGCTGTCAGATTCATGTCATGCTCAGGCTCAGATCAAAATAGCTGAGGGGAGGTTGAATACAGGACTACACAAAGTATCTTTTGATTGGTTTTTTAACTTTTGGCACACTCCAGGGACGTAGAATTGGGTAGGGACGCTAGGGACACGTCCCTACCAATATCCAGCCACTAATGTGTAGTCACTATCAATACAACCACTGTCTGTAGTGTTTAGTCAGTGATTATGGCACACAAAGGGTTAACAGTCGGTCTCTGCTAGAAGTCCCGCCTCTAACCTAAATATCACTCTCCGATTGGCTCTGCCGGTTTCTCGCTAACGTACATGTGATTGGCCGCCCCTGCTGTCACTCCATCTGCTTGTAAAAGCTACTTCCACTAATATTCAGAATATGAATCATGTAAACAGCATATTCTGATTCAGACATGTGGGATGTGCTGGTATTATTCTGGTTTTAGGAGCAGTCTTTGGACATGTAAACATCAAATCCAGAATATGTGTGTCAGTCGGGGTTTTTACAGTAGTTTTTGATGCACAACCTCTTCTACTCTGAGCTGTAAACAAACTAAAAAGCCAACAGTTTGCAGGACTGGGGTAGAGATTCGTGCACAAGAGAAAATCTCACATCCGTGATCAGAAGGAGAATCACACCTGCTTTCAAACATTATTTTAAACATCTGATATCAGCATGTTTTTGGATGTGCACAAATATCGCAACTCTTTTCAAGAAGATGATTAAATGAATGAAAGAGGGAGGCTGAGATCTCATGCTCAAACATCTCCACCATCAGTGGAAAACTTTGAGAAAAAAAATGACAGAAAAAAGCTTTAAAAAGCATAATGAGACACTTACTCATTCAGAGAACATTCAGCATTAATTTAAACTCTGATTAATGTGAAATGGCCAAACTAAAACACTTAAGATGTTTTTTAAATATATTTTAGTATTTAAGAGTTCACTGAATTGATGAAATAAATTACATTTTTGTGATTGAAAAAGTCTTATTTCACAGTATGTAATTATTCAGTTATTAGTTATTCATTTATACGCTAACGTACATGTGATTGGCCGTCCCCGCTGTCACTCCATCTGCTTGTAAAAGCTACTTGCAACCTGTTAGTTGGACAGGACAGGAGGCAGTGCATGTATCTGCAACCGCGAGTGTAAGTAGGGAGGGCAACCGAAAAATTTATTTCCGGAAATCAACATGAATATGATGATTATAATATCAGTCTAACCTTAAATTAATGTGTTCTGAACAGTAATTGCCTTTAGTGGGATTTTAATGTGATAAACTGACTGTTTTTGTGGCTTTTAACGCACATTTTGCCAACAGTCTCTCAATATTACACTGACCTGACAGAAATCTGCCAGCAGTTCATTTCTGTTACAAACCGGCACAGGTATGTGTTTGGTTCTTTCAAAAGGAACAACCAGTGGACACTAATCTGCTTGTATTTGAGTATTAGTGACAAACCATTAATATATATATATTTTACATTTCATTTATGTTTTTTTGTATTGCATTTATGTATTTCCAATGTTGTTGATGGACAGTATGTTAATTGACAGTATGATGCACAGTTGCACTACAGAGTAAAGATGAGAACTCTTCGAAGTTGCCTCCTTGTCTTTCATTAGTTGCTTTAACCTATAACATTGCAGAATGCATTAAATTCTTGTATTCTCTTTAGATATTCAGATATGCATTATAAACATGTCAATTACTGAATTTTTTTTCTGACTATGATTGTTTGCTTGTTTGATCAGCTCTACATGACGTGAAATTATGATTGCAAATACAAAAAAAACATCAACTTTCAGGAGTGCTGCCTTGGAGCACTTTTGTGTCCCCACCAATGTCAAAATCAAACCTACTCCCTTGGCACACTCCTCTGATTTTGGGGGCATTGGCACTAGTTTGGCTGGATAAAGCAATAGACATCCTTTCATCACACTGGAGTCAGATCTGGTGGTGTGACTGATCATCGATTTAGCTGCAGGGTGTAATGATTAAACATTAAGATGGAAAAACAAGGAAATATCTAATTGTGATGACCTTGGTAAACTAACATCCATTTGACTAAGAACTGGTTGTAGGTTGTAGTCCACTGGACGCATTCTTTAAAATGCTCTGAAAATGTCAAACTAGAAGCAAATTTTATAAGCAGCACGACTGAATTAAATCAATAACAGAAGTTAAGAATGCATCATGATTTGTTTAGGACTCAAGTCAAACTCAAAGTTTAGGGCTTGGGACTTGTCAGTCATGACTTGGGACTTGACTCAGAACTTGCCTGTCTAGACTTAGGATTTGAGACTTACTTGTGACCTGCAAAACAAGCATATTGGGTCCTATTATCTGACTGGTGCACAGCCCAGCAGTCATGACAGATGCAGTTGTCATTTTCACTCCCAGCGTCCATGTTGTGTCAAGTATTAGCACCCATCTGTGTGCCCATGGGCACGTTGGTCTGATGAGGTGTGATCAGGCGCATTGTTACCACATTGCTATCTTGAGGCAGCAGAAAGTGACTGCACTATTGACAACAGAAACTTGGTCTAAAGTCAATAGTGCAGTATCTTCCTACTGTTGAAAGGATGCATTATTCAGATGGTGAGATGTGCCTACAGCAATGCATGTACAGTTAATCAAGGATCATAAAAATGATCATCATGATAAACAGTAGATGGGCTGCAGGTGGGTGAAATGTCTCTCCATTAAGAGAGATGCTGTGCACATTTACTCACAAGGCACAGCAGCCTAACTTTGTTTTTGTTGTTGGTTTTTTTTTTTTAATTTGACGGGATTGTTCAGGATTTAATGTTAGTTAATGTTCTTGGTTTTTTACACATACAGTTGAAGTTCATACAGTGAAATCATTCGGACTAAAGCAGCTGTATAAATCCTGACTTCCATTAGACCTGTCAAAAAGAAATATTTCCTCTCTTCCTTCTGTAGAGTTTCCTCTGGTCTGTCAAGTTTATAACTACAGTTGCCTAAATAATCATCAATCAATCATCATCACTATCTGTTAAATGATTGATTGAGCAATGCAAGCTTTCCAAATGATTTCTTTATTATGTCTTGTATTGATGTCTGAGTCTTTGCTTAAGTGCTGGAAAGACTACTGCAAATCTGCACTCAAGTACAAATACATTACTAAAATATTCCTCAATTAGGAGTAAAAGTACTTGTGTTAAAAAATACTTAAGTTAAAAAAACAAAGTGTTTTTCTCAAAAACTACTCAGATTATTAGTTACTTTTTAATCGCTAATGTTTAATGCATTATCAGTGGCAGACATTCAATCAAAGGGTTTTCTGTCCAGATCTTCAGTCTAAATTACTCCCAACTAGAGTTGGAATTTTATTTGCAACCAAGTTTTTGTTATTTTTTCCTTCTTCATTCATTTTGGAGGTGACAGTTCATATGAAAGTGCCATAACAGAATTAGAATTTTAATAGTTCATGAATTCAATTGTGTAATCCCATAAACCTTATGTAAATTGCTTTCCATTCACATATTGACGTGAAATCAGATGAAACAACCAAAGTGACACTCAAATAGTCAGAATGAGATGCAAGTCAACACATTTAAACAGAATTCAGTTCCCTTATTAAAGGAGAGAAAAAAAGAAATAAAATAAAACCCTCGAACCATCTACACTGACTTCTTGGTTCTTTTAAAGTTATTTTTTTGGCCATTTTTGCCTTTATTTGATAGTACAGCTGAAGTGGAGACAGGAAAGGGGGCAGAGAGAGAGGGGATGACACGCAGCAAAGGGCCAAAGGCAGGAGTCGAACCAGCGGCCGCTGCAGAGGACTAACAGCCTCCATACATGGGTCGGACGCTCTACCCACTGAGCTAAACGTCCGCCCTTCTTGGTTCTTTTAAGCTACAAAGTTTTGCATCTTACACAGGTATTAAAATTCCCTTCTTGATTTTTTTTTTCTTTTTTTAAGATAATATAACAGGTCATACAGAAATGAACATATAATGGGATATTATATATCCAAATTTTCCAACTAAACATAACCATGGCATATCTTGTGGCAGTTCACAATATTTAATGGAACTACAGATAACTCATAGACTAAATAAATAGATATACAATAAAATGAAGACAAAAGTACACATACTCATGTCCACATTCACATTGGAGTTGCAAATTTTGTGCATTTTTCTTAAAGGTAGAGTCTGTGGGTTTTGTCCCAGCTGTTCATAAACTGAAATTGAAAGAGGTTATGTAATATGAGTCAATACACTGTTTTTTAAGGAAAATGCTGCAGTTTATAACTTTAACCAGCAGCTGAAATAGCTAACGATCGCTTAAGTTTCCTTATTCAATAAATGGCTGACAAAACGATGGCCATTTCTATACTATTCATTAGTTGGCAATTATTAGGGGGCCAAGCCCGCAGGGCCTGCGGGTTTTAAAAGTTACTAAGCAGATTACTTATGATTGATTATTATTGAAAACTCATAAAAGTACAAGTACCCATAAAACTACTTAATTACAGTAATTTGAGTATTTGTAATTAATTACTTCCACCCCTGGTTTTCTTTAACAGTTTATTTTAATGATTGGAGGGCTGCTTAAATAATTAAATTAGTAACATTTCCATGTGTGTTGTAACAAATTACGTGTGTAAATGCACACAGAGCATCTCTCTTAATAGGAAGATGCTTCCCCCTATATCAACCACCTGCAGGCCATCTATTATTCAGAATGTTAATTTTTATAACCCGGCCCACCCGGCCTGTGGGCTTCCCCAACTTGCCAAACCCATCAGTCCAATAGCAGTGCACCAGAGGAAGGTGCATTTGGCTCTTAAATGGAATGGGGGATGACACTCTGACTGGTTTAATTCATATTATGCCCAGAGCACACCTATGATTAATTAAGAGACTAAATACAACCCCCTTTGTGCCTTACTTTGCACCCAGATTATGCACCTTTTAAATAGCATAGTGGAGGTGGACACTCCCTAAATGAACTTGCACTATACACTTCAGGCCATGCACAATAGCTCATCTCTTCAGGATCCATAGAGTCCATTAGTTGTGTTGTTCTAGTGTCGAGCTGTTAACTGCTGGTCTGTCATCTGAATTGGACTTGGCAGTTAAAAATTGAAACACCACCGGACATTTTGTAAGGGAAACCTCAGGGGCTGCTTGTGTGTGAGTGTGTGTGTTCACCTCTCCTCCTGTAGGAAACCATTATAGAGGAAACAACACTCCTTGTGGACTGTGCTGTAGAATCCCCTTAAAGAGAAATGCATTTTGCCCCAGTGGTTTCCCGTCTCTCTCATACACCCACACATACACGCATGCACACTCACACACACACACACACACACACACACACACACACACACACACACACACACACACACAGGACTTACACATACATACATAAACCCAGTGGGTGGTCAATTCTGTGTTTAATTCCAGATGTTCACACTGCAGACTGGGTCAGAGACGGCCTCACATCCCAGAAAATTTCACCTGCCAATCATCTCAGTGTAAAGCACCTCATTTCCTCCATTTCCTCTTTTCCTATCCCCTGATGTGTGTGTGTGTGAATGTGTGTGCACCAGTATGGGCTCACCCTCCGCTGTGTACACAGGCCTCCCATTGTCACCCAATTAAATGTCTCCATGTGGGCCTCTCTCAACTGCTGCCAGTATCAATACTGCTTAAACATTCCTTCAGACTTTGAGTGTTTCTTTTCCTTTAGATCAAGTATTTGGCAATGCTTCTGTTTTTCTTTTGCCTTCCAATGTCAAGGACCTCTGCCAGCACTAACGGAGTGTGACATGCTGATGGAGAGGAAAACACATTATAGGCTTATTATTGTGTAAAAACATTGTTCAAGTTCAGTTTGACGCTTAAATGCTTGTGTGGTAGCTGATTATGAGACGCCATCAGATATTGAACATTGACTTGTTCTTGCTTCAGTAAATCAAAATAAACTTTTCCAAATACAGAAAAAAGAAAATCAGTGGCAAGAATTAAGAAAATGCATGACATGCCACTGTAAATCTTTTCTGAGCAGATTTGTAAATTTAATTTGTAAATCTAATTTTATCACTAGCTTTGACTGTGTCCATGTCCACATTTCTGTTTTGCAGTGTAATAGATGACTTGTCTCACCATTACTAAGCATTTGAAGAGAGGCTCAGCATACATAAATTGAAAATTTATTGCAGAACATACAGTACCTATTTTGGGCAATACTGTGAGTTGGCTTCCCTTAGGACCATATTTGGACTTATGTCTTGAAATACTGGGAGTTTAAATACATGGTATTAGTGGATCCCT
Organism: Lutjanus argentimaculatus; assembly: GCA_034769285.1. NCBI lineage: Eukaryota > Metazoa > Chordata > Actinopteri > Lutjaniformes > Lutjanidae > Lutjanus > Lutjanus argentimaculatus. Next base: position 14,861,064 of record JAWZSL010000020.1, on the reverse strand, counting down.
CAAAGCCGTTTTGTGGAATGTCTGGTGTTGAATGAAGCACTTGCTCTGGGTACGACCTGGCTCTCCAAAGCACAGTTTAATCCTTGGAAAGTCAGAGCTTTTGGCAAGAGAGCTGGGCGAAATGTATGTTTGACAGGGCTCCCACACGCAATGAAAATCCTTGGATGTTTGTAGGCTTGAGAACTGTCAGATGTTACAAGTGTTTGAACATTAATGGATGGCCTCTTTTATTATTTTAAGATGCAAAGACATGAATTGCATAAACTGTCATCCCTTAACCATGGCCAGATCAACCCTCAATGGGGCCTGGGGAAAAGATTGGCTTTGAGCTCCTAATGACCTTCCGTTTATGGTAACTGAGTTAAAAACACAGATGTATTCAGGAACAAATATTTGTCATTTTTACAAAGCCAGTCTACAAGACCTTAAGGCCCATATGATATTGCACTTCATAGACCTTTTTCACAGAAGCCTTTTTGATATGAAATACAGTAAATACTGGTGTTACAGATGATACTAATTAAGAGTCTGTTCCAACAAGGTCAGAGCCACAGTTGTTGTCACAGCTGCTGTTGTGCATGTTGGCTCACTGGAAAGGCTCTGCTACACTAAATGGAACAGGACCTTAATTAGTATCATCGGTAACACCTATAGAAAAGGTCTTCGTGAATATTTTAAACAAGAAGAAACTGTTGAATCGCTAGGACAATACTAAGGACAGGTTCACACCTAAAAGTTTCGTTCCTGAATCGAACCAATGGGAGGATGTGATACATTGATTCTGTTTTCTAATTAGTTCAGTTTGTGTCAAACTCAAATAATCCAGAAATTAGGAACACAAGTCATGTGGGGGAAATGTGGTTTAATTATTGGTCATTCAGTCAGTGGGTAAAAAGGACAACAGCCCAATTTCTACCTGGATATCGTCCATCATGCAGCACCGTCAGGCTCTGTTCATGTTGCCATTAATCTGTCATATCAGCAGACTTTGGTACGCTTCTGTGATTGTTTCAAATGTTGTTCACACCAGAAATAACCCTCTCCAGAGTTCACTTGACATCGTGGTGGACCAGAGAGTGGCTGTTTTGTCTGCACCAGAGTTCAAGTCTGGGGATAAACGTTCCAGGGTTCAATTCAAATGGACTAAACTAAAGGGAGAAATCCAGGGATCACCAAAATCAGACACCACTCTGTTCTTTTTATGGTACCGACCGTATTGCCTCAGTATTACGGAGTACCAATTCATGTTAAATCAGTTTGTGCCACATTTCGATACCTTGATGCCACCAAAAGTGGTTGGATATGCTCTTGTTGGAAATAACTCTGCTGGTGGGGGGTGGTACATGTGCATGTCACACGCAGCGGCAACTTTCAACAGGAAACATGCAGTTCACAGTAAAAATGATCAGTTGTCATATAGTAGTAGTCATATCTACATCATAACAACATGACACCTTTCAATGCAATTTCATTGACTATCTATATAATATGTGAGACCTGAAAAAATGCAGTGACAATCAAATTTCTTTACTCTCTCTCTCTCACTCTCTGTCTCTCTATAAGGGAGAAAAAAAATCGAACAGATTTCAGGTGACAAGTGTTTTCTTCTCTTTTGCAAACTCAGTATAGAAAGACAAGGCAGTGACGCTGTCTGTCAGTTGGACATAACGTGTGCAGCTGCAAGCTCAGTTAGGTAACGCCATCTTCTTAACCTGTCTGTCCCACTCCATGTCTGGCCCACCCTCTGTGAGACACAGAGGAGAGGAGAGAAAAGCATGACCGTCCAAGCCGCCTCCTTAAGGCAATGGTAGAAGAAACGCTGCATTGATTTTTGAATGAACTGATAGTTGCCGTTTATTTCTGCCGCCAGGCCTGTACAATTACAGGGGAAACACTGTTAGAGCTTTGCGGTGTGGTCATCAACATCCTGACTCATGCCAAGAATAAAAATGTGTTTACGGTGTAAATCACCACAAACATCTTATCACCTAAGCATCAGGCTGCAGACACACCAAATTCCTACTAAATTTGGTTCAGGTGATTTTTGAGATATCTTGAGAACAAACAGATAAGTATGGGTGAAAACAAAACCTCTCTTCAGCTTTGTTGGCAGAGTCTTCAGAGCTTGAAGTCTGTTGGCTTCGAAGCGGTTTACTGTAATTCAGACCCAGTGGTAGAGCTCTGGTCAGAATACAATACCAGCAAAAAGCTTGATCAACAGTTGCAAAATCTTGTTGATTCCTCTTACCCTAGTTTTGATCCTGCTATCTGTAAACACTGTTACCTGTGACCTCTAGGGTTTCAGCGGTTTCTAGGGCTGAATGAAAACCCCAAAATAGCTTTCTGGGCCTTAGTTCAAGACAGGATCACACCAATCAGCACAAACATCCTGGTCCAGGACAGAGAATACCCTTCTCTGCAAATCCCCTCCTGCAGGTATCAACACAAGACTGAGAGGAAAACCCTCTTTACGCCTACGACTGTCAAGCCAGTGTTGTCCAGTGCTGAGAGAATCCTATTTCCCAAAATAATCCACTGTCTTTTCTTGCTTGTCAAGTGTGCAACAGGGATAAAAGTTAAGATCCTAACACCCAGGCTGAGCAGCCTGCAGGTATGTTTTTGTAATAGGCGGGGAGAATTGTGTGCTAAAGCATCAGATTTACTTGCATTAGATCTTTTTCTTTTTGCCTTCTGTAAATGTTGGAAAGGAATGGCACCAAATGCAAGAACATAATGGTAAATATTATTCTTTTAAGGGTAGAAAACCATGAAGAAAGCTAGGTCAGGATGTTTATTTTAGCTTTTACTATCCTCATATTGCCAATCAAAACATGTAAAAGAAAGGTTAAGGAGTGGTTCTCACTAGTTACAAAGGATATTCTTAAAGCAACCCCTCTCTTTGCAAATACGTAATCATCCTGGCTGCTCTCACAGTTACCTTTGCCATGTTCCCCTACTAATACTGTCTGGAGCTCTATGTTGGTGTGACATCACAGATTAGACAAGTTGGCTGGCTCTGTGCTTTTAGTTTTGGCTGCAAGAGAAGGAATGAAAAGCCAATGAGAGACTGGAGAGCCTAAAAACAAATGCATGTTTTTGGAGAGTGCTAATTGTTCTTATATTAAATAGCTTTTTGTGTGTGTGTGTGTGTGGCTGAGAACTTGAATTTCATCAGCTCTGTCAGACAAAAAGCCATAGTATTATAATATAAATGTATGAAGGAAATGGTTGCATTAAATACAAAATTATTAAATTAGCTGTATAATCATAAACCTTATATTTATATTCAAGAAATAAATACATTATAATGCTGTCTACTTACAATTTCTGTTGATAATGTGTTTTTGCCTTTGTAATTAACAATATTATATAATTTATAACAAAAAGGAACACACATTAGGTGTACCGTGAAATTTTTTTGTTGATAAACTATTTTATAAATCCTTATGAACATATCTATAAGAAGTATAACAGGAAAAAAGTTGACAAAATGTTATGTTCTTCTCCACGTCAGCATAGTCATAGTGAGTAGTCATGTTATTTTCTAAAGTTGCTAAAAGTCTTCTTAATGCTAATCAGAATACACATTTTTAAACCATACAAGGGCTGCGCAGTTGATATATTATGGTTGAGACATATCTGAGAGCAATATTATTTCATGAATATCAAAATATAATCGAAAAATAGAAATTTACAGTGCTTGAGCAGCATTCCTTCCCTTTTTTAAACCAGGAAGTGACACAGGGGTCCTTTGGGTATAGCTAACCCTTTGTATGCCTGATTAAATCGTGTTTTTGAAAAAATCTGACAGAGTTGATGGAATTCTGGGACACAACTTGAAAGGGACATTTTCATTAAAAACAAATATTTTAAAACAAAGATGATTATTATAGCACAGGTTTAGACATATGTTATCAGTAGGTATTGCAGTTTTAGATTTTGAAGACCTTGAATACATTTTTTAGTTCTTTGAAATTGTGAATTCTTGTCTTGGACGTGGGGGGGGGGGTAATTAAAGAGATGTTTACTGCTTCTCAGCCCACTCTTTCATTCACTGAAGTTTTTTTACAATCAAGTGTGCCTAAAGCACTTCAAATGTAAGCACACATTCAGTCAGCACATTGAAGGTGTTGCTGATCTCCTCTCCTCTAAAGCCTGACAAGTGGTAAGCTCCTCTGAGAATAGGAGATTACTGCCTCAAATCCCAGCTCTGCATGTATGTGCATCTCCTTAAATCAGCTTTACCCCTCTGTAAAACCCCTGGGTCATTAGAGACGGTACAATGTGCTGTTCCCTCCCACTACTTCCCTCACCTGCCTCAAATTAATAACAAATCAAACACCCCTGTAGGTGCTGCGTGAATAGGCTTCAAACAAGGTGCATGTCTGATCACACCTCTCGGTGGGAGGAAACAATGGGGAGAGATCATCTCTTCCCTGATGCAGATGGGACTACTGGGAGGCAGGGAGGTGTGATGGATAATTGCTGGAGGTCTAATTGGTGTTGTCACATTTGGTGGCAGGCTTTGGTGAGAGATAATCACCGGTGTATGACCTCATTACATGAGCAGGACTGTTGGCAGGGTCTCCCGACTTGGCTAGCATCACACTCAAGCTTTGTGACAGTTATCATTTCCATCGAAGTCTGCTGGCAACAAAATGTGCAAGAGTAACACCTTTAAAAGGCAGGAATCTCCCGTAAGAATAGAACAGTCTGATTAGCAAAAACATTAACAGCAGCTCAAGGTAGACAAGAGACCCATCCCACCTGTGGATTGTCATACTAGTAATATATTAAACTTTTTGTACTATAAATGTATTTTTGAGTTCATCAGCTTAATGTCTTTACTGTGCATATGGAACTACTAAATTCCTGGTACCTCTATACCCCGAAACATCCTATTTTCCTGGGCATTAAGAAAATGGTGGAAATGGAATGGCAAAGTTCTAAAAAAACGTTTTAGCACTTTGCTATAATCTAGGTTGCACAACATGTAGAAATCCACTCTATCACCCAACAAGACTGACGATATTGGATAATTCTGTCAAACTCAGAATTTGGTTCAATTACTTTTTTTTTTTTTTTTTTTTTTTTTTTCCCCCCCAATGCCAGTGTTTAAAGGGCAATCTGTGTTCTTTTCCAGGGTTCTCAGATGGGAACTCCAGCTCAGCTCAGGAGCAAAGGTCCAGGTAGTGATTCTGGAGAAAGATAGTTGACTGCTGAATCTCATTCCCAGGTTAACAAATATTAACACTACAGGTTGGCCAGGTCGTGAAAGCCACCAATGACCGATATTTGATTGTTCGGATTTGAACACATAAAGAATGATACTGGGAAGCTACAGAATGATATACAAACAAACAAACAAACAAACAAACAGACAAACAAAAATTAACCCATCCATTAAAATGCTTGCTTTCTGTAATACCTACACATGGTAACTGTGGAATGTTTCATGGAGGATTGGTGTTATGGTAAATAAGCTATGGTTAAGGGCCTGGTACACTTAATCAGAAGTCCTTTCTAGATTGTTTATAATAACTTAAGAAATGCAGCTTTCCAGTGTCTGAATTGGGGGACAGTTCTTCCATTTCTGTAACTTTTCCAAAACCAACAACCCAATATCCAAACCCACTTAGCGCAAAGGTTGGTCTGCTCTGATGAGCTGACAAAGTAAACAGGAGTTAGAACTTCTCTCTCTTGCTATTCATTCTAAATGCTAACACCGTCACGTTTCATGTGTTCAACCAATGCAAACACTGTGAGTGCCTCCCAGGAAAGACTGTCTGAAAATGAGCAGTGTTGTGAACCAAAAAGCGAATGCTGATTGCCGGTCTTTGACTGGATGGAAACTCCAACCTTCTTCATAAAAGTTAGATGTTTTCTAACTGCATGGAAGATATTCAGCACAATACGTTCCTGTAAGGTGAAAATGTACACACTTAATTATGTATAGCAAGCTGCTCACCACCCAGCACCCGAAAGAAGACCATTACACTCCCATTCAGTGCTCCCAACATGTTTTTAATTGGTAAATATGGAAAACCAGTGCTTCAGAATGACTGAAACCAGTGTTTGAGTTTGGTTCACTGGCTGCAGAAAATATGCCTGTCTGCTTTGAGTTCACAAAGTTCAGTGTCATAATACCCACAGGCCTGGACCAGACACTTATAGAACTCAATAAAAGTTGCATAAGAGCTTTATATAGACTGTACAGTATCTGTATGTTATGGCACAGACATTTACAGTCCCACTGAGAGAAGCTACTGTCCGGCAAATTACAGATGCTGTTGTGGATGGATAAGTACTATAATGTTTGTGACCAATCCTCTTTCCATGTGGAAGGATTTGGGCCAAGATGTTAAAGTAACTACCATCTACAGTATCTGCCCTGAAGTAAGGCACTTAAAGGGAAAATCCACCTTCAGATGTACAGTACAGTGAACTTTTTCCAGTAACACTAATGGTTCTGGAGAATAGGCTACCGTAGACATCCAGAAGAACTCCAATTTTCATCAGCCATTGTTAAGAAACAACTAGCTAGTGTTAGCTAACATGTTTAGGGAATTATTTTGCCTCCACCTAAGCTCCGCACACAAAATAGTTGTTGAGTTGTTGAGGGCTTCTCTGTCACTTCCTCTATCACTTTCAAAGCTTGTCATCTGCTCTGTCTTTCATTTATTTCCCAGTATTTTGCATTACCCCTAAATTGCTTAAGTACAAAGAATAGCGTGTCAGTGAATTAAGCTTTGGTGGATCAACAGAATGGTCAGCAGCAATACTAGCTCAAATTCACCTGCTAGAAAACATTTGTATATATGTAAAATGTAAGTGAAGGGTGATGAGGATGGCTATGGTGATTATGTTTGGTGTTGCATTAGGCAAATGAGAGTAATATTAGAGTCATTTGGGGCTGTAATTTGCCTTTTTTATGATACCAAAATTCAATTTGACTACTTCAACTACTTCTGCTTCTATTATTGAGATTATTTTTTCCCATTGTGATTGCTAACCACTGTTGGCAGCTTTAGCAAGAAGCCCTGACTTTCTGCCTGATTCTGACGACACTAAAGCTGACATCATTTGGCACCGAAACATTTTCTGCTACCACACTTGCAATTGCAACTGTTGGAAAACATCTGGACATAACATCACATATCACCAGTGGTCCATGACTAGAAGAGCAAAGTAAAAAATATGATGCAAGGGACTCTGGAACCAACTCTGTTTTCTCCTTAGTTACAATGTGTTTTAAGGTTTTGAACACATTGAAGGCTTTTCCTTCCTCATTGCAACCATTTATTTCTTGGAGTGGCTGGATTGCCTTTGTTTGATTATCATATTTAAAGGTGGATTTTTCCTTTAAAACCCCAATATTCGTCGACAAAGATCAGATGCATGCCAAACCAATCCTCACAAGATAATGGTTTGACAAACGTGTGCAGTGCGCCGTCCTCAATCTGTCAAGCTGTCCCCTTTGACCCTCGGAGGAAATTGTGTGATACCACAAACACTTTCCATCCATTTTTGAAAAACTTTATTCCTGAAAAATCAATCAGTTTTGAAACAACACAGTGGAATCTTCTTAAGTGTTACTTATTGCTTTGACTGATACTCAAGATGACTCATGGTAACTCAGGACATGCATTGCAGTCATGCTAGCAATCCTCTGTTATTTACCACTCTTAACTGGAAGCTTCTTCTTCGTTGGCTAAATCCTCCTGTCTCCTCCTCACATACCATCTGTTGCACAGCATACCTTTGCTCTTAATACGTACATCCCTGTGCTGTGAGGTGACCTTTGAGGAATTTGATAATGAGTGATTCATATCTTTGTCAATCACGCTGCCTCTGGTCTCTTTCGGTTTCACTGCACATTTGGGGATTTGCTTAATATGATTTCTCAGTTTTTCTGTAACATTCTTTCTGAAGTGTCTTTCTGCATTTATGTCCTCCTGCTACGCTTTCAGATACTGTTTCGTCACAGATTCAAGGATGTTTTATGAAGGCTGCAGGTTGTTGGCAAGATATCAGATTTGTTTTCAAGCTTTGCACAGAGTCACCCTGTTTTTACAGTTTCCTTTTCACTGTATAGGATGTCTCTGAAACCTCCTCTTTTGGGGCAGGATGTGTTCTTTTTTTTCATGTTTCAGGCTTGATGGGGACCTATTTTCCCAAGCTAGTTTGCTAATGAATTTTACCCTTAGGTTTAGTTTTCTGAATTCTACTAAAACTAATACCAGATAATGAGGGTTCCATGGTGATAGCCATCACTGAAGTTTGATTAAGTTCATCCTGCCTTCATGCTGCACACAGTGGGAGCCATTGTAGAAGTCCCTTTAGACACTTCCTGTATCCGTCCTGCAGATAATTGATTTTAATCATCTAATTAGAAAATACTCTCTGCAGTGGGAGAAATTATGTGATGCAGTTGGGTGACTTTCTGACTTTACTCCATCTTTTACATTATCAACACCCAGTCTTTTGACCACTGTCCCCATTTGATAAGGATTCAGCTCCATCTGATACATTTGTTCTCTCTCTGTGCTGTAACCGGCAAGATAACTGAAGTGTAAAACATCGATCAGATAGCAGAATAAATGACTATTGATCAGACCTCTGATCAACCATCAGTGTTCCCCTTACTGGCTGAACAGTCTACTCCCTGGAAGTCCCTGAATGCAGGACTGGGAAACACCACCAGAGAATAATTTGTGGAATACTGCCTCAACTGAACATTTAAAGGACTATATGCTTTTTATTATCAACAAATCCCATGAAGATATCAAAACTAACCATGACTGACTGTGGCACTCAGCTCCATGACCATCCGAACCTACTGAAGTTCTACAAAAACGTGCCACAAGTACTTACTATAAACTTGAAATTACTATATACTTTAAAGGCTTAATACTTCCTAAAATCTAAAAGTATTTTACAGCAATGGTTCCCAACCTGGAGGTCACCAAAGCTTCATGGGTTTTGCAAGGCCTTCTTGATTTTAATGGGGAGTGAACTTTTAAAACATATACACAGTAGGCCTATGCCTCATAAAATGTATATATTTTACTGTATAGGTCTATTAATTTCTGAGGAAAACTAAATGAAATTGTTTTAGTTTAGATTACTATTTAAGATAAAATCTCACAGGATAAGGGCACCGTGAAGACCTGAACACCAGCTGTGTTCACAGAGCCTTCACTCTCTGCTTAACAACCTTGTCCTGTATTAGAAAAGTATGCAGTTAAAAGAACCAAAGCGATAACAGAATAATGTCAAAGCATCAGGGAGAAGAAAACACTGAATAGGCCCTTTCACACTGCACTTAGCCAGGGCTAAAAGCTTTCATAGAAGAACCTTCCTAGCCATGGGTGGGATTTCACACCAGAAAAATCCAGGACTTTAGCCTTGGGTTTGTTGGTCCTGCTCTGGAGCTGGATCAGACCCCAAGTTTGTGGGGTTATCCCTTGAAAATTGACTAAACACAGGGCTAAAAGATGCCAGTGTGAAACAGGGCTAAAGGTCATTAAAGAGTAGTCATGTGTAAGTCTAGAATTGTAAACATTCGTCGCTGTTTAAATGGGCATTTAACCCAGGGCTAGTAGAAGTGCAGTGTAAATCATATAGCTCTGGGCGCAGGTTAACTCTGGGTTTACAATGTGTGTGTGCAAGAGTGGCACAGTTATCCCAGAGTCAACTCTTAGCCCAGGGCTAATGATAGGGTGTGAAAAGCATAACATTCATACAATCCTGGTATTCATTTCTGTAAGGGGAAAAATAAATTAAATTGTTATCTTTAAATTTTAGATTATTATTTAAGATTATATCTCACCGGATAAGGGCACTCTGAGGACCTGAATACAAGCTATATTCACAGAGCCGACACTCTGCATTAAAGAAAATAAACAAACTAACAAAAAAAAAAAAAAAAAAACGCAGTTAAAAGAACCAAAGAACTAATAGAACAATGGCAAAATGTCAGGGAGAAGAAAATACTGATTAGTGTTTTTCCACACTGCACTTCCAGGTCCAGGGCTAAAAGCTTTCTTAGAAAAACCTTCCTAGCCCTAGGCTAAGAAAGATTTCACATTGGCAAAAATCCTGGTGCGTTCCAAAGTGGGCTATTCCTGACTTTGGCCTAGAGCTTGTTGGTCAAAAGGTGCCAGGGTGAAATGGGGCTAACCGCCTGTTAAAGAGTAGTTCCAACAGATTAATCCAGGGCAAGTAAAAGTGCAGTGTGAATCATATAGCCCTGGGCTTAGGTTAACTCTGGGTTTACAGTGTGTGTGTGTGTGTGGTGTGTGTGCAAGAGGGGCTAAGTTATCCTAGGGTCAACTCTTAGCCCAGAGCTTATTATGTGAAGTGTGAAAAGTCTAACACTTGCACCATATTGACACATTCCAAAGTTGGCAAACCCTGACTTTTGCCTAGGGCTTGTTAGCGCCGCTCCAAAGCAGGGTTAGCAGAGAGTTTGTGGGACCATCCCCCCCAAATTGACTAAACAAGGGTCTAGAGGCTGTTAGGGTTTGTTGTCATGGTCCCTTCTAGAATGTAATCATTAGTTGTGTGTTTCAACATTGTAGCCCTGGTTAACAATGTGTGTGCAAAAGGGTCTAATTTGTCAAAAAAAAAAAAGAAGTTCAGTAAGTATGTTGGGTTGTTGAACAACTTTAAAGTACATAATACAGACAGAGAATTGTATAAAAGGTTCCTAAAATTGTATAAAAGGTTCCTAAAAACATCAGGATTACTCATCTCTTATGCAATATTATATATGAAATCTGCTCAGAATTCATCCAAATAATTAATTTTACATAAGCTTCCTGCAGTTATTGTGTCCACTATTTGGGTTACTTGCACAGTTTATCAGTTGTTTTGCACCATTGTTGTTATGCATTGAATATAATATGGAATTTCCATAAAATATGTCACTTAGTCAGGCGTTCTTAGTGCATTGAAATTGCTCCCCTAAGGAAAAGGTTAGAACCACTGGTTTACACTATCCAAACAGGAGTAAATAGTACATTTTCTTAGTGCTAGTGTCTATTTTCAGCTGCAGAGCTGGCTGAATATCTCCCATTTTTGTCAGAATTAAGTAATATGTCACCCAGTAGATAAAATTGATTTTTTACAAATATTTTTTGGAACAATGGAGCATGTGGCACAGAGGCTTTGGATACACATGCACGCACACAAAATACTTGTTAGTAGGAGTAGGATTTAGCTTTGGTCTTTTCAGAGGATTTGTTGACAATAAGAAAAATATAGACTATAAGCAGCTAAGTTAATGTACTGCTTTAAGTTAAAGTCTGCAGATAAAGGGAAACCTCACAACTTGAGGGAGCTCAATCTTGGCTCTGATGAAATTTACAGATTTCCAGTGTATATGTAAAATGCAGCCACCATCAAATTTTAAAAAATCTGAGCTCAAAGCCAGTAAACAATGCGTCAAAGTGGTATTTGAGAGTTTGAAACAGAGTGAGGGACTCCTGCAATGGCTACCGCTGTACAACACCTGATGTTTGAATAGTAGCCTTGTTTGGAAATGTTCAGCTTTTTCCTTGTTTACTCCATCTTACAATTTGTCAAAGTATATTTTGAAAGAGGACTGTGTTATTTCTTAAAGCAAAATAATATGACATCACCTACAGTATGTAATCCTATCTAAGCCACCATATTCATTTTTTTCAGAATTTAAATGGGTATTTGTTAATGAAATGTTTCCAACTTTAAGAAATATAGGTTTTTATTAATAGGAAGAAACAAAAAACAGCTCATGATAACAATTGAGAGTAAAATGTGGTGAACAGAGTCAAGATGGTCTGAGGAAAACCAGACAGTTGAATTTTCCTAAATCACTGTGCCAGCAGATTCCAAAAGAGGAATTTCTGTTTTTAATTTGTAAAAAGTGTCTCCCAAAGGAATGAACTGATTATGGTGTATTACAACATAACAATATGGTCAATTGTGAACATAGTGTAAATGTATATATTTGGTCACAAATCTCAAATCTGTGTTTTGGTCATTATACCCTCTGATGTCTGTTTCATTAAGGAATAATTCTAAGAATTTGGGCCTCATATAGGTCCATGGGACAGGACAGGCCCTTGCAACTCTGTTGCACCCAAAAAACATTTGCAGCAACTGCTGTCTGTGAGTTACCATGTCCTATTGTACGTCTCTGCTCTGCAGCCACACTGGTCAAGGCACATGTAAAGTCTTACTGTGAAGCACCTTTGCAGCCCAGCTCTGTATTATAGTCTCAAAATGAGTTCATTGTTTCATTCCTTTTTTATAGACATTTTTTCCTTTTGAAGAAGACTTCTTTCAATAAATAACAGAAATATATTCATACGTCCTATATAGATAGATAAACATGTATAAACTACATGCATTTCATATAATTTAAATAATTTATATGTACAGTTCCCCCTCACACACTCACTCCCTCCCTCCCCGACCCCTCTCAGATGAGTTCTTCTGTAACAGCATTGCTGCATTTGAGTGGCCTGTGGATTTGCAGCACATAATTGTGAAATATCATTGAAATGGACCCAAGATTTCTTCAGTTGAAGTTTCATTTTGTAGCAGAATGTTGCTCTTCACCCCTGTTAAACATAATCCTGTGGCAGGGAGCACTGTGAGCAGGAAATAAAATCCTATACAGGAAGTAGAATTCCAAACAGGTAGTCCCCAGCAGGGCTCGTTTACGTCCTATGACGTTTCCTTGACAATGCGCAGACGCAGGAAGTGTCTATGCGTATCCACCTCCAACCCACTGAGTTGCGAACCTGCGTCAGCGCTCGAACATACGTCTGCGTCGTCTTGCACTGTGAGTTCCAGTTCTTGTCATCGATGCCCCTGCAGCCGCCTTTGAAGGGCCTTGGGGTCCGACAGCGTGTCTCGTAAAAGTACTGTTTGATGTCCTGCGTGGCACTGGTTTTAATTTTGGCCAGAACAGTAACCGGGTCCCCCCTGGTGTCCACTGCTTGGGTTTTATCTGTCACCCACTGGCTCTCGCTGTCACACACAGAGTACTCCCCACGGTAACTTCTGTGCTCAGCGTAACGCTTCTTTCGTGTCTTGTTTCCCGGCGCCCCGCCGTCCACTCCACCGTTCACAAAATCATCAGCAAGATACAGCGGCGGTGGCTGCAGCGGCGGTCGGTCACTCAGCAGCACCCGAGGTGAGTTGTACCGCTTGTGCTGCCTAAGAAGGTCCGTGTTCAGCAGCATCACCTGCTGGTCCACCACGCCGTCGCTGCTCCCTCCGCTGCGGCCTCCCGTCCCCCACTGTTCTGCATCACCCTGCTCCTCCAAAGGAAAGTTTGCAGTAAGGAGAGGAGGCAGCGTGTCCTGGAGCTCTGCGTCCCGGCTTTTCCCCTGTTGGCTCTGGTTCCCCCTGGACCGTCCCCTCGTCAGGTCAGCCTGAAGCAGCTGGATGATAATCGAGTTTAAGGGGTCAGGACTTGGCTGCTGCTGCTGTTGCCCCTGGCGACTGCTGTCCATGTTGGTTGCCTGGATACCATAGAGGTACACGAGGATCATCACATACAGCAGGATGGACATCACTAGATTCACCTGTAAGATCTGCGAAGACAGAAAGAGAGAAACTTTTGAAAAACATGCAATACTTCTGGTTTTCTTCCTTTACAGATTATAACACTATAACACGGACACTATACATCACCTATATACAAGTATCTGGTAAAAGAGTCACTTTGTTGGTATTCTCTTCGTTCAGACAAAGATACTGTGAGAGGTGAACGGGTGAGGTAAATGCCAGTGTTCTAAAAACAATGAGAAGTTAGTTATTGTAGTTTGGCTGCTGATTTGATCCCTTATCAACACAATCAACAGTTTGAGCTGCAGCAGTGGCTATGACACACAGCTCATGGAGGATATTAATGCGACAGTTCAACCCAAAATCAAAAAGCACATTTTTCTTCAAACCTATAGTGATGCTTATCCACCTAGGTAGTTTCGGTGTCAGTTGCCAAGTTTTGTAGGGATGTCTGCCTTCTATCAAGTGTAATTGAACTAGACAGCACGCTGTTTGTGGTGCTCAAAGCTAACCAGGCAATGATCTCTGGAAAGAGATGTTGTTAAGTTTTTTTTTTTTTTTAATGAATTAATTTATTTATTAATTTATTTATTTATTTTCGATATTTTGTGTTTTGAGCACTTCAAGCAGAGTGCCATCTAGTTTCATTAAATTCAAGAGAAGGCAGACATCTCTATGGAGGAAAAACAAGTATTCTTGATTTCCCTTTCCCATTGAGGACCATAAACCCTTGCTGCATGATTGTATTGAATTACATTGAACTGATTTTTTAAATTCAGCATTACAAATGCCTATAAATCCACTCAGAAATCATATTAAAAGGACACTCCTTCTGAACTTGGCTGAGGGATTGTTCAACTTTTCATCAGGATGTTGTGAAAAGTTGTGAAAGGCTTTGTGGCTTGAACTTGGTTACCACAATATAAATAGCTGAGTGTGTGCGTATGTGTTGGTATGAAAAGATTTTATGAGAACTAACGTGCTGTTGCATGTACAAGATACCATGTGGCCAGTAAACAACCATAATTCTGTTCCAAATAATGCATGGAAATGCTGGGCACCAGCATTTAAAATGTGCAGAATGAAACCTGGCTCACACTCACATAATAAACACACACTTAAGTGTCGCCATGAGGTGTCCCTGTCTCTCTTTAACAGTGGCAGTTATGTAACTTCACAGTAATTGTATAGTAAAATGTAGTTTACTGGTAGAGAGGCAGTTTTGTGATGGGAAAGTTGCCAGTTTGGATAGCAACATAGCTGTCCAGACCCAATACTGTTACTGAAATAACTGTTTGACTTGCCCCTATGTTTGAAAAAGTGCTCCCAAAGGGCCCTCTTGGATGTCTCTATGATAGATAGATGCCCTTACAGTGGACAAAATATGATGTTCCCTCTAGAGTTCCCCTTTAGTGGACAAAACATGTTCAAGTGCTTTACAACTCTTGGCACACTGGTGCCTCACCTCATACAGCAGGGGTCTTTTTTTATTTTTTTGGCCCCTGCCTCTCAGACAACCTGAACTGAATACCATTTTCACTTTTCTCTTGCAGTCTTCATGACTCTTGTCTTGTCATCTTTACAATTCCTTGATTTGTACATTCCAAAATAATCAAAGAAACACTTTCATCAGCAGTAGTTTTTGAAATGTCAAAGATTCAAAGTCAAAGATTGCATCACACCGCTACAGCTGCTGTGACAGGGTTCTTGTTTTAGTGCCTCCAACTGAAACCAGCAAAGTAACCAAACCAGAACCCTACCTGAAGCGTCCGTTCTTACTGCAGTATGTCATCTTTTGGCCCAGTTATGTTGTGAGCTCTGGTGCCCTCAGTAATCAATATTTACTTGTACATTATATCCGGGCGCACCCGATCATCTGCTCAAGCCTAAATTAGTTCCAGCACTTCCTGTTTGTTTTGGTGTTTGAGTCTCTTTTACAGATGCTCACCCCCAGAAGATTTTAAAAGCCCTGTGGCGATGAGGAGGTTCAGATAGCATAACATCATGCCTACAGAGAGCATTTTTCTAATGTTTGTGTATGTGTTCATGGGCACAAAAACAGATGTTTCAGCACCACATGATTATTCCTAATCAGCATGGGATGCTGGTGGTGAGAGCCACAGGAAAGTGTTATTCTTTTTCCTCCCCATTTGTCCCCCGGGACAGCTCACTGACTGACCCTAATTCATAAAGTCGTCGTATTAGCGCCTTCTATCTGCAGCCACATCAAACATATTCACCAAGGGGGATCAGAGTGAAGAGTTCATTTGCACAGATAAACATTATACTTACAATAAAAAACACCAACACCATGACTTAAGGATTTTTTTTTTTTTTTAAATTAAGCCACGTGGTGGCAGCTGTAACAAACAATAAATAATGACATATAATCACCTTTAAACACAATATGGAAATTCTGCTGCTATGGGGTCTCTCTCACATTAAAACAACAACAAAAGATGTAGTTTGATGATGTGAAGTAGCATGGTATTATGGGAGTTGTTCAACCATTATAGCTGATGAAAATCTGACATGACTCATCAGGCAGAAACCATGTTCATAGAAGAGGTTGCATTAAGGTTTTATTCACGTGACAATTAGTTAAATGCACCGTCTTCCTTCCTCACTCTGACTAACCTGTGTTTTCTCCGAAGTTATAGCAACCAGCTAGCAGTGGCTAGCAGGAAACACACCATTACCTTGAATTAATTACAGATTTCTCTGCGCTTGAATGTTGTTGGGAACATTTGGGATAATGTAATTATACAGCTGAAGAAAATATCTAACATATGTCTAGCATTTTTAGACATTTTAATCCAGAAATGTTAGATATTATTGCCAACCAGTTTCAACCAGTACAATCATCAATCAATCTTTAACTTTTAGTGGCACAGAATTAAGATTCATTAGTTAGCTAGCTAGCAACAGCATGGTAGCCCAAATCAGGTTATGACACGCTCATTTCTTAACATTAAATCCAACTGCCCTTAATGCCCTGCTTGCCTATCCTGTTTCACTTGGAAGTATGTGGACACTAGACTTAAAAGTCGATACAAAAACTTAACAACTTAAGCTTATTTACACATCCAACAGACAAAGCAACATTAACATTCATTTTGAGTCGTGTTTCTGTCCACCTTACAAGTCCAATATCCACTCTCCCTTTAGCTCTGTTTTGGTCTCCACCACCTTTTGAGGGAATATCTGGTGTTTTAGTTGCTAAATGCCCCACCATGTTCATCAGCTAGCTGTCAACTGTGTCTATATGTTGTCAGGTGCTGAACAGTTGGTGTTTAATGACTTTATCAGAACTTTTCCTCTCAAAACAGCTGCCAATGTCCCCTTAAAGAAAAACTGTATACAGTCAATGACGAAGTCAAAAAATGTAAATAGCTATAAGCACTTTTCTTCTGGGCCACATAGTGTAATTATAGTATTGCCACAGATTTGCAGGTGTTGATGTGTAGTTTGTTTCAGGGAAGTTGTTATTCCTGTTGCAATCCAATGCACACACGCATGTTTGCTAAAACTTCCCATGACAAGTAAAGCTTCATATGTCTTTTGAAAGAGATGAGGACAGAAAAAAGTTGAGGGATAGTAGACAAACAGACGGCAGGGAACAAAAAGAGGTGACTTGTTCCCATCAGCGATGTTATGGCTTGATGATGCAGCTGTTGCAGGGAGGGAGGGGCATCTGTTCAGCACCAATGTCACCTTACAATCAATGGCTCAGAAAAGACGCAGACACACACACTCAAACACACGCACAGTTTTGTTCGCCTAAGTCGGAACAGCTCATTTCTGTGTTTCTGTCCAAACAGAGGTGGGTTATCGATGGAATATCAGAAACTGTGCACAAAGTCATGCACAAACACACACACATTGTACTTTCAGACTGCTTAAGACCAGGGGTGTAGTCAGAGGTAAACCCAAGTTAACTCAGTTTATCACCTTGGTGAAATGAAGCTATGAGCATTTAATCATCTATTTTCAGATCAGTTGTATCAGTTAATGAGGGGAAACCCCTGTATTTACCACTACAATTCATTAACATAATACATTAATTATACAAATCATTGCCAGTTTCATACTGATTAATACATGGACATTTGTGATTATATTCATTTACTTTACTGGTGATCTATATAATTAATCCAAAAATAAAAATACAAATCAAGATTTATTTTAATATACACATAGAAATTTTTAATTGTTAAAAACCGTGTAACACACCGTATAAATTATGTTTTAATAACAATAAAAATGTATCAAAAATACTTAATATCAGAGAATTTATTTTCAACTTAACACCCCTATATAATTATGTTTAAATTCCAATAAAAAATTGATCACAAAAAATTCTGCATATCAGAGAAATTATTTTAACCTTTAGTTTAAAACAAAAGAAATCAAAATCGATGGAGAACCAGAGAGATGGCTGTTTTTATTCCATACATTCTTCTTCTTGGCAAAACTCAGTACCTATTCCCCACATTGCAACCTAAAAGCAGATAGTCTGGTCAGAGATTTGGGTGTTTTATGCTAGTAGTGGCTAATGTAGCCTGGAGCCTCTGGCTTCAAACATGATGAGGAGCAGGTCTGGTGAGCTCATTTCTTTCTAACTCCACACCAAATTTGTAGCCTTCAGCTCCAACCAACAAGTGATATCGCTCAAGACGATTTATCAGTCTTCACACTCCCTGCGGAAGGCTTTATGGAGCTTTTTTTTTTCGCATATGGAGTCGTACTCCCCAAAACCTTTAAAAAGACTTTGATGTTAAAAGTTCCCCTTTAACATGCTTTATTGTAGCTGTCACATGAGATTTAATGGACTCAACAAAAACTGTACAGCCCAGACAAAGACGCTTGTGTTAGTGCCAAAGCATGCTAAATTAACAGGAATTTATGATATATGAATTGAACTAAAAAATACAGCATCTGCCCGTAAAAGCACTTTTGGGTGCTATAAACTTTATTAAAATTTGGTGCTTTATGGCTGTGACTCGTGACTCCACTCTTCAGCCTGGAATAACCTTCCCATGAGCCAAGCAGATGTGATTACCCCCTTATGAAGCTCAACTCCAACTCCTGCTACATCCTCCTGCCATCAGTGTACTCCTGAACCTCTCCACCAGAAGTGCCAGAAATAAATAAATAAATAAATATAAATTGAAAAATACTTGTAGTGACAGGGACTGTGTTGGTCCTCCTCCTTTTCTTCTGTGATGTTTAAACATGATATCTCATCAATCAGGTTTCAGGGCACTGAAAAGGTGACTCTGCCAGAGAGAGGTGGTAAAAAGTCATACAGGAATTTAGTCAAATCACATGATCTTTCCTCATTAACTTAAAGGGACAGTTCACCCCAAATTAAAACTATACTCTATACTGTTTTGTGTTTAGACACTAACATTTTTATGTTAAAACAAATAGTTTTGTAGATTAAATATATAACAAAAGAGATGCAATGGATATTGTATTTGCAAACTCTATGTGATGATGTGATACCATGGCATGCCATGCTCTTCGGGGTTTTGGAATTTTATAGACCCTGTTATGGTACACTCAGGATACAGTCTGTATGATCACAGAACTTTGAATGACTTATGAAAGCTGCAAGTCCCACGTTTTCATTGATTATTCATTCATTTTTAGAGCTAATTGTGTTCTGGTGTCTCACTTGTTCCTGTTTTTCTCTTCTTTTTCTGATCTGTGGAATACAATGTGACAGATTAAACACATATTGTTATATTTCACTATGCTGAGTAAGAGCAGGGTGCGGTATCTCCTTTTCTCAAGATCGAAGCGCTCCCATTATAATGCTTTACTGTTGCTGTCACATAAAATTTCACGGACTGAACAGATTATACAGCCCAGACAAAGACACAGGCAAAAAATATAGCATTAACACTAAACCATGCTAAATGGACAGGAATTTCAATATGTTATAAAGCACAAATTGAACTAAATAAAAACAGCATCCGCCCTTGAAAAGCACATCTGGGTGCTATAAACATTATTAATATTTTGGGGTGCTTTTTAGGTTTGCCTTATGGCTCTGCTCCCCAGCCTGAAATAACCTTCCCTTAGGAGAAGCAGATGTGATTAGCCCCTATTGAAGCCCCCCCCCAAACCCCAGCTGCATCCTATATACCTCCTCCTGCTAGCAATGTATTCAGTCTGCTACAGCCACTTCTCCATGCTGATCCTGGATTTTGGTCACCACAAAAAAAAAAAAAAAAAAAAAAATCAAAAAGTACATGTGATGACAGGGACTTTGTTGGTCCTTTTTTAAAAATGGTTTGTGAAAAAACAAAATTGTGGGGCGGACGTTTAGCTCAGTTGGTAGAGCATCTGACCCATGTATGGAGGCTGTTAGTCCTCTGCAGCGGCCGCTGGTTGGCAAAAAAATGCCAAAAAAATAACTTAAAAAAAAAAAAAAAAAGATACACCAAAATTATGACTGTAACATTACTGTGACACTGACACAACCTTTGAGTTTTCACTCAACTTCTTCGCCTCTGCCTCGGTGATTAAATCCAAATGTATGAATAAAGATCTCTTTGTTAATTGGGCGCCTGGCCCATGAAAACTGCATCTAATCAGACAAATTAATTTTCCTCTCCTGCTGCCATAATCGGTGCTATCAAAGCCCTCATTCTAGTTTGTGATGTTGACATTCTGGCACGTGGAGACTAATGAAGCACAGCGATAATCTGACTGTGCGCATGCAGTGGCTGTCCTGTGTTTTTTATGCTCATTGTAGGAACAAACGTCTGCTCAAGGACAGGAAAATGAGGAAACACCTCCCCACTGAGGACACTTTGCCCGTCCTCACCTTCATAAGAAGTTATTTTAGGACAAGGACTTGAGTTTAGGGTGAGGTTTATAATTAGGTGCTGATTATACGAAGATTTAAGGTTGGGAAGTCATTGAAAGTCAAAGTGTATGTGTGAGAGAGATAAAGGAAAAAAGGACAAGGCTGACAGATGTTAATGCTGCCCAAAGATAAAATGCAATAAAGTATATTTGTGTGCAGCCACAGATTGTCAGGATATTACGAGTCCGCCTGTTTCAAAGGCGTCCAGGTGAATATTTACAGATACACTATTCTGTGGTCTGTGTGACCACAAAGCTTATAATGAAAGACAAACTGTCTGTTGGCTTGTTTCCACGTCTTTCAGACTGCCTTTGGCTGATTAGGTCCACACAGCAGCTGAAAATGTCCAGATAAATCAACTTTTCTTTTCTTTTCTTCACAGTAGCTGAGACTCAGACCTGGAGGCAGCACGGCTTTGCAGGATTAACATGGATGACAACGAGACACATTGATGGAAAGAAATACAAACAGGTATTTGTTACAATTAAGGAGTCAGAATGCTTCAAATGAACTGCTTGTCTCTAACAGTGTCTGAAACCCCCTCACCCCTCACAAAAATTTTCGGACGCAGTGGGGAGAAATGTTGAAAGGGTAACTTTCTGAAATGGTCAACTGACAAGCATTTTGCTTGGTGTTCACGTCCAGCTTATGATAGTTAACTAAATCTAAATTAAAGCCTAAGGGGGCTTTCACATCAGGAACTTGGGCCAGTGCAGTTTCTGTACCGAACGCAGATCAATAAACCGTCCATTTGAAAAGGCGGTCTCGAGTACAGTTCACAGATGTGAAAACTAACCGTACCAATACAAGGATTGGGATCTTGCCCTTTTCTACACCTTAGCAGCAACATGAACAAATGATGTGCAGAAGATGATCCAAGTGTACTCAGACACAGAACATTACTAATGTGAAAAATGACCGGTGGGGGAGTGGAGAGGGGGGACAATTGTTCTCAGGCATGGCACGAAGTCATACTACCCTAATCAAACAATTTAAAACTAGGTGTGAAAAAACATTTTAATGAAATTAAATAGATAAAAACTAGACTAGAAAACACCTGTAAAGTTTCTTAACTTCATCTTGCGTTGGGATGATATTGTGTTGATAGAATCTGTCCACAGACAGACAGACATATAAACACAAGCCAAAGTATTCAAAACCTCCTCTAATTGCTGCCACAGTTGGCATTGACAGGACCACATTATACCATGACACTGACTCACAAGATGAAAACATCACCAGTCACTGTATAAACTCATGTTACGACAACTTCCTGTTTGATGGTGAATAATGTGTCATCATGGCAAGGGCGTTTGATGAAAACTCACAAGCTTCACTATTTAAGGTCATCACGGTCTGAAGTCTTTGCTGACCGCGTATGACGGGGATCTGGTGAAACTGCTTGGGGCAATTTGTATGAGTATAAAATCAGCAATTTCCTGTTGCGATTAGCAGGCACTATGAATATGAGTCATATCTTTCATACTTTTGGCACCCTCACTTGCACAACACCAATCTTTGAATTTATCCTCATTTTGATCTAAACTACACCTAGCAAAGAACTCAAAGCCATTTCTATGGTAGTGCATGCTACAGTAGGTGTCTCCAGGACCTCATTTTGCAACGATGCGACAGGCACACAGACTCATAAGCTGAAAACGGTACCAGCTTTATGTTGTTGTGGCTGGTAACAATTATGTGTACTTACATGATTGATTTTTTTTTTTTTTTTAATTGATTGATTGAGACTGGGATGTCTACATGACTGTGTACCTTCACAAAATGTTGTGTTTTTATCTTTTCTGAACCTCTTAAATAACTCCCCTGACACATATCCCCCATTTTTGCAAATATCTTGCATATGACTTATTGCAATATTCAAATTGAAAGAGTTGAAATATTTGTTAATGGCAAAATGCCTGTGAAAATACAATTTAAATAAATATTGTTGTGCTACAGGGATGTCCTGGCCTACACATCATATTCTACAGACTTAAGAAAACATCCTTGTTTGGCACAGATTGCTGCAACAATCCATCGTAATCATTTGTCAAGTCAAGATACTGAAACTGATAAAAACTGAACAAAAACTAAACAAAACAAACAACAAAAATTAAACTGAAAGGAGCAAACACATTCTGGAGACTAACTGAAACTAAACTGAATTGAAAATGAAATGAAATGAAATTGAAAGTAAACTACTGCACTGCTGTAAGTTCTCTTTGAACCCACTTACACTGTGCATATTGAAAATCCTATTCAATCTTAAAAAGCAAACAGTAAATGCATCTGAGCAGTACTGGACGGATGCATTCTAGTCAGATGATGCTGCGTCCATCTCTCATCCAGTATTAATATTTACTCCTCCTGCAAGTAGCCTCTGAAGCAGCTGAGGCTTCACAGAAAGAAAATTAGTCTGTCATTTTCCATATGCATGACACCTGAAAGACTCATTTGCAGGTAGTGCGGGAAAACCAAGACGGGCTGCAATCAGATTTGTGACCTGGCTGACACAGGTGAATATACAGTATGTGGCTGAAAATGTACTGTATCAGATCACATCTGGATTTTATCTGGATAAGAGAAATGACAAATGGGGCCTTTTTTCATCCTTTGTGTGTGGCAGGCTTTTTGCTTTGCCTTCAAATGTGGCCTTTCGAACTCTGTGTGTGTATGTTGACCTGGATGTCACTCAAAACTAGTAACAGATGTTGTCACAATCTAGCTGACAGCTTCGTTTCTCCAAAATGAGTTTCCTAAAAACAACACTGGGTCTAGCTTTAGGCCAAGTTCAAGATTGTGATTTTAAAGGGACAGTTCACTACTTTCTGCTGGAAAAGCTTTCTTTTTTACTTGAAAGAAAATAATTCCTACATGAAACTGTTCATAACAAGATGTGTGGGCTTTCTTGAGTAACTAGGCCATGAATTCTTTTTATTTTATTTTATTTTTTGTGCTTTGGCCAGCTTAGTGCCATTTAGTCCCATTACATTAGAGAGAAAGCAGACACCTCTACAGCTGATATCTCCAAAACTCTGCAGCTCACACCCAAACTATCTATCTAGATGGAAAAATGGCAGTACATGCCAGGGGGAAAATGTGTATTTTTGAATTTGGGGTTAAATTTTCCTTTAACCATCCTGCCAGCCAACAAAATCAACTCAAAGAGGAATCCTTTCACTGTAGCAATCATCACAACTTTGCTTCCCCAAAATCTTATTCAGAGTGTGTTGGTTACCTCAAGCAGTGGCCAACCACACACACACACACACACACACACACACACACACAGTGTGTATATACTGTAAATTGCTAAAGGAGCATGTTTGGGCAAGAAGAAACATCTGAAGCCTCGGGGAGCATCAGAGGATTCCTCACATTCACGTACAGGATGTCAGAAATCCTGTGAAGTTGTGTTCAGGACAGGAAATTTTGCACTGATGCTCATTATCAGCGTGTTGTTTTTAAGGTGAGGTGCATTTCTTTTATAGGTGTACAATCTTCCTTAATTGACTTTTCTGCTTACACAAGAAGGGATTGGACATGGTAGTAAGCATGTTTACAAGAAATTCACCATGTGCCCCTGAGCATCATGCTTCACACTTAGATGGATAATTGCTCAAGGAAAATATATTTTTCATGTGACATTCAGATGGTACTGTGGCCTGAAAATAGGCACAGAACTGGGTGAAACTGGAATGCAAAGTTATGAGGCTTTGTCTTCCCGCACCACCACCTCACCCCATGTGATTCCCATTCATTTACCATGAATATTGGCTCAACTTTTCCTGCAATTTCAGCTAGCTGCCTGTTGTCCAGGCATAAATCTGCCTGAACTGATCAATGGACTCATAAATCAAGATGACTCTTTCCTGCAGACACTTCCATAATAACAAACAGGGCCTTGTTTTGGCACTCATGCTTCATCATTAAAGGTTTTTTGAAAGAGACCCTCTGTTGGAAAATTTTCCTCAACTGATGTGTCCAATAAATGAACAAAAATGCTTAACACAGATAATTTAATCAGTTTATTCCAGGCAGACTCTGATAAATATGTCACAGCTGGACTTTGTCTTGATTGGTTCCTCTTCAAAAAGAAGTGCCCAATTAATTATTGTGGGGAGGGGGGGTCTTTTAAATCATTCCATAGCTTCCCACTGGTGTTCCTAATGTTTTGAAATGTGAACCAATCAAATTTTGTTTTTGTTGATTTGCAATGAAATTTGATACAGACATTCATGATCCCCAGATGATGAAGCCCACTGATTTTGGTGATTTTTTAGGTGGCTCTCTCCTACGCACCTAAAGGAACAGACATGCTTCTTTCTTGATGAATCGTACTTCCTACATACACCTTGTAATGGCTGTGTGTTTGTCTCTGAGCACTGCCAAAACACTGTTTACCCGCCCTCAATACTCTACCTGAATGCATCCTGCGAAGACGTGGTGATACTAATTTGGACATGCCTTCCAAGATGCATAAATGTGTGTTTTGTTTAGATTTTTTCAGTTATTAGTTGCTCAGGTGTAAAACCTTAAAACCATTTTTGAGTGCAACAGTAAGCAGCACAGCTCAAACAAGCAATCATGGAGGCTGATGACTGAACAGCATTATTAAAACTGGAACTGTAATGATTCAGTCAACACAAGAATTATATTATACATTGGTATGCTTTGAGGCAAGTCCAGGTGTGCCTGATTTTGTGACAACCATACATTACTATTGCAACATACAACTGTTATGAATTAATTTCATCAAAGGCCCTGAATGATTTATGCCATTTTTTTCCAAACACCACTGCGGGAACTCTGCCTCTGATTGGCTCGCACTCCTTGCCTCTGTTGATTAGGTTGGTAACAGAGGCTATTTTGCAAGGATATGAATACAGGTGTGCCGCTGATAATGTTTACTTTCAGTACTGGTTTTCTTTGCATCACATGTCTACCCTAAAACCTCACATGCACTGACAAATTCAACCCAATCAAACTCAAACTGGAAAGTCAATAAAAGCGCCCTGACAGACAAAACAGAAAGAAGCAGACAGCAATTTTGAAGGCATCAGTAAGTAAACATGGACATGATGGACAAAAGACAACATTTGTACAAGTTGTTTTTTGGCAGCCGCATCTCAAATGTCTAAATATCTCAGCAGGGATATTTTCAGAACGGTTCCTGCTCACAACAACTTTATCGTAGAACAGTACTGTAGACAGACAGATACTGTGTCAGACACCTTGTTGTATCTGCTATCTAATCCTCTCAGTCACCACCCAGAGCTCATGTCCCGATAATCATCAACACAAATATCTAGCATTTTTTCATTTTTGCTCATGTTGTGACAGCACATTAGCCACCACGTGATTAAAGATGAGGTGTTTTATCCACCTTGATTTACTGACAGTGACATGCAAGACAGACCTTTGACGACAGGTCAGGGCTTGATGAGACAATTTTTAAAGCGTCAACTCTACTGCAGTGAGATTACACTAAGAAGGACCAGTTTCCTTAATTCAAATGTCAGAATCATTTGGGTAATCTTTCCCCTCGGGCAGTGGCGAGGGACAGACAGGTTGGTTGCTGGGACAAAAGAGGGAGTGAAGGAAGATGTTTGGGGAAGGATGAATGGTGGAGAATAAAAGAGAATGAGAATAAAAAGGAGTGGTTTAAGTATTTGATTATTAGCGAGATTAGCACAAGTCATGTAACATTTGTGAAAATGTGTTTGTGTACTTTGGACGGCTGGTGTGTGACAATAAATGACGCATGAATTCAAAAAATTTGTATACTTTCTAATTTAAAAAATGCTTTCATGTCATGTTCTGCTTGTTCTTGTTTTGATACGTAAGAAATGTTTTTTTCTGCATTTGCACTTTTACCTGTAATAAACCACACAATAATGATATAAATCCGATAACTGTACTTGTCTGTTAAACACAAGACAGCGAATAAGTGCATTTCCCAAAATGAACGCCTAATCCTGTTAATTTCAAACACTGCAAGAGCAAACAAAATGCACATTGTAAATTAGTACGAATCACTTAACTGTACTATACTGAGTACTAAACACCTCAAAGGCTACAGATCCATTCTCTAAAATGCCCTTTTGGTGTGACAGTAGCTTAGTCTGTAAGGACTTGGCTTATGAACCGGAGGGTGGCTGGTTCAAGTCCAACACTAACCATAGCACAGAGTGTAGACTGGTAGCTGGAGACCTGCCAGTTCACCTCCTGAGGAACTGCCGCAGTGCTCTTGAGCAAGGCACCTAACCCCTAACTGTTCATTGTCCCTGACTATATGTATGTGGCAGCCCCTTCCCTCTAATATCACTCCATTTAATGCATGTCTAGGTCCTGTTTGTGTGTATTTTGGGACTCTGTGTGTGAGTAACAACAGCATAAAAACATATTTTCCCCAAGAGGCAATAATTACCACCATTTTAATTAGTAACTGTAATTTAATAAATTTTTTCCCCAGTAGATGTAACAGAATACAAATACATTTATTTAATAATTTAACTAGTTACATGTAAGTAGTTACTCTTCAGCAATAATACTATCCTATTAGACATCTTTGTTAATTGCTTTTTATAATTAGTGTATAAATTCTTGATTTCTGGCCAATATCATGTGTTGTGAGATCGCAGTGACCTTTTAACCACCAAAATCTAATCAGTTCATACTTAAGTTTAACTGGTCCTCTGTGTTTAAAAAAATTCCCTCAAGGCGCTCTTGGGATATCATGTTCACAAGAGTGGGATGACCCCAACACATCTCTGGCCATTGCTGTTGCCTGGGAGGCATAAAAAAATGTTTGCAGACAAGTTCCAAATCCACTGGTCACACATGCACACACACGCGCCAGTGATTGCATGATCCCCTCCATGCTTACACTTGGCAGAGATAATGAAGTAGAGACTGTTGTGCGATGGGATTACACCAGCCGCAACGCCTGTCGAAGTGTTGAGTTCTGACCCGAGTTCTCAGTAGTCATGGGTCAGAACACGTGTCTCTGAACTTAGCCTTCATTTTGATCCCTTCACACCTATAACATTTTGTGCCTGCAGTTGCACAGTTGTGATTATATACATTTTCATGTTGACAAAATCTGTCCATATAAACTCCTGTCAAAGTACTCAAAACCACCTCTGTGGTCATTTCTGCACACTAGGTGTCTCCAGGAACACATTTTACTATAATGATACACATACACACACAGACTCACTAAGTGAAGACTTGCTCCGTTCCACTCAGTAGACCCAGCTGTAGATTGTAACGCCTCTCACCAAGATCTGATGTAACTGTTCTCTGTGCATTTTAGGACGAGAACTTCTCAGAAACCTGGCTGGGGAAGAACAGGATGTACTCCAGGCTGAAACCGCTGGAGCTAGGTTATTAAATGAAACTAAAACTGTGTTCTGAAACTGAACTAAAACTGTATTAGTTAATAAAGACTATTAACAGGTGCTGAGTACAGTATGTGCAACGTAAAGAGTGCAGCTGAACTGCATTTTACTTTGAGAGCTCACTGTACTGACTGTAGGTTAACATAAGTGTAAGTTAGATTGACTTCAATATTTTGCCACTTTTATATGTGTAGAACTTTTTGTACAATGCGCACACAAGGGGCAAGAAGGGTGATTGTCAGCTTTCACAAATAACCAAAACAGAATACAAAAACTTCCCTGTTACAAGTTTTCATCATGTTTCTGTCACTTTTTCTGCCTGTCTCCCATCAGGTTTTTCTTTGTCTATTCAGTACATCCTTCTTTCTCTTCTTGTTTCTGTGTAACCTTGATTTAAGGGTTCATTTTTTTGCCTTACAAAGGCCATTATTCAATAACTTTAATCCAGCAGACTAGGGGAAAAATGCACTGACCTTGTACACACAGAAAAACAAAAACTGCACCCACCATCACAAGACCTGCAGGGTGACTTATTTTCCAGGTTTTTCAAATGGGAACTCCAAAAGCAAAAAGCAGTTGGCAGACGAAGGTTACAGCACTCATGCCTTCACTTCCCCTCCTTCAACCTGGGGGGTTTATATGTAGCAACATCATTATGCAGATACCTGCCTCAGCTCATGTGGCAAAACGTTGGGAACACAGCATTTTGGCACTAAAACATGAGCACAAAATTTGATTTGTTTGGATAAGGAACACTGTGGGAAGCTGCAGACTGAAGCTCCAAAAACAACAACAAAAAAAAAACACAATGGACCTGCCCTTTAGCAAACACATCAGAAGCTTTTCAGGTCAAACTGAATTACGCAAGGCATCATTAAACCAAAGCCTCGTTGCAGAGTGAAAATGTTCCATATTTAGAAGAGCTACTGTTTGCACACAAGTTAGCAACGTTTGTCTCATTCTGTTTGCTCCCTTCATATCTTCAGCTTAGGAGGCTCAAGACCCATTAGGTCAGTGTCCAGACCGCCTCCCCCTCGCTCTGACATTATCCCTGCCTCATCTGCTCATCATCTCACACTCCTATCTGCTATATTCTTCCTCACTTCACTCCTTTTTCTATCCGCTTGTGCTTTCACACATCCCTAAAACCCTGCTCACACTCAGTGTTATGTCCTTAATAAACAACCCCATAAACTCCAAAACTCTCAATCAATAGAATTTGGTCAAGCTGCTTTTTTAAGTAAAAAACTGTCCAGACAATCTCCATTGCACTGTAAAAAATAGACCAGTTGTTTTAACCAAAAAGAGTTTGTGTCCCTGCCTTAAAATTTGAAGTTAATTGAAAAGTTGAAAAGTCAAGTTGAGGTAATTTTGTAATGATTCAAAACAAATTAAGTTTTCTCGTCAAATAAACTTAATATATATTTAATTCAGTTGTACCTGAGAAAACATGTTCAGTCAGCTTAAGATATTTAAGTTAAATCAACAACTCTTCATCATTCAAAAGATTTCAAGTAAGAAGAACTCATGTTTATAAGTCCTGAAGAGTTCTAAAAATAAACACTTGCAATCTGAATTTTAATTAGCCTTTAATTATCTAAATAAAACTTGCATATTTACATTAAGTTCATGAGAAAAGATGTTGATCACTAAATTCTTGTATGATTTTTTTTTATAGTGTTCCCCAAATAGTTAGTCTAGTGTAAACAGATCATATAAAGGTACTGTGTGCATGTTTGTCCACTTCCTCATCTGTGTCCAAAATACAGTGCTAATTACGCCTTAGAAAATAGATCTGGGTAAAATGCGAAGATCCTCGTCTCACCTGCTCTCCACGCTCACTGGAGCTGTTAATCTGCCACAAAGCTTAGAGCTACTGCAGAAACACACATAGTGTAAATGCAAGTCGGCATAAATCCAAAAGAGCAGATCTATAAGATGGAAGAGTGGTAGAGCTGCCCTGAGGTTACATTTGCCAAAAAGTGTCTGTTGCACGCTGTGTGTGGAAGTCACAGGTAGAAGCTACAGGCTTGTGGCCTCTGAGCTGTGAACTCCTGAGGGATTGATGCAGATAATCAGCCTCGGTGTGGAGGCGTCTTAACCGGAGCACAGACAGGTTTCCTCAGCAGTACTGTACGGCTGCTACTGACTGTGACATGATCAATGGCTGACAGGTAGTCTTATAATTGTGAAGTTTTGTGTTTTTCATGAGCACGTGCAGGTTAGGCACCATGGTACGACATTTAAACCTGGTGGTGATGGTGAAGCATCTACTTCAGTGCCACCATAACTGCCAGAAGCAACCAGCAGATTGCTTTTTTTGCTTTTTTTACTTTTTTGAAGCTTTTTTGTTTAGTATAGTTTTCAGTTTTTTTCTTTCTTCTACTGGTACTGCTGCACAGGGGCAAACAAGTAGTACGGCATTGCAAACGATGAAAAAAATCACATGCTCCTCAAGGATAGGTCCAAAAATTTGATGGAAATAAAACAAACTACCTACTGACAAAAAAAAGTACAGTAATTCATCGGGGCATGATGAAGACTCGGCTGAGTCAAAACATGTTGTTTTTCATCTTTTTGCAATGCGATACTCAGAGTGCCTCAGATCATTCCAGACTGCCATACATTGCTTTAGTTCATCAGTAAGTTGGAAAGCCAGTGTTTGTTTCAGTGTAATGATGTTGTAAGTGAACATCCTGGGTTCACCTAACTGTGTCCGCGAGGCTTTACAACAATATGGATACAGAAATCAACATTTTGGATAAACTTTGGATAAGCTGAAATTCTAAACAGTTTACATTTGATGTAAACACACACATGAACCATCACATGATAACTAAGATACACACCAGATAAAATCACAATAATTAATCAATTTGGTGGGCGTGCACAAAGTGGAAAAGGTATCAGTGTTCAGGGTGGACAAAGCTGATCACTGCAGGGAGCAAGGATGGTCCAACAGCATTTGAAACCCACTCCTCCCACACACCTTCACAATGTTGGAATTGGGGGTGCGTCTGACTTCATACAACTATTTCTGGCTCTTTTTTGCACTGACATGAATGTCATCCAGGACAGATGTCACATTAACACAATTATTGCATGTCGCCCCATATTTGCTTTTCAATAAGTCCATATCCAACTCAGAGTTTTGTCTGTTGAATCAGATTTGGCTGTTCACTGCAAATATTCGATGATTTGTTTCTTTTCATTTTCAGTTCAGCACCACACTAAACTCATGTGTTTGCCTATCTCATATTTTTTGTCACATCTATGAAGTGAAAACATCAAATTTCCACACGCTCAGAGGAAGACAAAGTGTGCATCCTCCTTATAATTCACGTATAAAATCCCGGTGTTCCACAGAGCGTCTCTCTTGCTGCTGCAGTGCTGTCAGCTGCTGTCTGTTGTCATTAGTAGTTTGTTGTGATGTAGATACTCGGTTTATAAAGTTTACAGCCTGCTATGCTGTTGCATTGATATGCTTAGTGATGCAGCTAAAATACAAGAGCAGAAACTTGTTGACCAGCCGCTCATTTCACCGTCCCTAATTGACCGCCAGCTCATGTGAATTTCCTTTTTGATAAGTATGCCAGCTAATCTAAGAATCTATTTATAATCCTCCTTCTTTATATTTCCTCATTTAAAATGGTCTCCATGTGCATTTTTGTAAGTCTCTATCAGTTTTATCCCGTTGTTAAAATGCTCCCTGACTGACAAAAAAAGACTTTCACTCGACTGAGGGGTCTCTGACCGATGATTTGATTCAGACTGTCACGGGGCAGCCCTACTTTTCTCTCCGCCTCAAGTGTTGGCATTCTGAACAGCTATTAATACTTTTTCCATCACTTTCCTTACCCTCTCTCTATTATCAAGATGTTTTGCAGCTGTCTTTTTCTCTGCAGAATGATGAGAAGCAAAGATAAAGTTGTGTGCGGCCTTGCTTCTAACCTTGAGTTTGCAGCAGTACCGGCGCAAGAGTCGTTCAGCCGGCATGGCTTTACTACGTGTTTATACCTTACATTTTGCCCTCGGCTGTTTGCAAATGAAACATTTAACTACAAAAAAAAGAAAAAAAAAGTAATGAAAACAAACCTAAACCGACGCCAGTACGTGCAGCAAGAGAGAGCAGAACGTGTGCATGTGCTTCTGCAAATGTCAGTGCAGCCTGTGGCGATGTAAGTCAGATCATGTCGGGGTTTGTTCTGTTTGTGTGTGAGTCTTAACTTTTGAGCGATGTGGCCCACCTCGAGGAATGTAAACCTGATGCACATGAAAGAGTGGCCTCACACACACTTGGGGTTTGTAATGGAGGGGGACACGCCAAGAAAAATGTGTCAAACTCTTTTTTTTTGTTTTTTTTTTTGGTTTTGTTTTTCTACAGGCAAATGCACACGCATCATCTCTCTAAATGAGCCTCAAAAATAACTCCTTCCTTGTGTGGTATAACTACACATGTATCAGGCCTCTTTTAGTGTGTTCCTGTGCGTTGGTGTGTGCATGTGAATGTTTGTGGTTGTTTTTGTGTGCATGGAGGATCATGAAGGACATAGACGGGTAAGAACTGCAGGTCTAATTCTGTACCACTTTATAAAAAGACTAACCTTATAAATGGTTTATAGTTAGGTATTTGATTAGGTTGTGAACACTTTATAAATCATTAATGAACAATTACAAACAACTTATAACAGTTTTCATCCATCATGTGGACTCACTATTTGGCAAGATCCCAGTTCCACTTACTAGAAATTAATTGCACTAATGAGTTACTAATTATCTAATTAATCACCTAATTTTAAACCATTAATAAACTATTTATGAGCATAGCCATACTGTAAAGTGGTACCGCTAATTCAAACAAACATGAAAGTACAACACCAGCTTCAAGGCAAGCAGTTTTACTGCTAATGCCAGAAACATCATGGGCCAGCACTTGAATGTTTACTGTAGTAAGGTGGTGTGATAAGTCCTCGTTTATATTTCTAAAAAAAATATATAATTACATTGATTTTTTTTAAAAAGTGATGTACCCCATCCCTTCTCTGAATAAGCATAATTAAAAAACAGAACTTTTTCTATGAAGTCTCCTGCACATTTACCATTTACAGGCTGACGGTTACAGTGGTGCCTGACTTGTGTCAGTGCAGATGTAATACCACATTGAGATGTGGTGATATCATGACACTAATTGGCAGGAATAATTGAATACACGCCCCTCTACTTCATTCTGGTGAACTGGATTGTAAAGGGCATGAAAAGGAAAAGTGCTGTTTACTGGCAGCAGAGGAATAGCATGTTAGAGCAGGCAGGACAGACACCAGCCCATCTGGCTGATTAACTTGAAGTAATGACACATAAGCAGGCATTGTTGACGTCTGGTAGCGAGGCAGCAGAAAGAGCGCCGACCTGTGGAGATACACCAAGATGGAGAAAAGGAGGAAGATATGAAGGAAGAAAAGACAGGAAAAATTACGGCTGCATATTTGCATCTTTTAGTTAATTGTTTGGTTTTCCAGCGCACAAACTCTACTCTATCTAATTTGCTGCAGCAGCAGGCAACTGTTTTCAGCTCCAATAACCCACCGTGCATGACCGGTTCAGCGTCAAACAACTGAGACACAGTTAGTGACTAGCTGGTGAACATAATGGAGCGTTTAGCCCAGGTGTACACAAACTTTTACTAAAGATCCACATATCAACAGGTCATTTCATCCCCCTAAATATCCTATATTATCTGTAATGTGTGCACATTACAGAGTGACCAAAACAACATATTGTTATGACACTGACAATGTGCTCCTTGTGACTGGACCAGAGGAACACACACAGAGACTGCGCACACACTTTAGTGAAAAGCCAAATGCTGTTGTCAGGGGTTGGTGGAGACCAAAACAGTGGTAAAAGGAGATTGGATTTAGAAAAACTAAATTTTAATGTTAAGTTTCAAGAGAACCGAACAATAACTTTGCAGACACCTGTAGTATTTGCTTTATAGTTATATATACTGTGTATCATCCTATTTTCAATGGAAATCTAATGTTGTAGTGTCAAGACTTTATACAGATTTCCCTTAGTTTCACAAGAAATCTGGATTTGCAAGATTGCTGATTGCCAAAGGCAGCAGACTACCGGTGCCCCATCTTTTTCCCTTGGAGGACCAAACCTGAATCTTAATGGTGGTCATAGGCCAAAAGCAAACGTCTATTTTATTGTGTTGTTAAGATACAAAAATGTACTGAGGTCCCAAGTTCCCTTAATTGACTGACTTCGCAACGTCTCTTCGCAAAGTCTCACTCTGCCAACCATGCTCAGATTATGAAAAATAATTAATAATTGGGGATTTTACATGTATATATAATTTTTTTGACCTCACAAAAATAAAACAGCATAAACAGCAATTAATTTTTTTGTACATTTTTTGCTAAAAACATTGGCCAAATCAAACCTTATGGTTGCAGGTGACTGTCATTTGGCAGTGCAAAAAGTGCAGGATGCACAGTTAGGAACCTTAATCTGAGTACCAAATGCACACCCAGAGAATGGGGAGGAATAAGAGGAAGAAAAGACAGTGACAGTGAGGCACCTCATGATACATTTAAATACTGCAATTTGCCAAGATAATCATGAGAGGTCATGTGAGGAGAAATGGAAAATTGAATATGGCAGGGAGGCTAAGGGTGAAATAAAAGAGGGAGAAGATTAAGCTATTTTAAGGAGTTGGGATGAAAACGACAGTGACCAGCAAATCACTGTCTAACCTCTGAACTGATTGTAACTGGGACGCCAGCCTGGTAATCTACTGGCAGAAACTCTTAATAAGGCAAGCCAACTGCTGTCAGACACTTGAGAAGAAAAAGGAGAGGAAGAAAGTCAGACCCAGGATCTTAGCCTCTCTGAAAGCAATCTTAATGTCCAAATAGAAATAAATAATGAGACATAATACCGGACATTATGAGCAGTCTGTTCGCCTTTAATCCAAATTGGTATCTTGTGATAGAATCCTCCACTAAACAAACCTGACATTTACTTGTAATGTCCAAAAACAGCAGTACTTGAACAAGCATCTATCAAACTCTGACTTCAACAGTAGCTGCACTTTGTCAAAGTACAATGAGAGTAGGTCTGTATTTATTACTGCACTTTTCTTGGGACAACAAATGTGTCATTTGCTCTGTCCGGATTTGATAAGAACACATAAGGTCATGTTGTGCTGCCCTGGGGTTTAAGGGCAAGAGATTAAACTTCTGTTCTGATTGCTCGGCTAAAAATGTGCGGGTGTCTGCTTTAAACTAATACTGGATTCACCGTTGCATGGTTGCAGGAGGAGAGTACTGCGTGCATCTGTGTTAGTTGTGTCACAGTCTACAGGAGCAGACCAGTGGGCCGCGAATTTAAATGCTGCGGCTCATGGTGCAAAGATCTCCCGAATCCCAGCCGTACAGAACAACTTGACTTAAGTCTTAATCTGCATTTTGTTTGTCATACTTACAGACAGCAGGCCTTACAAGCCTGTTTTGGCTGCACCTTTTCAGATGGATGCTGCTGGCGTTGAGTGTTCAGCTGTTCTACTGACTCAGTTACACAACAGACACTTTGAGCAAAGCAATCTGATTAGTCAAACAGGTTCCCACTGTGCTGTAATTGACGCACAGCTAAATGTGTTTCATGGTGGCTCTGCCAACCCCTGTGGTAACTACTAGAAAACTTTCATGTCCTCTTGTGTGTGTGTGTGTGTTTTATTCTTACGCTTGCTGTCCTGGGGCAAACTGGACAAACCTTACGTGACCCCAGATCTTTTTTGTGTCACATTCCGCATATGTAGCTGCTTATAGTCCACTGCTTGCAACAAACATACAGAAGCTAAACACAAGCTACAACATGGCAACCTCTGATGATTCAAAAGGCTAATTAACAAAAACACAATAATTATTATTTTCATGTTAATATACACTAATGAAAACATACTTCTGAATATTAAATCCCATTTCTGCGATATTCTGTCAATAAATCCTTGTAAATCTTGCACAGTGGACCTTTACCTGTCAAAACTACAGTATATGGACAGAGGCAGCTATTTAGATGAAAATATGACAAAAATTGTAATACTGAACATACATTGCCAATGGCACAGAGGACAAAGCTATAAAATTCCAACATCCACCATTTAAGTGTACAAGGGATGGGTATGAGATGATAAAAACATGTCACTTTAATAAAGGTATAACAGTCACAACTGGCATGTAAAGGTCTGTGGAGGTAACAGTTGCACTTCTAAGTAAGTCGTTGTATTTCACTTTCAGTTTAACAAGAGCTAACCAAGTGAAAAGTAAATACAGTAAGTGTCATTTGTAGGCTGCATTTAGTAGAGGGAAAAAAACCCAACACAATATAAAAGGCATACAGCCTCCCCCCCAAAAAATCTAACAGCAGTGACTATTTTTACATGTCAAAATATTCTGTTTTTGCCCTTATTTCAAAAAAGAATAAACACAGCCTCATTCATTCATTCAACCACCAGATCAGCATTGCAATATTTGCACATATTCAAAATCATAGATTTTCATGTATCCAGTAGCTCACACATATACACCTGCTTATATCCAAGTAGATGTTTCTCCCTCCAACCAGAATTGAGGGCTTTTCTTTTGTGCATGCACCAGGCTTGCAACGTTTACAACTCAGAATTGTCCATAAACAGGCAAGAGGCTGTGTGATGCATATTCTGAATGTGCATGTCTACAGAATGTTCCTAAAACCCAAATAATATCTACATATCGCATGTCTTAATCGGAAAATGCTAGACCTCATTCGGAATATCCGAACGAAATATGGAATTTACATGACCTGTATCAAATTCAGAATGCTGTCATATTTGTAGTAATAGTGGAAAATTTGTGTGCATGTGCAAATGTGATTGAGGGAAAATGCTGGAGCCCCATCTGTGTCACTGTGATTTTTTTTTTTTCCTGCACAAATCTCCCTCAACTCTCAGAAGAGGACAGCTAAACTGTACAAATCCCATTCTTAAGCATAAAACGATTAAGCTGTTTGGATAGTCGGAGTTAGAATTATAAATCAGCAATCAGCATTTACTGTTTAAAAAAAAAAATCAGTAGACGAACCAAGCCAGTGACTTGCCACAGCAAAGGTGCATGATGAAAATAAGAGTCATCCTCAACTACTGCCTGCTTTCTTTCCTCTTAAATATTTCACAGATTTCAAAGCATGATGCACTGATCCATGTATGGTTGTGGCTGTTTGCATATATCACAACATCATTAGCTGTACTGCTGTGTGGTGCTTGGTGGAATCAAACATGATATTCCTTTAGGGCTGCAACTAATGATCATTTTGCTAGTCGACTAGTTAGTAATAGTTGTTTGTTTTAAAATGTCAGAAATGGATTAAAATGTCAGTCAGTGCTTTGCAAAGCCAAAGATGATGTCCTCACAGTCTTGTTTTACTCACAAACCAAGATATTCAGTTTACAGTTTACAGTTTAGGCCAGTGTTTATCAAAAATGCCTCATGTTGTCTCTAAATAAATACATCTGACCTC
This sequence comes from Lutjanus argentimaculatus, assembly GCA_034769285.1. Classification (NCBI taxonomy): domain Eukaryota; kingdom Metazoa; phylum Chordata; class Actinopteri; order Lutjaniformes; family Lutjanidae; genus Lutjanus; species Lutjanus argentimaculatus. Next base: position 14,823,660 of record JAWZSL010000020.1, on the reverse strand, counting down.
ACTGATAAGCATCAGTGCCTGAGGTTTCCTTTGATAAGCACACACTTGGCTGAAAGAAACAACTGTTGTCCAGTCTGGACCACCAACAGGGTTTGACCAGTTTCCCTGAAACATTAAATTAAACGCTGATTTAAAATCTACTTGCTTGACTAATCAGCTGATTCTTTACAGTAGATAGAGATAGATGACTGTTTTTCTCATTGTGACTCCAACCTGCTGGCTCAGGAAACCACAACTGGACCCATTGAGCCAGTGGCGATGACTGGTGTGCGTTGCAGTTACCGTGGAGACCCAGTGATGATGCGGTCAGGGCGCTTAGTGATGGGGCTTAGCGAACAGTGTGCCAAACCAGCAAATCCTCCACAGGGATTTTCACCCGCCAATGTCTGAGCCCTAATACTGTCCAATTGACTCCAGATGTTACGGCACACACAGAGACAGAAGGAAAATGACAGATAGAGAGATCCAGCCTGCCGCTCAGCTTCCAGCCAAGTATTTGTTCTGCTCATTGTGATACATCAACACAGAAAAACTGAGAAGAAACATCCAAACTTGAGGAAATGTCCAAAAAGGAGCCGCTGGAGGCATCAGCGTAAACAGGAATAATGTGATTAACACTGCTGGTCACATCTGTTGTATAGGTATGGATACGCCTGAAATCAATGGTATGCTGAATGGCTCCATTTAATTACACAGCTATTTACAAGCGGCTTCTGTGGTCCTGAACTGCGAACTCGTAAAAGGCCAAAGAGATTTTATGCAGCTCAGGAAAGCCAAACTGACTGAAAGATGTAAAAATTCATGTTTATGCAAAGCTCACATAAAATTTACTTCCTTGGAGTTAAAACATTGCTAATGTTCAACATGTGTGCTTGTGCGGAAGAGAGACAGAGCAACAGGAATAATACACGGATTGCAAATGACTTATCTTGATTTGTCTCGTCTCAATCTCCCGAGTGTGCGCTCTGTCTCTGCAAGGAGTGTGAGGAAAAACCACTTAATGCCAGAGAAATTTTATAGATTTTCCTCTGATCAAGGAAATTCTTTGAATATCCTGGAAATTTCCAGCACTGCATTCCGCTTAAGAGAAATGTGTGGGGTGAGTCAGATACATCAAGGATTTTTTAATAATGAGAACTGCCAACCCTCCCAATTTTCCCAGGAGACTCATGATTTTCATTTTCTCCCAAGATCACAATTCTCCTGTATTTCTCCCAATTTATAACAAATTTTCACTGATATATTTTTTTCCTTTTTCACTATCAAAACCTCTTTCTAGCACTGCAGAGTGTGTGTAAGCCCTACAACTCTAAAAGTCTACAGTCTCCACCTGAACAATAATACAGCTACACCAAACCAGACTACAAACAATTAATGTAAAGTAAAGGAAACGGGCATGCATTTTGTAAAATCTGCAGCTTCAATTCTTTTTGGGGCACAGCAAAAAAGCAAAAAAAAAAAAAAAAAAAAATGCCACAGATCACGTTCACAATAATAGTTCAACATTTTGGGAATTACATTTAGAAGATTTCTTTCAGAAGCCTGGATGAGGAGATTGATATCACATGATATCTTATGTCTTTGAGCTAAATATGAAGTGATCCCCAGAACTGACTGGCTCAGTGCAGTGTAAAAGCAATGCTTGTGTGTTATGTATCTATTTCTCCACCAAATGTAGTAATGTCCTGGAGTTTCTGCGTGGCAACCTCACCATGCTGATGAGACTCCAGGACATTACAGCACATAACTAAAAAAATGATCACTTGAAAAATCACAACAATTTTACATTTAAATTAACTAAACAATTTAATAACATTTAGTGAGCTTTACAGGTGTGTTTTGTTTTTGTTGTTCTTTTTACCAGTGGTCAGGCTACATGTTTCCTCTGCTTCCAGTCTTTGTGCTAAGCTAAGCTAACCCGATGCTGGCATTAGCTTCATATTTAGTGTACACATGAGAGTGGCGTGATCCTCTCATCTGGCCCTGAGCAATGTCGAACTATTCCTGTGAGACCTTTTATTGTATATATTTCATTAATTTGAGCAATTTCTACTTTTCTGTGCTCATTCTATTTAAGCTAACAGAGTAAAAAACCTCACTTTGTGGTTTAGGCTGTCATCCTCCTTGTCTTCCTCTACCTCCCACCTTGCTCTCTTTTTCACCTCCAGGGTGTTAAGGTAGGCTAAGTGTAGGGAAGGGCAGAATTCCAATCATAACAGAGAATTATCCTCTGAATGTTCTGCTGTCTCCTGCCAGGTGACTCATCTGCATTCACTGCCATTATCCCTCGAGAAAACTAATTTGTGCCGAGTGTGGTTGCAACAGCAAGCATCTTTGGTGTTCTGTCTTTTTTGTGTGTGCTTTTAAAAGAGGGAAAGTGATATTAAAGTCACCTGTGTGATTAAAATGTGTTGTGGAAAGGAAGTTAGTACGCATGTCAAAGTGTTGTGCATTTTAGCAACACATTCTCACTCCCAACTCTCCAAGCAGTGACTTGGTCAGTGGCCCCATGCTTCAGACTATGAGGCTGTAGCTACTCCTCCAGCATTAGCCAATGCAGGGCCCTGTGGTCAAGACAGCAATAAAAAATATGCTAAGTCCAGGTATGTTTTCAAAATAAAAGCACAAAAAAATGACGGGTAGGTTTAGGCAACAAAATTACTTTGTTAGGTTCAGGGAAAGATCATGGTTTGGGCTAAAATAAACACATATACTACTTAAGATAATGTACATAATATAACTTCCTAACATACAGTATGTAACATAACATACATAACCTACTCAAGTGACTTACGTATGTTACATGAATTAAAAGCAAGTCAGTGTTGATTTTTGATTTTACACAAGACATGAATCCCAGTCTTCTGGGTGAAAGTCCTTTGTTTCTTTGTCAGTTCTGCATGTGCAGGGTCAACATCTGGGGAGGCTTTCAAAATAAAGGCACAAAAACGACTTGGGTAAGTTTAAGTAACAAAATCACTTTGATTAGGTTAGGAAAAAATCATGGTTTGACTTAAAATAAGCGTGCACGCTACATAAGTTAACATACATGACGAAACTTACATAACATATGTAATGTAACTAACATGACCTCCTTAAGTGACCCACGTAGTAAAAGCAAGTCAGCGTTGATTTTAGGTTTCACACGGGACACAAAGCCCAGTCTCCTTTGTTTATCAGGTTAGGTCGATAGGTTTAGGCTACAGAACTACTTAAGTTTAGGAAATGGTTTTGGTTAAAGTAGATGCAGACACTACATAAGTTAACATACATAGCATAACTAATGTAATGTATGCAACATAACTTATGTATATTATGTAAATTCAGTCAGTACCGACTTTGGTTTCACACAGAACACAAACTCCAGTCTCTTGTGTGAAAGTCCTTTGCTTGTTTGTCAGTTTTGCAGGTGCAGGCCTCTGTGGTCAAGATAGTATTTAAAAAATATAGAACATGTGGGAAGACTTTCAAAATATTGGCCCAAAAACTGCTTTAGGTTAGGTCAGTAAGTTTAGTGAACAAAACTACTTGGTTAGGTTTAGGAAAAAGGTGGGTAAAATAAATACGGACACTACGAAAGTAGTAAGCTGCTGAAGTGTTTGGGTGACTTTTGGTTTCACACGGGCATGAACCCCAGTCTCCTGGGTGAAAAGCTTTAATTTGTTTGACTCATTCATCCACCCCACTTCCGCCATATGCAAATTTTCATGCTCTTTACACTACATCACCTGACTTTCACCTGACTGAACAAGCTGTTGTATTTGACGCTTTGGGAGTGAGAACAGGCTGATCCTAGAGAGTGTGGTATACATGTGCACAGTTCTAACACGTACATATTTACGCACTGTACCTACAGGTACACATTCCTTTACCTGACAGATAAAACTAACGTGAACACACATCTCAGTCTGATTACATAAACCAGCAAGAGAAGCAGGAGAATTTTCCTGTTTATTTTCCTAAATACATGTCAGTCTGATCTCTGTTCCCAGTGCACATATCTAATTACTGAAACTGTAAATCATTTATACTCTAAAGGCGACCAGTCAGAGTCAAACAGAGTTGTTTTGTCTGTACTTGTGGCTAAAACAGATGTTGAAAAGTTGACAGCATTTTGACCTCTGTTTGATCCTTTATTGTCCAATGTGATTTGGTACAGACATGGGTCATTGCATGGCAAGGAGCAAAGGAAACTCAACATCAGTCATTGGTATGACTTTCTGTTATTTCCAAGCTTTAGATGGAGTAATACTGAAATTCAGTTTCAGTTTCTGATTGTCTTGGTGGGCCAAACAGAGTTTCTGGTTGGACAATGGACTTTATAGCTGGTAACTGTCTGTCAGCGAGTCTATCAATCTGCTGAAACACGACAATAGATCATGACAGCCAAGCACAGATTGTTCCCGTAAACACTATAATCACAAGTATACAAAATATACAAGGTACCAGATTGATTTATTATTTATTTATACAACAGTGTTGCATAGCAAGATTTAGATGTAAATCCCTCTTTGCTACTCATGAAAAAATTAAATTATCCACAGTAATTTGGTTGAAGAAATAAAAATAAAGGAGACTGTTGAGGATGGATTAAGCAAGGAGAAGCTGCGCTGTAGTCTGGTGGTATGGCAGTGGATACTTCTGTATCTCTTGCCAGACAGCAGTGGGGTTAACAGGCTGTGGCTGGGGAGGTGTACTGTCAAACAAAGTTGATCCTTCCTACAGGACTGATCCTCTTACAAATGATGCATTCACTCAGTACAGGTTTAAAATGAACCCTGGTAAAACAGTAGTAGAATACAAACTGACATGTTTGTCATTGAACGCCATTATAATTCAGTTGTATTATTTCATAATACTACACAATACAATTTAAAGCATTTGCTGGCTCCAAATGGCAATGATTTGCAACTGAGAAATTTGGACTTTAACATGTGAACTTTCACATCAGTAAACTGCACAGAAACCCTGCTGGTTAGTGAGGTGGTGAGAGTCCACCACAGAGGGAACTTAAAGGCACCCTGTGGAGTTTTTGACCTCTTGCAGCCTAGAGACCAATGTTTTTACCAGTGAGTCCCCATTTTGTTTGTTGTTTGGTTGGATCCACATGAACAATACGGCACATTCCTACCAACACCTTCACACTAATTATCTTAAACATGCCAAGAAATGCAGCACTGTGCCAGCAAAGGCAGGAGAGAAGAAGACTGCAGAAAAGTAAACGGATTTAAACAATGCAGGATTCAAAATGTAAAAGAAATTTGGCAAACCAAATTGGGCAGCCTTGTGGTTTAGGAGCTTTTTGTTATCTCTAATAAAGTCAGAAAACTATCATAAGTAATATTTATGTGAAAGAAAATTGGCTTTGCAAATGTTTTATGAGGAAAGGAATGGATACGACACATTTGTAATGCCCCAAGGATACATATGTATTTTGGTGAGTAACACAGACTAAATGTAATCAGAAAACTCCACAGGGCAACTTTAAAGCTGTTTAGAAGAGTTTGGAATTTTCCTCTTATGAAACTATTTGGCTCTTCTTATGGAAAAAAAATTAGCTTTAACACAGCCAAGAAATGAGTGCAAAGTAGAGATTTAGCAGTGTGCTTTGTTGTAAAGCTAATTTGTGTTTTCGGTTGGCTGATGTGTTTTTACTTTTTCTTTCTTTAGGCACCTATCCATCTACTGTAGTTCCAATGTATTCAAGAGAAGTAAACATCTCTATAGCCAATATCTCCAACACTCAGAAACTTATAACAATCTAGATGGATAAATAGTAGTACCAGAGGGAAGAGCTGTATTTTTGAATTTGGGGTGAACTGTCCCTTTAAAGTTTAGTGTTGTACTACCATAAAGTTGGGGAATTTCTGAGAGAGAGATTTTAAAAAATAATGGTCAAGGCTGGTTCAACTCTGAACCAGCTGATGAATGGCACAAAACGACTTATTAATTACACTTACTTAAACATTAGTTACTCACTCACTCTACTAAGTGGTCTCTCAATACTTCATTATCATTATCTTATGATTTCTTGACTACCTACTTTGTGCCCCTTCAAGTTAAGTTGTGCATAATATTGAGTAATAACTGAGTACTGAATCATTACTTCATCATTACCTGTTCATTAGTCACTCTTTTTGTAATTAATCAACTAAGCAACTCTATAAAATTTGTCACCCATTAACAAATGGTTCACTGGCAGTTAGTTCTTCATTCCTTCCTCATTTGTTCCCTGGTATCTACTCAAATTTTATTTACTTTGTTGTAAAGTGTAACCACAATATTATAAATTATAATAAAATGATCACTCTCTTTCAATGATTTGACACTGGCTCCATGTTACTGAAACAAATAACTGAAACTATAAGTTACTGAACAATGCTGCTTTCTTTGTCTCTTTTGTCCCGGGTCAAAACAACTGTCAGTCTCGAACCGCCACTGGACAGCCTGTATCGAGCCATTCTTAAGCTTGTACTGTTACTTGTACTGCTTATCAAACTCATTCATTTAACGTGCACTGAAGTGTAAAACAAGACGGGCCTAGCTTCATGAAAAAAAAAACAGAAGAAACTGAAAATGCGCATTGTGTTTGCTTGCCATCAGCTGGCGCTGGCTTGTCAGTAGAGTATTTAGTACCATGTGCTACTGTGAGGCCAAACTGTGCAGGTAAAATTAATACTGAGTGCTGTGTCACTGGAAGGTGTTTCTGTTTATCTGAGGTTTCACACTTCAAACAGAGATGATGATCTGCTGAGTGAAACCAGCTGCTGAAGTGTTTGGGTGGCAAAGCGAACTCACAGACCTGCCCGGTCAGTGGGATAAACAAATGCAGCAGTGTTGACACACGCCTGTTTAGACCTTGTGTGAAAGAGAGAGAGGAAGAAATAGAAGAAGAAAGCCTTGATCCATCTGCTTCTTACACAACAGGCCAGACAGACATAACAGCACCGGCTGCAGTGTTAGATTTCTTCGGGTTTTTGTCAAAGGGTGAAGGACAAGAATGTGTTATTACTTTGATGTGGTTTTTCATTATGTGCTACATCTGACAAAAGTCCACTCAGACTTCACAAACACACTCTGAACAGACGTTGGTACTGTTTGCAATTTCCTTCTTTTTTTTAAAAAAAATCATTTTTTGCTTCATTTGTTTTCCCTTCCCACATTTGTTGTTGAGAGCATTCGAGAGTTACATTTAAGTTCACTTCATAACACACCAACACTTAAATCCACAACTCTGGCTTGACATGGAGCCCAGGGAGGAGATCGAACAAAGGCTGACCACAGGAGTGGGTTTGACAAATGAGAACTGTTTGATCTGAATGCACAGTAAGAGATGTGAAGTGTGAGCGCTGGTTGTATGTGAGAGCGAGAGAGACCGAGCAGTAATAGGTTATAATAACCAACCCAAATCAGCCGCAGAGATCAGGGGAGCTAATCCAGTGTCAATCCTAATAGAATCACAGACACAGGAATAGACTGTAGGGCTCAACATGACCTTGCTTCAGTTTGTGTGTCTCTGTGCGTGTATGATGGTAGTGGTTCCTGGATTAATGGTGAAGAGGCAGGGGCTGGATTACCAACTGGGCAAAATGGGCAACTGCCCCTAGAGCCCAGAACTCCAAACGTCCTAAAAGGCTCCATGATGACTGTGTATTTTTGCATTTTAGGTTTTCAGCATTTTAAACATTGCAGCACTTAAACCAGGAGACACTTCAGCAATGAATGAGGGACAAAAGGATTTGTTAAGGAAGGTTTTACACCTTGTGGTGTCAGGCTGGAGCAGATCTTGACTGTGTGCACTGCAGGAGGGTGTTTCAGCTCACTTTAACCACCGGTTTAAGCCCTATTCAAGACTAAAATTGTCCTCCTCATTGCCCTGAGTTGTACCTGCTGTTAGTTTATTTGCAAATTTTAAACTGGCTTCTGTTTGTTACCCAACCAAAAACTTTATTATTTCAAGTTTTTTAAGTTTCATATTCCAGGATAAATGTGTTTAATCATAACACGCAGCAGGTGATATTCCAGCACAGAATCACTTTACACATTACACAGAAAGTGGGAGGAATGGGGCCAAGCATCTCATTTTTCCCCAAGGCCCGACATATGAGCTTAAATTTTTGATTTTATTTTTCTTCTTTAAACTTTTGACATCAGTTTGTTTTTCTGCAGCACATGACGTTCCTGGTGCCAAGTGGGAAAATTGTAGCCCTCAAACTAAATCAGCTTATCTCCTTCTTTTATTAATTATCATTAATTCAAAGCATAGTAGATTAGACAAGGCTCAAATGAGAGTTTAACGTGTCACATGCAGCACACATGATCAATCTTCTCCCCGAATGATAAAGAATGAACCGCTGTAAATCTGTCTTGTCATAAAAAGTCCTGATGAGTGTTTCCAGGATAGGATCTGATCTGCTCTTTTCTTCTCTGCGGCACTGTTTGTCATCTGACTGAGATCCTGATATTGAGGGTTATTTTTTACTGCCTCTATATCCCATGGTTAAAGGAAGATAGCCAGACTGACTGACTGCACCAACTATGTTTTCCACTTATCAGTTTTTGTTCTGTTTGTCCCGAAGAATGCTACAAACCTAGAGCTGTGTGCGTGCATATGCAGGGTTTCCACAGGTACTTAAAAAGCCTAACCTCGAAAAACATGAATTTTAAGCCTAAAAATGTCTTAAAATGTCTTAAATACAATTTTGACAGGTCTTAATTTAATTTAATTGAAATTGATTGGATGATGAAATCACCATTACTCTTAAAAAGTTGCATTAACTTAATTCTCACTTTTTTTGTTGTTGTTGTTGTTGTTGTTTTTTTTTGCCAGTGTCGATTTGAAATGGGTATTAAATTGCATTTATAATAGTCTTAAAAACATCTTTAAAAGTCTTACATTAAACTTGTTGAGACCTGCAGAATGATATCAGTATTGGCAGATTGATTTCTGCCCTGTGGGGCTGTTTTTGGTTGCATTGTGTGGGCTAAAATTAGTTTAGGCAAGTGGACAGAATTTAGGCTGGTTTGCCATGTTTTAGGCTGGTTATTGGCTTCTTGTTAGCATGGGATTGTGTGTACTTGTCTCTCACCCTCTTCATCCTCTTCGTGTGTGTACACTTTAATTTGGAGTACTCCCAAGCCTTGATGCAGTTGACCATTTTTGTTATCTGTCCCTTTATTTTTTTCTTTATTTTTAAGGCAGATGGCAGAAAAGGCAAATATTTTATAGTTGCATTGTTCAATCTGTGCTCTAACTCACTTGTGAACACTTAAATTTTGTTTTAATCAATACAACACAGTTTGCTGTCACGACCTTAATTTGTCTGGTATGACCAGTAGGTTATGGCAGCTAATGTTAACTAATGTTGGCCAACTTTATGTGAAGTGTTTTTGTATACTGCTGCATTCACATGATTGCAGCCATAATGGGGATTTCAGAACAGTGAAAGATCCCCTAACTTGTTTACTTGTTTAAACCAAACCATGATCTTTGCCCCAACCCTAACCAAATGTTTCTTGTCTTTAAACCTAAGCAGATCGTAACCACAGTGTTGTCACATTATAAAAGATAATTAGTGTGTGCAACATGCACGATAAATAAACAACACGTACAAATTTAACAAGTTCGCAAATCTTTGATTCCCATCTAAACACAGCCCATGGATTCAGGCAGACACTAGATGGCTCTTGTCCTATAAAATTACAGACATTTTATAGGATGAGAGCAGGATAGAACAGTTAGGCGGGGCCGGCAGAGAATACCAGCAACAGTAACAACAGACTACATTGCCATATTCTCCAATAATCCTCCACCATGGAATTTACAACAGAATGTTATATAGCTCCCTTACGCAAGGAAAAAATTGGGGCGCTCTGGACGAGAGGTACTATAAGGAACTTTCATATTTGTTAATTTTGGAGGCCCCTTTGAACAACAGCAATAGTGTTTCCTGAGCCATAAACACTAACTATGACATCAAAAATATCTTTATCTGAATAAAAATCTCCCCCTGCTTCTTTTCGGCATATTTCAACAAACTTTACATCATTTTACCACATTCAACACGCTGTCAGCATCACAGCCTGCTAATATGAATCCCTAATGAACCCTCACCTGGCTTTGGAGCATTTTCTGGCACTGGGTCATCTCCCACATCACGTTTTAGTTTCAAAAACTGTCTCCACCACCTACTGGTTGAAAATGGCTGGTACGATGGACCAATTCTGACACTACAGAATCGGTCCATTGATTTACTGACTCCACATTATAGCTACACTGAAATAATAAAGCTATATAATAAGAGGGTAATATTAAGAGAATTGAACAGACATTTAATAGTAATGCAAAAGTTACTTTACCTAGTAACTAATTACTTTTACATGCAGTAAAGTAATTAAGTCACTTTTGAGAGAAGTATCTAGTAACTGTAACTAATTGCAGTAATGGAGGGGCCCTGTGCTGCTGCCAGAGGAGTGCTGACTGAGATTACAGCATATATGGGAATAAATGACAAAATAATAGATTTGTGTATATTTCTCTCTTCCCCCCGATAGTCTGAATAACTTAGTTCATATATGAAACATTTTGGCAGTAAAAAGAGACCCATGGCTATAGGAGACAGTGGACCAAACCAGTGTGAGGCATAATGAGGGGGCACCTGTAATTAGCACAGGAGCTTTGTCACAACACTGAATCTCACTAACTAATATTGACTACCAACAGACAACAGTAGTTATAGTTTAATTTTTCATTGAAATTATTGTGAGGGACACATCCCTGTCATCCTTACTCAATACTACATCCTTGCTACTGTTACTAGACTGTTACACTATTTACCAGTATTCCGTGTTTGGCACTTGTGGCCACATGGTTACCATTTAGCAAAAGTTGCATATGCTCACTTTAGAGTTATCAACAGTGTTACCTATGAGGACATTATGGCAAAGTAAGAACATTTCATTGGCCCTAACTGTGGTTTAATTTAGAGATTATAGAGTTTGGGTTGGGTTTGAGTGATTGTAAAGGTTTGGGGATGAATGCTGTCATTGTAGGTCATCATCAGCATAGCCACTCAAACATACATGTTTGTCCCACTGGATAGCCAGTTCTAAAAACATCTGCACTAACTGTACTGTCAAGCACTTTGGATAAAAGCATCCTTTAACCAATGTATATGTTACATGTCTGTGCGCATGTATGTGCTGACACTGTAAAACATTTACTGCCTGAAATTCATCAATATTTCAAGATGTTTCAGGGTCCAAAAAACAACTATTTTGGAGCAAAGGTTATGACGATGAGTCATAACTCTAATGGTGGCATCTATGTTTCTTTACGTTCTTGCCAGATGCCTACAGTATAACAGTTGTTTCAAGTTCTAGCTCCTTGCTGCAGGAGCCAGGAGCCAGTCAGGGAGGTACCTGGACGAGCTCCCACTTGTCACACACATTGAGCCAATTTGTGATATTTTGTATGCAGACATGTTGGGCTGCAAGAGGGAAAAAGCTTCCTGTCTCACCAACTATATGTCAGAAATTCATTCTGTTTGCCCGAACTAGACTTTGGTGTTGTTTTTGGCTCGCATCTAAAAATCTTCTCCGAACAACAGGTGAGGATTCCAAACCTACACACCAAATACAAAGTGTTAAAGCAGCAGCAAGTAAGCACTTTGTCCTCAGATACCCGACTGTCATACCTTCAATCCAGGAGACACATTCTGATCTGAACCTTATCATACAATCAGTCAATGCCTGAGAACACACATAACTCTTTAAATATGACTGATAATACTATCCATCACTGTCAGAGTACATATTGCTCTCTAAGTAACAATTATCTGATTTCTGAATGAAACTCTTGAGCTGTGTTTGGCTCTTTGATCTCCAACAGTGAAGAGCATCACATGCTGGATGATTAATGACTTACTGTCATCTATTTAGCTGTGGGTTTGGTCTAATTTTGTTTTGGCAAATAAAAGAATTTCTACAGTTTCATGGTTTTGCTCCCCAGCATCTCTCAGTTTGTGACTGCAGAGAAGTAAAGTCTTTAAGTCTTTAAAGTCTCGGCTATTTGTGGTGCAGTCTACCACAAATAGCCGAGTGTTGACAGGGTATTGTTGAGGGTTGCCTTCAAAACACACGTTACAGTAAATACTCTACCTGAACTCAGTCTGCCAAAAAACAGATGTTTCATGTGTCAAAAACAAAACTCTTCCCTCTCAGGACACTGTGCACTCTTAGGAATAAAGACGCTAACTACAAACCATAAAGGGTTCTTCGGTTTGTCCTCATCGGAGAACTCTGTGTGTTCCTGCTTGAACCTTTAATAAAGGTTCCACTTGGAACTCTTTCAGAGTTCTACAGTGTTCCACAGAGAACCTTTCTATATAGTCTAATGTTCCACCCAGAACCTCTCTCTGGGGATTCTATCCAGAACTGTTCCACCTTATAAGGGTGTAACAAGAATCCATCATGAGGGTTCTACTGAGAACCTCTTTATGTTCCAAGGGTTTTATCTATGACCCACCAAAGGGGTCTATTGAGAACCTACTTATATTTCAAAGGTTTTTATCTAGAACCCACTCAGGTGGATCTACCAAGAACCCTTTATATTTCAAGGGTGTTATCTACAACCCACCAAAGGGGTTCTATTGAGAACCTGTTTTAGATTCCAAGGGATTTATCAAAACACACTCAGGGGGTTCGATCAGTAACCTTTTTTTCATTCCAAGGGTTTTATCTAGAACCCACTCAGGTGGTTCTACCAAAAGCCCTTTTATATTCCGAGGTTTTATCTAGGACCCACCCAGGGGTTCTACTGCAAACCCTTTTATATTATGTTTCAAAGAACCCTTGATTAAAGAGTTCTTCAAGAATTTCAACAATCCTTGAAGAACTCTTTCTTCCAGAAAGGGTTCTTTGGATGAAAAGGGTTTATAATTCTTAGGAAGGACCCTTGTCTTCAAAAAAGAATTCCTCAGAAGCAAATGATTCTAGGTAGAACCTCAGTCCTTCAGGAAGAACCCTTTTAGAACCCCTATTTCTAAGAGTGTAGTTACCGGTTTTCAAAATATTTTGGCATTGCAGCGAGGCTCCTGTAAAGTCCACAGTGTCAAATTAGGATTTTGTAGAGTCTGATGTTTTGGAGTCTACTTTCCCGACTTCTCAGTCAGTGATCACTGTAAAACAAGATGGATGGAATGTTTTTTTCTCACGTAACACACGGCAGTGTTCTCTGTCCAAACCAGCACTTAAGCACTTTCACAATAAAACAAACACATGGACTGACTTTTATCATCTGCTCATGCCAGGACACATCATGGCGCCAGCCACACCAGGATGAATAATTGCAATATTAAGTTGACAAAAAAACATTAGTAATTGTAACAATTGAACCCTCATCCATTTTTTGTCTCAAACCATTTTGTTTGTTAGTCAGGAGTAGGTCAAAGGCCAGTTAAGTTGTTAGATATCTCTTTCTTTGTGTTACTCTGTCCTCTGTTCTGGGCCAACAATAGCCATCTGAGCTGCCAAAACTCTGATAAATCCACACTTGAACTTAGATTTTCTTAGTTGAGATTTAACTATATTAGACTGGTATCATGCTTTGTCACTGCCATGATGTCCTAACTGGAATAGAAAGTGTAAATGTTAAAGTTTTATTTCTGTTTATACTAAGCTCTGAGTCACATGCATGCCAGTGTGAACACAGTCAAAGAGAACTTTTTGTATGCATGAAATAGGCTGTTTAATTGTGGTAGCGGCTCCAGGGATGGCAATGTCTGATAGTCAGTCAGTCAGTCAGTCCACGACTTTGGTCCAGACTGAAATAAGTTGACAATTATTGTATGGATTGCTATGAAATTTTGTACCAACTTTGGTGATCCTCTGACCTTTTCATGTAGCTCCTCAATGCCTCGACTTTCATCTCCTTTTTCTCAAAATCTAAAAGTTTTCTCTTGGATTGGCAGCAAATTTTGAACAGATATTTGTTTCTCAGATGTTTAATGTAATGACTACTGTGATCCCTTGACTTTTCCTCTAGCACCGCCATCAGGTTGACATTTTCGGTTTGGAGTGAAATGTCTCCCTCGGGATGAATCCTACTTTGGGAATCCCTGGACTCTTCCTCTAGCATCATTTTTGTTTTTTTATTGAAATATCTGAAAATATGGGATTGATTGCCATGAATTTACAGCATGTTCAAATCATTTTGAGTGAAACACAGCTACATTTCAGACTGTGTTGCTCAGCATTTTAACTATGGTTACGGTAGCCACAGTACTAGTTAATGGTGTCAAAGGCATGATCGGTCCAGTAGTATTTGAAATTAGGTCCGGACAAGTTGTAGTCACGCACTCATGCACTCATGCATGCATTAACACGCACGGAAGCAATTGCATGATCCCCTGGCAGGGGCAATAATGTTAACGTGAAATAGCAGCTGCCAGCCTGTGTAATGCCTGGAGTATTATTAGAAAGTCTTTGATTCAAAGTGCCACTAATTTACTCTTCAAAGTCAGAATACTTTATTGATTCCCAGCAGGAAAATTAAGCATGTACAGTCCAGTACTCTTCTTCTTTCCAAAGAATAAATACTTTCTCTTTAATTCGTGGAACAGCTGTAATTGTACATCTTGAGGATCAGAGATGGGACAGAACTGACATTGCATTAGAAAGAGCCGCATTACTCAGGCTGTCACATTATACACGCTGTCCAAATCACTATCACAATCACACATTTGAATAAATGCAGCTATTTGAATTTGTCATGAAGGCTTCCTTTACCTTCGCATAATGTGAACAGCTCTGTTGACGGTTCCAGCTCTGTTGACGGTTCCAGCTCTCTGCATCTCATGCAATGTACTTCTAGTACAAAAGCAGTCATGCATTTCCTACATCTGATCTCCTTTTTCTCATTTGTGTTTTGCAATGCTTATTAGATGCAAACAAACCAACCACATACTGTCCTTCCACATACTCTGTGGCAAGAAGTCGTGCTATTCAGCACCAAAACGTTATTATTCTGTTGGATTTACTTTCTCTCTGGTTTTAGGGGTTTTACCAACCATTAAGGCTCTTGTCAGTTCAGTGCTGAGTTGAGAAATGTGAAAATGAAGCCCAACTAGTTCCAAAATTAGTCTCCATTTATCCTCCATCCATCCTGCACTCATTCTTAAGGCTATTATTGCTTTAATATTAAACAACTGAAACAAACCAGGACAGTAAAATCAGTTTGATTTATATTGTGCTGCTGAATAAAACATTTTGATTTTAAATAGGGGAGCTTATAAAATTACTGGATGCCCATATTAAGATGAAAGGCCAAGACAAACAAAACTAAAATCACAAAAGAGGTGCAACAGACATGTAAAACAAAGTCAAAGTCTTAAACATGCATAAAAATAGTCTTGAATTGAGTTTTTTTTTTGTAATGGATGTGACTGGTGCTTTCTATGAATCTACATATAAAGCATCTTAAGCAGGAACATCAGGATTCACAACACTTTCACTAAGAAAGAACAGTGATACTATAAATCTGCGAAACCTCATGTTTTGTTTTATGATTCATTGCTAACATTGCCAACATAAAAAGATTTAGTATGTCCCATTACACGGTGTGTAAACTCAGTATGCAGAAAATACCAGATTATCAAGCTGCATTCCAAATTTCATACTTTTTCTTTTTACTTCAAATTTCACACTACGCAGTGTGATGGATGTTTGAGCAGTAGGGTCAAAGTTCAAGGTGCAATGTTAAGACCAAGTAGCCAAAGAAGCACGCCCCAGCTGTATGCATACTGCATGCAACAGTACAGAATTTGCAAAGGCTGCAATAGACCTATGAACTAAAAGTAGAAAGAACTAGAATGACATCCATATCTGTCCAAACTTAGATATGAATTGAGCACTTTGAAGGAATTAAACATTGCGATGTCACAGTGAGTTGACCTTTGACAGTTTGGACACAAAATAGCATCACTTCATCATTTTATCCTATTAGATATTTGTGTGAAATAATTAGTAGGCCTGTGTACTGACAAGAGTCTGACATTACGATATGTGTCCAGATACAGGGGTAACAATTCAATATATTGTTATATTGTGGTACTTTAAGCAAGGTGATGTATGTTATTCTTTTCATCTAATTCTAGGAAAACTGTCATCATACAAAGAACACACCACCATACACATAAATCAAAATTTTTATAAGTCAACTTTTTTGTGTAATCAGAACAGTTAAGATAGATAACACTGCCATCTAGAGGTTGTGGGTTTAAACACAACAAAAAATTAACCACTGCCATGAATTCTTGCATGTATACAGTAAGACACTGAAATATTTATTATTATAATTAGTGTTATGGACAAAAACTGTTTAAAAATGGACATTTGTGCCAAATTTGAAGGAATTTAGTCCAGGTGTTCCTGAGATATCTCATTCAAATGAATAGGACAGACACAGTGAGGTCACAGTGACCTTGACCTTTAACTTTTAACCATAAATTCTAATCAGTTCGTCCTTCAGTCCAAGTGGACATTTGAGCCAAGTTGGAAGAAATTCCCTCAAGGCAGACAAACCAAAAACAAAATAAAGCCTCATCCATGGCTGATGCTGGTGTGAAGGCTTAAAAAGTAATATCTACTACTGCAAACCAATTTTTCACCGGCATCCCTGCTTTCTATTAATGGACGAACACAAACATCACAATAGACCTTTTTACAGCAGCTATTTTGACCTGAGACAGGTTGTTACCAATCGGGGTCATTGTGCATGTTGGCTCACTGGAAAGGCTCTGCTACGCTAAATGGAACGGGACCTTAATTGAGTCATTGGTAACACCTGTGTTTACCCTACTATGTATTTCATGTCAATACGGCTGCCAGGGAAAGCTCTATCGCACAGAGGTAGATTCCTAGTCAGTAATAAAACAAAGTAAAATAACCTGGATGTAACTTCAGTTCTGTAGGTTAATGTGTGGTCCACTGTTGATAAATCACAAAGTTAAGTGAAGTACTTACTGTAGGGAGTATTAATAAAAGCATGATACAGCCCAATCATGTATGATATAGGTCATAAGAGTTGCAGGGATGCAATCAGTGAGTAAAATCTGACTTTGAACTAAAAATCTAAATCTACGCTGCAGGGACTCCTGTTCCTAGGAATAACGGGTTGTGATGCACCTGGGGGATAAACAATACCAGTAAAAAGCAAATTTCAAACAATAGCGACAGCAGCAACACCAGGTGTCGTACTGCAGGGGAACAAGGATTGTGAAATCCATTCTGTAGAAAACCATAAACCTGTGTTGGCCTGACAACAAGGAGCAATAAGATTTGTTCTTCTTTGTTCTCACAGCAACACACAACTCTGAAGTCTCAGGTGTCAGAGCTTTCAGTCGGCACGTGAACGCACCACAGCGGCACACTTTCTCAAATCAGTCCAGGCTATCAAGGGCATTATCTGTGATAGATAACACATTACTAATGTCAGTATTCATACAGCACTTTGGCAATCCTCTATCCGATTATGGTCAAGCCAACAAAATCATTTGAATTTGATTACATATCTCAAGCCAATTTCATGCTCCACTGCAACTTTCACACAGTTTGTAAACATAGCGGCCACACAAATTCACTGTCCGGTCAAAACTATGTATGTTCTGTTTTGGAGATTTTGATTTGTCACATAAAATGAGGCTTAAAGGGATAGTTTAGATTATTTGAAATGGATTTGTATGAGGTACTTATTCATAGTCAGTACATGCCTACAGTAGATGGTGATCAACACACCCCCAGTTAGGAGGAACAGAGAGCATAGAACTAATCATAGAACTGCCGTGGACAGGGTCATCAGCAAAATGTGTTTTAGCCATCTAAAGAGTTTAAGTCTACATTATATTTGAAATATTTTCACTTCTTTCCTTTGCTGTCAGACAGCCTTTTCTGATGGGAAACTTGTTATATAAGCCAAATATCACTCTCTCCAATCCAACCAAACTCTATAGGCATAACAGTCATTTTACCATGTGAAACACAGGAGTTGCTGGTCTACTGCTGCCTCGATATGTTTGTTTGTGTTATTGTGTGACTTTGGGTTTTTCTAGAATAGTTCAGACTCACACAATAACACAAACAAAATATCGAGTCAGCAGCAGACCAGCAACCCCCTTGCTATGTGAGGTAAAATTGCTGATTTTGCCTATGGAGTTTGGTCTGTTTGGAGAGAGTGATGATTGTCTTATATAACGGCGGCTTCCTGTCAGAAAAGGCTGTCTGACAGAAAGTAAAGTGGTGGAAAATATTCTAAATATAGTGTATATTTGAACTAATATTAATTTTTGTTTTAGATGGACCTTTTTAAGTGGCTACAATACAATTTGTTACTGAGCCCCATCCTTGAGGGCATGCCAACCACCACTGACTGTCACTAATATACTAACTATCTCATGTATCCCACATCAAATAATCTGAGCTATCCCTTTAAGTGTTCCTTTATGCTTTTAGAAAATTCTCATATGTGATGAAACAATCCTCATTTCCTCATGGGCTTAAGTTTAGGGTTAGGATTTTGTCTTTAGGGTAAACATAAAAGTTAGGATTAGGCTCATGTTTGGGTTAGAGTTTAACCAAATGTGCGGACAAGTGGGGATTGGGTTTGTGTGTGTGATGTGTGTGAGTGCGGTTTAGACTCAGCAGGTTTCACCCTGCGGCCGTCTGAACATCTGTCAGCTCAAATATCAAAGGTGGCCACTAACTTGACACATCAGCCCACACAGATGTCACCTATAGGCTTCTCATTCCATACGGAGAAAATGGAAGATGGCCGCTCCCAACTATTTGAGCTGTGATTATATAACAAATGTGAGACGCACTGGAGCGGCCTCTCTGCTATTACTGCTATGAAGGAATCATCTGTGTTAAACAAGATGGAAATACAAGAGTCCTTTTACCAAACGCAGGTTTTTCCCTTTTTTCATGGAGGTGATGTAAGAGAAGTGTACAACGGTGAGATCTGTTGCCAAAATAACATCTTCATGACATGTCTGAGCTATTTATACAATGGCCTTCTATTTTTCAGATTCACAAGAAGCTGCTCAGATGGTGTAACTCTGCTCAAACAGTTTCTGTTTGAAACAAATTTGCCTTGACTCTGGGTTATAGTGTCTTGAAATAATAATCTTCTTCATGGCAAAAGGCCCAGATCTTATCAGATATAATCCAGTGTGCCTGATAGCAAGCAGGCACACTATATATAATCCGTCATACTTATTGGGTGCGAATGCTGAAAGCATTCAAACCCTATGTTATTCTGTTGCAAAAAAAGTTTATTATTATTATTATTCCGCCGCGTTTTTTGGCTCAGCATATCTTCAGCATACTTCAACCGATTCAAACCATTCAAAATTCATCTTACAGGGTTTCTGCAGGTTTCAGTTAGTGAAATTTAAGACTTTTTATGACCTTTTTATGACCATCATGATTTAAATTTATGACCTACATTGATTAGTGAAAAAAAAAAAAGATTAGCAAAAATTACGTCATTAAAAATTTACTTGAAACATTTATTTGTATTCATCACACATTTTACTCAAATTAATTTCATTCGTCACATTTTCACACATTCTAAGTTAGAGATGAGTTCGAATCGGGAAACATCGTTTGGAAAAGTTCAGCTATGTTTTCGTTCCCGCTGTAGGAGTGATGTTTTGTTACTGTATTCAACACCCAGGACCTCTGCTTTCAATGCGGCGGATGATCCAAACCTAGGGGTGCAACAGATCAAAAAACTCACGGTTCGGATCGTATCACGGTTTTGAGTCGGATTTTCAGATCAGCAAAAAAGAAAAAAAGGGTGGGATTAGGGTTAAATTATTTTAAAAATGCATTTGGCTTTGATCTGTATCTGTCTGTAATTATCACCATAGTTATGTAATGTAATAATAATGATAATAGTAATGATAATGGTAATAATATTAAAATCTTCAAACTTATACAGTAGACTACTGTTCTATGTATATACATACATTTAGATCATTATACACTGCACAGTATAACACACAACTACTTTGTAGTCTGGCTCAATGTCCCGCCTACAGCACATCTGATTGGTTAGAAGTGACGAGTAATCAATCAGCACAGACACACTTGTCACAACAGGGTGAGACAGCTGCACTGCACCGGTGATCAGAGAGGAGCTGTGTAAAAGTTAAGACAGCTGATATCTCCAAAGTTTCAATAATTATCACAGTGTTATGATCCATTTCTATGACGACAGCATATGTCCAGTGAAAAACGTCATAGCCTTGATTCCACTCAAGACGATGTGACGGCTTTAAATCAGTGCTGTTCTCAGAGATGCGCTGCACGCAGCATGTGTGTTTTCACCGCAAGTCTGCATTGAGATTTCGGGTATTATAACTTATACAAAAGTAACAGTGACAGTAAAACTATGTTGCTCACACGTAGACTGCGGATCACATGCATGCCGAACCGTGGAAGGTGAACCGTACGAAACACGGATCAACGGCGATCCGTTGCACCTCTACCAAACGCACTGCCAGAATCCAGCGTTTTATTCTGACCTGCCGGAGGTAGTGCCGTCGATGTAGTAGATCTACAAAACTGTTTGATTGCCTGGGCCCGCTGCAGACCCCCCATAGCAACGGTATGCTTCTCAGACTTAGCATGGACTGAATCAGAATCAGAATCAGAAATACTTTATTTATCCCCGAGGGGAAATTGTTGACGTTACAGGTGCTCCTTACAAGATCAAAAAGATATATGCTATAGTGCAATTAGAAGTGAAATATAAAAAATAAAAATATATAGCGAGAAGTTTAAAAAAAAAAATATAATATATATATATATAACCTATCAAAAAGGGCTTTGATGCCCAAACTTGACAGCTCAAATAATTTTAAGACGTGACTAAACGTAATTTATGACCTTGTATCGAAAAACCCTACATATTTAAGACTTTTTAAGGCCTAAAATTTTCATTTTTAAATTTAAGACTTTTTATGACTTTTTATGACCCCGCGGAAACCATGATCTTATTCAGCTCCATCAGGACATTCAGGGACTTCCTCCGATTTTCCGTAACATTCATACTTTACCCGGAATTCAACGTTAAAATTCCGATTCCTATTAAATCCCATTCAACGAAAATTGCCAAACACTACTCCTTCCACAAACTTCAACCGATTCAAACCATTCCAAGTCAAAATGTTCACGTGAATTAGGAGATGCTGGCTATGACTTTTCTAAGCCTAACATTCATACTTTCTCAGATATTCCAGGTTTTTCCCAAACCGTTTTCCCATTGGAAATGAATTACGGAATCTTCAAAAATCAGAAAATTTTACCTTTTTTCAAACAGTAACTACCGATTCATACTTCAGCTAGAAACTCCATTCCAACTGGAAAGTATTCAACATTTTCCTGTTGTTTTACGCATGATTCAACTTTTCAATCACATTCAAACTTTAAAAAATATTCACCGTTTTCTGAAACTTTGTTATAATGGAAGTCAATGAGAAAATCCTTCAAACTCACTCATCTTCACCCTCTCACTGTGAACTCATACATTCATGTAGAAACTCCGTTCCAACTCTCAAACGTTGACAATCCCATCAACTTTCAGTATCTGACTCAGATTTCATTATCTCTTTTAGTTTTTCTAGACCAGCAGTTTAAAAAAACATGAAATTTTGAGTCTTCTCAGACTTTATAATGGGTGTGTATTGCGTGGAATTCTCAGAGCTAGAGTGCGTGATGTCATCGCTAGAGTGGAGAGCAGCTCTAAAATGTCTAGAAATTTTCTCTTCAACTCACTCCTACGGCCACAGTGTTCACTCCACATACACAAGTTGTACACCAAAACGTAGGAAAAGCCGAGCCAGTCGCAGCGGTGTGACCGCTGAAACAAACGGACTAATGGTTTTGGCTGCCCGGGGTCTAAAAGCACAACAAGTCCAACCACTGTCTCATTCACGGCCCAGTTAAGTGAGAGCCAATTTTCTGGAAGAAAGGAGACAATTGCAGTTTTTTCCATCGCGGCCATGGCCTATTTTTCACACCACAGAAATAAAATTTACACCATTGCGATCCGCATCCCGTCCTCTCACTCACGGTCTAATTTTTGTAGCTGTGGCAGTTACGGTCTTTCATTAAACAGCTGGAGTTTGACAGGTAATTTTCCTTAAAAATGCACTCTTGACTGCCTCCCAAGCAGGAGCAGCTGTTGGTGTCAATCAGTCAGTCACCATGGCAACCTGTACAGCTGGGGACTCAGCTAATCAATACCAGAGCCCTAGAGATAGAAGAGTCGCGACACTCCATAGGACTCCATTGTACGCTTTCTTCCGGTCTACTTCCGGGTTATGGAGCCTCGAATAGTTTCAAACATCGCTTCTACAGCGACGGACACCGTTCATTTGCATTGTTGGCCGTCGAGTATATTCAGAGGTAAGTTGATTAAATAGCTACCTCTTTTGAATTTTCAACTGTCTATATTTTATCAGAGGCTCTTTATGATGCATATGCTGAGCTTTATTTGTATGTGCACGGCGTAATTATATATTTTTTATCTTGGTAGACGACCGATTTTCTGCTACTTTTTTAGTTGACTCTGCTGGCTGTGAAGGTATCTCCAGGGATAAATGATTAAATCACTACCTCTTTTTAATTGTCAGCTCTCTATATTATATCAGAGGCCCTTTGTGATGCATATACTTATCTGTATTTGTGTGTATTGGTAGATGACCGACTTTCAGGGATGAAGATGAAGATGAATTCAGATGAAGAGGATGTCCCCCCCCCCCCCCCACACACACACACACACACACATTCGTCATTTGATTAAGTTTTATTTGAAAAAGAAGAATTATGTCAGCAGTCCAAGTGAACGCCTTCTGTGAGCAGGAGTCATATCACACACACACACACACTTGTTCTTGTTGTTTCACCAATTGTTCAATAAAAAAATACAATTTCATTCATCAAAGCGTAATGAGTTGTTATTCTTTAATATATTTGATATATATTTTGTGTATGGCTTAGTCTTAAAATGATACTGGTTGTGTGGTCAACTCCTGCCTCATATTATTCTTATTTGATATATAATTTGATATATATCATTTATTTGATACTTCGTGTATGGCTTAGTCTTAAAATTGTAATGGTTCTATGGTCAACTCCTGCCTCATATTATTCTTTAATATATTTGAGATATAATTTGATAGATATTATATATTTGATACTTTGTGTATGGCTTAGTCTTAAAATTGTTATGGTGCGTCAACTCCTGCCTCATCAGAAGAAGTGGGCTGGACACTAAATGCTGAATGGACTGTTGCTACTCTGCTTTTCAATCACTCCCAGACCACGGGTAAGTGAATTGGAATTAAAAGCAAAATCAAGGAAATATAGACATTCTCTGGAAATACAATAATCCAGTTAACATCTTAAATCATCTTGCATTTCAATGTAAAAGTCGATTCCCCATGGTAACACGAACGTGAAACTTTCCCTCCAAAACTTAAAAAGGTATCTACGTACTTTACATAGTTTTCAGTTGTCACCTTACCACTCCAAATGTAAAACTGACATTTACAAATATGCAATAATGCAATGATAGTCAAACAAGTACTTGGATATGTGATTTTATTCATGTTTACCATGAAATGTCGCAATCGCCGCTGTTAGTCACATAGAAGAACATGACAGCGCAGCGTGTGTTTGGAACTGTTCAGGCTTACATGAACCACGTGACCACCCCGCGGCGAAATCATAGAGTGTCGCGACTATTCTATCTCTAGGGCTCTGATCAATACTAAGGTCATTAGATTATATACAAACTGCTCCAACAGATGACTTTGAACTTTGAAATGTCTCTGTCTGTCACTGTGCATGCCTGCCAGTGTCTCTCTGTCTGTCTTTGTCTGTGTATGTCAGCTTTGGACATTTTAGACTGCAGGCTATTTCAGCTGTTAATAAATTCAAACCTTGAGCTGCTTCATTTTAAATTCCTTCATTCATTCATTCATTCATTCATTCTTTGTTCAGCTTTCTTTCTTTCAGTTTTTTAACAAACATTCAAATATCCTACATAATTCAGATATTATAGTTTCATGTCAGCTATTCAGTGTAGCGTCAGCCTTTCTACAAACATTCAAACATTCAAATCATTCAAACTTTATTGTATTCAAGACAGCATCGCAGTGTGGCTTCAGCATGAAGCATTCACACCCACAATTTCTTCAGAAATTGCTTCTCTAGTTCAGTGTGCCTGATAGCAAGCAGGCATACTATATATAATCCGCCATACTTATTCTTCTTTTTAATCTTTTTAATCTTCTTATTTTTCTTCCGCTGGATTTTCGGCGTTTATCTAGTCCCACGCCGTTGGGAGGACGTACACAAAAAGCACATCAAAACGTGCGGAAAATTCGGGACAAGTGTGCTGTCTTTTGTTAACGATTCGGCAAACCGTTTCCGCAAAAATCGCAAAAAAGTGTGAAAAATTTCCCATTCAAAGTGAATGGGATTTTTGAGAAAAACACTCAAAAATCGTCCCTCTTTAACGCCATTAGGCTTTGCCATGGCCTGTCAGACTAGTCAGAGCTAGTCTGACTAGCTCTGACTAGTCTGACAGGCATGAACTGATGAAGCTTCTTGGATGAGAAGCGAAACGTCTTCAATAAGACTTTTAAACAAGTCCAGTTGCTTTCGATTTAATTTTTTCCTGAAATTACATGTGAAGCAGCTCAAGCTCTGAAATCATGAACAGCCTAAAAGACTGTCTGTCAGTCTGCCTGTCTCTGTCTGTCAGTCTGCCAGCCTGTCTGTGTCTTTCGGTGTTCATCTTGGACATTTTAGACTGCAGTCATAGGTCATTCAAATATCACTGTGCCGTTGCTCACAGGTGATTGACCGAATCAACTGCAGTTCGGCCAATCGCCTGTGTGTAACAGCACAGTGAAATTTGAATGCTGAAAGACTGTCTGTCAGTCTGCCTGCCTGTCTGTGTCTGTCTCTGTCTTTCTATGTGCATCTTGGACATTTTAGACTGCAGTCTTTTTTAACTGTTAATAAATTCAAATTTTGAGCTTAAATCCTTCCTTCATTCATTCATTTATTCTTTCTTTCTTTCTTTGTCAGCTTTCTTTCATTCAGCTTTTTAACAAACATTCAAATATTCTACATAATTCAGATATCATTATTATATTTTCATGTTAGCTATTTAATGTGGCGTCAGCTTTTTAACAAACATTCAAATATTCTACATAACTGAAACATTATTATGCTATACACACTCACTTACACACCTTCTCATGTACACACACACAAAAGCTGTTCTTTCTATCTGTAAGGGGACTTTTCTGACACACATACAGACACACACTCACCCATATACACACAAATGCGCGCGATAGCGCGCATATACACACAGACGAACAGACTCACACTCACATACGTACACAAACACGCGCGACAGCGCGTGAACATACACAAATACAGGCATGAACACACACACACAGTCTCAGTGATACATTTACTGCTATTAATAATTAGTATATTGGTATGGGGATACTAGTCGGCAGTAAGCATCAGGCACACTCAAAATTTCATGCGAAGTTTTCTAGTTACCAAATATAATCCAGCGGTACATTGGATAAGGATGACTTGTCAACAAAATTTAATGGAAATGTGGAACTTTTTTAGGCACTCATCTGACATCCTAAATAAAGAGCATGTATAATTTCCTCTGCAGTTTCTCTGTTTTATGTCACTTTACACTTTACAACAGTGTGTTCTCCCCATATGCCATGTGCCAAAAACAAATTTCCGTTTTATGTGAATTTAATGGACAGCAAAGTAATCTGATTCTGAATTTTCTACACCCGGAGTTTCCCCAAGCAATGTTGTTAGGCCTAGTGGCAAGTATCTTTAGATGTCTTTGTTGATGGGGGCCCTGCATGGGTCAGCGCCAGACTGATGGCAGCATTAAGGGCCATATAGTTTCTATGATGACATAGTCCTGGCTGGAATCACAGAATCAAAAATTTAAAGCTGACTGGAGATTTGAAAATGTTACTATGTCATTTGTTGTTATAAATCAGTAATTTATTCAACACTCATTTTAAAAAATACAAACAACTATAGTACAGTTTTAACAAGGCATCTGACAATGTACAGTCTTGGAATGCTAATTTTCCCTGATACTTATGCTCGGTGGGGGGTCACCGTGGTTGCACTACACTGGGGGAAACCCTGTACACCACTACACTTTGGAGGGAAATATTGTAGTTCTTACTGTGTTACATTTATCTGACAGCTGTAATTAGTTAGTCGATTTTTAAACAAGGTGTTTTCCAGCCTTTTTGTCTTCCAGCCTTTTCTCAGACACTTCTCAGACAGAATCTGAGTGGGGCCTTGTTGTAAACAGTTCCATCAAAGAGATGTCTTGACTTTCAGACTGACATTAACATAAATAAAAATGAATAATGAGTCTCTACTTGATGCCATGACCCTTCATACTTAGCTTATGACCCTTTCCAATCTCAGTCCCAGAGATTGGAAATCACTGAAATAAACTACCTTACTGTGGATGAAGTAGTGAAAACCTGCTTAACCTGGACAGTAAAGTACAGTAAACTGCTACTCATTTACACATGCATGCATCAGTACGGACAAGCTGAAATAACACAGTAGCAATAGACCGATTAATCAGTCAGTTGATTAAGCAGGCTGATTATATGGAATCGACCAAATGTCTGCACTCATGAGACGGATGAACAAAGAATGTGTGCAGGCACATCTGCCGGCAGGCTTGTCAGTGTGGATGCTGTGAAACAATACTAGCGCTCTGCCTCATGAGTTTTAGGAAGGTGATAAAAAAAAGTTTTAAGCCCTGGACTGTAACTCGCATGTTTCCTGCCTAACTGCCCTCAGTCACCACTGTCTTTCCTACTATCAACATGTTTCTCCTGTCATCCAAAATCTAATCTAAAAGTGATACTGACTAGCAATACTGTAAATATGTTATAATAAACTTGTACTTATCTATTTCATTCATTAATAAAAACTCCATCTAAAACAACATGTTACTGCATAAGATAACCACATATATTACATTGTAATGTGCATGGAATAGTGGAATTATAAATCGCCATCTTCCACTCTGCTCTCTAAATGTATGCATTGAAAATCAGTCAACCACTAATTCACAGTATGTATAATAATTTATCAGTCATAGGGGCCAATTTATTCAGTAACAAGTACTTGCTGTTATAACTTTAAGTAGGATTCTGAATGCAACATATTTACTTGTAATATATTGGAACTTTTACTTCTGGATACTTCTTACACAGGTGCTACTGACACAGAAGTTGGCTTTCCAGCTTCTATCAATATGTTCTCTATAACTTAAATTAGATATATGAAGGACAAAAACATATAAAATACAGATAAAATGCTGAACCCCCTCTACAAGTGAGAGCAAAGTAACTATATGTACTTCAAAACTGAGGTGCAATAACGGCTTGTTCCTACTGGTTTTCATTTAGGCGCCAATATTAACCGGTTAGAGTGTCAACACAGCCTGCTTGAGCGGCCTGTCACGCGCGTGTTGGGCCCTGCTCTCGCCACGCTTCATCTAGAGACTCGAAGGCTCGCCTGTTTTTTTCCGCGTGATGCACATGGTTCTCCGCAAAAAACACAATAAAAATGGTCTGGTGACAGTCATGTCAGCATATCAGCAACACGACACCTTTTACTACAGTTTGTCTACATCTGTGCAGTATGTCTCCCCTTATCCATTCATCCTTCCCTCCCTCTCTGGAAGAAGGGGAAATCACTGATTGCCTTCAGAAAACAGCTATTTTCTTCTCTTCAAACTCTTCTGCAAACACTATGTGGAAAGACAGAACCTCCAGCAGCTGCCTCGTAGCAGAAACGCAGCCTGTGTGGACACCACAGCGTCTGTGAGCGGCAGCAGTTCGGCGACGATGCTGTCACACACTGCTCCAGCGTGTGATGTGAACCAGCTAGTCTCCAGTTCATTGAAGGTTCAGAATAAACATTTTTGTATGAGTCAAGCCAGGAAATTTGCAAATCAATCAGGAAAGAGTCAATGTAATTAGTGGCCTTCTTCCTAGAAATGACTTGTTAGCATATTAGTGGACAGAGATGAAGCTACAGGAGATACACATACAGTCAGATTGATTGTTACATTGGTACGTTGCCCTGGTGCCCTTGGGCTCAAAACAACACCACAGAAGTACCCTCTTGGATGCCTTTAAGGTAGATAAAACATGATAAAACAATCTCTGGGGTGCCCTTCTGGTGGATGCAATGTGAAAAAGTGCCCTCCACAGTGCCCTTCTATTGCACAAAACATGATAAAGGGCTCTCTAGGGTGCCCTTCCATTGTATAAAATGTGAAAAGGTGCCTTCTAAGGTGCCACTAAAGTGTATAAAACATGATAAAGGGTCCTTTAAGGTGCCCTTCCAGTGGAGAAAACGCAATATGCCATAGGCTGCCCTAAATGCTAGAAAAAAGTTGGCATCTAGGTGCCTCCAAATGGTTAAAAAGTTAATTGTTCCCTGTGTGTTTTTAGTACAGAGGTGTCTTAGTTGTTGTTCTTTCAGTCATATAATAAAACAGTTTGAATCTGGGACTGTTTTTCACCATAAATGAATCACGACATTGCTGCCCACCCCATACAGCTGGTGCCCTTTTCATTATTTTCTCCCCTGTCCCTCAGAGAGCCTGAGTCCGCCACTGGTAGAGGCATATAAGTAAATGAAAGATAGGCTCGTACGGGAAATCATCCCTGTGGACGCTATCAGTGATCAGCTGTATCAGGATTGGGACACTATCAGGAGGTCACTGAGTCTACCTTTTAAAGTGCAAACGGAGCGAGTGGAAAGAAAAACAGGCTCGAGATGGAGAGGGGTGACGTAAAGAGAGGAGGAGGGACAAATGAGGGACGTAAAGATCCAGACAGTAAATGTGAGGGAGATAAAGAAAATCGTTGAGACAGAGAGGCAGATTACCGGGGCAAAACAGTCGGAAAGAGGAGGGCTGAACCGTCATATGACTGAACTGCTGGGAAGGCAGGGCCTCACCTTGAAAACCACATGATCTCTATCTGCTCTGCCTTGGGGAATTGTGGGAAAGACGAGGAAACTTTTGTGTCACTGGAACTGCGCTAGGATTTCAGTTAAGATTTAGGATTGTTTACATGAAGGATGGCAGTTCAGGTTACAGGTTAAAGGAATGAATTCCCTAAATGAATGTCCTGACGTGTATATGTGTGTTTCTGTTCCACAGAGCAGAGAAAGCTGTCTGATCCAGATCCTTACACTGTGTTTTGCTCTAACTAGCCATAAGAATGTGCGGCATATAAACACTCCGCTAAATGTGTAAACCATGTCGGAGCAGGCAGGCCTGTGAAACTGTAACCATATAGAATGAGAGGAACAGCTTGATCCACACACAGAGCAAAGGGAGGATGGAAAAAACCCTCAGTCCTAAACACACGATGAACTCGGCAACATCTTTTGCCTCTCTCATCCCTTTGGAATGAAGCATCACATATTTAAAGGACTTCAGTGCGCAGAAGCCACTCACTTTCACTGACCTGCTAAAAAAAAAAACGGCTTTTCAAACCCTTTAAAGTGCTTGACCCCAAACGCCACATTTGACACAAATGTATTTATGAAGTACTTGAGCTCCACTTGACTTTAATCACAAACCCCTTCAATGTCTTAAAAAGCAGAAACAACCTGCAAGACGCATCTGTTAAGTGCTTTTAGAGTCGCAGAGGAGTGAGCGCAGATGGGTGTACCTCAGAGATAGCAAAAGTTACTGTTGGTGCTAGACTTGTGCCAATCGGTCCTTACAGTGACAATTGAGGCCATGATCAATAATTAGTTTTTAACTATGTGGATATTAAGGTAATTTTAACTAAATTCCTATCAGACCTGTCAGACCTCGGGAATCCGTGTACTGCTGTGTGTTTAGAGAAGTTTCTGGTGAGGCGGCATGTCAGCACCAGTGATGAAGGAATTTTAAATCCTAAATTACAAACTAGTTTTCTGTCTCTTTTCCATGAATCTGACACTATGCATCTCTGTTCTCCATCTGCCTGCTCATCAAAACTGGCTCTGTGCTCCATAAGAGGAGTTGATGTTATGGATATGATTATGATTACTATGATTATTAAGCGAAGACAGACTTTGACTTTACACTCATTTATAAGCGATCATACTTGATGTCTATTTTTTTTGTCTATTTCGTTTGATTGTTGCCAATAACAGACATAATCGACACTCATCATTTTTTGGTTATAGACAGAAGCCTGTTAGTCGGCCCTCTAGATTCCGTATGATTCCTCATGAAATGGAAACATTGTTAAGTGTGCTATCATCATCTAGTGGTCAAAATAATAAAGGCCTAGCGATGGCCCACATTTCCCATCAGGCTTAGACCTAGTGATACACTGAACTGAATTTTTTGT
Organism: Lutjanus argentimaculatus; assembly: GCA_034769285.1. NCBI lineage: Eukaryota > Metazoa > Chordata > Actinopteri > Lutjaniformes > Lutjanidae > Lutjanus > Lutjanus argentimaculatus. The sequence continues at coordinate 14,793,130 of JAWZSL010000020.1, read as the reverse complement.
GTTTCAAAATGCATATTACTTTTTCTTAGTGTTTGTAATGTTTCTGTCCAGAACATGGTGGTTTATGTTGATAATAGTCATTTTTGTGCTTGTTTATAGTTTTAATCATTAGTGAGGTGGTTGTTGCATTTCTTTACCCTGCTGACATTTGACTGACGAGTTGCTTTGTAGTTTCCCTTCTCTCCCTGCCCCCTGGAAATCAGATTGTCTATTGGCGATTGCAAGTAACCATGCTTGGATGATATGAGAACAGACCTACCCTAGTTGGTGTTTCTGAATGTGACACTGGTATAACTGAACAAAGCAGCTGTGATAGGATATGGTGTGTTTTATTCACTCTCACCCCCCAACTACTTTCTCTTTTGATATTTCCATCTTTGAATGCTTTTTCAGACATTGGACGTGTTCATGTTAAAAGCAAATTTTTGAGTGCAGTGTGCATTTTTCTTGAAAATAGCGTCTAAATGCAAAGCAGGTGGCTGGATGATTTAGATTTATAAGAAATAGATTTTCCAGAATGCTGCATAGCTGAGCTAGGTCCCTGATATGATTTTGGATCTGGATCAATACCAAAACAGATAATCCTTGGGCAAAGGACATTTTAATCTTAAAAGCTTGGTTCACATTCTTTCGAGTCCGTCTTAAAACAATAGTCATCAGCCTATATGTACACTGAAACAGGTTCTACTCATTTCAATCATTCTTCTGATTCATACTGGCCATTAAGAGATCTCTTCCTAAAGCATTTCCAGTGTAAGTGATGGGGGACAAAGTCCACATTTCTCATGCAGTGCATACTGAAGTTTGTTTGAAGTTAAACATGAAGCTTCATCAGGCTGAGTTGGACAAATGAAGTGATCATCTTCCAAGTCATTTCAGTACAAAAACTCTTCGCATTACTATCCCCTCACCGCAACTCAGCACCACCTGGGGAAAAAGACAGAATTCTGTACTTTAACAAGCACAAAGTACCATGAGTTCAAGCACCTCTGATCATTAATGCATTTAATACAGAAACTTTTTGCTCCACCATCTGAATTAGACACACAACACGTTGTCTGCCACCAACTTTGTGTGGAAATACTTCAAAATATTAAATGTTAAAATCTCAAAATCTACGGAATGTAGAATCTATTTCAGCTTAATATCATGACTTTGAAAATACTAATTGACTTGTTTTAATGAATTTTGTTTGTTTAAAATATGAAGAATTGTAAAATATCACTTCAATGAGGCTGTTCAGTCAGACAGATCAAAGGCTGAACTTGGCATTTCATCCTCACATGCAGCCGCAGTGAAGGTCGAGCTGTACGCAGCCTGCACAGTTTATATTATGTTCATAATAATGTTGATTAATGTTGAAATGATGTTCTTCTGCCTCAATAATAATTATAAATACCACCAAACTAAAGTGATCATGTGGTCAAAACATGTCATTTTCGAGAACACATTAACCCCTAGCCCTCACCTCATCACTCCTTAACATTATATAGGCCAATATTTTTGCCCCCCCCCCCCCAAATGTTCAACTCAAGTCGGCGCTTATGAATACAGACCTATAAGTGCCTAATAAAACCCCACTTAAAAAAAAGGAAATTATCCCTTTGAGAGCCAGTATGTGAAAAAATGTGAACAGCTTAACCTTTAGATATACAGTATCTTGGTTCAAACAGAGGTGATGGTGATCTCCTGTCTATAGTCTGACTTCTGAGCTCTAACAACTGACAGCTACCCCCTGGCAGGGCCGGATTATCCCGTGAGGAGGCTCAAACCCCCTCATCCCCCGACAAATCAACCTCTCTGCATTGTGTTTGGGCCCTGTCACCTCTGATTTCCCAGAAGAATCAGTCCTCCTATACTGGAAGAATACTTTACTAGTTTGTGGCTCTTCTATTAAATGAAACTTGATGTAGGGGTATGCACCATGTGAGCACAGTGTTAATAAAAACTGTGCATGTATTTTCCTGAATATAAGACAACACCCTTTTCAAGCAACTGTTTGTGGAAAAGTTCTTTTTGAAGGGAGAGACAGGGACCGTGCAGATGTTGTGTCTAAAAACATGTGGACAGCAGCTTTGTTTTTTCATCTTTTTTATCCCAGGAGCTTGGAACGTTGCACTACTGTCGCGCCTGCTGTTACTTAGCAATCATTATACTCGTTCAGGGATATCCTGATGCACACTGGTGAGCATGATGATAGGCGAGCGAGCACAGCTCTTAACTGTTACAACTAGTAACAAAACAACATGCTCGCCAGCTGATACATCTCCAGGCGTTGTTCCTTCCTTTGGTGTCAAAACCTTAAGAACATTATAAATTGTACCCCTCCGGGTATCCCTGAATTGGCACAATTAGTTGCTGCTACACCTTCTTTTTGGCTGACCTTTTATCCAGATGTTATGTCCTATGGAGCTCATTCGTTAACTCTTATCACCTCACCTGTGGTGCGTTTGTTGCATTAAAAAAAGTTTTACATCTCAGTACACAAAAACGGGCACATCACAACAAATGCTGCCAATTTGAGCCTTTCCGTTTGATATGATGAATGTGCAAAAGATGCAACATCTGAAGGGCCCCTGACTGAATAATCCACTGAATCACCCCTCAGTATTGAAAGGATTCTTGCTTCCTTAAGTACTTGTTTGTTTACATGGTATTTTCTTTGTGTTGTTGAGTAAAATTGGTCCAAAAGGTTCATGTTCTAATTGATTTTCCAGCACACAGCCACTTTTGTAACATTTTGTTCACTTTGAGTGGTCTTTTCCTCACTGAACTGTCACATTATCTTGTATTCAGTAATATAATAAAGCTGGATTTTAAGTGTTTAGTGAAAATTGGTTCACACGTAATGACACAGCATGATTAAGCGGTGAAGAAATGTGAAACATCACATGTTGAGTGAACAGATTTCCAGAACAGGGAGGTTCAAGGACATCGGTCCCACTGGAGGTGTCATGAACCCAAATGAATGAAACATCTGTGGAGGGATCACACCAACAGCAACCCGGCCTTTTCTTCTGCAGGTGTCTGGCTGATGCTCAGATCCAGGGAGGGTTCATCTCTGATCAACATTACAAGTTATATTACAAGTTAAATGATGCAAGGGAATGTTATCATTTCATCTGTTTGTGTATTTAAACCCCCTATTTACACAGAAAAGTTAATCCCCACATGACAGGTACAAATTTTATACCTGCAAGCTTCCAACCGCAGACATTTCAACACCAGACTGTGCTACACCTAACACTGCAGCAGACACTCTCTGCCAGAGAGAGCGAAAATGAATGATTTAATACACATTTCAGTCTTGATCTTTGCCTTTTGTGATAGCAGTCATCTTTTCTCACTGGTACCTCAAAAGTTAGTCATCTTTTCTGGACACACTGTCTCTGTTTGTCTGAGAATGAAAACCAGCAACTTCTGAACTGCGCCATAAACCTCGAGGCAAAGTTTTATGTTTTTTATTACTGTCAGATGATGTTCCTGAGCAAAATTCTGCAACGTAAATATAAGAAATTGGGGCAGCAAATGTAACTGGTGTACAAAAGGAAGAGTAGAGCTGATAGAGGAGCGGAGACAGAAACACAAAAGCACAGAAAGGTTGGAATGCAGCGCCAGAAGGGACAACAGGAACTCTCCATAGTAACATTATCAGCCTCCTGGGAGCCATTTTAGCCCCATTCTACCTTTATGCACTGTATGTTCTTCTCTTAAATCCAGTCTCTAATTTGTTCACACCCCTCACTCCTACTTTTTCTCTTTTCTCCTGCAGTAAACACAAAATGAATGTTGTTAAACTGAGCTTTTGCAGCTGCACTGTACCACAGTGCACGCAACAGCCCACAGCTGGAGTAGAAAGCATATCTCAGGGTGCCTCGGAGGTCATTTTTTGCCTCAAGTGCCCATAAAGGGAGTTCCAGAATGGAACCGGCCCCCTGTCTCTCACCTCCTCCTTCCTTGCGTCCTAATTTCCTCGTCCTGCTGCATGTCAGGAGGGGCTCTGCGTCAAATCCGCTGCTGCAACAGCTGCTCCAGCGGCCTCTGAGCTGCTCCACATTAGTGGACTCCCACCACAGCAGCAGGAAAGCATCCACCACAGGCTCAAGACGCCCACTGATGCGCGCCATTACGCAAAGCTGCCCGGACCACATGTCACATCAGACAACTGCAGCACATTACGCAGAGTTGCCTCCATGTTATGCTACATTATCAGCCTGGACACACATACAGACAAGCACACTCACAGCATGAGTATTTTTGGGTTACTGGGCTATTTGGCTCTAACCCCATCAACGGCTCCAAACATTCAAATTCTGGTGCCTGAGAAGGGGAAATTACCCATGCATGGCTGGTGAAAAACAATGAGATTTTAAAAGTATTCACACGTGCACACAAATTAATGGAAAACACACATTACAGGCATAATATACAACATTTTTCTAAATAAAATCTCCATAAAGTGAAGAAAACATCCATTTTTGATTTCTTATTTGGTTTAATCTGTTGTTAAAGTGTTTTTTTTTTTTTTTTTTTTTTTTTTTTTTTTCATTAAACAAGAGGAAACATTTGTAACTTTCAAAGTTTTTAATTAGGGTAGCACAGTACAATAAAAATCTGTGGGAATTATCATTTTCCATCAGAATTTATTTTTTCACAGAAAAAACTATTAAAATCATGATGATGTGACATTTGTTGGCATCTGTACCAAACATGTTTTCTTGCATCTGGAGGACACGATTTGTAGGCCAGGACATCTCTGCAGCTCTACATTTACTTTAGGAAAAAAATGCAGATTTTGCAATTTGGATATTGCTTTAGGCCATATTTTGATTTTGATTTTAATAATATTTTGATTAATTGTGCAGCCCTATATTTAATACACATAATGTTATGTTGAAATGTTACTGGGACATGCCACATTAGTGTGATACTCACTTGTTCCAAAAAGTATTTAGTTGCATTTATGCAAAAAGGCAAATTTGGGGAAGTAGAGACAGTGCACGGTAGGGGAAAATTAGGGGGTATAAAATGCACACAGATTAACATTAACCACAACTCTGCAAAAAACCTTAGCTTCATAAAGTCAAGACAATGTTTTTTGTCTAATTTGTCTTTAAAGCACATCTACACCTTTTCCAAACAGTTTTCAATAACTTTCGTTTTGTGATAGAATTCTGCAAAGGGTGACAAATTAAAGGAAAAAGCAACACAACAGATTTTCAGGTTTCAACGTGTGTCACCTGCATGGCTGAGCCCATATCTGGCTTATTTTGTTTCTTTCTCTAAAAAGCGAAAAATCCAGTCAAAGATTTATTACAATGATTTATTATTATAGTAGTGCAATTACAATTTCAAACAGTTTCAGGCACTTAATATGAAATCCAAGGACTTTTAAAACCTGTTGTCAAGGATTTCCAGCACCCTTAAGAACTCTGTTAAAAGTTTTTATTTCCTTAAACAAGTGGAGAAATCTGTATTTTTGGTAACACTTTACAATAAGGTACACAAAAAAAGAGTAGTTACTGAGGAACTAATGAAGAACTAATGAGGAACTAATGAGTAGTTACTCAGGAACTGAGGTACACAAAATTAGAGTAGTTACTGAGGAACTAAGGTACACAAAATTAGAGTAGTTACTGAGGAACTAATGATGAAGTAACTATTAGTTAATGATCAGTTCTTCAGTAACCTCAGATGAAGTTCAGAGAAGTAGTTAGTGAGGAAATAATGATAAACTATCTATTAGTTAATAGTCACAAAATACAGTAGGTACTGAGGAACTAATGATGAACTAATGTGTAGTTACTGAGGAACTTAGGTACACAAAATTAGAGTAGTTACTGAGGAACAAAGGCACACAAAATTTGAGTAGTTAATGAGGAAATAATGGTTAATGATCAGAAGTTCTTTAGTAACCCCTGATCAAATTTCAGAGGAGCAGGTAATGAAAACCTGATGATGAACTATTAGTTAGTGATCAGTTCTTCAGTAAAGTGACACGTCATGAGGGGTTATTTCATCATCATCATCATCATCATCATCTTTACAAGTAGTTGCTTAAAAAAATCACAGATGGTAGGATTCTTGAGAGGAGTTTTATTCATTAATTTCAGCCCACATACAAATGAATATGACAATCCATGTTAATCTGTACCTGTCACATTTCTAGTAGGCTAAACTTACAAAAAAAAAATATATTATATATAATATATATATATATATATATATATATATATATATAATATACATATACATATATATATATATATGTATATGATGGAGCTGTGTGTAAAGCACTACTGATCGCACCAATGTTCACAGTTTTGGGTTCACAAAATTCAAAGTATACAAATTTAGAATGAATGGGGTACAGATTTAATGAGGATCAACTATTACTTAATCATTAGTTACCCTTTTTGTGTACCTTATAGTAAAGTGAGGCATCAAAATGAGTAGGTAATTTTGTGTACCTTAGTTCCTCAGTAACTACTCTAATTTTGTGTACCTCAGTTCCTGAGTAACTACTCATTAGTTCCTCGTTAGTTCTTCATTAGTTCCTCAGTAACTACTCTTTTTTTGTGTACCTTATTGTAAAGTGTTACCGTATTTTTTTCCAGATTTTTAATGTACATAACGTGCTGAAGTTTTCGTGGGACATGCAACATTACTATGTCAACTCAAGTCGATTTTATTTAGAATTTTCATATAGAGCAAGTCTAGACTGATTGATCAAATAGATGTTGACTATTAAATTTATTGTCAACTATTCATAATCTGATCGATTTGAACTTTTTTTTTTATAAGGGAAAAGTCAAAATTCTGCGTGCAGCTTCTTAGATGTGAATATTTTATGGTTTCTTTAGTTTTCTCTGGCGGTAAACTGAAAAACACTGAATAGAGATTTTTCACTATTTTATGACCCAAACAACTACTTGATTCATCCGTAAAATAAACCAAAATATTCTTTGTTGCAGCCCTATTCTTAATAAACCCAAAAGCTTCCACCGAGCGAACGCACTAAGGCGACTGTGGCCAGGAAAATCTTCCTTAACTACAAAGATTGTTCCAAAAATGATGAATTATCTCGTTGCACTGATCAAAAAAGGGCAAATTCGGGAAAGAGTAGGTACGAGGAAGACGCTGGAGAGGGCCTCTGCATCTCTCCACCTCATGCGCACCCAGCAGGCTATAGTTTACATGCATACACAAACAAACTTGCACGCATGCACAGGGGCAGGGAACGCGCAAGGGAAGGAAAAAGAGAATTGAACTCCTAGTCCGCCTCAACTGTGTCAAATTGAGTCAACTGTGACATATGAGCTTTCACCGCCACTAAACAGCGAGCCGAGGCACAATTAGCGCGTCAGTAATCCAAAGATACAAGCTGAGCCACATCTGAACCGTTCCCGGGCTGTGCACACTCAGCCTGTGACGCGGCGCCTGCACACGCCTTTGAAAAGAGCAAGGACTCCCGGGTGCATGAGAAAACGGAGTCAAATGTTTGTGTGCTTGTGTGCGTAAGCGAGCTTTGGAGAGACCCATCCCTTCTGTCTACCTGTGCACACACACCGAAAGAAGTGAATCTTTCCGCGCTGCTTTCCCTGGAGGCAGCGGACGCACGGCCCGCATTCTACTTTGTTTTACCTGCCAAAGCACAAGCTCGGGGGAGGAAACAAGTCCCTGAACGTGTCATGCAACTCCTCTGTGCTACAAAAAGTAAATATTTAATCTGGAGCTGCACTCAAAACCAATTTAGGCGCCTCTGTGGTGCCAAATTCAGTTTCCTAAACTTTCCAAAGCAACTCCGGCAGCTCCAAAGCTCATCATCACACCATTTTACGCACCAAGAGCACAACTTTGTGCGTCTTTGAAGTCTGCTGAACGTACTGAACACTTTGGGTCAGTCTCTGTCACTTATGTACTGTCACATTCCACAAGAACCAAAGAGTTATCCAGCGAGAAAAGTGCTCCAAATAAAGAAGCAGTTCCTACCGTAATAAAGGTAACCATAGCATCGGCAGGTTAGTATCCAACAGAGTCGACATGAAGGTGATTTAATATTTAGACAGAATCCTTTGGCGAAAACTTCCCACTCTGTGAGGGCTGCCGCCGGTCTGTGCGCCACACACACTGCTTCTGATCTGATCTGTTTGGAGAGGATCGGATCAGGGTGTGCGTAATGCTCTCTCTCTCTCTCTCTCTCTCTCTCTCTCTCTCTCTCTCTCTCTCTCTCTCTCTCTCTCTCTCTCTCTCTCTCTCTGTGTGTGTTACAGGACAGATGGCTCTTGGCTCTTGGCGCATGTTGCTGCAAAGACCTGCATGCATGCTGCCACTGTCTGTCAGCGGAGCGAGCCTGCTGACATGAATTAGGACACCGAATTAGGAGCGGGTGTGAGTGTGTTTGCGTGTGTGTGTGAGTGACAAATGCAATCTTTACGTCTTTATGTAGTGCTCACTGACATTTGGCAGGTTCTCCAAGAGCGAACGTTTCCAGTCAAACGGGGCTACATTCTTTATGAATAAAAAAAAAAAAACTTGCACCATAGTAACCATAAAATAAAGTTTGTTCTATAGGAATATGAACACAAATTTGTTTATATTCACTGATTAACATTTGTGTAATACATGGGCACTAAAATCTTTCTATATTCCAGTACAGATATGTGGAGTTTTGACAAAATGATTAACTCCTTTCAGTTTTCTGTTTAGAGTTTTGAGAAATTGAGCTAACTTTTCACGAAAATTTTCAGGAAATTGGGAAAAGATAGTCAGCGTTCTTGGAGGGACTATGGCAGCTACAGGCATGGACAATAGCAAGAAATGCCCACGGAAGTTTAGATCTGATTGAGGTTAGCCCATGTCAAACATGATAGCAGGGGATTGGATGAACCATCTGTCTAAGTGTTTTTTTGAAAGTGCCTGTCCTTTTCCAAATAGTTTCTAAAGTCGACTTCCCAGAAGGTTCTTTGAAACAAACCATCTGGCGTGTCAGGTTAATTGTTGGTAGCAATAATTAGTAATCAAGGAAACTGATAATTGATATTTGGAACCGATACAGATTTGCAGTAAAAATGAAAATCTTGCAAAATTTAGTATAACCAAAACTCCACACAAAACTTCATTAAAAATGACTTTTATCATATGTGTAATTAAAATAGAACTTTTCTACATTACAACAAGTATATGGAGCTGCCGGCAGCAGTTCTTAAAAGAAAGTGAAAATTTTACTAAATGGATGTACAAAATAGCTCCACAGAAAAGTAAAACAAAAACTTAAAACGAGTAAAACTTAAATTTGTACTTAAATTTGTATTTTTAGCATAGCTTACTTAAAATATAACTTTTTTACAATACCTTAAAAAGAAGTGCACTGAACTGCAAGCAGCATTTCTTAAAGTTACCTGAAAATTTAAATAAATAAACAACATTTTTAATATGTAAATAAAGTAAAAATAAATAAAACTATTAAATACATAAAAAGACATTCAACATTATGTATTTTCTTTAGTTACCTACTCCTTACCTACATTGTCCCAAGTGGTTCCAGGTGGATGTTTAAAAGTGAAGACTACAACTCCCGCGATCCCGCTCTACTTCACAACATCATCAAATTAGATATTTTGTTATTGTTTTAAAGTGAGAGAAACCTTGAGAATATTGTGCATTTAAATTTGTACTGGAGTTTGTAGTTATGTCATATGTTTAAAGCAGTGCATTTTTAAATTAATTTATCTTATCAGTAATTAAATGAAAAAAAACACATGCAGAGATTCCTTCCTCTTATGAGCCAATACGATACTGGGCCAATAATCAGTTGACTTGTAGTAGAGACACAGTGAAAGTCATAGTAACCTCCTTAAGAAGGAAGATTAAATGTTTAAAGGCTCTATATTTGAGGTTTTGAACATGAATATAAAGGCAAACAACTTTTTGCTATGTAAAAATATAGAGAGGTCATGGAGTCCTAAGCAGAGAATAAGGTCACACTCCCTGTGTGTGTGTGTTTGTGCTGCAATCCAGGCTTCTTTGTTTTTCTAGCCAGGCTGGCCGCACTTGGATGTGGATGTGCATGAGAGCTCCAAGCTGCTGAAGGGCTCCAACTTGACTCGAAGATGGCTTTTCGTCTCCTCGATGCATAAGTAATTTGATGGAAACATTACATTACAAGTCTGTTTCCATTAGTGAACGGCTAGGGTAGGCATGGTAGCTAATAGATGTTGCTGAATGTCGTATATGGCACCTTTAAGCCAAATTATTTAATAGCCCAGTGTCTCTATAAACTGATGGTAAATCATTGCATTTTCTATAATTTTATCAGCCAATGTGGTTGTTATTTCCAAGTTCTAAAAATCAAAGAGGCGAAACTCCAGCAACTCTTGTGGTATGTCAAACAACATTATTCTCAGACCAACGTGTTCCAGAGTCAAAGACGGCCAAAGCCGAAAGCATTGGTCTGAGAATAAAGTTATACAATATACAAGTGATGCTGGAGTTTCATCTCTTTGAGTGCTTTCCCCTCTCTATGCCCCTAGAAGTAGATGAGGTTGTGCCAGAAACCCTGACTCTGCTTCTACAAGTCCTAAAAATCACCAGATACCCTCTATATGCTTCTTCATTTTCTGTGGAGAGAGTTCATGTGACTTTTTAAAACTACTTTAAGAAGATGAAACCATGGTTATACCAACACACGGTGTGGTGATGCGGTTTGCGTCCTGTCTAATACCAACCGACAACACAGGTTTATTTAACCATGATGACCACAAACTTTCTCTAACCATAGCCAAGTACTTCTAGTTGTCTAACCTTCACTAAAACTTGTGCTTTCTCAGCGTATGTATCATTTTAGACAAACTCTCCTGTTTCTGTCTCTGTGTCTGAGCTAATTTCCAAAACATCAAAACAGTCTGTTAGCTGCACATCTGGTCTTTCTCCTCCATCACTTGTGAATCTCAACAGCACATCTGGTAAAAGTATGAATGCTTTCTCATTGGCCAGTACACAGAGGCAAGACCTGACCTGATGGATAATTGGACAGGTGGGTGGCTATTAAACTGTGACTAAAGTGGAAGATACACTGACTGGCAGGCGCAGCCTCCTGTCAGGGTGTTTGAACACAGAGGCTCTGCCAATCAAATCGTTGTGGTTGAACTTAGATTATGTTTATGGAAAGTTTAGTACCATTATGGGGTTTGAGCCTGCCAAACCGCATTCATGAAGGCAGATTTGTACACAACCTGACAGTAGTGCCGGCTGAAGCTTAACCCAGGGCAAAAGCACACCACTTCACAGGCAAGCTCTTAAAATGTTAAAGAGGCCATGAGTGGTTTTTGACCACAAGTGGTGCTATGGACTCATTTTGTTTATATCTTGAGGTCTTCTGGTGTGGACACGTGAACAAGCTTGTGGGTGATGCGAGACACAATTGGTTGCATAGTTAATCCACTGATCAATACATTTCATCATTAGTATGTGAAGAAATGGTCAATAATAATGTCAGTTTCACAAACACTTGTAAAAATGCCCTTACAACCAGAAAACTTTCAGGTTAAAGAGATAATTTGATTTTTTTTTTTAAGTGGGGTTGTAGGACGTACTCATCCATAGTCAGTGACAGTGTAGGAAGCTAAGCAATGTCCTGCTGTGGACAGGGTTAGCAGCAAAATGTATTTTAGCCAGTTAAAAAATCATAAGTTTAAGCGTATGTTATATTTAGAACATTTTCACTACTTTACCTTGCCATCAGGCAGCCTTTTCTGACTGGAAACCTGTTATATAAGCCGAATATTGCTATACCAGACTTTTGCTAAAGCAGCAATTTTACCTTGCAGAACATAAGAGTTGCTGGTCTACCGCTGCCTCAAGTGGTTAGTTTGTGTAATTGCTCAATTCTGCCAATGAAGTTCGGTTGCTTTGGAGAGGGCAATGTTTGTCTTATATAACAGCAGTTTCCTGTTGGAAAAAATCTGCCTAACAGCACAGTACAGTAGTGAGAAACTATAAACATTGCGCACACTTAGACATTATCTTTAGTCAGTTCTTTGTTCCGAGTCAGGAGATGTTGTATATTGTCCTTGTTTGCCCCGATACTCTGCTCAAGTGAGGACACATGTTCTCTGAGAGTATCCAAACACATCTGTATGGTGATCAGTTTTGTTTGGATAGGATCCACCTTTGAGTCCAGATGAGTGAGCATATCTGTCTTGACCTGTTGTACACCTTCCCACATAGCTTGTAGGGAGAACCCATTTTGTTGATCCATTGCTGTTGTTAAGCTATTCAGTTCCCCAGTCTTTGTGCTGAATATTTGTATGATTTATAGAGCTACAAGTGTGTGCAAGCAGACAGGCCTTTGGTGCACTCACTCACACTATGGCCATCTTCAAAACATTTTTTTTTTTTGGCAGACAGAGTTGCCAATATTTGTAAGTGAGTGTGCTCTCATGTGGCTCTCTGGTCTAACTGTGTTCAGTGAGTGGAAGAAAGCAGCATAACATTCAGTCAATCAATTAGCAGCCACACAGAAACATGAGTGGGCAATTGTATCTGTCCTATTTGTTTCATAAGGACATGCAGCTTTGATTTTTTTTTAAAAAATGGGTGCAGGCGATGAGAAAAAGGAGCAAGTTTTAAGGTTCAGAGAGGCAACACCTGTGTGCAGTAACTGCTTCACTCCACAGAGATTGTGGAGCATCATCTCAAACACAGAGTGGTACAAATCTGTTTTGCATGGAGCAAATTTTTCCCAAAACAAAATAGGAAGACGGCAAGTAGAAAAGATGGTCAACCAGAGTCTGGTTGCACTTTTAGAATTAAGGTTTTGCAATTTGTATTTCGTGTTTGTTTGGCCAAACAGAATTAAAACAGGGTAAAGGCAAAGAAGAAAAAACAGGCACTGGGCTTTTGTTGATGCTGCCAAAATCAAACCATGTTCAGAATGATCCTTCAAGGCAGTTTGTGTAAACTCTTACACAGCTGGTATGGTTGAAGCAAAAGGCATCTGGTGCATCTGTGGCTTAAGATGACTCATAATTTTAACAGTTACCTGGTTTACAGTCATGCCTGTGATCTGCCCTGTACTGAACAGGTTACAATACGGCACCAACACATTTTTTTAAAGGTTCAGCCACCACTAATATTAGCCTAAAGGCCTGTGCACACCAGACGTGTTTTTATCATGTCATTATTTTGCATGTTAATATTTGTTGAACCTGTATGCCAGCCAGTTCAAGCTTTCACATTAATGACAACATTTTTAGGACACATTCATGACTGTGTGCTGAAGGACCTCTGTGATTCTTTCTGAAAAATCTTGAAAAAAGCACGAGAAGCTATTCTTGTGAATGCAATGTCTCAGGAATGCCCTGAGGGAATTTCTTCAAACTTGGCACAAATGACCACTTGGACCCAAGGATGGATTAAACTTTGGTGGTTAAAGGTCACAGTGACCTCACATCCATCCCAATCTCATGAATGCGATATCTCAGAAATGCTCTGAGAGATTTTCCTCAAATTTGGCACAAATGATCTGATTACATCTTGGTGGTCAAAGGTCATTGTGATCTCTCTAAACACATTTTTGGCCATAAGTCAAGAATGCATGTGTTAATTATGATATTTTCACTCAAATGTCTAATAGGGTACTAGCACTGCTGGAGAGTAACTAGTTACAACCAATTACATGTAATTAAATTACAAAATAAATCCAAATATTCTTTTGGAGTTGCCTGACAGAGATCTACACACTACTCAGGGTACTCCTTAAGTTCCATCTTTTTTGCCGTGGCACAGTTTTGAAATATTCACAATTTCCTGCTGTTTATTTGCATTGCTGTTGTTGTCTGTTTTTAGCTGTGCATTTCACATGTAAACCTCTACAGAGTTACTGATATCACCTTGCAAAAAGTTAAAAACTGGTACCTGCAAGATACTTCTTCACATCTCCTGAACAGGAAGCAAACAGAGCCTGTCAAACTTAATCTGCACTGCTCTGTGTGTCACAAAGTGAGGAATACACTGTATATTGTTTTTTTCTCCTCTATGACTAAGCATTAGTCATAGCTACATCATAAGAGGTCCCTTTATACCAGCCTCTCGTTCAGCATCATCACTGTAAAGGATGTATTAAATTTTTAATGAGCACAATGGCAACGCACATCTCCAGCAGGTCTCCTGGGCCCCCCACGTGACATGACAACTGTGTAATTATTATCCTGGACTGCAGCGAGATCATCAAATATGAAAGGGGCAAGGCAGAGGGGGAAATTTTTAGAGGAGAAAGGGGGATGAGGAGGCAGAGGATGAGAAAAGAAGGGGAGGGAGTCAGCTGAGAGACAGCAGGGAGACGAGAGGATGGAGAGGATGGAGAGGCTGGGAAAGATGGAGAGGAGAGTGAGGGATGTGAGCAAAAAGTTGACAGAAGATAATTACGCAGAAAGGTAGAAAGTTAAGGAAGGAGAGACTGTGAGGAGAGAGAAGAAACTGATTAAAGAGGGACAGAGTGAAAAGGAAACGAGATAAAAGAAATGTCCTCCTGTCAAAAAGTGCAGAAAATGTCTAAATCTGCTGTTTGAGAAGTTACCTTGTGAGGCATCCTAAGAGCAACTACTGGCAGCTACAGGCATGGTTTTATGCGTGACGACAGAGAGACGCGTCCATGTCTTCTTGAGCAAATAATGGCGGTTCTTGAGCAGGTTAGCATAGATACTGCAATAGCTAACTGGAGAGTGTTTCAAGAGTTTGATCTGACTAGTTGAAGTTAGCCCATGTTGGATGAGATAGACAGATGGTTCACCAATCACCTGGCAAGTGTTTTTTGAAAGTGCCTGCCCTTTTCCAAACAGTATTTAAGGATCATTTTAAGCAAGAGGAGCGAGGGGGGGGGGGGGGGGGGGGGGGGGACCACTGGCTTAGTGAAGGCCGCACATTAGCAGCAGCTTCAGTTCTTCATTGCTACAAAGTAATCAAGCACAGTATTAAGTGCAGGACACCCATGTCATTACATGTCTGCAGACAGACGGACAACTGAAAAATGTGTTGCAGGTCTGCGATCGGATGCTAAGACAAGTCACATGCATTAAAGTCTGAAGCTATACATCACTAAATCACTGAAGAGGACAAACTAGCTTCCTGTGGGAATTAATTGTTTACTCTGTTCCTCTTGCTTTTATTTTTTCTCATGTCCTTTTGCTTTGTTTTGACTGCCCTTCTGTTTGTTTAAACCTCCTCATAAATAAATATGACTTGTATTAATCTGACCAGATTCCAGATTTTGAGTGTGGAGTTGGTCCACAGAATCTGCAACATGATGCCATGTTGGGATAGCCCAGATAACCTTAAACAAGGAGACTTAGTCTGTTCTGACAGACTAAATCCTGACGAGATCACTAGCAACATCCTAAATTACATGAATGGATTAGATTTGTTTTCACAGTAAATTCCACACGCTTTATACTGATATCCCAGCATGCCTGTTCAAAAGTGCCGCGCGCGTCTTTCTCTGTTTGCACTGTGATAGGCATCAGCGAACAATCCCAACCACCAACAGCAAACACTGTTCCTGTTGAAAATATCAGCAGGGAGTAATTGACGGGACAAAGATTTTTGTCACGGTATTCTGCGTAACATGTGACTCTGTGTTCCATGGAAAATTAAACAGCAGTGTTGACAGACGCATGCCTATTAAAAAGAGATGAATACAGCACACGCAGGCTTATTCAAACTCCAATAGGAAGACAAACGCAAACACACGCATATACTCATAATTAATGGAGACAGATGTGTGCCGGCACACAGAGCAAACACACCTGAGAGGGAAATGAATGAGTGGGGATGAGGAGGTGAGGAAGAGAAGGAGGGAGAGAAAGGAAGGTAGAACAGAAAGTTAAAATAGTCAAAGAAAAGGGGATGAAGAGGAGGAAAGATGGCAGACATGAAGGAGAGCCAGTAGTGGAAGAAAGAGAGGGGGCAAAAGGAAGGAGGGGGGAGACAAGGGAGGATAAGGTGAGGAGGGCTTTGCTGCTGTGCTCTGCTGCCTCCCAGACATTTAGTCAAATAAACAGAGGAAGAAGAGTGATTGCTATGAGTTAAACACACAGGATGTGTATGTGTCCTAATGATCGTGCAAACCTGTGGGTCTGACAGAATGGTAGCCTCCCTACATGCTGCTGAACATCTCAGAACACAAACAGACTGCACAGGGAGAGTGTGTATTTGTGTTGACACAGGCACCAAGTTGGTGCTGATTATACACTACTGATCTTGAGGGACTGGTGTGACGAGAGTGTGTTTAGTGTGTGTATGTCTGCGTAACAGTCTATTTTCTTGGAATAGTGGATGTGCTTTGTCTAACAGGTCCTCATACCCTGAAGACAGAATAGGTTGCCAGTGTTTGCCAAAACGACATCAGACCACTGGAATGTACCAGTGATAGATGGGACCTTAAGTACATAACGTAATGTAACGTAAACGGTCACAGTTTGGGTTGCGTTTAGGCATCAAACGTACTTGGTAGCAGTTTGTAGTAGCCTGGGAACCAGACGAACCTGCCAAGCTCATGATTTCATTTCCTCTAGCAATTACATATGCCCTCCTTCCACTGAGACAGAATTCCATCCATCTGGTGGCCATCCATCTATACAATGACTAACTCACCAGACTACTCAGTTAGCTTTAGTCCAAAAGATTACTTGGTAAGGTTTTGGAAAATATCATGGTTTAAACTGAAATAAGTTACTTAAGCCATGTGATACAACGGTGACTATGTACAGACTGAAGTGCTGCCGCCCTACAAACCGTTGAGACGTGCTCACTTTGCCAGCTTTCAAATTAAACAACATGGCAAATTTTATTTCTTGAAGGGTCGGTTGATGCAAATTACAAAGAACTTAAACCCTTCTCCTCCCTCAGATTGTTTTGGCTTTATTTGACTTTTGAATTATCTGTCTCTGAGATCTATACCTCCACCCTCAGTGGAGAGGATCTGGAGTTTAATTTGTGTTTCTCACAGCAGAAAGATGATGTTTTAAAAATTTAATATCCTAATCCTAAACCAGACACACAGTTGCTTCATGGATTTGGCCTTTACCTCAACAGCCAAAAAGTTTGGATTTACAGTCTGCAACATATGATACGCTTCTTAATCTTCAATGTAGATAGGAAACAGAGTCCAAAAGCAAACCGTTTTATTACAGTATTTTATGTTTTATGTTTTATACAATTGTACTTGTCATAAGTATTTTTCATGACAAGCAGAACCAAACAGAGACATAAAGATGGAGAAAGAAATGTTTTACTAAGAGAAAGAAAAAAGAGGAAATCAGAGGGAAGACCAATGATGATGATGATTATCAGAGCAGAACACTGCATTATTCATCCTGCTCTCTGGGGAGGGAGACAGGAGCAGGAAGAGGGATGGAGTGAGAGAAGGTAAAAAAGTAGGGAAGGGAGGAAAGAAGGCAAAATGAGCAAAGGGCACGAAGAGGAGAAAGAGGAGGAAGAAGTGGGCACGTGGAAAGAGCAGAAGTGTGACAGGAGGAGAAACGGGGAGAGATTGAGAGAAAAGAAGGGTACTGGAGGACAGAGGGGGGAGGGCAGACCAAAGTTGAGGAGGTAAATGAGGATAGAGGAGAGGCAAAGACAAAGGGACAAAGTGCTGCATTCATTCTAAGAACCGCTAACCCCGTTTTAACAGTTTTAACAGTCAGCGCTGGTTTCGTTTAACCCTGTCAACTGTATTTCTCTAAATGGAATCAAGTAACTCTTGTCGCTGAACAGCAGATCAGACAGCAGTTCACTATGAATCATTTCTAAACCTTTTTAAATATAAATATTTGGAAATATTTATATGGTACATTAATACTACAATATTAAGACACTTAACAATGCTGAGGCTACAGTTTCTGAACTGCTGTAGCTGGCAAGCAAACTGCTTACACACAAGCCCGCAGCTCTGGTTTCTCTCTGCTGTGCTGTTTACTACCCTGTGGCATTTTGTTCACCAATGTCCACCATGTTGATCATAAAATAAAGTTCTCAAACCAACATGTCCTTGTACCTAAACAAGTCGATTTCCAATTATTCCCAAAACAACATACAAAACCATTAGACAGTACCAGTGACAGCCAGCACCAGACCTTAAGTGCGTTTCCCAAGTCACATGATGTTAAACACATGGTTAACAGTCACAGTTTGGTTGGGTTTAGGTATCAAAGCTACTTGGTTAGGTTTAGCAACAATAACTATTTGATTAGCTTTAGGAAGATATCATGGTTTGGGTTAAATTAAGTACGCTGCGTTACATACATTACATGACGCTAAACATGTGGTTAACATTGTGGAATAGTTAGATTTAGGAAAGTAAGTACATTACGTTATGTTACCTTGCCTAATACTATGTTACCTCACGGCTAAAGTCTATCAGGCTGTGTTGCATTACAGTTGCGTTGCGTCAGCCAGAGCTGATCGCTGCCATTCTACACAATGCTTGTGATTCCACCAGCAGCGCCTCAGCACATCCAAGGATCAGCTCTGCACTCTGCTATGAGTCTGTTTTTGATGGATTAGCACAGAGCAGATCAAACAGACAGGAAGTCAGACACAGAAAAGAGAGAACGAGAGAATCCGGTCAAAAGACGCCACGTGGACTTGCGATCATACAGACGGACAAGCCCTATACGACTCAACAGCAAAAAGTGTCCATGGAAGTGATCTTGATCAAACAGCGGCAACTCCTGAAGAGTTTAGTGTAGATGCTGTGATAGCATCAGTTATATCAGAACTGGAGAGTTTTTCTTCACTGAAAGAAGAGCAAAGAACGACACTGAAGGCTTTTCTCCACGGAAAAGATGTTATTGCTCTTCTCCCGTTCAGCTTTGGCAAGAGCTGATCTGAATCTTTCAAAGTCCTATCTGCACATCTCTTGCTTTGTAGATTTGGGGCACCCTGGAAACCATATGAATATAAGATTCTAAGTTTAAGGAAAAATCTGTAAAATATTTACTGTAATTTATCACAAAATGACCATGATATGTCAGAGATTAAAGAAACATGCCGAGTTGACTTACTGGCTTCTCTGGCAACAACACTACAGCCACGGAGTCCTTTGAAATTTCCATTCTGCTGAATAACTATTTTAGCTTTTAGTTTCACGTGAATCACAGTTAAAATTAATGCTGAATGTTCACTGAATGAGTAAATGTCTGTTCATGAGTTGTAAGAAGTCATTAATAATCTTTTAGAAGTAGTACATTTTTATAACCGTTAAATTGAGACAAAATGTTAATGGAGTTTGGCAGGCAGTGAGACAGGCAGCCACTAAACCCAAACTCCAGTGTGTATCTTCAGAGCAGTGGGCTTTTGTGTTCAGGATAAGAGGCTTAACTTTACATTGACAGACAAATGACAGTTATAAACAGTTGATCAACCTATTGTGTAGGACTCATTGTCGCTTGTTCTTGTCAATTTACAATGTTACACTTGTCTTGTGCTCCTGCAGTGTTCTTGCAGCCTGCCTGAGCTTCTTTGTATCTGGAGAGGAAGGGGTGGAGGAAGCAACTCATTCAACCATAGACTGTATGTCAAATAGGGGTTCAACCTAAACTCACTATTTGGACTACAGTACTCATTGTGACACACATTGCTACATATTTTTCCTTTTTTTTTGTTAACAGTAGACTAGACAACAGTATAGCAGTATAGACAAAAACATGACAACATCACATGCTTTCTCTTGAAGAAAACACAATCAGGTTAGGTATTCTCAGAGCCTCAAAGGTCTACAAGTATTTAGAAAGAGTCTGTGCAATAGGTCTACAAGTTGGTACAGGAATAATTGGAGGTCTGATAGGTATGACAGTTGTCTTATGATAATCGGTTGTTTAAAGCCAGTGAAGAAAGGAAAAGTACTATTGATTGAAGGTTACTGTCCTTTTGGCATAGTTCAGGCATGACTGAAATTTCAGCTTATTGCCTACATTCTGTCATGGTTGCATACTGCAGTAGATTTTTATTCCAGCTGTTTCACACATCTGTAGATAATTGCTTTTTGATTTTTAAAAAACAGAAATTGTTAAAGAATATAAATTACAATGTGTGGCACCCTACCAGTAATTACACATTAATTATCTCTCTAATTTTTCATTTGGAATTTGAAGAATGTTTACCTAATGCAATGTCAGGTCAAGTGCTCTAGATAGGATTATTACTTACATATATATATTACTTATTTGGAAAACAGAAATTCTAGTTTCCAGAGGCAATGTAGTCTTGCAGTTTAAACCAAATGTTTTGTATTCTTTATCAGATCAAGATTATTGAAAGTTACCACACTGTTTAAGAATTTATCTTATCTTATCTCACAACCTCAGGCAACGCATCTGGTATTTGTAAGGAACTGTAGCAGTAATGAGAAAGTTAATCAACCAAAAAAAATCTTGGTCGACTGAAATTTTATCTACTCTTCAACCAATACCCTCCTTATACTACCAAAGCGAAGCACTAATGCAGCACTCACTTAAGTGTAAACTTTCACACAAAGCAACAGGAGAAAAAACTTAACAGCATCCAACCCACTACTCTTGTTATTAAATTGGCTTAAAAGAGGCTTAGCATTAAAACAGTTTCTCTTGACTGTCCCTCAATATTACAACATTAGTCCAACATTGCCCCAGCCTGCGGGCACATTAGTAACAACATGCTAGTGCCAAATTCAACAGGACAAACCCACAAAACCTACTAATTAATATTAATAAACACTAAAACATCATAAAACAATTGCAAATGGCAAAACTTGCAGCTTTCAAGCTTGAAGTCCGGTCACAGACAGCTTGTCACTCAAAAACAAAATACATCTGGTCTTCATATGTCCCGCTCCCGACAATGATGGATTAAGAAGCACTTCTTTTCCTTATTAAAGAAGAAGACCAGCAACTGTCTGACCAATGAGAATAAGGTTTGACAAGAGCATATCAACCAACCAATTGACCACCTGGCCAAACGCTGTCAGCCCAAATATTCAAACAGTACATTTTAAAAAGTATAATGAGTCTTTTAAAATGTTACTGCCATTTTTTACTGCTGTAATTTAAGTATGTTAAATCCATCCATGTTAAATCGTTGATCAGAACATTCCTCGTGGGTTCCTTAAAAAGAAAATGGAAATAGATTGTGTCAGTATTACAGTTAAAGGTTGTGTCAAAAATATTTTAAAGACTATAGGCTCCAGCTGGTGACATCTTCCAAATGACACGCTGTTATGAAACCACTGAAATGAGTTCATTGGCTCTGCAGCCACTTGGGCAGATTTGCATATAAGGCCGGCATGTTTGTCCTGTGAAAGTCACGTTAAAGCCATTAATCAGACTCTGGCGGCTGTGATGACAGTTTCAGTTAAAGGCAGAGAACATCAGAGAAAAGGAATGCACTGTGACTAAAGAGAGGAGTTTAACAGTGTGTGATGTTGAACACTGCTTGGGAGTTCCCTCAAGTAAAACCTGATGCAGCACGATGTTTTGCTGGACAATGTTGACACTGTTTCATGACTGAATAAACCATATATTTTTCAACATCTTAAAAACAGGGTTTGGTGTCATTCTCACCTTTATTTTAAGATATTCTCATGTAAAAACTGATGAAGTCAGATCGATGTTACTAAATCAAAGTTAAATTTGGATGGTAAGCTTACAGCAAAACCAAGTAAAGCTACACCAAATACAGTCCGTGTGCAGGAATGCAACGGTGCGTTATGAATTAGCCAAGGTTAATAAAGTCTTTTGAATTATTCAAGAGTCAAGTGCCTTCAATCCGTTGGAAACCACCCCTCAACTTTTTTGGATGACTGAGCTGCTGAGTCTAGCGGTGTATTTTCCCATGAGATTTCACAAAAGTGTTACTTGGTCTGCCTGTGAATGTCGCTTTACTGAACTGCATTCAGATCACTAAGAATAAACAGATGTAGACATGAGATCTCACTCTTTATTGTACACTCACTGAAATACTTTACTGGTTGCATTTCCAAGCAAACCTATTATGTGCAATCGAGTGTTATGGCCTGGTTGCATGAGCATTTAAAAAAGGCGAGATTTCATGATGAAATCAATTAATTTTAATGGAATCTCAACGGTTAAGGGTTTGCTGCTGGGGGGCAAAGTTCTCACATGGAGTTCAACTCTGGTAAACTTTGTCCCACTAATTTGTGCTGTTGTTGCCTCTTTTTTCATGTTTTAACCTCACATCTTGTCTCTCTGTGTGAATGGTTGAGTTTTGCTTCTTGCGTGTGTGTATATCAGGAGTGTGGACTCAAGTCACATGACTTGGACTCAAGCCAGAGTCGATGGACAAATTTGGTCAATTGTCCACTTGACAAGTTAAAAGTTTTCAACTTCACTTGGACTTTAATGACTTGTGACTTCACCTGGACTTGGGGCTTTAGACTTAAGACTTATAAGGCCATTTCTTATTTTATTTATGTTATTTTTAGGGCTGTCAAAGTTAACGCGCTAATGCAGGAGATTAATCTGGAAGCAATAACGCATTAAAAAAAATTAACGCATGATTAATCGTGTCACGTGACTTAGGTAGAGTCTGTCTGTGTATACAGTCTGTGGTCTGTGTCGCCACTGGAGTTGTCACCCGTCCGCTGAAATACGGAAGCGTCCTGTATTTGAGGATTAAATAGCGCATCCCATTTTGAATCAGTGCGGGACGGGGATTGTCTCGCATTTCCATCTTGAATGCAGCTTCATCCCACCCACGGTGATTTGATCACACACAAGAGTGTAAAACACTGTTAAACTCTTGGTTTGATAGTGACAGTGACAGTGACAATCAGACTAGTTGTAACTCCGCGAGTGTTTCCTATGACGGACGGTGGCCTCAGATATACGGCAGCTTCAGGGGGACAATATTCTCCATTCACAACGAAGTGACCATAGACTGTATGGATGTGACTTGTTTAGTGAAAGTTGAGGTGTGCAGACGGATACATAGACATTTATTTAATACACTAATCAAATTGTAGTGCTGATGTGAAAAA
This sequence comes from Lutjanus argentimaculatus, assembly GCA_034769285.1. Classification (NCBI taxonomy): domain Eukaryota; kingdom Metazoa; phylum Chordata; class Actinopteri; order Lutjaniformes; family Lutjanidae; genus Lutjanus; species Lutjanus argentimaculatus. Next base: position 14,770,101 of record JAWZSL010000020.1, on the reverse strand, counting down.
ATAAACAACTATGATGTGTTATTATTTTTCACCAATCTGTTAAATTGCATCCTTAAATTGTAATGGATTAATTACTGTATCCTTAATACTATATAAGAAAGAATAGAAGAAAATACAAGTAGTATTAGTTTATATAATATGTAGTATTTTAACTGCGATTAATCGGATTAATCACAGAGTAGTATTGTCGATTAATCAAGTTAATTTTTTTAATCATTTGACAGCCCTAGTTTATTTTGTATTTATTTAAAAGTGTCCTAAGAATCAATTCATTTTCCTTCTTTTCCGAATCAACAAATGTTAACACGGTTAATTCCCGGATCCACTTTGTTTGAGTCAATCTGTAAAGCACCAAGCACTTTGCAGGGAACAACCGTGAAGAACTAATGTTACATTACTGAGCTCCAGTTCACAAAAATGAAGCCAAAGATAATTTTGTTGCCATACAAAAACTATGCAGTGGTCATCAAAAAACAAACTGCAGTATGCAAAACTTGTGGTTCAGAATTTACAGATTGGGATGCAACCATTTCGAACTTCATTTGACATTTGAAGCTGCACAAAGAACATTAAGTCAAGGCTAACATTAACATGACCAAACTAAGACGAGCTTCATTGGCTCGTTAACTCCTCTGAAAACACACTTCATTCAAATTCGACAGAAAAACATGTAAATCTCACCAAAACCGTCTTTGTTAGTCTCTCCGCTCTTCCAACAATCACCAACTCTGGTTTGGTTAAATTAAATCCTTAATTCACCACATGAAAAGAGTGTAAAGAGTCTGACTCCCAGGCTGTTTATCTCTCACTTCTCACCAGCTCAGCACACTCATGGTCCGGCTGAGTGGGTGCGTACTGTGATGCTGGATGAGAGTGTGGTGTGAAGCAGCGGCTGTAACTCTGCAGACTATTACATTAGCAAAATGAAATGACAAATATCACCCCAAAAATTGGCCAAAAAGCAACTGGCGATAGATTCAGCCCATCATGGATAGACGCCCAACCCCTACTTGAAACTCAAAGGAATTGGGACAGGACACACACACTTGTTTGTCTTGACTTACAACTGCAGCGTAAAGACTTGAGACTTACTTGTGACTTGCAAAACAATAACTTGGTCCCAGCTCTAGTATATGTAGTCTACTCTCTGTCCAGGCCTTTGTGGTACGAGGAGGTTGTGTGGCTCAGGTCCAGTCTGTTTTGGCATCACATGAAAATTGCTGGACATCTACTGAAACCATATATTTTATATTTTCCAGCAGTCTATCAACACAATATTGTCCTTCTGTTTCTTTTTAGCATACTTTATTCTTACATCTGCCATCTATGGCATGTTAGGTATTCCTCTTCTTTTGCTCTAGTTTTTACACTTAGTTTCCAGTTGCCAGTGTATTAGGAACACCTAGCTAAAACAGTGTAGTCTAATGAATCCGCCTTGAATTAAATCCTAACTACATGAAGGTTATAATGTTCACGTATTGCTGAAACTTTTTTAGAGAGGTGTTTAGTTAACTGTATGGTCATTTTGGAGGATGTAGTTTGTGGTGTTGTTGAATAGAAAGGTGTTTCTGTTGTTTAGCCTCATTGATATAAAAAGATAATCCCTGACTTTCACAGTTGCCTGTAAACAGCCTGGTGACTGATTTCTATGTAAAGGGGAATTTTCCAAAGGATGTTATATGTACTTCTGAGTGCCTTGCTTCTCTTCAGCCACCTACAGCGTCAAACGAGTGTCCAACACTAGCTAACGTTATGCTTAGAAATGGAGCAACCTGACGTCAACAAAGACTGTCACTTTACTTACCTTATCTATCAACATGATACTGGTCGGTGGCATTGAGTCCCATGTAACACTTTTTTGGCTGACACCCAGGATGCTCACTCATGCCTATGGAGAATGCTGACTGCAGTTCACTTAACGGCCATAGTGTCATTAACAACAAGCGTTTGCTTAAAATTCCACATTGTAAACCTTTAATCTGCCTCAATACACTTCTTCACAAAAGAATTGTTTGCTGACTGTTTTGAAGATGGAAGTCAATGGTTAAATACGTCTTTTGACATTTCTATGCAGATTTATTTTCCCAGTGGCGACAGGTGAGCTAAATGTGGCTGTCTCAGCTAGCTTGCGGTGAGGGGTTAAAGGGAAAGTTCACCCAAAAATGAAAATTCAGACATAATTTACTAGCTCTTACAGTATGTGTTTAGTTTTTTAGTCCACAAAACACTGCTGGAGTTTCACAGGAAAACAGCATTGCAGAATGGAGTGATCCAAGTCTCCTAACGCCCCAACATGCCGTTCGCACACCATCACACCACACAGACCCAGTTCAGACAGTGTTAACGTGTATGTGAGTGTAGCTCCAGCCTAAGGATCTACAGTGACGAGTTGGGGTAAATGATGTATTTCAAGTCAACTTGGTATGTCGGGGCTTTCGGAGTCTTAGATTATGCCAGATAAGCAATATGGAGGCATTTTATGTTTGTTTGTTTTTTTCTGTTGTTTTTTTCCACTTGAAAAATGGTCACCATTCACTTCCATTGTTTGGAAGATTCTGCAGCACTGTTCTCCTGTGAAACTCCAGCAGTGTTTTATGGACTAAAAAACTAAACTGAGTAGATAATAACTGCATTTTCATTTTTGGGTGAAATATCCCTTTAACTTGTTAGCTACAGTAGCTCAAAAGTTACAGGTATATCAGAACATCAATAGTCAATAGAAATGGAACAAGAAAAGACACTCTGACATGCCAAAACATTCCCAGCCAAGTGTGATTGACCTATAATTACCCCTCCCTCGATGCCAAGAGTTGGCATTCCCATGAGCAAGGCACTAAACCTCCAAGTGCCTCAAAGACGCAGCAGTTACATAAGAGTGTGGGCACACTGGGCTGCAGCCTGTATGTGTGAGTGTGACATAGGGCGTTGCTAACGGAGCATTGGTGTTAAGCAAACCTTCCCTGAGTAAATAAAGGTTAATTTAATTTCATATAGACATGCAAACACACTCACACTGTACACAAAGGACTGAATGTGATGTGTGATACTACTTTGCTCCCTGAAAACCACCATAAGGACCAATATTTACAACGGTGTATACTGGGTGGAAACAAAGGGGGCACAGATTGTGTCTCATTGATTACTTAGTAAAATTGAATAGATAAGTCTGATATTAAAAAATATATTGCATAGTGGACTCTGTACACGAGTCCTGCTCACTTCCCCAGTTCACACAGGGAGGGGCTCTAACAGGGATACACTGGACTTGAATGAATGAGAAACCATTTATAATTTGTTCAAATTGAGTTCATGTCAGGACAATAAGTCTTCTGATGTCCAAAAGTGTTGAGAAAGTGCAACAAATAGTGCCAACGCACATAATTAGGAGGAAAAGAGCGTCTGCAAGGAGTCATAAATTGCTGTTTTTGTGTGTCTGTGCTGGTGACAGACGTGGCTGGAGGCATTATATTTGGGCTTGTCCGTCCATCCGCCTGGCTGCTCATAATGTACATCTGTCCGTCTTATTCTCATGAACACAACGTCTCAGGAGAGCTTTGCCAGAATTTATTTTAAACTTGGTACCATGCTCACTTGGACTCAAGGATTAGGTGAATGTCTTATTCTTGTGACCACTATATCTCTGGAAAGGTGGAGGGAATTTCATTAAATCTGGCACAAATGTCCACTTGGATTCAAGGATTAACTGAATAGATTTTGGGGTCAAAAGTCAAAGGTCACTGTGACCTCACTAAACATGTTTTTGGCCATAACTTAAAAATCCATGTGCTAATTATTACAAAATTACACGCAAATGTCTCAGAGTACTCATCTGTAAACATGGTCTCCAAGTGAAGACAGCGTGTTGTCACTGGAAATTATTCACAGTGAGTATAGTAAGAACTTACTACTACAGGTCAATACAGTGGAAGGTTCCATATTAAATTCCCTTCAAAGTCTTCACTACACATATTACAAGAGTCTGCGCACACATGCATATGAACTGCAACTTGACTGGTTGGTAGAGAAATACAACTGTGAGGCAGGAATTCTATTTTTTGACCGCTCTGTTTTATACAACCATTGACCGCTGACTTCTCACTCTTCTTAACTTGTCACTGGGGGCACAAGTGATCAGCACCTGCTTCAGTTTGAAATCTTGTTTCAGCTCAGGACAGCGTATGTGGGGATCATGTTAATGTTGGTGGAACTTTGCAAATCTCTGCTGGTTGCATCTGGCAGTTATGGTGGCATTGCAGTAGGTGCTTCACCATCTGTTGCCTGGGGGGGATCTGCGCCCTACTGAGTGACCTCCTCTAGTTACATATGCAGAAAATGTAAATATAATATCATTATGGTTCAACAGAGTTGAGAACTACTGTTTTGGCTGCCGTATAAATAAACAGCATGAGATCATCAGTCAAGGCTTTCATTTACGTGACTGGGTCATCACAACAGAAGCAGCCCAGCATGTCAGAGGCAACAATAAATGAACAGAAAGTTAAAAATGCCTCCCTCCTGGCCCACCTCTCTATTTGTCCAGACAGACAAGTTGAATTAAGACAACAAGCAGCTGCCTGGGAAGAAAAAACCCTTTGCTTCAGATATAGACAGGACCACAGTGGGCTACGTTGACTTACTTATACAAATGAATGTGTGTGGAAGCAGAGGTATGCATGCATCTGTTGTGTGTGCATTCATGTGCATGCATTGCTGTGTATGTCTGTGTGTTTCCAACCTGTCAACACTCACAGCAGAGTGAACAAATAGTGTTCTGCATTATAGTTGGTCTGTATACTGTCAGAGAGACAGAAAAGAATTAAATATGTTAATAAATAGCAGTTACATTTGTTGGGAAGGCAGCATGTGGAGGCACCCTGGCTCACCTGAAATAAAGAATGCCTCTGTTATACATCAGAAAAATGCAATAATATTAAGTTTATTAATGTTCAGAGAAAACAAGCAGCGGCCCCACATCACACAGCAAAGGCCACGCGGTGTGAATGAAAGTACAGTATATTGATTGAAAAGGATTAGAGAAAGCACAAAAAAAAAAAACTACTCAGTCTGCAAGTGAACATTTGAGCAGAACATCAGAGCAGAACCAGATTTCTGTTCAAGGGAGAAGAAAATCATGAATGCAACAGATTTTTGTATTTGGACATGCAAAGGAATTGTGTAACTACATTTGAGCCAGCAGGAGGGATTCTCACGCTTGTAATGATCAAAGCTGTTCATGCTAATGGTAGGCAGTCTGATTCCCCTGAGTGACAATTAAACTGAGAGCGAGACCTACTCAATTTGACATGGAGGTTAAGGGTTAAACACTTCCTTTTACTTTAAAAAGAAGAGCTGGGGCAATAGCCAGATTTTCATCCAAATGTGTCAATAATTTGATACAAATTTCAAGTACATCTGCAAAAAAAAAAAAAAAAAAAAGCTTCCCTCCGTTACCATTATGCGATTATTTGGCATCAGTTCATCAAGATAACCAGTAGGTGGCGCCAATTCTCTAGCAAGAAAATCAGTATACCATTGCAGAGGAAGAGGGTGCAACAAGATGACATAATTAAAAGAACATCTGTTGAACTTTAAATGGTAAAAAACAATGTAGAAAACAGGATTGAAATATGATATTTCTGTTAGTTGTGTAAGTGTTAATGTGAGGAAGGTTACATCAAATCTGTGTGGAGCAAACATGGATGTATTTTAGAGCCATGTATAATGATTAAAGAGAATGAACCATTTGTAGATCAATACTCATGTTTCTCCATCATTCATAAGACTGTCCATGAAAAGAGAAAATTGGATTGTATCTGTAATGTTCTCCAACAGCATGGAAAAATTAATTATATTCAAATTTTCTGATTACTGATTTCTCACTCGTTTCTTGTTTCAGTTTTACTGGGACTTAATACCTCATAATTGCCACAGCTTGCAACAGCGCATGTAACGTAAGGTGTACTTTTGACCAAGAAATTATTTTTCTTCAGAAACCTGGCTGTGCTAACCAAGTTTTTCAAAATCTCTAACCCCACTAACAGAAACTTTGCGTTTCTCATTAACTTGACATTGAAAATATCAAGTCACTGCACAAAGGCAACAATAACCCAGTTACTTAATTGATTGTAAACACTGCTAATTAAAACTGGGACATGGAGATTTGAATTAAAATGTCTGATAGAAGGAAATGTTTACTCTGTGTACCATCTGTACCAGTGCATTCAGAGAGGATTAAAATCTGTATGTAATAGATCTATGACTTACTATTACTTGACAAAGAAGATGTAAAAAGAATTTGAATATGTAAATGGAAGTTATCAGGGTATAGAACCAATGATATATTGATTTTTACAAATCAAGATTTGGTATTTTAACAGTGGGAATCAATGCTAAAAAACAAATATTTAATTTGAAAAAACCGAATACAATCATATCCTTAAAACTGAAAGTAAGATTGTTACACCCTACAATAAGAGTCCCCTATTCATTTGTCTTTTGAGCACTTTTATTATGAAGCAACAAGGGAAATGTTGCATTTTCAACAGCAGAAATTGTAAAATAAAGCAAAGTGCAAACAGCGATGCAAGAGATAAAATGAACATCAAACCACAGAGATTCAGTTAAAAGCTTCAAAAGTACAGAAAGTCTTAACACATAGAGAGTTTTAAAACCTGTCTTTTGGTTTCCCTACACCCGGAATGTGCGCTTGTTTTAGGGGGAGAGGTGGGGTCATCACCAGTTGGTCATGGTCGGTGAGATGTCAGTGCAACCCACTTGGAGGCAGGTCAGGCCCCCACTGTGAAGATGCCCCATCTTGGGCACAGCTCGGCATGTTATAAGAGGAGATGGAAATGCAAATCAGCACTGCATAAGTTTACTTGACTCGGCTCAGTGCCAACAGCAGAGCCCCAAAACGTTCTTGACAGCTCTGACCCTTCAGCGAATGGACAGCCAGAAAGTCCAAAACAGAAGATGGTATCATCACTTAACTGTGTTGCACCACTACGACTACTTTTATTTAACCCTGGAGATAAAACTGCTACACATAAAAGAAATGGTTTGCCCTAAAGATAATACCAATAAAAGGTTTTCATACAGTCATTAGACAGGAGTGAATGGTGCAATGCCTCTTGAGAATAAACTGTGAGACCTTTATTGTCTCGGACAGGACAATAAGACAATAAGCCTGAGGCTTTTATAGTTCTGGAACTGAACTTCGTCCTGGATTATTAATGGGTCTTTTGGCAATACTTTGATACATCAGGTTGCTTGACAGCCAGTAATTTAAAAAGCTTAACCAGTGGATATCATGGCCTTCTCACAGCCCATGGTGTCTTTTGAGGTCTTGAGGTGTTTGTGTTGATGCAAAACATTAGAGTCAGTGCACCATCCAAGAAACGTTCATTTTTCAATAAATATTCTGTGAACTCTGAGAGTCAATGACAAAATAATAAACTCAGATTATCTGGTAATTAAATCTTGTTCAGATAAACTCTGCTTTTATCAGCGCTGGATGTTTGGGTGTGATGTGCTCAACTGGATTTCAGTGTGTGTTTGTTATTAATAGTTTTTTGTGTGTTTTTGTGTCTTTTATACTTTGCCCAACCAGATTTTGGTATTCGTGTAGGAGTTTTCCTTCTTGTGCTTTGGAAAAAGTCTTGTGATGATCGAGATATGGTAGATGTTCCGTGTCAGTCAGCATCTGCTGCCAATTAAAGAAGTTATAAGGGACAATTTTCTGGTGGATTAATATCCATCTGTAGGAGTGTTGTGGAATCTGAATGTAGTGGGTGGACCAGAACTACAGGACGAAGAAGTCAAGGAAGAGGATTTTGCTCAGAGTGGTAGTTTTCGAGGTGGGGTGAGCGATTCTGGAGAAAGATAACTAATCATTTCCAGGTCTTCAAACACCAACGCTTTGGGTTGGGTTTACTGTTGAGTCCCATTGTTTTGCTGAGTGGCTCAGCAACTCATCTTACTTGGCCCATAAAGAATTTGTACAACATGCACCACTTGCCATAATTCATTGTAGTTGATTGGCTCACATGTTCAGTGACATTACCAGTTCTGAACAAATTGGAATTAGTAAATGCGCACGTTAGCCTGCTAGCAAGCAACTGCTCTAAAATGATGTTTTGATTTTTGGAGTGGACTTTGTTCAGTCAGTTCCATGATGAGAACATACAGTACATGGCAACCGCCCCCCTGCTGCTCCCATGTTCGAAAAATCACAGTAAAAGTGCCGTCTTGGAGACAGAGTGGGTGGGACTTGGCCTAGTCCAGCTCCACTTCTAGGTCCAGCCACATCCCAGCTCAGGTCCACCTGAAGAATGATGGAAGCCATTTTGATGACAAGGAATAGAGTACCGAGGTAATTTTCTTGCTGGGTTTGGCTCCTGGTGCCTCGGGGATGAATCAGCCTCCCAGTGAACATAGACGGACCATGACTGACCACAGCCTCAGAGACTGACAGGGAATATAGTACCAAGGTGATTAACAGAGTCTCCCAAAGGACAGAAGCTTTGCTTATTGCTAAAGTAGTTAAATGTTAACTCCAGCTATCTGTAGTGCCGTTAGCTAGTTAGCTCAGTTAGCCATGCAGCTAGCTGACTCAGCTAATAGCACTACTGTTAGCAGCAATTAGACTCCATAAACCAGTCATTCCCAAAGACTGGGTCATGACCCACAGATGGATCACTGGAGGATATTTGGTTCACCAAATAAAAGAATATGGAAGAAATATTGCAAATTTAAGATTTATATCTGCAGTACACCTTTACTGATGAGAGGAAAAATCGAGAGCATGTTAATTCCACCTAAATGCACTTATTTTGTCTCATTTATGAAGTGGGCTGAAAACTCGTATTTTGTTCCAGCTTCATTCATTCTTTTTTTTATAACCACTTGAATGTTGGTTGGTTGCATCAAAAATATTCACTCTTCAGACCAAAAAAAAAAAAAAAACAGACAAAACAGCATTTTTGTGAGACATTTTTAAGCAGAATATCAACTTCACGTTTTAATTATTTTTTTATTTTTTTGTTTTTTGTGATATTATGTGTGTAACATCACTGTCACCAGTGTGGTTAACATTAGGTGTGTGTGTCCCCATCCCCCGCTCGAATTACTCTGTCAAACATGGAGAGCACAGGAAAACACATAGAAAACAACTGGAGTCAAAGCCTGAACCTTCAAAGTAGCCCCGCTCTGTGCTCAGATCGCGGTACTCTTTGACTGGCTGCGGTTTGACTCCCAGGGGCTGCAGCGTGAGCAACTCCAGTCTGTGGCCGGGCTCTGTGGCCGGGTCATGATGCTCTCTGACCCACAGATCTGCAGCTGAGCCCTGATGTTTTCATGCTAGATAACTCCATCTTCTTCTGCTGCTGTTCAATTCCAATGGTTCCCTTCTTCTTGAGTGATGATTTTGTATCAGATGATGCGTCACAGCATTCCCTACTGCCTCACAGTGAAAACGGCAATTAACGAGATATCTCATCAATGGTGGGAAGCGTTGTGGCTTAAATGACTCGTCAATGGCGGAGAAAGAGCCAATAGTTAGGGTTCTTTGTGTGTTTATTACAGAGATAGAGCTGTGCATCGTCCTTGTCAAATAAATGTAATAAAATAAAATAAAATGTGGTAGTTATACTTAAATCTGAGCCACAGAACAAAATAGGTCAAACTTAGTACATGGCTCCTGTGTGTATGGTCAATGTCCTGAGGAACTGTTTTACCATAAATGCATCATAACTTGATGTGTACTGGTGCTCCAGTGCATGCAACTGGTACTCTTTTTATTTATTTTTTTTTCACCCCTGCTCCTCAATCAGCCACTGAAGTACATATGTTGTATTATGTGTATGAAAGCAATAAATGGCAGCGCAGAAATAGAGGCAAGGCTCTGCACAAGTTAACATAACACAGGCAACATATAGTTTACCTTAACTTACACAACTCTACATTTCTTGTGAGTTACTTGCCCCCAACCATCTTCTCCTCTTACTGCATTCTTCAGTGTGTATGTGTGTGACAGTGATCCGTGGCCTGGAGCTGAATAGGACAGCATGGGAAGAGGAGATGTACAGAGGGAAAAAAAAGAAAGAGGGGAAGAAGAAGCATCCTTCATCCTGAAGGTGGAAAAGAAAAGACACATAGACAGTAGGGATGTTTCACAGAGAAAGAGATGAGAGGAGAAAAAGTGAGGTGGAGAAAAAAAAAGAAAAGGGAAAACAGGTGAGACAAGGTCAGAGAAAAAGAGAGGAGAAGGAGAACAGCTTTTACTGCTGTCTGGATCAGATTTCTACCCAGTTTGATGGGTCATCGCTTAGCTCTTTTACCCCACTTTCACACACATACATGCACAAGACACACACACTGACACAAAATAGTGTTCACATACAAGTCTACTGTTTAATAGGAAACTGAGATGTTTCACATGTGTCTTAAAAACACATATTAGCATAAAGAACAAGATAAAGAAAAACTTTGTGATGATGCCTAAAAAGAAGCTTTAGGAATATTTAAAAAAAATCAAATAAAAACACACACACACACTGAACTGGAAAGAAAAATAAAAGGGATTAACAAAACCAGAAAACAAACAAAAAAATTAAACGAATAAATAAAACACATATGTACATTATTACAGAGCTGATGTTTTCCCAGCGAGAAGTTTGTGACTTTTCCCTCTGGGCTTCTCAATTCTTCGGCTCAATTGTTGGCTCAGTCTCATATTTACACTCTTCCAACACACTCACACACTTTCTCACACACTGCCTTTATCTTTCTATCCCACTCTGTCTTTTGCTTACACACATGCTCTCCCTTACATGAGCAACATTTAATCTGCAAGGAAAAACAATTTCTTGCTTACACACAACATCTCATCAAAGCCTGAGAATACATCAATCTGCTGCTGTTTACATATCCACCATATAGAGGCCAACACACACACACACACACACACACACACAAATACTCAAAAACAGCTCAGACGCTTGAACTGTGTTATAGTGACGCATGAATAGAGTGTATAGATTCTGTATAAAACCACACACATAAATACATCCAGGAGCAGACACTCATGTGATCACAGGGATCTTCCACCCCTGCAGGGTTTTTCTGGCCTCCAGGTCCGCATGTTTGTACACAGTGTCTCTTCTCTCTCTAACTGTCCCCCCTGATCACACTGCCCACATGTACTGTGTGAATTCAATCTGTTTGGTTAAGATTGGGTTCATTTTCTGGATAAACAGCACGAACACACTAAGAAGAGAAAAACTAGATGGACTAGTTGTAAGATTCCCAGGTCAAGCAGCCAAGCAGAAAAGTGTTAGTTCATGCACATTTTAAAGAAGACTATAAGGGTGGTAAGCAACAGGGATTACGTCATGTAGACCATCAGCACAACAGACTTGGCTTTTGAATAATCGCTACTTTCACTTGCGCTGAGAGACCATAAATGACTAAACACTTCCCATGCCCAGTCAACACACACTTTGAAGCGCAAATCAGCCCAGCCACTCGCATCTGCAACACGTTCAAACAAAGTGAAAACGGTTTCAACATCTTTCTTGATAAGTTTCAACACCGGATAGTCTGGCATCACCCAACTGATTTGCAGGAATTAGTCTGGAACCCCTCAGTTCATTCTCAGTTTCCATGGAGCTGTTATGGTTTTGGGTTTCTGTTCAGTTATTTCCTTTATTTATTTATTTTGTAAGAGTCCTCTGTCTTTGTTTGCTTCACCTCCTGCCTTTGTCTGTTGCACAACTTTTTTGAATACTGATTAGTTTCATCCGTCCCTGATAAGTTCCCTGAGTATTTAGTCAGTGTGTTTTCCCCTTCCGTGGCCATTCTGTTTTCATCCTTGGTGTCAAGTGTCCCTGCACTTTTGTAATGTTTGCCTAGGTTTTGGACTCTGTTTAGACCTGTGCCTGCCTGACTGATCTGTAAGTCATTTGTACATGGACTTGGTACATGAGCTAATAAACTGCACCAGCTCTGTCTAGTCTGCATTTGGCTGCATCCTTTTTTATTTCTGGACCAAAATGTCTCTAAAATTTAAAAGGTGCTATTATTATTTTGTGTTTCAATTCAGTTATTTCCTGTTTTATTTTATAAAAGTCTTTGTTTACTTTACCTCCTGTCCTGGTCTTTTCCCCACCTTTTTTTGATCACTGAGTATTTTCACTTGTCCCTGATAACTTCCCTTTGTATTTAGTCTGTGTGTTTTTCCACTTTTGTTGCCAGTTTGTCTTTGTTCACAGTGTCTCAGCATTTCCCTCACATTTCCCTGTTGTGTTTGGGAATCTTTGCCTTGGTTTTGGACTTGGTCTGTTTTGTGGACTTTGGATTTAAGCCTGCACGCCAGTTTTTTTTTTTTTTGTTTGTTTTTTTTTTGGCTCTTTCAACATTTTGTACCATTTTAGACCTGTGCCTGCCTGACCAATCCATAAGTCATTAGTTCATGGGCTTTACTAATACATTTTCTGAAATGCATCTGCTCCACTTAGTCTCTATTTTTGGTCATCCTCATTTATGCCATCCTGCTTGACACATACATGACAGAGGTAATAGCAACACGTGTAGACCAAAATGCTTCTGGGTGCACTTGGATAGGACACAGAATGGCAGCCGACTGGTCCCAATCATTCTTGTATTACAGCTAAACAGTACACTGAAATATGTTTCTGAAAAGATATGTGGCAGGAAATTGGCTATGTAGTAACAGAATCTTGGTTCATACTTGATGTTTTCATGATGTTTGATCTGAGTTTCGTGAGCCTGAGGCGTTGTGCTGTACAGACTTGCCTACAGGATGCAACTGAACAAACCTACAATCAATCAGAGTAATGAAACGTGTTAAACAGACTTTTCAAATCTGGACCAGTGACGCTCCTCTGTCAATCATGGTATTGAACCTGCTCCATCAATCAGATAAATGGTTGTGATTGGCCAAGAGTTGTGGAATTCTGTCTGTAAATGGAAGGGGTTCAAACCTATCTTCCGGAGCAAATGAAAACATAAGCTTTGCAGATTCGTTCCCAGGCTAGGAACAAGGATAAAACCACTCAAAACTTTACTTCTTCATTTTCAGTCCATATTCAGACAAGCCCGTTTCTGTTTGCTGCTTCATTTTTTCCCACTGCCAAGGCTTTGTCAGATTCTGCTTGCTGACGTGCTCAATCCAATCCCAATTCATTTTCTTTCTCCAGTTGTACCAGCACCAGGGATCTGCTCCTGAGCCGATCACTCCAACCACTTTCACTCCACATGGGACACATATTTACAGCAGCACAGTGCTTAGCTTCCATGCCAGTACTCCTTGCTGCTTCTCCAAACCGGTGGCATGCCAACCACTATCTGCTGTAGATAATGCACTGACTTAAGTTTGTGTTAGTAAGTTCATGGAGTTCAAGTTCTCTAGAAAGTTCTTTGTGCCATCACCCAGCAACAATGGGGACACTTTCAGATGAAAGGTAGAAAAGACATACATTACAGATATTTAATTAAGGCTCAGTTCAAATGACAGCTCATGTAGATCAATGACAGCTGCAGGAGGCACAAACCAGCAGAGCGCAGGAGTGCAGTTGAGTGTTGCAGCTTAAGAAAAGTGAGGATGTGTTATGTCTCAATTACAGTTCTCTCTCTCTCACACTCATTTACATAGACACACACACACAGGCCATCTGTTGTAAGGGCAAGTCCAATACCACGCATCGCTAACCTAAAGCGTGAGACCATGTAGCAAGACACATAAAACGGGAGAGGACAGAAAGAGGGGGAAGGAGGGAAGGGGCACGGTACGGGAGAGAAGGAAGGAAAGGGAGGAGAAGATGGGAGGAGGGAAGGAGGAGGGTAATTCAAGGCCGTAGGTATAGTTTACCTGTCGTGGCAGCCAGACGGCAGGAGAGCTGCTGCATTAGATCACTCTGCCAGATAGGAGAGAGGGAAAGGGACAGAGAGAGAGAACTTTTTTTATATGTGTGAGTGTGTGTGTGAGTGTGTGTAAGAGAGCGTACAAGAGCACAAGAGAGTTGTCGGGTTAGATTGCCCAGTCCGATAAGTCTGCAGTTCCCATATGGGAGTAGGAAGGTAACAGGTAACACTAGAATAAGTGGTCCTCCTGGAATAAATAAAGGCTTCTCTTCAATGAGAAGCAAAGGGGAATTGGGAAGGCAATTGAAATGTTTATAGAGCTGAGGTGAGCTGCTGAAGGAGCCTCTAGTTTTTAAACAGTAATGAATTAAAGAACTATTACTATCACATGACAGAAAATAAAGAACGTATTGCCATTGTTTCAAAGTTAAGTATTGGGGTGACATAAACGCAGACTGAGGCTGTTTTTACACCAAAATTAGTGCATGTATGCAGGTTTTTTTTTATGTGAGTAAACCTGCGGATATAGACTTCTTTCCCATTGCCAGTAGCTGAGTTTGCCTCTGTTTTATTTGTGTGTGTGTGCTCTCAGTACTTTTGTAGTTTCTAACTGAATCTCTGTGGTTTGATGTTTCTGTCCTGCGTCGCTGTTTGTACTTTCAAGTATCGACTTAATTTTTAGGTGTCATGTTAAGATTCATAATAAAACCTTACAAAGATAACAAAATTACTTTTATTGTGAAGAAATTATAGGAAATGAAATGCACCACTGTTTTACAGTTGCTTGACTCAAGACAAGCATGTATGAGTTAACAATACTGTGCTGATAGGCCAAGTCAAACCAAGACCTTGGAAAAGGCGCAGAAGAGTCGTAGACATTAACAACAGAAGCAACAAGCCTTCATTGCCTGGAAACGGAGTGAAAATTAGCATGTCCACAATTAATGCCAATTGTGCCCTTTTCCACTGAAGACAAAAGCCAGACGTTAACGGGTGCCACTGTTTTTTTTTTTGTCCAGTGTACAGTGAAAGGGGCTTTAGTGAGAATGGATCCAGTGGTCAGTCCGTTTAAGTTAGGAAAAGGATCACTGCGTGTTCAGACAGAACTCACAAAGTCAATGGAAAGACATCACTAGACACAAATTTGCTCAGGGTGGTGCGAATGACTCAAAGACCCATCAGGCGAATTGAAGTGTTTCAACTTGATCGCAACGCAGCTGAGTAGACAAACATAGCTTTCATAAGAAGAAACTGGCGTCTAGGGGATAAAGTTACCTGACTAGCTAGTTAAAAAGAAAAGACATGCCTCTGCCCCTGTTTTGGATTACTTTGGATTCAGTCTTGTTGACAAAGGTAAGATAACACACACTGCAGGCTACTGACTGGTCAGAGCAGTGTTTCTTCGTGAGTGTGTAACTCTAAGACTAATTACTGTCTATAGTGACTGAGCAGCGGCGTATGCGCGCTGAGTGGAGGGAAAGGTGAGCAGTGAAGTTGTTATTCTGGCAGAATATGTACAGAGACTGCACTTCAAATTTACAGTTTAGGTTTGAGTTTGTCAGTGAATAAATGCTGCATCTTCTCAAGACTGAAGTGGAGATCCTGTGTGTGCGTGCGTTTTTCCCAGCTGTGGGAATAGTGCCGCTATGATGATCAGCATCAGTTTTTACACAAAATGTACACGTAAAACTGTATACCCCAGTAAAATGTCAGAAGGGTATGAAGGTATGAAAAAATAGGTATGAAAAAACTGTCATGTAATCCAACGTCGGCACAGAAAGGGTCTATTGAGACCATGCATGTCCAAAACTTCTGCTGGTTGAGTAGATGGCTCCCTGAACACATGACTGGGCTAAAATAATTCAGTCTTACGGCTCTTCTACGCTGTCCAAATGTTACTGCACTGAGTGAATCATGGTTGGGATTGTGACACTCACACTGATTGTGTGAGGGGAAAAATGCTTTTTTGGGGCAGTGCGCATCCATTGATACTGAAGGAAATTGCAAAACCCCACAGCCACGTGTTGCCACATATCCCATATAAAGGGTGACACATGAGTGGATTTTCACTCCTGTCACGTCCCACTCCCAAAAACATAGTCCTGTCCTGTCCCAGTCCCATGACAGAGTGAAAAAAAATCCTGCCCCGTCCCATACCGCTCCCATCAACCCACAGTCCACATGTTATTACACATGTTTCTGTTTCACATATCTGAAAAAAAAAGACATATTGTGGTTCCCACTCCTGCCTGCTCCTGTTGACTCTCTTTCCTGCCCTGTCCTGTCTCAGTCCCATGATGAATACTGAAATTGACTCCAATCCCACAGGAATCTGAAGGGAATCCTGTGTGCCTGTCAGTCCTCTAATCCCAACACTGTTGCTGGGAACTTGACTCCTAACAGCTCACCTAACTGCTTCCCATCTTCATTTCTGCATCTATTCTTAATTAAAAACTGTATAAAAAAAGGAAAAAAGTTTTTTTTTTGGGGACAGTTGTTCCTCTAAAACAGAAGAATAAGTGGAATCAGGTGCTCAATTAATATGATGCAGATTGTGATTCATGCTCCTTCCACAGTTTTGTTCTTATAATAAATTCCAAACAATGAATGATCTGGCTTCTGTTGAAAAGGTCACACAGGACAGCCATTAGTCCTTAGAAAAGACAAAGCACTTCAATCAACATATAAATCAAAGCTGGGTGTGTTTATGAAAACAGAATGTTGGCTTGGACAGCTCCAGGTGAAACAGGTGATCATTTGGTAAGAAAAAGGCAGTCGAAGATGATGTTAAGAGGGATGTGATGGTTAAAAAAGTGTCAGGTGTTAGAGGTGAGTGCACACATGTCAAAAGACTGAAGTAACTGCATGTTAAAGATACTGTAAAGCAACAATAAATGTGTGTTCTGAGTTTGTCACACCACAGACACTGTTATTAACTACCTAGCCAGATTTGAATGATTAAAAAAAATCACCAAGCCTATAAAATGATGTCTGAAAATCATGAAAAATTAGCAGTTTTCTCCACTCTGAAAAGCCGGGGGTGTGTCCACTCTGCTGTTGATGCATCAAACACCTACAACCTGAAAACGACCTCAAACACAGACCAGCAGCTTTATGGATGTTAAGGATTTTTTTTTCTTCTGTGTCAGGTTGTTGGAACCGAAGTGAGCTGAAGTGAACTTCTGGGCTGATTTGGACTGAGAGAGTCGCTGAAGGTACGTTCTTAACTGACCGTCAGGGAGGGGGAGGCGGTGTTGTTTGTGTGTCGGATCGTGGGGCTTATACATCATGTTTCAGGTCCACCCAAAACATCCTGAACACATAAACAGCGAGCGACAGTTTGCCAGCCTAACTCCACAATTCAGTGCTACACAGTTCTCAGTCTTGTCACATGTTTTCAGCAACTATGTTCTAACATGTATAATCTGTCAAGACAGACAGAAGATGACTTTCTCATGTTAAAGAAAAGAATGTTTGTGTGACATTTGCTGATAACTTTACTGTGTGGGTATTGGAAGACATATGTACTACTGCTGTAAACTTGTGTCACTCTGTGCCAGCTCTCTCAACACTTTAATTTGAAATTTTGGAACAAAGTCGTGACCGAACAAGTTAAGGTTTGTTTAAGTGAATTTCACTGCTTGACTGATTTGAGTGTTTGACAGTCAGACTCGAGGCTGATAATAAAAAGCAGAACCTTGATTTGTTTCTTCATGTTTTCAAGTTCACTGGTTATTTTTTCAGGAGACGGGCCATGGAAGATTTTGCACAGAGGTTAACAGAGGAGAATGGTATGCCTCTTAACCCATACATTTGTCAGCAATATGCCTTTTTTTTCTCATCCATGACAAACTGAACCAAGCCACATGTGTTCCAGATACCTGCAGATTATCTGAGGTTAGGCAAAGTTTAAACTCTTTAGCCATTTCATGTCAGAGCCAAACAGAAAAAAAGTTCATCCCTGGGAAAATAGAGCAATAAATATATTACTACTGTGGACTTGTGCTTAGACTCCATGACATATTGTGAATAATCTCCAATACGTCAAGAAAACGAGGAAAGGTTGCAAATATTTCACGAAGGCTTAACTGCGTAAATCTTAACCTGGAGCCAAGAAAGAGAGAAAAATATGACTTCTTACTTACTCTGAGTACACAGAGGGAATGTAATTTCACTCTGTGGAATTTGACATCATAAATATGAATTTTAAAGGGCCTGTGGTGTTATGGGCTCTTTACTGTCCATCAAAAGTCAAATATTTTTCTGTTCTGGTCTTGCCTTCTTTTCAACATCTTTGTAACCATGGTCATTGTTTTTGCTGTTGCTTATGACAGTTTTTAGCTATGCAACATGGCTTTATGGATGGCAACAGTGGCGGATTCAGGCTGTCTGAGGGGCAGAGGCAAAAAAAATAAAAAGGACCCCAGTTGTATGTGGTAGGACACCAGCGCACCTAAGGTCGTGTTGCATTTTGTCCACTGGAAGGGCACGCTAGAGGGCACTATATCACATTGTTTGGACAATGGCCATTCTAGATGACATGTAATCATGTTTCATCTACTACAGGGGCATCAAAGAGGGCACTTTGTCTGTGTTTTTTTAACTATGGGGGCACCAGCAGGGCGATCATCCCCCATCATTTGAGAGAACAGTGGATGGCAATGTTTGTCGGCCAGTCGGTCAGTAGAATGACCACTTTAGTTTCGACTGAAAAAAACAAACCAACTATGCTCTTGTGCTCTTGCCACTAGCAGGCTGACATTTTCAACTTTGAGTACAATGTCTTGACAACCTTGGAGGGGGTGCCATTAAATCCGGTACACACATTCATGAATTGTAGTAACTAATTATTTTGATGATCTAGCCTATCACCAGACCAAATGTTAAGTTTTTCTAATAGTTTGGTGTATGACCTGCAACACTAATTTCCCTTAGGCTCAGCTGTACTTTGTTTACTGGTAATTAGCAAAATGTTAGCATGCTAACATGCCAAACTAAGATGATGAACATGATAAAAATTAGCCTATACTCACTTAATATTGTTATCGTGAGCATGTTAGCATGCAAAAGGCCATGTCTGGAGCCAGTGTTTGGTTTGCCTGTTCTGGGCTTTTGTTGAAACACAGCAGTGCAACATGGTGGCCTCCATGGAAGAGGACCCCTGCCTCTAGAGATAAAAACAGCTCATTCTAAGACAAGGAAAACACAAGTCTTAGTTTCAGGTGATTACACACTATGACAGTATGAAAACATACTTTTACATATTATAATCCATTTCTGTCTAATTCTGCCAATAGATCTCACATACTGAACCTGTAAGTATTTTATAGTGCATTAAGACAAATTATTGGTTATCACTGAGACTGAATCATGTGTCCCTTTCTGTGCAGTAGAGGATATTTCCAGGAAAGAGCGACTAAACCCTTCACCAACCACAGGGCATTTGCAACAAAAAAGTTACATGATTATGAAATATACTGTATATTTATAGATTCTGCTCTTGTACTTTTGGTCATTGTGGTTATTGACAAGAATGTCCTGTTTAAATAATACAGGTGCAACTTATGGCAGGGTTTAAAACTGTGTGTGTTCATGCATCACTGCATTTTGGATTCATGGATATATTAAGTAGCAAAACAGATTGAATCAAGTGAACTTATGCAATGCTGTTTGCATTGCGGTGTCTTAGTTACATTCAGTTCAAAATGTTACTATCCCTTAAGGGAAATAAAGTTTTCAGACCGGACTTGTAGTAAAAACACATAATGAATACATATAATAAAGAAACAATGAACTGCGGTATAAACATTTACACCATATTACATATAAGCTCTATAGAGAAAAACCTGTCTCATAAAACATGCAGGAAACATATCTGTGGCTGGACAGAAGCTGAGAAGTTCTATATTAATTTTTTCAACTTTTTTCCTTTTTTTTACAAATTTGTAGCTCTTCTATTTGCACATTTTAATTGTTGTGACATTAGCAAATAATTAAGAAACCCCTGCATATAAGGTCTTGAATTTTGAAATATTCTTATACTATATATGGTAAAAATAAAAACTGATGGGTAGATTTGTCATTTGAAAAAATCGGTTATTACATTTTGCAGTTATTAAGATTTAATAATTAATTGCATTAGTTATCATCTTAGCGTGATCTTAACATTCACTTGAGCTGAACAAAACATCTGTGGGAGCAGAGAGTCTGGCTTGCAAAATTAAGGAAGCACATAACTATAAAAACCATCCTGCTGCTCCATACCAGCATTAATGGCATCAGTGTTTACTATCACCATCACTGTACGGCAGCATGCTTTCATACAAAAGACACTGGGCCTGATTAAGCCACAGCCCATAAAGTGCATGCTGAGAACGGGGGAAACATACAATAGAGAGGAAAAGGGTGTTGCCTGTGGAGAATTACGTGAGAATTGAGAGTGACAAAACAACAGGCAATCAACAGTTGAGGTAAATGCAGACAGGAAGGGTGTAATGCATGAGGACAAAGTATGTTGTGTAGCCTTGGCCCTTAAAGACAGACAGAGAGGGATTTATTGAATGTGTTCACCCACCAACCTGTTGTTTCTTTTCTTACACTAAAGCGTATCTTGCAGGACAGCAGCAACCTGAAATAGATTCTATAGATTTCTGAGAATCAAAAGGTGGGCTATTGTGAAACCTGTAGATCAAAACATGTGGTTTTACAAGATTAGGTTGACATCATTTGGAAAAGAGTCCTCATTTTCCTGAAAATAGATTTTTTTGGACTGACAAAGCACATATTTTTGTAGCCCAAATTTTGAAAGCATTCCTGACCCATAATCCTCAAGATGTCACTAAAAAGGTCGACAGGTGTCACGCTGTGACAGCAAAAGAGCTCAGCTTGAACTACACTTATACACCTGTCGTATTGTCCAGTTGGCATACGTGTCACCTCAGGGTGAGTGATGCTGGCCATCTGGGGTCTGTTTGCAGGGTGTGGCTGGGTGGGACGTCACCCTGAGGGGAGTGGGACAGTGTGATGTGCTGCCATTGTGTTAAAAAGCCTTTAATAATGTTGTTCGTCAAACATGTCACTTAAGGGGAGTGAAGCCTTTCCAAGAAATACCAAGAATTGGTATTTTTTTGCGATTTGGTGCCCCTGCTGTTTCTTAGTGCAGCTCACATAAACACAACTGTTATGAGCAAAAGCAAGCCAGCTGATATTACTTACAAGTCCAACACCAAGAAACCCAGCTCGTGTCTATCTTGCACCCTTTTGTTTTGTGAAGATCTCGAATAAAAGCCTCCTCACAGCTATATTCCACCAGGCACAGCTGCATTGCAATCTGGCTTCACTGGGTCACCAGAACTTATTGTGGGTAATCTACAAAATGTTTTTGATTACCAGAGAAGCATTTCTCCTCTGCTCTGTAAAACAGAGAGGAGATGCTGCATCAAGCTGCACAGAGCAGATCGAGCAGGCAGGAAGTCAGAGACAGGAACAGCATAGAGAATCCAATCAATTGCGCTGTCTCTCTTTCATGGATCCAGTAGTGGTGATACCAAGCTAGACTGTGAAAACTCACAGAAACAGCGGGAAGGTTAAGGTATTAGCTTGTGTAACATGTTGAAACACCAGCAACCAAGAAGATAATGAGGTAACTGTTGCTGTAATTAGCCTACTTGTTTGCTATTTTCTCCTCAATATTCAATAATCCCAGAAACAAAAAGAGGACATTTTATTGCTTGATTGATTGGAAAAATGTAAACATGTATATACAGCTGTGGAAAAGTCCCTTTATAAAATGATTACATATTCGCCTGAGACATTAATAATGGTTCTGACAGCATGTCAGCCTCGCTAAACAGTCCAAACAGTGAGGGTGACAGAAGCTGTTTTAGATGAAGACAAGATAGTGGACTGAATTGGTGATGAGATGGAATCCTGTCGGCACATTATGTCCACAACAAGCCCCTGACATGTTATTATATTTCTAATCAAATACTCAACAGGAAGATCCAAGCAGAAGAAGCATCAAATCCAGGTGAAGTTTCAATAAACTTGCTGCAGGAGCCTGTAGGTGAAGCTAAACCTGGCAACAAGTGTGTGTATTTCCAGATAACACAGTAAAGTGATACAGCAGAGAAAGAGAGCAGCATCTACCCTGAACAGCATCAGCCTTGAGGAGGAAGGAAGAGAGAAATGAACAGGCTCTCATTGTCAAGTCTTGTTCTCACGGAAGTACGGTGTTTTTCACCTGCTGGAGGGTCGGAGGGAGCAGGAAGTTTCCTCTGAGGGTATAAGGAGGGGTCGCAGGGTTGAAGCCAACGCCTGGATTGTATTATTGCTGCGACCGTGTTGATGCATTTATGTGCTTTGAGTTGAGCATTGTAAACAGCTGAATTATTAATCCACATGTTCACTGCTCTGTCACAAAGTGCTTGCTGGACTTCTGAGAGATCAACTACTATTAAAACAGCATAGTTGGCACTATAATGTTTTATTTACGAGGGAAGAACATTGTTGTCTAATATCAAAAGGATTTAATATATTTTATTTATTACGACTAAATGAAATCAGAATGAACTCTCCAGTCATCTGTTGTATGACAGTCATCTGTGACTGACAAGAAATAACAAAAGCATGTCTTTGAACTACTGCTATATGCATTGTTTACTTTGGCAAAGTGGCATGAGCGTCTTACCTGGGAAATGTGTGTGAAATTGCTGCCTGGTAGCTTACTGATCCATGCCAACAAATTCCATCTCACTGGAAGAACAGCTTAAATGTTTGAGTTGTTATTCCTCCCACATGTGACCTCAGGAATCTGTTGATCGGCGATGGCACTCATACACTGCGGAGCTGTTTTCAGCCAGGGAAAGTAAGCAATCAGAATAGCTACCTTTGGTGTTTGTTGCGGCTTACGTATCTGGCCAAAGACTGTAATGAGCAAAAACAATCAATTTAAATATGCACCCAGCTGAAATAACAGAGCGCTTGACAGAGTGCTGTGATTATAAGACTCTCTGATGTGATTTGTGACAGTCTGACAGATCCAGGAAAGCAAGACGGGTAACGCTGGTCAAACCTCCTCATTTGTATGATTTGGAAAAACACAGCACTGATCAGGGCCGTTTCTAGCTTTTGGGGGCCCTATTCAGAATTTTATGTAGAGGCCCCCTTTTTTGTGAAATTATGCAATGTAAAAAAAAAAGAAGAAGAAGAAAGTTGAGGATCCCAGAATTTCAACATTTTTGAATCAAACCGAAACTCTTACATTTTGAAATACACTAAACAAAGTTTTACCGTCCTATAATCTTTTGTTGAGATAATTTACTTCTTTAGATAAACTTGAATCTTTGAGTTTAAGAAACCCAAAAAATTAGTATTTCAATAATTGTTCACATTGAGTTGTGAAGCCGATATGTCATTATGCGGATGCTTGAAAATTAAATGGTTGGAAGGTTAATTCTACACTTTCACTTCAACAAATTTACTCTACAATTTTTGAGATACATAATTTTGGGGGCTTCTAAAATCAAAGATTCAAGTTTATCTAAAGAAGAAAAGTAAATTACCTTAATAAAATGTTCTTAGTTGTTTAACTCAAAAATCAAAACTCAAAAATCTATTTAAGCAAGATGGCTAAAAATATCTCTTGTGCATATTTTCTGAGTGTATCTGGACATTTATAGAGCAGATGTCAGCCTCTTACAACTACAAACAGGTAGCTGCACAGTAGAACAAACAACCTGCAGCCTTTTGCACCAGCTGTGTGTGAGCTCAAACTTAGCTGAATTTCAATGTAAATTATTAAGTTCTGATTTATGCATTACTAAAATAAAAGCAGCGCACCACAGAGAGAAAAACAGCATAACTCTTTGTAACACCTAAATAATCAGCCTACACATGCCCCAGGGCAGGTGTAAATCAAGAATGTACTGTTATTGGTCAGGTAAAACAGATATTGTAGCGTCATTATCTGTCTTCCTTGCTGTTTAGCTGGCAAACTACCACAAATGAAACAAAACACGCATTTTATTGTTTACATTAGATGACATACCTCAGTACTTGGCTCTCTTTTCTTCCTCCTCTTTTCTGTTTTTCTTCCTTGCGCACCTGAAGGCTGGACCATTTCATTGTGAAATAAATGTGAAAATAGTTATCTCCTTCTAGACATCTGTCCATCAGTCAGTCTCGAACTCCGGACATGGGCTGTCTGTGATGCATGTTTACCTTGTTGTTACCTCAAGGCAGAAAATGAAGAAGGGAGGTGGAAGGGACTCCACCAGTGAATTTTCATTAATGTTTCTATTTTTTCTTTCAGGGCAACCAGTGCCCATCTGAAGCTGGCAGGTTAGGTGTCCACCTATATGGCCTATGCCTTTAGCAGGCCCTGTTCTATGGTCAGTCATGTGCTACAATGATAGTTGACAGTGCTAACAATGCTGACTCTCACAGGCTTTAACGTTAATGTTTTTCACTTGCCTGGTAAGTGGGTCAGAAATACATTTGCTCAAAGTCAGTTTTTACTTGCCTTATTAGTGGTTTTCAAATAACAAAAAATACTAAAGTTATTTGTCATATTTAATGTAGGGCTGCAATGACCATAAAAATGTCAGAAAATAGAAAATAGGAAATAAACGTCCATCCCATTTTTTCAATTTTTTTTTCAGTCTAAAACACACACATTCATTTTAATATGATAATAAATGAGGAAAAGTGAGAAATCTGAAAACAGCTGAAAACAGCATTTTCTGCCATTTTTGCATGAAAAATAATAATATCAAAATAGTTTAATTCTTTTCTACCACTTGACTATTCAGGCTAGTGAGTTGCCAGATTTACTTGCCCGACATGGCATTTTCCTTGCCCTGGGCAAGCAGGCAATCCTTATTGTTGAGCCTTGTCTCGCCTGTCTTTCAAAAACTGCCATGAGAAACCACACCCAGAGGTTTAAAGCTAAAATGCTATTACCACAAAAATTATGCCCAGGAGATTCTGTATCATTGTAGTTTATACTTACTGAACATAAAATGAGGAGGATTCAAATTTCAGTTTGACAGTAAAGTTGTCAGTCAGCAGTGACTCATGTCAGACAGATAGTGACGAATGTGTTTATATGTAATTATGTGTTTGTGTGTGCGTGTTTGTGCATGTTTGCAGTGTCCTGGCACAACATGCAAATTATACAAATTAGACAGTTGACATCTAAATAAAAGTGCACATCCTGTTCTTTGGAGTCAGGTTGCTGAACTTGGAGAGGAACTAGTAGTGTTGGCAAAACCTTATGTGCAAAATTAACCCTGTCAGGGACACACTCCAATACTGCTGGTTGCATATTACATTTTAACTTTCTCTAAATTTCTGGCATCATAATAATATAATAACATATGCTCGCTTTTCTATGACAAAGATTGCTTGCTCCAACAAGGATAAGTTTTTTTTAAACCTGATTAAATCATGGTTTAACTTTTAATTATGTTGTATCATGGTTTTAAACTAGTTTAAATTAGGACAGATTAAATTTAAAGCTCTCTTTAAACTTTTAATATTGTTTGGTTTTACTCTACACCTAGATTTAATTTATTTATTTATTTATTTTTAGCTAGCCAGCAAACAGTATAACTTTTTTAAAAACTTTTTAGCTTTTTGCTGGCTAGTAAACAATGTACCATTTTTGTTAGTTTTTAGCCAGATAGCAAACAATGTAACTTCTTTGTCACTTTTTAGCTAGCCAGCAAACAGTGTAACTTCTTTGTCACTTTTTAACAAGCTAGCAAACAATGTAATATTTCTCTTACCTTTTAACCAGCAGCTATGAAACATACATCACACACACAAACACCACTAAAAACCTTTGCGCCCAGTTTTGCTAAACGAACTAAACTAAACTAAATTAGAATTCATCTTAGATTGAATTAATCTTTATTGGTGCAAACCAATATATGCATGCATATATATATATATAAACACACACACACATATACACATATATACATATATGTGTATATATATATATATACACACACACATATATATATACACACACACACACACATATATATATATAGACAGTATGGGACAGTATAGTGGAACTATTTTATGATTAAAGACATTATCCAGTCATTTAACGAAGGCTGTTCATGTGCTGTTCCAACACCATAGTTGTTGTAAGCAGCAGAGTACACCACAGTCACAATAGTTCTTTATTTTGTATCATTCACAGCCTGATATTTGTGGCTGAAACGACCATCACTGTTGTAGATGCCAGTTGTGTTGCTGAGTGTAGTCTATGAGGAATTCCTTTGACACATGATGCACCTGGTGACTAAGTCTACAAGCATCTTCACTATGCTTTCATCAAACCAGAATGTTTTCTTTTTGGCTTATTATCAGTCACTTTGTGTTCACTGCTGTGTTTTGACTAGAGATAATCTGTAGTGCTTTTTCAGAAGCACTTTGACAGAGTTTATTTTCTTTGCACTGTTCTGTAACCCTCCGCTGGCTCCGGCAGCGGACTTCTTTAAACGCACCAAGGAACTCCCACTCTTTTTTCTTCTTCTTTTTTTTTTCCATCGCTACTGAAATGAGCCAGTTGGACCTTAATACTAAGCGCTGTCATCCCAGCAGTGTTTGCTTCAATGGAGAGTTTTTAATGTCACATCGCCAGATATCTTTTCAAGCATTATTTACTCAGTGAGCTTTTTCCAGCACCACCCTGCTACTGACACACAGTCTAACCTGGGTGTGAGCAGCACGTCAGCAACACATAGCTTCTGTCTTGTGTAAATCCTCCACAACTGTCCATACTGGTTCCATTGAAGCTGTGCATTCACAACAATAATGTCAAACCCAATACAGAATCAACCTAACATTCTTTTATCATGAATGATATGATTTAGTATGCTGCAGGTATCAGACACTTCCTTTACCTTTAAACTATGGAAGGTGGAGTATTTGTTGGTGTTGACGTGCCACATATACAGCCTACAGACTTTTAAACTTGGCAGACACTCAGTTAGAGGCCATTAACCCCAGACTGTCTTGTGTGTGTTTCTAAAATGCTGTCGAAGATGTGCTGAAAATCACGCAGAGTTGCCGGGTTCCAAAGACCAAATAATGCATAGTTGTATTTTAGGGAAAATGATCATACAGTCAAACCAGACTGCAGCACAAAATCAGAACTTAATTTGCAACTAACACGAAGCTGTGGTTCAGAGCAAACTATGCATCCTAGCATCTAGGTATTGACAATAGCATTTTTAGCCATGCTAGCAGTGGGAATGGCAATAACAGTCTGCTGGTCGGTCGTTCCACTGCTTCAGTTCTATTGAGTGGATTGCCATGAATTATATTTTCATGGTCTCCAGAGGATGGCTCCTACTGATTTTGGTGTTCTCTATCTTCTCAAACACCACCAACAGGTAAATGTTTTCACTTATCTAGTGAAACATCTCAACATCAATCAAAGACATGAATAAGGATAAACTTTTGCACAGATTTCCTGGTTCCCAGAGGATGAATCCTAATAACTTTGGTAATCCCTTCACTTTTCACCCAGCACCATCATCAGGTTAGCATTTCATTTTCTTTTGTTTATCAACAGAAACTTGCAAAACTCCCATCAGCCTCAGGGTCATTTGCAAAAGTTAGCATGTTCACACTTAAGATGTGAACACGGTAAACTGTATACTGGCTAAACATCAGCATGTCAGTGCTGACTTCGCAACATGTCCATGCCAGTGCACACTTGTGGTAATGATGGTTTGCACACCATTTAAACAGCATCTTGGCCTGCACATTGACCGCATAACAGTATTATTTCAAGCTGCGAAACTGGCATAAATGCCTTCCTTGCCTACATGGCTGATACAAGCGCATACAATGAGACAGTAACAATGAATGACAATGTCATTCAGGCTCACATAAAATCATATTGTGAACATTACTGTCCATGCTGGCCATTTTTGTCAACTAGAAAAGCTAACATGACTTTTGTCCTGTAGGCCAACGTTGTTTTTTTTTGTCAGCTGGCAAATGCATGGTTGCTGCCGCTTGCTGCTAGATTACACTGCATTTTGACAGCATTCCCAGCCCTCACCATTACGTATTAAGCGGCGCATTGTGGGCATGTTAGCATGCTGATGTTAGCATTCACCTCAAAGCACCCTAGTTCCTATAGCTGCACAGAACCACAAAATGGAATTATACTTTACGCATCCACGAGGGTCTGCTGGAGTCCATGTCGAACATCTGCGTACCCCCAGTTTGTTGTGACCGGGCAAACTTGTGTGGACTGAAGTATTACGTGTCAGGGGTGTCCGCAGCTGTTCATGTACGGACCCATCTGAGAGTATAATCCAGCCTGTAGTCTTGTTTCCAGTGGTTGACTGCAAACAGATGTTTTTTCAAACTTGGGTGTTTGCAGGAAGCAAGTGTTGACAGTGTTTGAGAATAGTTGGCCATTACTTCCTTGTTCTTCTGTAACCATACAACCAAAAGCGGTGAGCCGTATCATATCAACTAGGACAGTCAATACACTGTCTCAGCAGCAATGTCACCATGAGAGTTCCCGTCTATTTATTGTGTTGAGACGACAAAGTGATTCTAATGTCTGACTGCGAGCAGGATATGACAACAAGATATCTTTGACCTTAAGCCTTTCAACAGGTGAACCCTGTGGAGGCGTCACTGTTTTGAATTACCAATAGATTAGTGGAGCGATTTAATTAATTGATACACATCTGAATGTCAGTTATTCACTGTGAGGTAAAGAGAGCAGAGAGAGTGATCGACCTTGAGCCCAACGCCCCACCCACACACTATACAGCACCGACACTGGTCCTTATCAGTGATTAAAGGGAGATGAGGCATTGTGCATTAAACTGCGTCATCGTTCCCCCCTTCTCTCTGTCTCTTTTAATCAGGGGAAGTCACAGCTGACATCTCTCTGCCCACACAAGAGCTTCCTGAACGACCCAGATACACTTACCGTCAATATGCTGTTTGTGTGTGTGCATGTGTGTGTGTGTAGTGCTGGCTAAATCCAGTGACCTCCTCTGTGTCCTTTGAACTCCTTTATGTTGATGTACTGCCCTAAAGGCCAAGGAGCACATACTGAATTTATGTAGCACTAACTGAGAGAAAAAATGCAGCTTAATGGAAGTTTGCTATTCTTTCAATTAGCACTTCACCAGAAACACGATTCCAAAAACATACTAATGTTGCTCTGTGTCTGCTGGATATCTAAATAAGCAATTGTTGGCTGACATATTTTACAATATTACTTTATTATCTATTATCTATGGGGGAGATCATACAATAGGTTATGCATGTGCAGGTCTGGCATTAGCTACTGTCCGTTGCTAATGTTGCATACAACTGGACCCATCAGTCTGATATTTTTTGTGTACATTATGACTGTATGCTCAAGGACTTGATTCACAATTTTTGAAAAATCTATTTTGATGACTGCTCTGTTTTTTTTTTTCCAACTGATGATTCTTCACTCCTCTTGACTGGTCTGAAGGGGCCGCAAGTCATCAACAACTGCTAGGCTAAAAACAAGGTTTACTTACTAATCTGTGGTGGGCCACATTTTGGCCTTTGTCGTGGCTCGAAAACCAACATTCATAGAGAAGTTTCATCTCATCTTAAACCGGAGCATCGGCAGATTAATTCCATACAGGTTCCGTTAGATATGGTATGATAAAATTATGCACAATACAAGATGAATAAATATCTGTCCTGTTAGCTTCGCCACCATCTCCACTATGCAAGTTCCACTATGCAAGTAACAAAACGAGAGATGCTGACTTCACTACAAAACTGACTGCAACTCATTTAAATGCATGATATGTGAATTCTGTCTTTAAGGGCCTGTGTCACAGTAAAACAATACCAAAGGACGTAGTTTGATGACATCACCATACATGATAAAACAGCTTGCAGGGAAATACACTGTTGCCTTCAATAAATGATGGATTTCTCTATTTTTGGGATAATTTAAGTACACAATTCAACAAAATGTATCACATATGTATAGCGTTTTTAGACATTTTAATGCAAAAATGTTACATAATATTGCTTTAATTCTTTACCACTTTTCATGAACTTTGGTTTGTTATAAACCTGAACATGATACTGGTTTACTTGCTGTAATTAAATTTAGTTTGTGGGTTTGATCTGAACAGCTCTGTGCCAAAACATTAACCTTCTGAATAACCACAACTGAACTATATTCCTATACCATTCATATTTTTTTAAAACCCCCCGGTTGCTTGTAATCTCCAAAATAACTAACTAAATTTCTAAATCAATAACAGTGTTTCAACTGAGATGTTTGGGCTCACTGTCCTGTTTGTTTTCTTATCAAGTTTATGTTATTAGGTGAACCCAGGATCCTCGGTTACAATGCCATTACACTATTCTAGACTACTGTACAAAAATCTCAGCTGTTTGCATCTTACAGTTGTGGTGGCATTGCAGTAGGTGCTTCACCAGCTGTTGCCTGGCAGGGATTTCCAATTTACTGAGTGACCTCTTCTAATTAAATTAGAATATGTCTGTGTATATCTTGTGTTTACAGTTTGTTTCCACAGACCCCAAGTGGCTAAAAAAAATCCGCTTCGCAGGTTTAACGTGTTTCCAGTACACAGGTAGACAGTGTAGTGTCTGCTAGCAAAAACGGCCACAGTTTTTTGTTGATGTTGTCTAAACCATGGTCTTGGTCTTTCAAGTAAACAACTCGATAGCTTCATTTATCATGGGCTTCTTAATTTTTTCTTTGAAAAGTTCTCTTTATCTTTGTTGGTTAGTAGTTTTCTTTTGTAGTATGGTAAATTTATAATGCATTAACATGTATTTAAATTTTAAATCAAATACTGCAAATGTAGTAATGAGGTGTCTCCTCATTTGACTGGTTTGCAAAAAACGATGAGACAGGGACTCTACATGAACCTGAGACTGGGTGAGACACAAGACAAGGGGAAAATACTCACCTAAATGCAGACAAAAGCAACATAGGCAGTCACACAAGTCAACTGACAAGGAACAGACAAACTCTGACAGTCTTACAATACTCTTCCACATTCCTTCCAATAACCCTCCTCGTGCTCCCCAAGTCAAACCCAACCCCTCCGCACATGCATGCATTCGTCAACACGTATATTTGTACCCGGCCCATTGAGAACAACACACAACTGCTTGGTACATTTAAGTTCAATGTTATCTTGCCTTGTCGATCTGTAAACCAGAACGAGCAGAGCATTTCTTTGGTGCGGCTAAACGCTCTGTCTGCTCTACTGACGAGGCAGAAACACTTAGAGGAACCATTTAAAACCATAATCCATATCAGCTTACCTCTAGTACAGCTATAGGTATGTTTTAAACTTGATTTTGCCTGCTGTTATTTAGGTTATTTTGCATCATGACTGTTTATTTAAAGGGCAATTCTGGTATTTTTAAACCTGTGTTTGACAACATTAAGTCGGACATACACTGCATGATTTTAGAAATGTTGTTGTTTAATTCCAGCTCCTACTGTGCAAGAAAATCATCTGCGATGTGAAGCCAAAGGTCACAATTTATGTGCTCACACTGTGCGGTCCGATTGTCAAGCCACGACCCGAGTAAATGCAAAATAGAAAATAAACGAGGACCGTTCTGTCTATTGATTGTCAATAAAGTTTTTTATAAGAAAGCTTTGAGACAGGTAGAAGTTTTTTTGCTTGAAATAATGCTACTGTAACAAGACAGAAACATGCGGCCTTGATCATGTGTGCTATCCTGTATGCCAATATGGCTTGTACTTTTTGCAGAGAGACGGCTGGTAACGCTCAGTTTGCCACGTCGTGCAAACAAAGTGCTGTGAGAAGAAAGGCACTGACCTTTTCCAACATGTCAGAAATTCATCAGAGCATCTGACAGCTGTTCCAGAGCATTCCTTGCTCCCTCCTGTGCACTGCATGGCAGATGATGCCTGATGAAGCTGAAATTTGGTCCAACTCTAAAATGAGTCGTTAAAAAATAGGTCAGAAGCAGGCTCAAATCGTACAGTTTTAATGGAAAGGATTCCTACAGAGATAGTTTTTCAGACAGCCCTTTTAGAGAGGGAATAGTGACTGTTTCACGCAACCACTCTAGTTTGACAAAAAACAGAAAACAAATGTAATTTTACAAAAGATTGAAAAGGTAGTACATCTGAAGTCTTCAGGTCAAGTATGACAAAATACTCACTTTTCACTCATTTATTCGGCTCACAGCTCAGATGTGCTACCTTTTTTGGTCTAGCACA
This sequence comes from Lutjanus argentimaculatus, assembly GCA_034769285.1. NCBI lineage: Eukaryota > Metazoa > Chordata > Actinopteri > Lutjaniformes > Lutjanidae > Lutjanus > Lutjanus argentimaculatus. The sequence goes on along the minus strand of JAWZSL010000020.1, from coordinate 14,737,937 downwards.
TCGCTGAGAATCCCATTGGTGAAGCACAACCCCCTTTTCCAAAAAGAAAATTTTATCACATAAACTACTGCCGTTACTGGTCAACTTGTTCAGTAAGTTTCTTTGCGTTATTGTGTGACTTTGGTGTTTTAAAAGGTTAGTTTGGATCCACACTTACGTGTTCCTGTGGTTTAACGAAAAGGAGACCTGATGTGTGCAACTAGGACGATGGGCCACTTGGAACAAGTTTGCTCAGAGCAACACTACAAGCTTGGTGCCAACATACCCGTAGATAAGTGCCCCACCAAATTCGGCATCATATTATGGCTGGCTGAGGATGTCCAAACCAATTACATGCTAAACTGGGCTCTGTTTCTGGGAAAGGATGAGACGTGGAGCGAGGACAGCTCGTGGGAGAGAGTGTGGTGCTGAGACCGGCAGAGCCATTCCTGGGAAAGGGAAGAAATATGACCATGAATAATTTCTTTACTCCTCGCAAACTGGTCACCATCCTACAGGCCAAGAGGACCTGACTGGTTGGCACCCTGGGGAAAAATCAGTGCGAGCTGACCGCCGCTACAAAGAAGCAAGCAGAGCTGCTCAACATAAAGGTGTTGTGGCCATGATCAATGGACCAAAGGCAAATCTGTGTCTGTGATGAACTACAGTAACACCAAGTACGGCGTGGACGTTCTTGATTAGATGGCCAGTGGCTGCGTTCTACAACATCCTCGACCTGGCCGGGGGTTGATGTCCACATTCTCCACAAGGAGTGCAGGAAGTTCATGCTGCAGCGGGCAGAGGAGCTGAGAGCTGAGTTTGTGGAGGGAAAAGGAGCCGTGTGGCAGTTTGCACATGGACCCAGTTAGCAGCAGAAGCAACCATTGCAAACAAAACAAAGCAAAGCAAGAAAGGCTGATCTAAATCTAAATCTAAATCAAACCATTTGACACCTGCTGCAAATACCACAAACCTGTGTGTAAAATTTCTGTGAGGAGGGCATAGGACACTTGTATTGAGTGTGAAGCTTCAGTAGTCTAATACCAACCACATTAATGATGAAATTAGTCTTTACTGAATTAGTATTACATCATTTTTTATGATTCTATAGCATAAACTTTGTTGGTTTTGGTTATGATTATTTTCTGACAGCCAGTTTAACCATTTCTGGCAATTCTAGGAAGAAATGTTCCATTAAATTGTTTTATTATGATTATACCACACATGTAATTATCATTTTCCCGCTAATGCTAGATTGATCTAAAATATAGGCCTTCAGCACGGGGTCTGGGACCCCCAGGGGGTCCTCAGAGTGGGGTGGGATGGGGTGGGGGGGTGGGGGGTCCTTTAAGGTCACTATTTGCAACCAACACTTTCATGTATGAAAGTTTTAACAGAGTTTAACAAAGTTTAACAGAGTTTCTTTAAGGTGGAACAACAGTGCAGCAGGCATGTAGTACAGTTTTATATCTGCCACGTGTAAAATCAGATTTTTAACACGCAGGTCTCTTGTTGGCAGCTATATGGTATTTCTGTTGTTTTCATTCAGCAGTCTGGTTTACAGATGCAGCTTCACTAAAAAGCTGCTGTGTTTTTGTTCCATTCTCGAGAGGAATGGTTTGGAGACACCAAATACGACTTTTTCCACGAGTTAGACATGACATGGAGCTGTTTGATGACTGGCTGTTTCAGGAACTGTTTGTGTTGTAATAATGGTTTGCCTTGTAACACTCTAGAAAGTTTGCCCACAGTCATAAAGTGGGATTGATGGAGGATAAATGCATGGGGGGGGGGCTCCCACCTACAGTCACTATTTATTATGTCTCATTACAGTTGGCGGAGAGATGGAGGGAACGAGAAGAAAGAAGAAGTTGTTTCATACTGGCAGAGAAGTTGAAGGAAGGAAAATAACATTTTAAAAATATGAAGAAGGAAGGAAAAATAAAATAATGGCTGCTGATAAACATATACATCATGAAACTAGGGGCTGTTTTATATTAATCACCATTTATGAGCAGCAACTATCACGTATTCGCAGCCTTTCTTTATAAAGCTGTACTTGGCAGTGAGCTGAGACATGCTGTCAGCAGAAAATAGCAGCATGACGTAACCGTTCAAAATATAATGGTGGTGAGTTCAGCTTTTTTCGGTCACTGATTTTAGGCTAACTTAAGAATAAGGCTGCTGTAGCTTTATCTTTTCACTACAAATTCTGAATCCAACAATGAATTAAACCCACTAACAAGTGTAACTACAGACTGATGTAGCTAGCTTATGGCAGCAACAGTCAACATTACTGGAGTGACAGCTGAAGCTTTTGGTGAGACTAACGAAAGACAACTTTTTCTTTGAAACTAGCAGAAATGGTAAAAGTACACACACACTGTACTCATGCAGAGGTACAGATACTCGTGTATAAAAACGCCTCTGAAAAGTACTGATTCAACTTTTTCAACTAAAAGTGAAAAAGTACAGGTTCTGACATGTACTCAAGGTATAAAAGTAAAAAGTCGCACTCTGAAGGACATTTCTAACAACTGTTTTTCTGCAAAGCTAATTGAACCTCACTTTTTCTCAGCAGCCAACTTATATTGTCTGATTTGACTTGTTACATCTTTTACATCGTTTTTTGTCTTGTTACATCTTTTTTGTCTTGTTACATCTTTTATGTCTTTTTTTAACTTAAGTCTTTTTTGTCTCATTACATCTTTTTCGTTGTTTTCCCTTTTTTTGTTTTTTGTTTTTTATGTTGTTTTCAGCTTGTTACTTCTGTTTCATCTTGATCTTGAGACTTTTATGCCACTTTCCGTCTTGTTACGTCTGTCGTGTGTGATATGCACTGATGGAAACACCAAGGAATTGTCATTTCCATGTGTTATTGTCCCATCTATTTAGGCTGAAACCAGTCTTGATGTTCAGGAGATGGCCTGAAATGATAAATAAACATAAATAAATACTCAAGTAAAATACAGATTCCTGAAAACTACTGAAGCACAGTAACAAAGTATTTGGAACTTAAGTATTTGCACTTAGTTACTTCCCATTTCTGTAAACTACTGTTCAATCTATATCACAACAAGATAATTTTGTGTTCAGACAGAAAGTAAAGCAAATATTTGCTTTGCAGCATTTGGTGAAAATTTGCCCACTGGTATGTTGGTGTTTACTTGCCCCAGATAGCCAAAGTATAGAGATGCCAGCTGTAAACTAGATAACCGCAAGGCACTGAATATTTGTGTTTTCATTTAGCCTCTGACCATGTCAGAACACACCAGCAACTGCAGTCATTTCTCTCCAGTCTCTCTCCTTTTTCATATCACCTCTGTACATTTGTGAAGTAGGATAGGTTTTTACAATTTATGTTGCATGAATTTATGTGCATGGATTTATGTTGCTGCAGTCGTGTCTCCATTGACTTTGTATGCAATAGTACTGCCTCTAAAATGTGTGGCTGTTTAGCAGGTATAATGTTTATCATATTCACCAACTTAGTTTAGTGTGTTAGCATGCTAACATTTGCTCATTAGCACTGAACACAAAGTACAGCTGAGGATGATCAGAATGTCATTAGTGTTGCAGGGGAACATTAGCATGAGCGTTTTTAAGTATTACATTAGAAAAGGTCCACAGAAAAGGTTTTTACACTTTCATGAGGGGGTTGTCTTTCATGACCAGGCTGTAAATGGGGTGGGTGTTGTCTTTTAGTATCCTGGCCCTTTTCTTCAGCACCACCGGGGCAACAGTCTGCGCACCACGCCGTGGCATTTGTTGGCTACTACACCAGTTGGCTACTGTCTTTCTGAATTATTTCAGCAGATGACAATAAGACAATGGAATAGTCCAAGTTAGTGAGGAGGCCCTGAGACATTCATTCATCAGATGTCACTTTAGCATATGGATTTTTAGAAAAAAAAATAAATCATTAACTTTCTTGAATAAATTTATGAGGCACTTTATGGTTGGTAGCTTGGGGCCTAATGCAGTTTCCAACCTTTGCCCTAATGGTAAGTTCCCCTCTGTTTATCTTGATAATCCAACATCATAGTGGCACTAAATATAAAATTGTAGGCTCACCAAAGTCATTAAGCTTCATCCTCTGGAGAGCATACATATCTGCAGAAATTAATGGAATTAATAACAATAACACAAATTCATCCAATAGTTGTTTGATATATTTTAGTCTGTACCAAAGTGGTGGACTGACCAACAGACCATCTTTGCTCTCCGCATACCCGTGCCAGGAACATGGCTAAAAACAAGCTTTTATGCCCAAATATTCCCATTATGATTATGTCATGTAGCTTGAAAAATGTGAAATATTAGATCTATCTGTGGGAGAAATCCTGTCTTGTTATTTCTAGCAAAATGGAACTGCACTGCAAAAGCCACATGAAGAGCATATTTTGATTGCACAACACAAGTAAATTTCTCTCAAAATAGCAGATAAAAGGCTCTTCAAACTATTTTCATAACTGACCTTTTCATGTCCTTAAAGTGGTCATTGTACTGCCACATTCTTGGTAATCCTTCTAAATAAAAGCATTGTCTGTTAGTCTAAAATGTTGATTAAGTAAACAGAGTATCAGTCAGTCTCTGTGTTCTTTGTTTGGCTGGGTTGTGATATGATGCTTTATTAACGTTTTAAAGCACTATGAAAATAAAGACATTATTGTAATTTAGTCCGGAAGGCAGGACCGCTCCCCAGTACAGCGGTGCTGCAGTTCTTCATCCTCCTCTGTCATGGTTGTTGAATAAAGACGAGGGAGTGGTGCTCGGTATAAACAGGCCACAGTGATCCGTCATCTCGTTACACTTGACTTTAACAATACTACCAGACTGACATTCTAAGTATTACCACACCGATTTCCTCTTCAGATGAACAGGCTGGCTTCTGTCCCACTAAGCTACAATAGCCAGTAATCTCAGTCCAACAGACAGGGTGAGATCGGCTCTGCTGAGACAAAACATATAATAAGGGGTCAGTATGGGGTCAGTGCCTCGTGATGTGTCTGCCTCCTGGAACTATTTTTTGTAATGCAGAAATTAGATTATAGCCGATAATCTGTGCTGGGATTTACAAACCAGGAAGTTTTCTCTGATTGCTGGTGATGGGTTTTGGCTGAAATTAAAAAGATCAGACGTGGGTCATGTGTAGGTTAAAAATCCAATTTACTCCTACCGCTTGAAAATCTGTGCTATTTTTTATCTCAGTGTGATATGTATCAATCTGTTGTCCTCTTATCCCTTAAAGTGGCTGCATGTTTCACTCTTCAACATGTGGAGGTCGACACATATCGAGGCCTGTCATGCCATCTGATTATTAAACCCAGAAAACAAAAACAAAATGAACACGTATGTTGTTTGATAAATTGAATGCGGACATTAAAAAACCTTTTAGCTTGACAGCATTTGAATGACAGTGTATTCTTAGTAAACAACATCCCAAATTTTAGAACTGGCCCTGGCTCACAAACAGCTCATCATTCAATAATGGAACATTGACAGGCAAAGTTTTCCTGTGATAGATTATCTATTACAGGAAATTGTTGGAAACCCATATTAGCTTGGAAAGTAGGAGATTAGTTTAAAGGCTTGTGGTATGCTTTGGAAAATGGTTGCGAGCAATGTAATTTACTTTTATTATAATTATTTATTGGGTTCTACCATGCAAAACCATAGTCTCTTTATTCTGTTTCATGTGTCCACTTAACATTTTTGTAGGAGAACTTCTGAACTTAGTTTGCCTTTAGTTGCTTGGCAAGTTCTCCCTCCAAACTGTTCTGGCTCACGAAAGAAAATAGATTTAAAGTGTAAAGATACACTTTGGGTCAAGTTTACACAGCATGAGTAAAATACGTAGCTGTGGAGACAGCTGCAGCCTGTTGTTTAAAAAAGAAGCGTATCTGTGCCATTAGACGTGTTAGACAGTTGACTGAAAAATGCAACTGAAACAGCTTCAGAATATGTGTTGTAAGATTTTTTGCTCTTTATCTGTAGAGAATGCTGGTTGCTGCTGCTTTAAAGGACCACAGTCCACAGCTAACTTGCATTTTTGAATGTTTTAATTTTTTTTACCTACAGATATATGTAGTTACCAAATGGTCATGCTAATTGTTTTCATCTTGAACTGCTAGTGTTTCGCTGAACACTAGATGAGAAGATTGATACCGTTCTCCATTAAATGCAAAGCTAGAGTCAGTGGGCGCTTAGCTTAGCTTAGCTTTGACTTGGCTTGGCTCTGTCCATTACATTTATGTTTGTGAACAAACTAAGCAAGCAAGATATAAGTTACTAACTAGTGAAAATCGGGGGGGCTCACAGATGGAATTTTTTTAAAACTTTGTACAGAGCCAGGTTGTCCATTTTCTCTCCATTCCCAGTCTTGAGTATGCTAAGCCTAGCTAATCATCTGTTAGCTTTAGCTTCATATTTTATAGCATACAATCATGAGGGTGGTGTCAAAGTGTGATGACGTCTATCGGAAATGACAACCCGTCTTCACCAGAAAAACTTGGTATGCTGGTTGCAAGTGTCAGGCAGCACCCCCTAGTGGACATAGTAAATATGACAGGAAAGGTATAAGGAGCAAGAAGGTCTGTATTTGGATGTGGTGGGGTGGATCAGACAAACAAACACAGGACTTTCAGCCAAGAAACCAGAGTTTGAGTCCTGTGTGGAACAAAAAGTAAACATAGAGTTATCTAAAGTTTTGTTTAACTTTGGTCACTTGAGTGAAGTCACTTCTGTCACATACCTAATATAGTTACTCTAACCTGAACCACAATCTTTTCCTAGCCCTAACCAAGTATTTCCTAAACCTAATCGAATGGCAACTGTTTTACAACCGTTTTGAGTTATCTGGTGTGACCAACTTATCATAGTTAATGTCTGGTAAGCCTGTCACAGCTGGTACTCTCCACAGGTAATATATGTTGTTTTGGGAGTAATTGACAATTGACTTATTCTGGCATTTTGGTATGAGGATGTGCTGGACGTGACGTGGGCAGAAATCATGCTCATGGATGAGGTATATTAAAGTTTTATTCATTTTACGTTAAGTCACATTGACAACTTCTGTACCCACTCTCTGATGTACGCAAGGCAGCCCGTGTTTTCCTGAAAGTTATAGCAACTAGCTAGCAAGAGCTAGCAGGAAATGCACTGTTACCTTGAATAAATGACAGATTTTGCTGCATTTAAAAAAATATTGGAAACTTCGGGTTAATGTAAGTGCATCACTTAAACAAAAAATACATAACATATGTCTCGCGTTTTAGACATTTTAATTGTGAAATGTTAGATTATAGCTTTAAGGTCATATCAGATTTTGTTTTTTAATTCTGTTTGCTATAGATTTCTTGTTTTCTAACCTAAAACTCTGTTGATCCATTAGATAATAAAACTAATTTTCTTGTAACTGGTCAGTTTTGTTAAACTAGAAATAAGCCTTTAAAAATGTCAGGGCAGATAGGGATAGTTTCTGTCCTTCCTGCCCTATTGCAATATTTCACACTACTTTGTGCACTTCTGCATGTGAAAACAGATCTCCTGCAGTTTTATGGCAGCCCTAGTTTGCTTCAGGCGAGTTTCTGAAGTCAATTCTCAGCTCAGTGGGGTTCTGCTACTGCCAGTTTGAATGGCTGCCGCTTCCTCCCGACATTTCAGCCTCAGCCCTGCACTGAAGCATTGGTCGGGCCAGCACCATAGCTGACATGATGAAAAACAGATATTTCTCAGCTCAGGGATTCATCTATCAAAAGTAGACACACAGGCATCTCAAACTTTCTCCACCACGTGACCACCTTTCTGCCATTATCTTGAATCTTGTTTTAGAATCATGTTCATATTATACAGCCATACAAGGAAATGAATGAATGCTTGACGAGTTTTAGTCCAAAGTAAAACCTTCACTATTTAAAAAACCAACATACTTCAATAAAATGGCTGATGGCAAGACATTAACTTTAAAAACATTAACACAAGTTCAGACGTTGGTTGATAAAATCACAGCATACTTTCAGATTAAAGATACTGAATAGTAATTTCCATAAATGCCATTATTTCTTAGCAACAGGAAGAGGAAAATTATGTTATCAAGCTCAATTCAAAAAGTATACTGCAAGGCATTTGACACACACATTCATGGAAATTACCATGACATCACTCAGCTGAGGCACTGAACTGCGAGAAAAATCCTTGTGTGTGTTTTGCGTGTGTGTGGCACTGATAGTTTGACCCACAGCGTGCATGTGAATACATGAATATGAAACCCAAACGATGCTTTTCAACTCTGACCGCTATGATTACTTTTGCTGTCTGTCAAGATTCAGGTTTCTCTCTTTCTTTTGTTGCTCTCTGTCAAACACATGCACACACATACGGGCACCTGGTTATGGTTTAAAATGGGGGAGCAAACTTGGAAAGATAATCAGGGGATCAGGGGGTCTTCCCCCACAAATAAAAATGTAATTTAAAACAAATGTACAAAATTTGTACACCATCTAACCTCTTCAATTAAGTAAAGTAACTGCTACCTGCAGTTACGGGGTTAATACAAAATGTTAATAACCCCGTTACACTAAAAAGACCAGACTCTTTGATTCAGCTCAGTGTTTCCCACAGGGTTTTGTGACACTGCAGTGGGTGCTCCCCAGGAAGAAAATGTGCGTCAATCTGGTGTACATTGAAAGCAAAATTATAGTAAGAGGCTATATAGAATTTTGTGCTCTTGTGAGCAATTAAACCATAAACACATTTGTTGTGTTGATATAAAGTGATGGAAAAGTCACACCCACAAAACATGGCAAATGAGACAGTTTGAAGTTACTGCAAAGAGTTTTTAACTGGTTATGAACAGCGTTAAGCAAGTTGAAATTAGTAACTAGTTACAGTTACTGCTCTCAAAAAGTAAGTGTATTACTAACTGAGTTACTGCATTATAAAACTAACTAGTTACTAGGAAAAGTAACTTTTGTGTTACTTTTTTGCTTTAATACTCTTATAAATGCACATATTATTTTGAGACAAAACAACTCAAATTTAATTTTATCATTGTAGTCATTATCACTATGAAGAAAAGTGAGTTGTGAACAAATAAAAAGAACAATAGATATGTTTTAAAGCTTTTGATATTTTGCTGCTTTTATTGTAGCCTCAACAGGCCTTAAAATTAAGTATTAGTTTTAGTAAAACTGCCCAACTTAGCAATTGAGGCTAAATGATTCACATGGTTTCATACGCTGGCAAATCACCAACATGTATAACACACATTTTTAGACCAGGATAAATTTGTTATGACTTAGCAGTTGTTATATCTGATATTTATCCATCACAGCCAGATATGTCATGAAATTATGTATGCTTCCTAAATGTATGGTCACATGACAACAAATGTGCACATTTGCCTACAGGGGCAGGTTCAACTTATCCGCTAACTCATCTTACCCCACTCTCCCCTAGCCAAGAAATTCAAAGCATGTATTGTGTTATCTTCACACCTTTATCTGTATCAAACAGTATCAGCATACATTAGTTGTTTGGTGTATGATCACTTTAAAGAGGCTATGACAGTGCAGCATGAAATCATGCCACAGCGTCATGCATAATGATGCATCACAGAACTTTAATATAATCACCTAAATGTGGGAACTGGATGATGAGAAGTTCATTTTTAAACAGACAAAAAGTGGGGTAGCAAAACCATGCGTTTGCTCCACCTAATTTAATAACGAGGATGCATTGCTCCACTTGTTTCATTGCTCAGGCGCCTGTGCACACACACACACACACACAGAATAGCAGAAACAGATTTCTCAGGGTCAGTAAATTGAAAGCAGAATTAGTTACTAATGTACTTTGTTACTTTAATCTGTGTGGACAGCCCCCCTCTTTGCTTTTCAATGACTTTCACATGCATTTATTGCTCCCACACACACAACAAACCGCAAAAACAGAAAGAGTCATTAAGGACAGTCGGGGGAAAGTGCTGGGAATCATTATTTCAATATGAATAGAGGTCAGCAGAGTTATGTGTTTGAGAGGGACAGACTGAGACAAAGTGATGGTGTCATTTCTTCCCCCTGCAGGTGACCATACCACTCCCACCACCCTAACTGTGACCCTGACCCTGACCGATGACCCCTGCTCGGCCTCCACGCTCTCTGACTCTGGATCATGTTTCTGCTCTGCAATAATCTGCAGCTTTGTGTCATGGGTGAGTGATCCTGCATCATGTGATAGGAAGTGGTGGAATGCCACTATTACTTATTATTTATTCAATGTACTTAAATACAATTTGCAGGTACTTGTACTGTCCTGAAGTCTTTTCTTGTCTTTATACTTCACTACATTTCAGAGGGACATATTGTACTTTTTACTTCACTAGGCGGCTAGTTAATTCTCACATTTTACAAACTCCACAAGAATTTTGCCTCTAAAAATGTGAGGAGTTTAGACAATATGATGTTTTGTTATAACTTCAACTTCAATTATTCAGTCATGTTTTCATGTATAAACATTGTTCTAGTGTCACAAATCTGAGGACTTCCTGCTTTTCATTTTATGTATATTAATAACTTTTATACCTTTTTAAAGATTTTGAATGTTGTGCTATTACTTGGACAAAACAAGCATTGTGAAGAAGTCACTTTGGGCTCTAAGTAATTTTTCACAATTGTCTGAATTTTTATAAACTAATCAATCGATTAATGGAGAAAATAATCAGCATATTAATCCATAAAGAACATAATAATTAGTTGCAGTCCTATACAAAGAGTTATTTTATCTTATTCTATTTTATTGGATTTTTTTCTTACGGTATATGCCTATTGTCTTATTTATTTAATTTTTTATTAGTAGTAGTATTTTGTTTGTTTTCTTCCTCTTTGTGGATACTATGTACTGTCATGCAAGGAAGGATGGGATGGGGATTGATTGTAATGCCCTTTTTGGGGGCAGTGTAAAGGGTTAGGGTTAGGGAAAACAGTTAAATTTAGTTCCTCTGCAGCATCTGTGGGCTCGACTCCTGCCTGTGTTCCTTTGCTGCATGTAATTCCCCGACCTTCTTTCCCACTTTTCTGTCCTCACTTCAGTTGTCCTATCAAATAAAGGCATAAAAAAAGCTTGGATTCACACAATAACAGAATTGCAAATTTAACCTGATCCTAGAAAAATTACAATAGTATTATCCCTTTAAATTCGTCATATCATTGAAGAAATATGTTTCTTATACTGCACTTAAGTCAGATTAAACGCCAAAGTGTTTTATGGAAAAAAAAATCTTTGCTATGTAAATAATTTCGCCCCTGATCTGACAAAAAAGGGCTCTTTAGAAACAGTAACTAGAATGTAAAAGTGCTTTACGTTGGACAAAAGGTCAAGTTTCTACCCTTTTACCTGATTCTGGAGGCTACTACAGATCATGCTGAAGGCTGAGATTAGTTTGTAACTACTTTCACAACCAATGACTAAGTCTTTCCTGTCACAAATAAAAGCACCAAAAAGTGCTCATGTTTTTGCCAGGGTGTACATCTGTGTGTCTGCTTTTGATTGCCTCCAGCCTTATGAAAACCTAACTTGCAATTACTTCCAATCGTAAAAAGAAAAAATCATATTCATAACTGTGAGAGTGTCTGTAATCTAAATCTCTGTAACTCTTTATATGTGATCATGCTGTCAGTTGGTGAGGCGTAAGTGATCATTATGTAGTTGGAGAACAGTATGTCCATCATTTGTGCAGTGAGTGCACGAGGCAACCTCTGTGATATACACCGTAACGTCAGTACAGATTAGTGTGTAGTTTGTTCAGTTTTATATCAAATAATTAGAAATATAATTATACAAACTTGTTTCTTAACAATGGCTGAAGAAAACATGTGCTCTTCTGAATATGAACTGTCACGCACACTCCAGGATCACAAGTGTGAAGTGTGAAAAAGTTCACATTAACAAATAAGATCAGACTGGCTGACCTGTACACACTCACCCAATGGACAAGCTTCCTACAATTGTTATAGGGTTGGGGGACAGGTGAGTCCATCACCAATTGTTTTTTTGTTTGTTTGTTTGTTTGTTTGTTTTGCTAATTCAATGGTCTGCATGAGTGACAGATGCTGCTATGGGATACACCTTTCAGTACATGATAGAATATCATTGGCTTCTCTGATCAAGGAAGCAAAGTTTGCTCATGATATCACAATCATCAGTGAAAAGAATGGACAATGCAGTTTCAGATACCCAAGCCAAGTCATTCATATAGGTGAGAAATAGAAGAGGCCCAAGAATAGATCCCTGAAGTACTCCCCAATATAACTTAGTGCCATTAACAAAGCAATTAAATGTTGTCTTAGTTCAAAAAAAGAGAGAATTTTTTTTGACATTTTGTGAGTTCATTTTGTTTATTTTGTCATGGCTCACACACATAAAACTTTAATTTTAGCCATTAGGACTTTCCCTCTGGCACCAAACAACACAGTAAGATGACATTTTTTCTTGGTTGAGTGGTCTACTACTCTGATTTGCATTTGCCTCCAGTTTTTCCTTTGTTTTGCCTCCAGCTAACACCATGATTTAATCAGGAATCTCTTCTCTGTCTCTGGTCTGTTCTGTAATAGATAATAAAAAGTTGTGTTTGTGTTTAAGTATATTTTGAAGCCTTATTCTTGGCTCTGAACATTTTCTTTCAGCTGCTGCAGTAGCCCGCAGCTCCAAAATCAGATCAGTGTGGATCCGTCACTGTGCGTGAAATACTGCCGTCATTGTTTGTTCTGTCAGCTTCACAGTAACATATAGAAATTTTCACAGCACCGTGGGTCAGGAGTCACATGATATACAGAGTGAGACATCAACACGTGTGTCCTCTAAAGACCTGCTCAATGTTGATATGGAATGCATCATCCTGTTTCTCTTTTGTCCCACTTATCTTCCTTTCCACATATCCATTACTCATCTGATTCCGTAAAAATGGTGGCAGATGGGGTCAGTAAGAAGGTGTTTATGTGGAGTAAAGCCCACAGTTCTCTGAGCAGCAAGAGTGCTTCAGTCAGATCAGTTGAACATCTACAGGAAGGTTTGTTTTGAAGAAAAAGGGTTCAAAATTAAGGTCATATGTGCATGTAAAACAAAAGTTTGGCTCTGAATCATACGATAGCTCTGTTCATCTGTTTATGGAGAAGCCAAAGATTTTTGGATAGTCAAAAGCCAGTCATCAGGATGGAAACTGATTGTTTGAGCTGTGTGATTTGGATGAATTAGAAAGGACTTTTAGGACTGTGTATTATGACATTTTAAGATAGTTATTGTTCCATTAAATCAGTCAACAAAACCATGAAATATGCAAAAGTTGGAATAGCAGTTTTGATGTGCTTGTGTTAACTTTGCCTTAAAAGCTGAAAAGAAGGCAAGATGGATTTAATTTAATTTAATTAGCATATGTTCTGATTTTAGGAGTACTAGACAGTAAATGTTTCTGTCAGTGATTTATGAACTTTGCTGTACTCAGTGACAGTGTGACGACTCAACCATGGCGTATGTTCTAGTTGTTTTTGTAAGTTTTTGATTTTCTCTGTCTTTGGAAGTAAGCTGCACTCTGGTCCTGATTTGCATGAGTTTATGGTGTCTTGTCAGACAATGTGAACCAGGCATGGTTATATGCCTGAAACAATGTGAAAAATTTTCATTTATCCATCCTTTTATTCTCATCATACAACTCTACCACAAACACCTGTAGACTTGTAGTTAGATGTGTTAGCAGTCTGACTGCACTGCAGACAAAACTGTGATGGTGTCCTGCATAATTTAATGAAAATTATCTCTAAGATTTCAGTCCTGCTTGATTTGGCAACACTTACTTAATACAAAGTCACAGGAAGTAATAGCAGATGCCATTTAATACTACAGCAAACACTCTTGAGCAGCTACTTTGTTAAAGATCGTGTAAAGCAACAATACATATGTGTTCTGAGTTTGTCACACCACAGAAACATGAGTTATCATTAAAAAATTAGCAGTTTACTCTGCTCTGAAATGCTCTGGACTCGTCCACTCCGCTGTCTCAGTGTCAAACACCACTGCGATCTGAAAATGACCTGAAACACGGATGTTCAGTCTAGCACCTTTACTGGACATGTCCAGACTTTTTTGAGCCACCAGAGCCAGAGGACGGTGACAGGATGTTTTATTTCTTCCGTGTCGGGTTGTTGGATCTGAAGTGAGCTGAAGTGAACTGCTGGGCTAATCTGGATTTAGAGAGTTGCAGAAGTTACATTCATAAGTGACTATTAGGGAGGATAAGGGGTGGGGGAGGTGGTTCGTTCGTGCACCTTCTTTCAAGTTGGAGGACCATGGCTCGGGCACGTCACCGAGCCATGTTTCAGGTCTGCCCAAAAAATCCTGAACACAGAAATTGTGAATAGGTAAACGGTCTGCCTCTACAGTTCTACAGTACTAGATAGTTCTTATAGCTCTCATAGTCTTTTCACATTTTCAGCAACTATTTTCTAATGTATAATGTGTTTAGAAGAAAAACATCCTTTTTCCTTGAAACAATCTTTGTAAGAGCAGCTAGTGTATCTGTTTACGACACAGTCAAACAAACTCATATTGTTTTAATAAAGGAGTCATTCATTGATAATTGCAACCAGTCTGATTTCATGCTGCCCACGAGTACTTCTCTACACAACAGCAGGACACGGCAAATAGAGCCAGTGAACTTGTTGGAGTTGGAGGTGTGCAGCCTGTTGCCAACAACTCTTCATCTAACAGCTCACTGTGGCTACTCCATCTGATTCTGTTACTCCCTGCAATATTTAATACTGATCAGCTGGTGGAGAAATGCAATGAAATGATTTGTGTATGCATTTTGAATTGACTATCAATGTCATGACTGACCCCAGTGTTAAATATATATTGTTTCCTCTGCGTGCTTCACAAAAAAGCCGCCCTGTGTTTCACTAGTTTCGCTTTCAATGTGAAACAGCAGCAATAAACAGTAAAGCTGGATTCCATACTCTTCGCTAATTTAAATCACACACAGGAATGAAAAACTGCGCCGCAAGCAGTGAAAACAACTGCATTGAGTTCAACCAACAACATTTTAGTTAATGGTTGGTACCTTTAAACTACTACACCACCAGAGCAGCCTAACCATTGCCATTTTTAAAAACTATTCCCATTTCCACTTCATTCTTCTCTACATTCATCCCTTCCTCTTCTTCTGCATTCTCACATTAAATCCTCCACCCAGGCAGTCCAGCTCTCTGTCACAGAAACTTCTGCTTTCCTCTCTTTCTCTTTCTGTAATTTCCTTCTCTCCCTCTCTGTTTTCCCAGGGGGTGACCCTTCCTCCTCTTCCACATCCCTGATTCAGAACAAGAAGGGCTGTAACCCCAGACACACACACACACACACACACTCACAGAGAAACCTCAGCGTCTCAGGATCAATTACTGAATTAGCATCTCAGGCTGGAGTGCCAGGAACAGAATGGGAGAGAGAACAACAGAGAGTTATTTTTTATCATTCTCTCTTTCCCTTCCATTATTGTTTCCCTCGTGATTTCCCTCTCCATCATCTGTCTTACACTGCAGCCTGCTCTCACTTGTGTTTTCTCACGGCTAAATTATTTAAAAAATATAAATTTTCATAATATCTAAATTCATGTGCATTCATTCATTTTGTGGCAACACTGCCAGAGTTTTCTGCTTTGAGCTGTTCCTCCTGTAAAATGTTGAATTTTCTATTCAGAGATGAACAAAATACCACACCATAAATAGACAAAAGTCTTTTCCTATTCAAGGCTGATTTACACACACACACACACACACACACACACACACACACACACACACACACACACACACACACACACACACACTGTCTGCCCTGTAACAAGAGCCATGTGATTTTTTGACAGTAACATGAACCTATTCCTTTTTAATCTAATGTAGAGTATCCCCTATAGAAGCTACCCTCTGGTCCTTTTGTGTGTGAGTGTGTGTGTCTGTGCGTCTGTAGAGAGAGAGGTAGGTTGGCAGACAGGGATTATTGCTACTGTAAATGCCCCATATTACAATGTATGTTCTACATCAAACACCACACTTATCTCTCACATGCCTGGGTTATAGTGGGATTACAATCGACAAGGGGCCTGAGGGGCTCCTGAAACGCTCCTTGAAGAGCTGATTCCAGGCTTTGCCGCCAGGGGCTGCATTGCTTTTTATTTTAGTTATTTATATATTTATTTATTTTTGCAATTTTCACTTGCTCCCAAAAACATTGCAACATACATCACAATTTTTTAGAAAAGATGCTGTGAAATCAGGCATTTTAGGACACAACAATCCCCCCAAAAAGCCTGCAAAATCTTGGAGGGACTGTATAATTGAATATTAATTGAATCAGGTGTGTAGGAGCAGGGAAACATCTAAAACAGGGCAGTGGGTCCCAAGGACCAGGACTGGGAAGTGCTGGACTAATGGATAACTGATTGTGTTTTCAGTTCCCCCTGAATTCATTCAGATGATAAATGGGGCTTGTGCATTTGTGTGTTTAGTCATTATGCACAAATAACCACCACCGCATACAAAAATATTAATTTTGTATTCATTTTTAGTATCTTTGAATTCAATTTTACCACCTGTCGTGCTACAGCTGCACCACAGTAACCTCACCAGTGGGTTTTCAGGTGCTTGAAGAGTTCTTGAAAGGTGCCCTGGAGTCCTTAAGAAAATTGCAGTGGCAACTTTACAGATTCTTAGGATTCTTATCAAGGGAATTACTGGAGTCTTTTGAGGGGGTTAAAGGGGTCACTGAAGGGGTTTAAAAAGCCCTTTAATGAGGTTCACATATTCTTGAGATGGTTCCAGGGGTTATTCAAGCTCGAATCAGAATAAAAAGTTTTAATTTTTCGTTACTTTTTAACATAGTCATTCCCAAACTTAAGAATGCCATGGCCTAATCTGAAATCTTAAAATCTTCTGAGATATAAAATACATTCCAACATTAATGTAACAGGTCACTAAATGCAGTCTACCATCTGTTAAACTAGGTCATGGCATTACTTTTTTAAATTAATCATAGTTTATGGTCATTTCAAACTTGGAAAACTCGAAACTTAAAAACATTTTATTTATTTATTTTTCAAGACCTCGGGGCTCACCTGCCAGGTCACACTTTGGGAAACATTCATATACTAAAGGCACATGTTCTTGAATGGGTTCCAGAGATCCTTGAGAAGTTTCAAGGGTCCTTGAAGGAGTCCAATCATCAGGATTTGAGTTATTTAGTTTTAGATGACAAGGTCAGACCACCATCTGCCCAGGACAGCAGAGGATAAATACTCTCTGTGTGTTTGTGACAAAATGATGGTGAGATTTCACTGCACACATCTAATGTATGTAATATTTGCAAAGTAAAGCTGGGTGTTTATCTTCTTATTTCTACTTAAAAATTTCATTTTCTTGACCTAAAACTTTTGCCAGGAGTTGAGTATCTGAGATTTGAGATAACAGGGGGTTCAGTCTTCAAGCACACAAGCACACATGCACACTCACACACAAGCTGCGCTGACTGAGAGCAGTATGCTAAAAGCAGTTGGCGAGGCAGCGAAGAGGCCAAGTTTTGACAAGTCTCTCTCTGTCCCACACACGCTTTTCCTCTGCCTCACTCTTTCACTCTACCCATCCTTCTCCCCTCCTCCATCAACCCCTCCTCTATTTTCAGATGTCGCTCTCCTCCTCATCTCCTCTCACCCCAGACATGTCGGCAGCATTTTTTTTTTTTTCTTTTTCTTTTTTCCATGGGAGGACAGACACACAACATGAATTATTTCCACAGTCCTGTCCTGTATGAAGAGGCAGAGGAAAGGATTCAGGACAGCGGAGGCACTTCACTACCTCTTACTTTTTTGAAAAGTCACCTTTTTCTTAGTGGCTCAAGTAATCGAACAACAAATCCGTCTCACGCCACCTTTTTTCCCCAGTTTTATCACATTCTATCTTCTTAGCCGCTTTCACTGAAATGCTTGTCTGATGGTTCCAAACTTTCCAAAACTCACAATTTCTGACAATTGTTTTCCTTTTCATAATTACAACCCGTTTTTGCCACCATGCAGTGGTAACCTCTACAACTCCAAAAGTTTAATCTGACAAATACATGTAGCAGTTAACATTTGTGCTTTCTTGTGATGAATACAGCCTCAGAATGATATATTTTTCTTGGACATGACCGCTGTCTTGTGCCACAACAGTTTGGTTTTTAAAAAGTTCCCCATGTGGGCCATCAAGGCTCGAGAGCATGAACGATTAGGAGGCAGAAAGGGACGAGTCAGCATCTGTGTGTAAGGACATGATGAGGGAAGAGAGAGATAATGGAGAGGAAGTGAAGTGTTGGGGCGGCTGGCGGACAGCAATGTCAAAACTTTGTCTGATGGGGAAATGATGGATGGAGAGAGAAAAAGAGAGAGTGATTATGGCCTCGACTTAAGAGGATGGGAGTTTTTTTTCTTTTTTTCTCAAGTTGCCCCCATTTCATCTTTCAAAAGTTTTATTCTCGATTTGTCTTGCGTGTTTTAATGGAAAAAATCTGTTTATTTTCTCTTGTGAAGCCAAGTGCTTGGGCAGGTGATGAAAGAAAGAAGATATGACTTCAGCTCACAGAGGGAAATGTCAGGGATTTCAACATGTACGTTTCATTTATAACTAGACAGCAGCGGGGAATCAGTTGGCTGAATTTACAAAGAAAGAAAATATTTGTGTCTCATGTTTGCAACTTGAATGTTGTGTTCATCAAGCTTGTTTTCCGAATTAATTGTTGCGGTTGCTTTTTTTGTGAGCTCACTGCCCTTCAGCCAGCTTACATTCACACCTAACAAATGTGTACTTTCAGCTTGTACTTGAAGAAGGTTGCAGAAAACCTCTCATGTTTGGATGTTTGACCCATTTTTAAGTTTCATTTCAGTCATACTTTGGGTTGTTCTGACTGGAGCATGCAAGAGCTGAAGCCCCAGGACTTATTGGAAAAAGGAACAGTCAAACAAACATCAGCATGATAAGAACTACCTAAAATTACAGAAACCATCTTTGGGGAAAAAAAATATTTGATGTGTACTTAAACATTTTAGTTTGGTCCATGTCCCATCTGCTAACATGGAGGGGGCAGGATTTATGACCTGTACTGCAGCCAGCCACCAGGGGGAGGTTGAGGTGTTCTGGCTTCATCTTTGGGGAGCAGTCATGTCATCCATCTTTGTATATACGTATATCTATATATGTCAGTGCTTTAAGCAAACAAGATGGAGCTACTGCTGTCTGGAACTGAAACTAGGGTCTTTGCTGTGGTTGGTAGGAGAATTTTGAACTTGTGTAACTCTTGTGCACACAGTTTTTATAGCGGTGTAACATAAATATGTTCAGTGAAAGTGTTGTGGCAAAAACTGTGACTCACTTGGATCTAGCCTCGAGAATCACACAGCCTCCACAGCCACTGCTGAAAACCATATACAGTATATCTGCTATCATGAATGTGTAAGACAGTAGGATGTTCTGAGCCCGCTTACAGGGGAAAATTACAAACTACAGTGTCCCAGGAGAGAAATGTTGGTTCAGCGTGCATTTTAAGAAGAAGCTATGGGACCCGGAGCTAAAGTTAGCCTTCCTACTGTTGACAAAGTCATCTGGAATCCACATCAAAATATTACTGTGACATGAAACAGCAGAACAACTGCCTTAGTTTAAGAGTCTTCATTTCTAGAGTGCTTTAGAACCAATTACAAAAATGTCCACACCACATCAGAAATATTGAACTTAATCAGTAAAATACAGTCTTTCTCAGTTTTATTTGGATGTTGTAACACTCGTTTACCCCTGCTATTTGTGAGTGAATTAAAAAAAATTTGACATATGGGAAAATGAGTAATGTGGCTGCTGGGAATAGCTACTAAATTCTTTCCCATGGCTGGCGTGAGGCTGTTGCTGCTGCTGCTGTTTCCTAGCTTACCATGCTAATGCCAATGCAGTGTGTCTGCTGATTTGTGTGTGCGGAAGTGCCTATAATGTGTGTGTGTGTGTGTGTGTGTGTGTGTGTGTGTGTGTGTGTGTGTGTTTGATTTGATGTTTCCTTGTAAAAATAGTAAACAGTAACCATAAGGTTTTGTGGGTTCTTTAGAATTAAGTGCTCTTTTCTTGTGCCTTCTGGGAAACATAGAAAGTCAGTACTGGAAGCAGAAGTGGACAATGGACATCAGAGGAAGCTGGAAACAAAAACGTCTTTAAAAATTAAGGAATCATCAACATTTTGCCAAGATTAGAAGATTCATATCTTTTTTTTCACAACAGTACAATAAATATGAAGCTAACACCTGCAGCTGGTTAGCTTAGCCTAACAAAGAATGTAAACGCTATGAAAGGGCTAGCTTGGCTTAACAAAATGGAACAAAAAACACACTATACACATTTTATCTTGTTGTAAAGACAATGTTGCCCTGTAAGGATGGATTTATGCTGGACTCTGTCTTACAAAGTGCACTAATGCCCTTGAGCGCATGTTACATTTACACTTTGGTTGAAGTACCCGTTAACAAACAAGATTTAGCGTGTTAAATAGGGAGCTTTAGAATTGCTGGTGGGCAGATTTCATTCCCTTTGGACAGACCCACCATAACTGTTTACCCCTGTTCCCAGTCTTTGCTTTAAGCTAAGCTAACGTGGGAAGCTATTTAGCTTACTGGACAGATGTCAGGCGGACAGGTGGTCTTCTCATCTAACTCCACGCAAGAAAGCAAATGAGTGTTAAGACAATAGAATATAAGTGGTGCTAACAGTGACCTTGACGAAGACCTGGTTGCAATGCATTAGACACAGTAAATACATATCACCATGTTAATTTTGCACAGACCCTACATATAAGGACTGGATACCTTCTGATCAAAGATGGCACTCTCAACACCAAGATCCAAGTCATCCTAACTAGAAACATCACAAATTTGAATGGCATATGCACAGCGCAGGACAGGAGGACTCTGCAGCAGTGAGGTGGCTGCACAGAGCCCAGAGGATAAAAGAAACCCCAGTTCATCCTGCTGCCCTCTGCCAAGAGATACAGAAGTATCCGCTGCCATACCAATAGACTTTGAGCAGCTTCTTTTGTAAGATTCTGTTTTCCACCAGAAATATTTTTCTGTTTTGGTTATACAACTTGCATTCATAGTGCAACCTTGTGTTGTAGAATGAACCATGAACCTGTTTCAGGAAACATCCATACTTATTAAGTCTTTGAATTCCAGCCTGTTATCAGCTGAACCGTGTCTGACCTCTTCGAAAAAGGAACTTCCCAAGTAGGCTGAAAAAAATATATATTATACAAACAGGCTTTTGACACTCTCCAAATTCCCCTAAATTCAACACATACAGTATTAATATAGAGACAGGGCTTGTCATAGATGAAAATCTGATGACCTCAAGGACCCTGAAATTGCATGCTAACCACTTTAAAGCTCTTCTGGGGAGTTTTTTGAGCAGCCCTTGTGTGTGGTGTCAAAGTTAGTTTGGTGTTCTCTTTCTGATACCAAATGTTTCATTGTTCTGTGACATCTCGGCAATAAAAGAGGCCTAAGATTTTGTTTTTGGAGCCTCCAGCATGTCCAGTCCCTATTATGTAATCAGGATTTTGATAGTGAACCTCTTTCATGCACATGTATAGTGCAAAGCCCTGTGCTTAACTAAATTAGGATCAATCTGGTCTGCTGACAAAAGTCACTTAAGGTTCAGTCTATAGCTGTAGAATAAGGAAATCTTATCACACTGTGATATTTCAGACTGATCAAAATAGTATATTAGTGCTGAAAAACAAATAATTAAGCAAAAAGGCAATGAATCGCAGAGTCAGTTTGTGATTACAAGCAATGATTATTATGAAAATATTTATAATTGCAGCTTTTGTAAATTGGTAAAGCATTACAACAGTAATTTATCACTGCTGCTTCATAAAGCAATAAGTGGTACTTGGTAACATGGAACAATTTTGGTTTATTTAGTTAGATAATTGGTCATTTAACACTGAATTCAACCCTCCACACAAATCACAACAGCAGAATACAAAGCTCACTCACTGGGCTTGTAGCTTAAAGGATCACTGGTTATTGTGTTTACCTTGTGAATCTGCGTGTGTGTGTGTCATCATGGCAAAATGTGGTCCTGGACACCAGAAGTTACCAGTTTTGCAGTTTTTGAGTATTTTACCAGTTGTCAGCATGATAGTTTCACAGCTGTGCAAGATGCAGACACTAAACTTTACGGTTGTATAACTGAGATAAAAATTAAGGCTCAGTTTGAAGATGGGTGTGGCACAAGCAAGAACATTGGAAGTATAGTGGTAGGAAACTGTCCATTAGAGGTGGTTTTGAGTACTTTGATAGATGTTTATGTCTGTTTGTATGTGGACAGCCTTTCATCCATCATGAAACTCTCTATCTTTTAAATTTATCAGGTACATTTTTTTTTAATGAAGCAGAATTTTTCCAACATAGTTGGTGTTACTATCCAAGTAGTGGAAATGTTTGCAACGCAGTAATGAAAAGCCTATTTAAAAAAAAATATGGGGTGCATGGTTTGATAAAAATAAACACTTGATTATTTATTTACATAAAAGCAGGTCTGTGTTCAGAACTGAATGGCAACAGCAAACAAGTGTGCTGTTGAGCTTTTACAATAAGACTCTGTTATCGGCCATTACCAAACCTCGTGACGAGCATCCCAGTTTGAGGTGTCAAAACAGCCTCCAAATTACATAACATCTGCAGTAAAATAGTATTCTAAGAAGCCAAGTGTTTGTGGACATCACAGAAGCCTTCTTCAATCTGAACTGATGCCGACAGTGTAATGGGTTAAACTCATGCTAATAGCATTGTGCAATTCAGTGTTTCAACAAGTGACCTCCTTCAAAGCAGGCATGTGGGCCACAGTGCTGGCAAACTCAACATCACCTCTGTTTAGTGAGATAATAAGGAACGAAAATGACCTAAGATGTCCGCCATGCTGGCTTTTTTCTGCGTTCAAACCTGCTTCTGTCTCTGTAGTTGGTGCTACAGGTTTTCATACCCTAAAAACTCCCCCAATGCTCAAGGGCTGTGCAGCCATCTTGTTTTGAATGTCATCTTCACACCACATGAGACTACTTAAGTCACTTTGGTGCCTGTGGTTTGGTTGCGATTTACAGAATTAGTATGATTGAATCAAAATTTTAATAATGAGTCCCTTTCATGTACCCATTCGACCCATAGCACTGTCCCTAGGCTGTGTTTACACCAAGAGCTCATTTACAGTACAGACTGATAATAAAGTGTTTCCTGAGTCATCAGATAGCATGCTGATCCTACTTATCATCATCAACGACAGCTGCAGACACATCAACAATAACTTGGCGACAGAGCAAAGTATAATTGCTTCGGCTGAGTCTGCCTGACTGTCTGGTTGCTTTAGTTTCAGTTTTATGACCCGTCATGCGATGGGTCATGTGTTTGCATGTGTGAGTGACTGGCCCACTGTCTATTTTGTGCACAGCTAACCCCATACTCCTGGATGTTTTTTTTTTTGTGTGTGTGTACATTTATGTACACACAAGGACCTCTTGTGAATGTGGTAATTCACAATTTTTGAAAAAACCTTGAAAAACATCTTTCATTGACTCCTGTGTTTTCTTATGACTGCTGGAACCTCAATCCTCTTAACTATGCGGCAGGGGTCGCAAGTCATCAACAACTGCTTGTTTGATAATCGATTAACAAGTTTGAGTAATATTTTAAGAAAAAAAAAACAAATTCTCTGATTCCAGCTTCTTAAATATGAATATTTTTCTGGTTTCATCATTCCTCTATGACAGTAAGTTGAATATACAAAACAAGACATGTGAGGATGTTGTCTTGGGGACTGGGATACATCCACTGTCATTTTTCACCATTTTCTGGACCAAAAAACTAATCGATTACTTGGTAAATGATGATGAAAAATCAGTTGCAGCCCTATCAATAACAGTGTTTAAACTGAGAAGCCTGGATTTATCATCCCGTTTATTCTTTCCTCATTATGTTTATAAAGTTATGTGAACCCTCGACACTCGGTTACACCATTATGCAATTCTATACATCTTAAAGAAACTTTGACTATCCAAAAAACTTTTTACAAAACTTTGCAAATCTCCACTGGTTGCATCCGACAGTTGTGGTACCATTGCAGCAGGTGCTTCACAAGCTGTTGCCTGGCGGAGATGTGCACTCTTCTAGTTATCTATGTAGTAGGCCATTGTGGATTTTTAGCCATTCTGACAGCGCAGTTTTAGAGATAGAAATGTCTGTCAGTCTGTGGGGTCCATTACTTTGGTTCTGTCTGAAATATCTCAAGAATTACTTGATGGATTGCTGTGAAATCCTCTACAGATGTTCATGTTCCCCAAAGGATGAATTCTAATACCTGATCTCCTGCCGTCTTCTCTAGCACCAACATGAGGTTGATATTTGTGGTTTTGAGTGAAATATCTCAAAGCTGTTGGAAGGATTGGCGTGACTTTTTTTTGTACAGGTCCCAACAGGATGAATTGTAATGATTCTTGTGACATTTAGCATTAACTTTTCATCCAATTCTTACTTAAGGAAAGTACTGCAAATCGGACATTCCCATCAGCCTCAGCTGTAGCCTACTTTGTGTTCCGTGCTAATTAGCTGATGTTAACATGTCAACATACTAAATTAAATGTGTACGATGAACATGGTAAACATGTCTGCCTAACATCAGCATGTTAGCATTGTCATTGGGAGAATGTTTGGACGCTATCAGCTTTTAGCTAAAACACAGTCTAATTTTAGCCTCAAAGCGATGAGAGTGAACATTCGATTGTTTCAGTTTTTCTCAGTGAAGATTTGATAATCTGCTGTGCATCAGGAAAACAGGCTGTGTCGCTTGTTTGGGAAACCACTCGCTCTGGTTCTATTTTTGCAAAGTTCCCGCACTTGCCTCACCCTCAACCTCTTTTCTCTGGTCAAAGTTGACACTGATGTCCTTGATGTTCCTGTTTCTACTTCAGTCAGTAGTCAGTTGAGAGATTGATTCATGGGGTTGAGAAACAGCACATCTCATGTGATCCACAGGACCATTTTTATAGGGACGTCATCAAAAAAGACAAGGTGTCAGTCTTGTCATCAGTATATCTCTATTAAGATTGTGGACAATGTTGCAAACTAATGAGCAGAACTGTTTGATAGAAATATTAGATTCTTAAAGGTTTTTTTTTTGCTAGATTTGTTTAAAGCAGGCATTCCTTTCTGGTTGTTTTTCCTAAACAGCTCTTTACCCAACTTTCCAGAAAATTTACTTTGACACTATATATTAATATTGCAAGGTAAATTAACATGCAACATAAAATATGATTTTATCCATTTATCCCACTTCAAGTTTAGAGTTAAATCTGTAACATCGTAACACCAGATCAGTGGAGTCTCTTCCAGACTGTCCCTTGATGATTTAAATCAGTTTACTCTTTGTGGATTTCTATTGGATGCTATCAAGTGACCGGGTGTGTAGCGACAAACTGGTGTTTTCCGACTGTTTCTTCAATAAACTTAATAATCTCCCTCCATCACAAACTAACTTGTTTTTCGCTGTTCAACCCTTCATACAACATGTCTGGGAGCAGATTCAGGGTTGGATGAAATTTAACCGCAGAAGACACTTAACAGGCCTCGAGGTTTGTACGCCCCCTAAAACGCTTCACTACTTCTTTCATCTTAGGTCAAGTGCTGGAAAATATTTATGTAAGCCATGGTGGTGACAGAGACATCTTAGATATAATAATCAAGGCAATTTACGGGCACTATCAAGAGAAAAATAAATAGTGACAGGTGGAAGAATGGTAAGACACAGACTTGCTGTCTTTTATCACTTGTCAATCACCCACAGGACTTACATTTTAGGATATTTTCTATATCTAACAGCCATGAAATGAAAATTTCATGGATGGTCACACTCTCACAGGAAAAGAGTCAAAGTTGTAATCATGCTGATAAAATGCAGACCAGCTTTTTAATTTAGTCCCAGTAGTAGTAGCAATAATAGTTCATGTTTTTTAAAAGGCCACAACTATGCTTCTGTCACTGAATGAAATGTTTCCAACAGTCCAGACTGACACAGAGAGACAGAGGACGACTGTTGTGGGACTCTGTCCCCGTAATGGGTCACACATCCTCCTGCCGCTGTCGTGACGATGCACACGATGCTCTGAGACTAATCCACCAGGAAGTAGAGATGAGCGTTAATCACTGCTCCTCTGACTGCACGCAGAGATTACGCACTCACAATCCAGACTCATACAGACACACACATGCATGTGCTGCATACATCCTGCTTTATCTTACCAATACTAATGCATAGATTTTAACCCACTAACTTTAAATTGAGAAAACCTTATATATTGTAAATCCATTTTCAATTGCTCCCTTTCAGTTTTAATTAATTTTAGTATTTGATATATGAAAATCAACACACACAGTCTTGCAGAGTGCATTTATTCTTTTACCTTTTTACAGGAAACAATTAATCTGCCCATTAAAATAAAATTTCCAGACTTTTTTTTGTTTTTCAAAGGAGCTCTACCATTAAGACTTGTAATATTTTAATCATGAAAACAAGAAATACATCTAATGTCAAACTATTCCCATCAACATATGGGCACACCTTAAAGCTACTACAAGGAACTTTAATATTTTGTTTGTTGATTTTAGAGGCCCCGTGGACAAAAGCTCACTGCAACTTTGGCTGGGAAGATGTAAATACAGGCTCGTTCATCTGATTTCAGGAGACTGACCCGGTGGCAGGCATTAAGAATAACTATACAGAAATAGCAAATAGAGGTGTCAGTAGTATATTTCATAACCAGTTAAAAATTCCTTGTAATAGCTTTAAACTCAAAAACAACTTCTACATACAAAAATAGCAACTGTCTCTCTCTATTTCCCCACAGCTGTCTGCCCACAAGACTGGTTCCCATTTTAATAAGTCACAGCTGTGACACAAGGGGTTAAAAGTCAGTTTTTTCCCCTCTGGGTAAATGCAGACATAATCCCAAAGTCATAATCTAGCAGAGAGGTGGCAGAGCCGCCCGTTAATCCTCCTACAACATCATCATCAGGGAAGCCCCCGCCAGCATCACCGCTCCCCCCTCTTGGACTGAACACATCCGTTTGGACTTTACTCTCACCAATCTGATGAAGTGGGAAACTGGCCTGCGAAGGGGGACACAGTGAGAGGAACATGGTGCGAAGGAAGAGGGAGATCAAGGGCGTGTGGGTGGGTTTAATATCAGATCTGTTTTTAAAAAAATGGACATGTAGATTATGAGGCCTTTTCATCCGCTGAACAACGGACGTCCATTCATAAAGTGGTTTGCACGTCACGGCACTATCCTCCAGCGTTTGGCCCAGTGAAAGCCTCCGTAACATGACGTCAAAAGGTCTGGACCATATGGTCTGCTGTTCCCTACAATAATGCCAATGATACAGGAGGATTTCCGTAGTAATACGTATGACACGGTAAATTAGAGGATATGAGGCCTGTTGAAGAAGACTCTCTTTCTTCTTGTGGTTCCAACAGTAGGGGGGGCGTATTTGGAAAGCAACCAGAATTTATTGCCTGAATTATGTCTTGACTGACTGACCAGGTGGCCATCAGGCTCAACAAGCAACAAGCAGAAAGCTGAAGTCCCACCACTTCCGGTGTGCTCCATGGGACCTTACCTTAGAAAAAATATTTAAGTCTGTGTAAAGAATAAAGGAATTTTTTCTTCTAAACACATTATACATGTTAGGATATAGTTGCTGAAAACTGAAAAGACTGAGAACTATGTAGTATTGAATTGTGCAGTTAGACTGCTTAACTCATGCATGAGTTCTGTGTTCAGGTTTTTGGGCCGACCTGTAACATGGCTTGGTGATGTGCCAGAGTCACGGTCCCCCAACATTATATAAGCCCCAAGAAACCGACACACCTCCCTCTCCCATCACCCTCCCTAACGGTCAGTTACAAACATAACTTCAGCGACTCTCTCAGTCCAAATCAGCCCAGCAGTTCTTTTGAGCTCACTTCAGTTCCAACAACCCAACACAGAAGAAAAAATACCATACTGTCACGGCCTCTGGCTCTGGACATGTCCAACAAAGCTGCTAGATGGAGAAAATTCATAAATTTCATAATTTTGAGGCCTAATTTTATATATATAGTCTATATTTTTTATTCATTCAAATTTGGCTGGGTGGTTAATGACACACGTTTCTGTGGTGTGACAAACTCAGAACACACATTTTCTTTAACAATAATCAATGGCAAAATACATGATTTTTTGTTCCCGTTTGAGTTGTGAATTGTTCCAGATATGATTTTATCAGTTTAAAACATTATTTTACATGGCAAGAATGTCACAATTCGTGTGTTAATTTTGTATTAGTTTTGTGATTGTACCATTTACCAAACACTCAGTGAACTACATGTCTCATCTCATACAATACATGTCATCAACACCAACGTTCTGTCTCTTGTAATGTTAACTTACCTGAAGTGTTTTATCCAGTGACCCCTGGTCCTTTTATCAGTCGGGAAGTGAAAAGAACACGCAAGAACCTGCGTGTGTGACTACATCCTGGAACAAAAACACACAGGCATCTTAGCTTCAGCGGCTATGACCGCCATTACTTTCTTGACTTGTAAAATTATATTTTAATTTGACAAACATCATACGTGTAATTCATGCCACGAGTCAAACTGGATCAAAAGATTACGTGTCTCTCGTCTTTTGCCTCTATATTTGGAAAAGCATCCAGAATGGACCCTTTGAATCGTTACTTAATTCACTGACCAGATGCTGCATGATCAAGAGACCACCAGTGCCCAACAAGTAATCATCAACAGAAAGATTTTATCTCAAGTGAAAGCACTCTATTAAAGCACTGTGTTCAAACAGTTTAAAACAAGTATTTCAAATTAATTTGCCTAAATTGACCTGATGTTCATTCACGGTGCATCTGTTGCACTCAAATGACCAGCTGAGCAGATCATCTTTGACTGGGACCTTTGATACAATGTGAATGTGGCCAGTGTCATCGCTATTTTTTATGGCATTAGTGGTATCTGCACTTTTTTACACCACAAATCTGTAGAATGGCCTCAGCTTGTGGACACAGGATTGGCTAAGAAGCAAATCCAATACAGTACTGTGTGGCTTGGTTTATATGCTGCTTTAGTAGAATAATCACATTTACAGTACATACATCTTCATCTTATAGTGTGTAATTAGACATTTTTCGCTGGGTCAATATGGTAGTTTATCTGTAAGAAATCCACAAAGAAGTCATTCAGGTTTCATACCAAAAGAATGTCTAACTTTGTGTGGCGCTCCTGTCATTGCATGATTGATTGTATCAGCTATCACTCATCATCCAATCCACCCTATTTGTCCCAACTGACCTTACAGGAAAATCCCTAAATTACATCAGAAGCTCTTCCAGCTCTCATTTGCACTTGCCAACACTAAGGCTAACCTGATTAGCCTGGCTACACTGCTGCAAAACCTGACCCACCTCTACGACAGCTTTGTGAGTCCAATTTGCACGGCAGAATTTATTTTCAGCAAATGCTTCTAAGCAAAGGTTTCTAAATCTGCTAACATGCTTTTTAGTACGTTAAAACAGTATGTGAGATTAAGTGTGAAACCAACAGCATGAGGTGCTATTTCCTGGGAAATATGCAAGCGCTAGGCAATACGCCAGTATAAATATCCCACAATGCAATGCAGCAGTAGTAGTGATGACAACATCTTAACAGACAAAGGCAGACAGTGACCAAATTTAAATCTAAGTAAGGTTTCACTATGCTAGGCGGAATATATTTTTTAATTAGTTCATTGTTGGCACAGGTTGCAGTTATGCGTCTCCAACTGGCAAGGAGGCTCTCAGGAAGTGACATGATCGACACAGCAAAACTTGCAGCTTTCCAGTTTGAAGGTGAGTCACAAGAGCTGGTATTTATCCATCACTAAACTTGAGCCGATACTGGCAGCCGCTTGTTGAGAAAGCAGTCAAGCGAAGCAAAATTCACTCACATGTTGCCATCACAAATAAACTTTTTGTCTGCTGAACTCTTCTGTTCTCTGAGGATGGGCGCTGATGTAACGGTATGTGCTGCTTCTCTGGCATGGTGTCAGTTAGTCTGGAGCCAGTAAATGTTCGGTAAACAGCCTGTCACTCTGAAATAGAATACATCAAGGTCGGCAGATGTCCCGCCAGCACACAGTAATAATGCGATACCACCTGAGCCTGTAATAACATGAGATCTGGTAGTATTGCGTTAGTTCCAGGTGCAGGTAAAAGAAGGGAAACAAACAAGTGAAAATAGATTTTAACAGACAAAACCATAGTCACATGCACTATTCCAGTGTTTACTATTCCAATGTTCAAAAATCATCACCCATCCCTAATACATGCTAATACATACTACTGTTTATTTACACAACTGTTCCCTATTGGAGTACATGTTTAGTACATGTTTTGAGTATTTAGTGTATGGTATGTGATTATGGACGCTGCTGTATTCTTGGCATATTTTTTTTTATAACAGGACAGCTGAAGATATGACAGGAAAGGGGGAGAAAGAGTGAGGCGCAAATGCTCTACCGACTGAGCTACAAGGCCATGAGCAGCTGTATACTTCTAACCCTGTACTGATGTGATATGATTAGTTTATTTGTTGTATGGCCCGGCTCAGGCCGCAAAACAGTTTTTCATCCGGGACGCTGCTGGAGACATAGCAGGGTCCTGTTTGGGGGCTAATAAATTACATAATATCAGATCAGCGCATAGACTGGTGTACTCACCACTAGCCAATCAAACATTTCAGGCTGTATCTGCAGCATTTCCAAAACTGGTATCAGAACAGCCCTATTTAAAAGGAGTAATTTTTGTTTCACGGGGGGATGCCGAACCAAAGAAGGCTGCGTACTGAACCGGACGGCCTGTATCAAACAGTCTGGAAAAATGTCATGCATATGTTGTTGCATCTTTATTATTTCAGCATGATCATTCTTTGCACATGAGCGCTTTTGCTGGTGTGACCCATTCGATGAAGGGCGGAGCTGCAATTGGTCGGTCCAAGTCTCATTTGTCTTGCCGTCCAGACTGTCAGCGGTGGATAAACGGTCAGAGTTTTAGAGGCTGCAAGTTGTGCTGATGTATTGCACAGCACAAAGTTACATAACAACGCTTACACTTTGTAATAAAAAGTGTTCCTTTGAAATGTGCACTGAGGCTTGGTGGTTAAACCGGCTGATAAAAAAAAAAAAAAGAGTGATTTATTTATGGTGGATCTCTCCAAACTGCTTTTAGGTGTAGTAAATATTACAATGGCACCCTTTGGGAGACAGCTTTAGTCCAGGGGAAAAGTTGAAGACAGAAAGACTGCCTTTGTTGATGGGGGATTTCCAAGTGGCTGTTATCTATTTTATTAATAAATCCGACACTCTGTTGCTTCATTCATCATATGTCACTTAAAGAGTTTTATATAACATCTAAAAAACTTTCACTTTTCAAGATCGCACAATTTTACTGAGTAGACGTGCTTTCTTGTTTAAACATAATTTCCCGCTCATTTGATGAAAAATAAATAAAGACCTTTCAGTGTATTCTGTGTTTCCATGATGCATTTTTACTAAATATAATTGTACTCATCTTAGGTTGATCAGATGTGCCTGTTGACTGCAGCTGTCCCTGCAAAATGTCCCTGTTTATTTTACTATCTCTCTGTCTTCTATGTATAGAATTTATATGCGTATTGAATTATTTATATTATGGATAATTAAATACACTGTATTGAACCATTGGCATTTGACCATTTTCGTTATTGAGTATTCCATAGTTTGCCATTCCTTCACTCACTATGGTACTGTAAATTAGGATTTTATGACATGTTTTACAAAGTTAGTTTGTATCCCAATTTTATCAGTCAGCCAGGACCATACACTACAACAGTTATCATGGTCAATGCACGTGACCAAAATCGTCCCCCTTTTTTATTTCATAGATAATGTATTTCATGGACTTACAATAGCTAATCAATACATACACACTAAACCGGGGGTGTGGGTGGGGGCCTGGCATGGCTACTAGCACAGAAGTATTACAACAGGGTCTGTGAGTTTCTAGAAAGAAAATGTGACAGCTGCTGCGTCTTTACGTTTGTACCATTAGCATCCCAGGCGCTAATTTGTCATTTTTCGCTTATAGGAGCTCGGAAGTTGTTGTTGTTTCCTGAGGAGGTGTTATGTACACACCACATTATGTTACGTACTTGCTTATGTTAGGTTATGTACTACATTACATTATGTTACATTTTGTGCTTACCTATGAAACTTCCATACGTTACATACATGAGCTTAGGAAAGTAACATATTAATTTTAACCAAGTAAGTATTTTTTTTCTACCTTTATTTTGAAAGTGTACATGGACGTTGCATATTTATCATCGCTAACCTGACCGTGAAGCCCTGCACGTGCAAATCTGACGTTAAAGTTTGAAGCATTGGGTCACTGATCGAGCTGCTGTCTGTGATGGGTTTGGAGGGAGAATGGATTAAATATGAGAAGTGGAACTGATCATAGTGTTGTACTACACAGTGATTGTTATTAGTATGATGTTGATGTCCTACAACATGCAGCCATGAGACAAAGACATCAATAAAATGCCTGTTGATACATGTTATCTCCTGCGGCTCTCTGCCAGTGTGTTTTTGGCACTGAAGCACTCGAGCTGAGGCTTTATGGTCTAAACAGTCACTTGTTTTCATGCCATTCAGTTGCATCAGCTTACACTAAATGACACGAATCATCCCTCCACATCATGTGAACACAACAGCCTTCGACCTCTCTGATGAAAGCAAACATAAACTAATCGAAAAGGTGATGAGTTTCTACGACCTTTTTCCAGTTATAGCGCGCTATCTCTTTATTTAACTTTAACTTCTGCCATGTCCACATTTCACATTGTTGCTATTCCTGATTTGCTGCTGTGTAATCCTAAAGGCCCAGTTATGGAAAATATCTTTTTTTGGTCATCTGTACACAGAGAAAAATAATGAAAATAACAGACACTGCTTTATTTTCCCAAATTTGTTTTGGTCACTGTCCTTGGAGCTGATGTGAAGAGAAGGGAAAGAGATAGTCCTTATTGGACATCATTCAAATATGTCTGAGTGATTACTACCCAGCAGGAACATAGTAGGAAGCTGCGGGCTCAGAGCCAAAGACAATACATCTGTCAGCAGCGAAGACTCATTCTGCCACTTGCTCCTCATGTGCAGCAGTACAGTACATGAGGAAAAATACTCTTCTGGGTCATGCTGCATTTCACTTGAAGTAGGCCCGACACTCGCCAGGAGTTTTCGGTCATTACCAGGATTGTTGGATTTGGTTCTAGTATGCAGGGGGAAAACACTGTGGGGAAACACTGTGGGAAATTACAGGTCAGATACCAAAGAAATGTATGTGACAGTCAAACCAAACACAATCCTTAGTAAATTTGCATAAATGAATTACATAATTTGGGAACTTAGACAATAAGTACTATATATTGACAGTAAATCCACATAATACTTCGTAGGTATGTGTAATATCTATATAGAGTAATGTAATATTGAGTTCAGCAACCATTAGTAAACCCAAAATCTTCATATAGAAAACAATAGATGTTGAGTTGTGTTGCGGTACGTCATGCCACGTTACATAACATTGTTTTACATTACACTATGATACACTGCCTACTTACCTACGTTACATTACAAACTACATTATGTGCTTCATTACGTTATGTTGCCGTACCTACTTACCGATGTTACATTACGTTCTACATAATGTTACGTGCTTACCTACATTATGCACAATGTTACGTTATAGTGCATTATGCGCTTACCTACATAACTTGCACACATTACGATACATACATGAATGTAAGTAACATGCTGATTTTAACCCCATAAAAATAACATGTTATTTTACGTTGTGTTAATGATGCAGCGCCTACTTACCTATGTTACATTACATATGATGTCACTACATTTAAACAGAATTTGGGAACTTACACAGTAAGTATTATATATTGACAGTAAATCCACATAATCCTAATAGATATGTGTAATATCAAAACTTACATGAGTTGGGCAACCTTTAGTAAAACCGAAATCTCGCTATTATTGTATAACAACCTTACAAGACATATGCAAGATATGAATATGTCTTTATAACTGAGGCATAATATAATACAGCATTTGTTAGTTAAACAAGAGGACTGATACCATTCTTATACATATCTGTTAAATATGAATCTACTGCCAGTTAGCTTAGCTCAAAGACTGGAAACAGAAACAGCTAGCCTGACACTGACAGCCATCAGCACCTGTGACAATGCCTGATTTTATTGTGTTACATGTGGGACTATTTCTGGACAATGTGTAGTTACTTCCTGGAGTTTCCTGTGGTAGCTGCATTTAACATCAGGCTAATTGTTTCCCCCTTTTTTCAGTCTTTATTCTAAGTTGCTAACCAGCTGTTGGCTGTAGCTTCATATTTAAATAAATGAGAGAGGTATACAAGATAACAAATGTCAAACTATTCCTTTAAGGATTATTTTTAGTTGCCATCTTGGGACCTACTTCCCACCCTGTTTTCTTGCCTGTGGTGAAATATTCTGTACCACAGTGAGTGTATGCTTCAAACATCAGTGTCTGGGACTGAAGAGGCCCCTCGTTTCCCAGCGGCACTTGTACATTTAAAACATTAACTTCAGCTATATGATTCTGGGGAACCGTCACAGTTTTACGGTTCTAAGCAGTGATCCAAGATGACCTACATAAAATTCCAAGGGTTACATCAATAAATGTGATGCTCAGTTATAGAAGACTTTACAGTTCAGCACTGACAGGTTTATTATGCAAGTCCACCATTAGAGTAACGCGATATACATTCACATTTCAGGCGTCTACTGTAGCTGATGTACAGTGAATATATGGCCAAATAAGCTTAACAAACATTTCAAGCAATTAAAGGTCACATGCACAGCACCCTGCCTACTGTGGATCAATCAAGAAAGCAGTCAGCAGAAAAACCTGAAATTTATTTGTTATGTTTGAGATTTTGTGAATTATTAAAGTGTGTTAATGTCTCTGCAGGAAGAGGTGACATGCCCCTGCAAAGTGTTATATGATGTTTGGACAGGACGTTATTATGTAACAGAACTGCATAAATAATAATCTACCAAGAAAGCGTTTGTCAGAAAGCACCATGCAGACTGAGATCAAGTCCAACTTGATCTCACTCAGTATGAAGTACAAATAATATGATGTAATGGCACAAAACATTGTAAACAAAAGTCATGTGACTCAGAACCAGGTTGTTAAAAGTACAACCCCCAAGACCAAAAAAGTTGGGATGTTGCGTAAGGTAAATAAAAACAGAATGCAATGATTTGCTAATCATTTTTTATTTGTATTCAATTGAATACAGTACAAAGACAAGATATTAAATGTTAAAACTCATGAGCTTTGTTTTTTTTGTCAATATTCACTCATTCTGAATTTGATGCCTGCAACATGTTTCAAAAAAGTTTGGGCAGCGATAACAAAAGACTGGGAAAGTTTTGGAATGCACAAAAAGCACCTGTTCGGATCATTTCATAGGTAAACAGGTGACAGAGCTCGGAAGGCTCAGTCGTTCATGGGGTGAAATTCAACGCTTTATGAAAAACAGTGTGGGCAAATAGTCCAACAGTTTAAAAATAATGTTTCTCAACACAAAACTGCAGAAATTTAGGGATTTCACCATCTATAATCCATAATAGGGGCAAGGCCAAAAACCAACATTGAATTCCCGTAACCTTTGACCCCTCAGGCAGCACTCGTCAGAAGCTCACATAATTGTATAAAGGATACAACATTGGCTCGGGAACACTTGGGGAAACCGTTGTCAATAAACGCAGTTTGTTGCTGCACCTACAAATGCAAGTTAAGACTCATGTCATGCAAAATTAAAGCCAAATATCACCAACTTCCAGAAACGCTGCAGACTTCTCTGGATCCAAGCTCGTCTGAGATGGAGTGACGGAGAGTGGGAAAGTTCACTGCGGTCCACATTTTAGATTGTTTTCAGAAATCATGGACGTCGTGTCCTCCGGGCTAAAGAGGAGAAGGATCATTGGGATAGTACAAGTACAAATGAATTAGTATCCATTAGTATTATATCAGCATATATACATATATTGGTGTTACAGTAGTATTATGTATTAGTATTAGTGGTAGAATTATTATCCCTGAGAAACGTTTTTGGTTTGAATCATTTCAAAATTACTTCAACTTGTTTCATTTCAGATTCAGTCAAATTAAATTTTAAGGCAGCCTGGACACTAGCTTTTTTAAATGAAAACAAATTGGAAACCATCATTTGCTAATTTTACAGCTGAGGCTGATGGGAATGTCTTTAGCTTTTCAAGCATTTAAGTACAATAGGGGTTTAGAAACAGGTTTGAAATACAAACTGATAATACTTGTAGGCAACAGTACTGACATGAATGCTGGGTTGTTTAATGTGGTCAGATCAAAAGTAATAGGTACTGTAAGAACAAGAAACTCTATAAATAAATACACATACAGGCCGACTTCCAACCACTTCATTCCTTTATACACAACGCTGACCACACCCGCCCTACAGACAGAAATAGAGGATATCAAAACATCACTTTACAACATAATAAGCATCACTTAAACCTTCAACATTGTTCTCACAACCTCAAACTTATGTGCTTTCATCAAGGCAGAAATAGAAGCACATTAATTCTGCTGACAACCAGAACAAAGTTTTTGACCTACTCACCTACAGCCTGTAATGTCCCTGTAATTGTCCTTCTGGAAGTGAACCTCTTGATTATGTCACATTAATTTAGAGTTTGCTTAGAGGGAATTAAGTGGCTCTGCTCTTGAAACCATCACGAGGTTGACAGTATAATTTATTGTGTTCACTTGGGACATCAAGACAGACCTCAGCCCGTGTGTCCTGAGTTTGGCTCTATTTTATCATTAAAACTAACTTTCAAAACAGCATGAACTCTCATGAATATTAGAATCTAAATATTTGATATGTCAAATTATTTCTTAATAAATCATTTTCCTAAAAAAACTTTTTGCTGTGCTCAGGACATTTCACCAACCTAACCCTTAGTTTTTTTAATGTCCTGGTATCTTCTGGTGCATTTATGAACAGCTCGGACAAATCCTACTGATTGTACCTTTAATATTTATTCACATTAGGGTTTACTATCTTCAAACACAGATTCTTAATTTGATGGCTTGTCACCCCTGTTGTGTCCCCAGTGGTGGAAAGTACTGTAACTACTCGAGTACTGCACTTAAGTACAGTTTTTAGGTGCTCTTATTTTACTTCATGTCACTGTACACTGCACTGCATTTCAGTGGGAAATACTCCATTACATTTATCTGACAGATATAGTTAGTAGAGTCCTGACTGATACTGGATTTTTGGGAAAGATGTGATACTGATATAGGGAGTAAAAAAAAAAAAAATCCACTTTTCTTTATCTACATATATATGATATCCAAAATTACACTGAAACACTAAACTTTCACTGGTATTTTTAATAATTCTAAATGATGAGGCTTATCATTTTAAAAAAAAAAACACAAATAGAACAACTTTAATTAAGAAAAGGGATCAACATGCAACATGAACAATCTGCATTATATTCTGTAATAAGAATATATATATATATACACACACACACACACACACATACGTATATATATATGTATGTGTATTATATAATATATATATATATATATATATAATATATATATATATATATATATATATATATATATATAACACTGTATCTGTAGACTGATATCTGTATGGCTCTAACAGTTAGTGGAGATTGATTTTAAATACAAAATATAACCAATATTCAACAATGATCAATGTGTTATAACAGATTAAGGTACCGACAGTATATAAAGTAATAAAAATAATATAATTTATTATTCTGAATTGGACATTTCTGAGTACTTTTACTAGTGGTACTTAAAGTTGAATTCAGGATTACGTGCTGACTTGTAAAACAGTATTTTTGTACTGTGATATTGACTTTGGTGAAAATTCTGATCTGAATACTTTTAGAGTAAAGTAAGGACTTTTTTTTAAAATTTCTGTGTAATCTGTAACATTTTTAATTATCATCCATGTATAATAATATCTACAGTATGTTTAATTTAATATAAACCTGGTTTCTTCTCACATCTTAAACCCTGTAGACCTTTTTCACAGCAGCCATATTGATATGATTAACTATGGTAAACACAGGTGTTACCGCTATACAAATGAAATGACTTTTCACCTGAATGGAATGTAACCTTAATTAGTATCATTGGTAACACCTGTGTGTACACTACCCTTTCATGTCCAAATTGCTACTGTGAAAAAGGTCTACAGCACCATCTAGTGTACACTGGTAGTAACGACTCATTTTTCACATATCTGTTCCACCATAGAGAACTTTTTCTATACTGTCAGAATCTCACAAGTTTTATTTAGCAGAATGAAGACATTTGTGTTGCCAAACAGCCTCATAATATAGGTTTCTTGTGAAGACAATAAAAATGGTAACCTGGACAATGGCTAATCTGTAATTCCCAGATTCAGCTGCAATATGTTATATGCAAAAATCTGTTTAATAGTCAAAACCAATGGGCTTTTTCACTGATGACAAATTCAACAATTGGCTAATTAGCAGTGCTCTCATACTCAAAGGAATAAAAACACAGCAAATCACATAAGTTGCTATAATAACAATAGTAACAAGTATTAGTAGTACACTTATACGAACATAATACAGATATGAAGTTGACATGACTATCATTTGTTTATAATTCATCTGGTTGTCATATTTGCGCAAGAAGGTCTATATAATACCCATATTATTTATTAAAACATTATGTCAATAACTAATCAATGACCAAAGAGGGAAAATCATCCAATACTTACAAAAAATGACAGATTTGAAATGAGTCCAGAAAGCAGATTCTAATTTGTGTAGCAGAACTTCATCAGGCTCATCTAAAAAAACCAGCCAATGAGATGTGAGCAGTGAAACCACAGTAAGCTATATTATATAAACAGTGCTATGTGTGAATCATACAGTAAAGTTTACTTGAAAAGCATTTGAAACAGCTGTACTGTAGTCAATACAATTCACTAAGTTTCATTATTTTTTATTAAAGTAATAAGTATACAAATGTCAATTAGATGGTAATCTGCATGAAAATAAAGAAAAGGAAAAAAAATTATAATAATAATCAGATTGTAGTGATCAATTTGACCTGGACAGTTGAGATCACTGAAAGAGATTTCCACATATGACAGTCACAGGGGATCTTTTCTGCAGAAAAATTACTTTTACATTTGACACTTGAAGTAGGCCTACATTTTGTTGTCAGTACTTTTGTACTTTTGTTTTTAAGTAGGATTTTGTAATGCAAACCTTTTACTTGTAATGGAGTATTTCTATGTTGTGTTACAGTTACTTTTACTAAAGTAATGTCTGTCCTAATGACTTGACCACGCCCTCTATAACTTTGGGGTAAATGGTCCGATTTGCACCAAACTTCACATGATGGATAATAGTCCCACCCTGAATATGTCTACATGCAGAAATTTTGTAACTGTCATAGTGCCCCCTGCTGGCAACAGGAAATGGCATGTTTTAGACCGTGAGGTGCTGGTCTGAGCACGTTGATCATACCCAACTCAAATTTGTTAAGAAAGGCCTTAAGACATTGGTAATGCTATATTGTGAAGACCATGATGTCTTGTCAAACGGCTTTGCCCTGACAGCGTGGCAAACATTGATGTTTTGTCTACACACAGGAAGTTACATTAATTTCTGTGTACTTGGTGGAATTTGCCAGAAACTTCACACGTTTGTTACCAGTCCCACCCTGAACATATGATATGAATTTCGTAAGCAGGCATGGCTAAATGGCTTGGCCACGCCCTTTAAACAGCAGCCCCCATGGCACGTTTCACCGACATGCACAAAATCCGGTACACACATGTATTACAACCAAATGCACGAAAAAGTCTCTTGGACCCATTGGCTAAACTCAGCAGGAAGTCAGGCATTTTGAATTTTGTGGTCAATTTAGGTGTTTTCTAGGCGATGCATTTTAACAAACTCCTCCTACAGAAATAATCCGACTGACTTCAAAACTGGTGTGTACCATCTAGACAGGTGTGTAATCAACAGTTATTAAAAGAATTGGTCAGCGTCAAACGGTGTGCCTGTGTCATGGCGTCAAATTTTGATGTCTCGACATTGCTACAACATGGGATTAAATGGTCAAATCTGCTCCAAACATCACATGCATGATAAAAGTCCTGGCCTGAACACATCTACATGACACTCATGAGTCAAATTCATAGCGCCACCTAGTGGAGACAGGAAGTGACAATGCATTGCTTCCTGACCAGTGTCCTAAGGCAGTGAAAATTCTGCATCATGTCTACCAGTTGGCCTCTGGCGACGTAGTCGCGGTTGCAACACGCCCCGAGTGGCATGGGGGTGCGAGGGCCTGTTCAATGCTGCTTGCAGCTTTAATTTTATTCATTTTTATTATTTACATTTTACTTAAAAACAGTCAGTCAGTCTCTTGAGAATTAAAGCGATATTCCACTTTGCCAGAATAAGCCACTCAGTATGTACTCACCCCTATGCCAATGTGAGGATGGATGAAGATCTTCAGTTCACAAAACAATCCTGGAGTTTCAGCAGAAATAGGGTAGCAGCCTCATCCAGTACAATGGCAGTGAATGGTGACCACAGATAAAACGTTAAAAAAAGAACACAAAACAAACACAAAATGTCTCCATCCTGCTTGTGTGGTGTAATCCAAGTGTCCGCGAGCCGCAACATTAAAATTTAACCACAAAAGATGCCATTTACACCATGTTTTTAGCTGAAATGTCAACTGTAGCATGTAGCCGGTAGGATGTAAACATGGCATCGATCTTGCGAGACTTCCGCATGTGCATCCATTAAGAGATATACAAAGTCTATTCAGTTGACATTTGGGCTAAAAACATGGTGTAAATGGCGTCTTTTGCGGTTAATTTTTAATGTCGCGGCCGTGGTCACCATTCACTGCCATTGTACTGGATGAGGCTGCTACCCTGTTTCTCCTAAAACTCCAGGATTGTTTTGTGAACTGAAGATCTTCACCCATCATCACATCGGCATAGGGGTGAGTACATACTATTATTCTGCGGTGGAATATCGCTTTAAAATACAATATGTGGAAATCGCCAAAAATGACCATGAAATTCAAAATGGCCACCTTCCTGTTGAGTTTAGGCTATGGGTCCAAGACTTTTTTTGTGTCTGGGTATGATACATGTGTGTACCAATTTTTGTTTATGTCGGTGAAACATGCTGGGGGGGGCTGCTCTTTAAAGGAAAACAAACACAAAATGTCTCCATCCTGCTTGTGTGGTGTAATCCAAGTGTCCGCGAGCCGCGACATTAAAATTTAACCGCAAAAGACACCATTTACGCCATGTTTTTAGCCGAAATGTCAACTGTAGCATGTAGCCGGTAGGATGTAAACATGGTGTCGATCTCGCGCTATTTTCACACGTGCGTCCATTAAGAGATAAACAAAGTCTCACGAAACTTGGATGGATGGAGACATTTTGTGTTTGTTTTGTGTTCTTTTTTTTTACATTTTATCCGTGGTCACCATTCACTGCCATTGTACTGGATGGACACAGCGATTTTGAAGTCTTTCCTGATTAATCCTGTAGGAGTTTGTTAAAAGGATATTCCTCCTCTAGATGATAATCCACTCAATATGTACTCACCTCTATGCCGATGTGAGGATGGGTGAAGATCTTCAGTTCACAAAACAATCCTGGAGTTTCAGCAGAAAACAGGGTTGCAGCCAAATCCAGTACAATGGGCGGCGGAGGACTGGCTGGCGTAGCTGGCGGAGCAGGATAGAGCTGAGCACGAGGAAACACTGGAGCACTGGAAGGTGCACTCATGGCAGGGAGGCACACAGGTAACTGCACAAAAAACAGAAGTGTATAAGGGCGACGAAAAAAACACTGAGATGGGATAATCTGGCACAGGAGTGGTGTCTTGACCAGGCTTTATTGCAGGAGTGATTACTGGATGAGCACCAGGTGTGCCTCATTGCGAGGAGCCACCCAGTCACAGCCGCCACTGCACACACACTGCCAGGGAGAGAAAAGGGAAGGGGGAGGGGGAGGGGGAAAAGAAAAACACAGCACACTCCAAACACAAAACCAAACACCAAAACAAACACCCGGCAGCCTACTGGGCTTGTCCAGAAAGTCCCGATAAAAGTCACTCAGGAGGTCTCGGTCCAAAATCAAGGAGCGGGATACCCATGACTGCTCCTCTGGACCGTACCCCTCCCAGTCCACGAGGCCCCCCCGGTCCCGTCTCGTCTGCGGACGTCCAGCAGCTGCTGGACAGTGAAAGCAGGATGGTTGTCAATAAGCCGGGGGGCGGAGGGGGTTCGGCTGGAGGGCACAGAGCACTGGAAGAGACTGGTTTCAGCAAGGACACATGAAAAGCAGGGTGAACATTCAATGCTGGAGGCAATTTGAGTCTCATCACACAGGGATTGATCACCTTTTCAATTTCATATGTGCCAATGTACCTGGGAGCCAGCTTCTTACTCTCAGTCTGCAGAGGGAGATCGCGGGAAAAGAGCCAAACCTTCTGGCCAGGCTGATAGTGGGGGGCTGGAGAGCAATGCCGGTCCGCCAACCGCTGATTATGAGCAGCCATGCGCATGAGGGCTGCCCTAGCCTCACGCCAGACCCGGCGAGCACGCCGCAGATGTTCCTGGACTGAGGGGACTGCAACTTCATTCTCCTGGACTGGGAAGAGGGGAGATTGAAAGCCCATGGAAGCCATAAAGGGTGACATACCTGTGGCAGAGCTGACCAGGGAGTTGTGGGCGTATTCCACCCAGGGTAGATGGGTGGACCAAGAGGCAGGATGTCTGGAAGTGACGTACCGGAGAGCCGACACAAGGTCCTGATTGGCCCGCTCCGTCTGGCCATTGGTCTGTGGATGGTACCCAGAGGAGAGGCTGGCCGACGCCCCCAATGCCTGGCAAAAAGCCCTCCAGACTTGGGAGGAGAACTGAGGTCCCCGGTCGGAGACAATGTCTTGAGGGATGCCATGGAGTCTAAATACGTGCTGGATTAGGAGGTTGGCAGTCTCGAGAGCAGAGGGGAGTTTGGACAGAGGGACAAAATGCACAGCCTTGGAAAAACGATCAACAGTGGTTAAAATAACTGTGTTACCCTCGGAAGGCGGGAGTCCAGTGACGAAGTCCACGGCAATGTGGGACCAGGGACAATGAGGAATAGGCAAGGGGCGTAGGAGGCCAGCAGGTGTTTCATGAGAGGATTTACTACGAACACAGACGGAGCAGGCGGAGACAAACTCCTTGGTGTCGGCTGTGATGGTTGGCCACCAAAAACACTGCTGGAGCAGGGTGAGGGTCCGGCAGAAACCAGGATGGCAGGCGACCTTGGAAGTATGTCCCCACTGGAGCACAGGTGTCCTGGCGGAAGGTAGGATGAACATCCGGTTGGGAGGACAGCTCTCAGGGGTTGATTGGTCACGTTGAGCCTCTTGAACCAC
The DNA here is from genome assembly GCA_034769285.1 of Lutjanus argentimaculatus. Lineage (NCBI taxonomy): Eukaryota > Metazoa > Chordata > Actinopteri > Lutjaniformes > Lutjanidae > Lutjanus > Lutjanus argentimaculatus. The sequence goes on along the minus strand of JAWZSL010000020.1, from coordinate 14,694,144 downwards.
TTGCTCGATCTTCCACCTGGCAGCTCCAACCACACACAGGAGGAAGGGAGGATGGTTTCCACAGATGAGTCTTCCACAGGAGGAGTGAACTGACGGGATAAGGCGTCGGGCTTAATGTGGAGCCCTCCAGCCAATGTCTCCACTCTTGTAGGGCTAGGACCACAGCCAGTAGCTCCCTGTTGCCAACATCATAATTTCTCTCTGCCGGCGTGAGCCGACGAGAGAAAAAGGCACAGGGGTGCATCTTTTGGTCTTCAGGGGAGCGTTGAGAGAGCTCAGCACCAACGCCGGTGTCAGAGGCGTCGACCTCCACCACAAACTGTAGAGAAGGATCTGGGTGGGAAAGTACAGGTGCAGAGGTGAACAGACACTTTAACCGTTTGAATGCAGCGTCAGCTGCCTGCGACCACACAAAGGGGAGTTTAGAGGAGGTTAACTGAGTAAGTGGCACTGTTACTTGACTATAATTGCGAATGAACCTCCTATAGAAGTTTGCAAAACCCAAAAACCTCTGGAGTTGCTTCCTGGTGGAAGGGGTCGGCCACTCGGCCACGGCCTGGACCTTGGCAGGGTCCACCTTCAACTGTCCCTTCTTCACCACAAAACCTAGGAAACCGACGAGTGAAGTCAACATTTAAAACTCTCTACATTTCTCAGCCCTGTTACACAAAGTCCTGATGTTCTCTAACGACTTAAACTCCCATTTTCTAAATTTAACCAAGTTCTCAACATGGTTGGGACATGTTTCATGCACAAGTCTCTGGAAAAAAAATCAGGGGAATGTACATTCCAAAGTTAAACCAACTACAACGAAAGTTCTTGTTTACAAGAACCTAAATCTCTTATTAAACAGAGTAACCCTACATTACATTGGAGTAGGCTTTGAAAGACCGGTGAACTGAGGGCATTGGTCAAGGAGTGAGTGGATCTTACCGAGCGGAGGGTAGAGCAGTACGATGTACCAATTTTAAGGCAAAAACATCCTTAGGCTCAGGAAGAGTATCTGTGGGCAAATTAGCTTGAGTACACAGTTCTGAGTCAATAAAATTGTCATCTGCTCCACTATTGACTAAAACTTGCAGAGGAAAAGAGTTCTGAGGAAAGTTGAGCATACCTAGCAAGTGAATCCGGGTGGAGGGTGTGGTGGAAGTAGTGGTACGGCTCATCACCCCCCCCCCCCATTGTTTATAAAACAGAGAAACTAATAAAAACTTGAATTACAATTTTTTTTTTTTTTTCTCAGTGATTTAGAGGAGTTGTTGCTTTCCCTTTCTGGGAGTTTTAACAGTTTCATTTCGTCTTTCCAACTGTTGTGCACCCAAATTAATCCACTTTGCATAAACAAAAACAAAACAAAGTGTGGGGTATTTTGAAGATTTTTTCCCCCCAAGAGTCTGAGTGTGCAACAAGCCGTTTGGTTCACTGTTGCCCTAATTACACTTCAATCTTTTAATTTTACTCTATGCTTACTGAGACAGAAGTTGTGTATTTAAAAATGATCAAAAATACGAGAACTTAGAGGTTGAGAGTGGAGTGAAATACTTTGTAGAGGCTCTTTCAGTGCAGTACAGTGGTAAACGTGCCACACATTGAAGCTGTATCGTGATAAATTATTCCAGTCTGCAAGAGACCTTTTTCATGGCAGATAGGTGTAATTAATTCCTTTGAGCCAGCGTGAATAATATAAGAGCTCTGGAACTGGCTGAACTAAATGGTATGCAGTCGTCATATGTAGTAGTATTCCTTTCAATGTCCAGCAGGTGGCATGATCGCTGCAAATTAGACAGATTGGCACAGTGAAGGTTTACTGAGTTCATACAGAGTAAACTCTTTTTGCTCCAGTGAAATCCAGTGCCTCAGCAAATATCATGGAAGCAAATGATGGGCTTTAACTCATCTTCTGTCATATTCTATCATGCAGTGTTTCTATCCATGTGGAGAAATACACGTAAAAACAATGGAGTCACAACAACACTGTGTAGAGCACAATGTTGGAGTGTAATCATGTTGTGTGAAAGAACAGTAATTACAGTTATTCTCTGTCATTCTTAATTACTGGTAAATGTTGACAGCATTACATAGATAAATATAATTAGATTGACAACTTCCCAAATAATAAATGTGATGAAACACAATGGCAAGAAACACTTTCATTACTGTAAAACATTTCATTGTGCAAGTTGTTTTTCATTTTGCCCAGGGGGAAAACCTGACCTATAAATATCCTCAGAGACAAACCTAAAGTCATCCTCACAAGGATAAATTAACAACAACAACAGCAGCACACACACACACCACACACATTGCACTGCTCGCTGCACTCCTCCATTCAGCTGAGTCATAATCCTATTAGTTAACACATTTCCTGTTTATATTCCTGTCTGCGGCCAAGGTACAACACAGTCACCTCATTGCTGAGTTCATACGCCGCCCTGGCGACTGCAGCATTTCCTGGACGTTGCCTTATTTCTAGATGAGTTGTGTTTACTGAACATCTCTCCTCAAAGTGAAAGTCACACCAACACACTTTTGTTTTAGTTACATGTGCGAAATTTGATATATTTCCTGTTTTTGTCAGATTTAGCACATTAGTTAGAGTGCTTATTGAATAAATGTGACAGTCAGTGACTAAAACTGGGGCATCCAGTTCATTTTCATTTATTTATTTTTTTGCATTATTGGGCAAAAGTTCCAAATAACCTTTAAGGATGTAATTCAAGTCATCTTAGAGAAAACGAGACATGTGCTCCTCCTCTTGCCTAATTTTTTAGGCTTTAGAAAATCTTCAGAAAATGATGTTGCGTTCCAGACAACTCGGAACGCAAACATTTTCAACCACTTATTAGAAAAAATGCAATGGAGTTCCTACTTGTGAAATCAGGGCAAATCCATCTGACCCGACCATGAAGGAGTAAAAAATAGTCTGTTACCTCACATGTCGTTTTACTCCTCTGTGTCGTTTGAGAGGCTGCGCTGCTGAGAGTTCAAATTTTTTACACTTGCCAAAGAAAATCATCAGTTAGTCAGGCTCAACCATGTTTTTGTGGTTAATTTTGGCGTTGTGCACCTGGAAAGTTTGCAGGTCAGAAGTTGGAAATTTCAGCTTGGAAATTCCGACCTCTGACTTTGACTGGAACACAGCATAATTCCAGTGGAGTGAGCGTAAACTAGACTTTTGCTTTTACTTTTCCTCCTCTTGGCTCTGTTTTCAGGCTATATAAAAACCAAGCCTGTGTCCTGTGGCCAATCTCAGACAGTTGACTGTTGAGTGTCGCGCCAAAAACGGCATTATTTTATGACCTGGGAATGATGTTGTTTTCTAGACCACGCCAAACTAAAATTCCCCCTAGACGGTCTGACTTCCTACTAAAAAACGTGTAATGAACACCTCCCAAAGTCAGATTCCACACCCAATAAAAATAATACACACTAACATATCCTCTTCTTCACATGAATTGATGTCACAACATGTGTCCGGTCGGTGGAATGTGCAGCCCTGTGCGGGGGCTGGGTCTTCAGCAGTGGTTGTAGGCTTGATTCCACCCTGCGGCCCTATGCTGCGTGTCTTCTCCCCTATTTCCTGTCTGTCTGCAGGCTGGCCTGTCAAATAAAGGCTAAAAAGCCCAAAAAATGCCATCAATCTAATCAGTGGTCTGTTCCATTTGAACGCAGAATTTTTGAGTTCCCAGTGGGAAATTTAAGCTGGAACGCCTCCTGAAGTCAGATTTCTTTGTAAGCCGGAGGAGCCTCACCAACCCTGACCTCAAAATCCAATCCAGCTGTTCCACACATCAACAGTAGTGAAAGCTGTTTATTAGCATCTGTGTCTCATTCAGTGCTCTCTATGGACATGTTGCTACAGTGTTTATATGCCCAAAATATGGCAGAATGCGTTGCTATTTAGCACAAGAAAGTTTTTTGTGACTTGTTGCACTGGAACACAGTCACTTCAGCCATGACGTTATTCTCAGCTCCGACTTTTGACCTCCAAGGTAAATGAAACTCACCATAAGTGCTGTAAAATAAAATGTGTCATAATGTCCGTTACCTTATGCATCATTTTTCCCCCTGGTTCATTTATATATGGAGGCTGCTGAGGGTTCAGTTGTGTGTCTGCTTGTCAAAGAAACTCATTCACTCGTTAGGGTCAGCCATATTTTTTGTTTACGTTTGGCTACATACACCTGGAAAGCTTTGAGAGCAAAAGTCTGAAGAATTTAGTGATTTTTTTAAGCCAGCTGGTTTGTGTTGAGTTGAGTCATACCGCATTCACTTTGTAACAGCAGCAGACAATGAACAACATGACATCGCACTACAACTGGAAAGCAATTTGTTAAACAGACTGGATCACCCACATCAATAATTAGAACTAGCTGTAGTATTTTTTTTTTGTCAGTATACACAGATCATTTTATTTTATTACTATGAATATGTTGTGGCACATGGTTTGGGTTTTTGTGGGTTTTGCATGCTGGCATCGGTGGATTAGTAATATTTGTGGCACAATTCATCAATGTTTTTACACTCTTTCCTGAAGAGGGCGCACATTCCCTTCATATCAGCTCACACTAAATTCAGAGGAAATGGGGAACACTTGATTTCTCTTCCTGTCACATGAGCGTCTGACTCACTCATCTGTGTGGTCAGTGAAAGTGAGTCATGCGGGGATTCCTGCTAAATTGATTTGTGCATGTGTGTAGGGTCCTTTCATGGTATTTTGTTTCAATTTTCAGCCGGTGTGAGCGCGGAGCTCATCCTATGAGAGGACAGGCTCTCGCTTCAGATTAGATGGTATTATGAATTGAGCAGGATGCGCTGATCCAGACGCAGACGGACCACCAGACGGTCAGACGGACAGATTAACCACAACCGCACCTCCAGACACAGCCATACACACAAATGACGGGGGGTCACAGATAACATGTGCACCTTGGCCTACAGTGTGGTTTAATGTGCCGGCACAGTGTGGTTATCTGGCCCTCTGTCTATCCAGCTGTGCTGTGTCATAGAACATCCAGTTGTGCAGTCACCACAACATTATATAATCATTTAATCTCCAAACATTACATTTTAATACAAACTTTATCTTGTCATTGGAATCAATACTTTAATACTAATACAGACTAAAATACATTCTAAGTATATAGAGTAAGATAATTTATTTATTTTATAGGTCCCTAATTTTCTAATATTTTCCTCAGAGGATTTCTGGAAAGAACTATATAAATAGGTACTGATTGATTTCCAATTTCCTAGAAAGAACTGCTCCATTTGAGCCCTAAATAACATTCATTCATTATCACCATCTGAAATGTTATCCTCCATATTTGTTGAATTGTATGCTTGCCTACTGACACTAACAACTAAAGGAGCAGTGTGTAAGATTTACTGAGATTTATTGGCAGATTATGTACAGCCATGTTTCTGTGGTAGCTCAGAAGGGACAAACCAAACACTGGCTCCTGATAGGGCCTTTCACATTTTTCGCAAGTCTCGCTGCCCCTGTAGGTTCTCTGACGCAGAAAGGGGAAGCAGAGGGTGTGTTAGTGGATGACACTAAATCCCACACACTGGTACTTTAAATCGGACGTGTGTTCTCACCGTCTTCATTTTCCCTACAATTAGTGCCAAATTATATAGTTCTTTCCAAAAACCTTTCTATAAAATTACAGGTAAATGTCAGTCCCTTTTAGAAGGTGGAGGCTTATTATAGTAATATGGGACCTGTAAAATACCACAAATTGTACTCATGAACTGTAGCAGAGTTTATTTTTAACACTTTTATTGTGAAATTTAAACACAAGTGCCCACTGTGTAATGAAAGGATGGTGGAAAGTTTGCTTTTTTCCCTTTCTTGTCGGGGGAGAATTGATAACACTATGAAGTCTCTATCTAACTATGTTGCAAGAGCTGGTTAGCTTAGCTTAGCACAGACTGGAATCAAGGGGAAGCAGTTAGCTTGACTCTGTTAAAACATTATAAAATACACTGGTTTCCGTATAAACAACTCTAAAATGTTAGCTTGCGTAACACTGGAGCTAACAGGGATGCAGTGTCGTATTTTACTTAGTTACAAAAACAGTTAAACAAAAAACATTCTTTTTCTGGATGTAGAAGTGAAGGTGGTGGACTTCTGGTTTTGATTTTAGACATCTCATTAGTGTGCACAGTCACCGGTCACCAAGCATCCAGATGACTCATCGGTCACTTCAGTCATCCAAACTCCAATGTGTTTATCACACACACCAACCTGCAATCATCCCACACTGCACACTGACTACCACATACCACATAATAAAGAGGACTATCACTGGTTTAAAGTAAATGACAGCTTCCAAGAGTTGGCTTGTCTTCATCACTACCACCCACAGACACAGTTATATAATGATAAAATAAAACACAACACAATACAAAAGAGAGAAGAAGACAGAGGCAGTTTGAAATTCATTCATTCACTTGAAGAGTAGCCAAGGACAATGCGTGTCTTTGATCAAATCACATTATCTGCCTACAATATTACCTAATTACCCTCTAATAAAGTCTAATAAGGGTGGGAAATAACACACTTTAGTTTACAGTACAGTTCTGTTGTAATGTGTCTCTAGTTATCTTCTTATAAATCCAATTCCATTACTCAATCAGCCCTATGAAATTAGGTGACAATGATTTATTAACATTACGCTGCCAGTTTTACTGGTCTTAGTCATCAAGGGTGAGAGTGGACCATGTAGAGCAATGTTGTAGCTGGTCAGGATTTAATAATGGATCACAAATTATCATACCTAACATACCTCACATTGTATTAGCACTGTCGTACTATGCAAGGATCATTGCATTTTTAGGCGTGACATAGTGAACCTAATCCGCCCAGGGTGCTCTGACACCTAACAGAGAACAGGCGTCTACTTGTTGCTTGCATTCACAATGGGTGTTATGGGTAAAAATGTAGGCGTGAATGACAGCTGCACCTCTATTTGAAATTCAAACTTATTCTGCTGCTGATTTAAGAAAGTCAAACCAACATGGACATTATTAAGTGTTAGGGGACTTATCTTCTTAACCATGTCATTGATTTACTCAATGATGTAAAGTATGAGCTGTTGTTCTTCTGATCGCACCCAATACAGTGGTGCAACAACCAAGGTGTTGCCACAGAAGGGTGATGCCAAAATACGCACAAAATACAAACACACAAACAAACACACACGCACATGTCATGTTTTCCAGAGGTATGTAGCTGTCGACAAGGTGGAAATGCAATCACATCAGAGTTCAAAGTCAATACTGTACCTGTCTGATACCTGGATGTAAGAAACAGATTGAAGATCAAAAGCTTATATTTGAATATTTGAAAATCATAGACGCAGAATTTGAAGAAAGTCCTACTTTATATCGTACACATTCAGGGCCCTATCTTATACCCGCGCAATGCCGTTGCGCCGCCAGCGCAAGTGACTTTGTTTACACCCAGCACAAGTGCCAATTTTTTGCCATGACTACAAGATAGCAAATTCACTTGCGCCTGGTCTGTTCCGCCGTGGGCAGGAGGTCTAAACATGAAGGCAAAACAAAGGCGTGGCCCGGCATGTTTGCTATCTTGTGCTCGGGGCATTGGAGTGAAAACCACTTGGGCCTTAGAGCCCTATCTTACGCTGGTCTGAAGTGCAATGGATTTAATGTATTCAAGGTGTGTCCAAATCCTCCTTTGCCATCTATTTACCAGGGGTGCAAGTAATATTTTGCCCCGCCCCCTGCGCCACCGGCGCAAAGCGGCATACACCTATCAGGTGTGCCGAAGTGCCCTCATTAATTCACCAGCGAGTTTAGGCCAAACATGCAATAAACCAATAAGAAAGTCTGCTCTCATCGCCTGTAAGAAGTAGGCCCGCCAGCAGCGCAAGCAGTGGCAGCAGATTTACAAGGAGAAAACAAAGAGAAAAGATTCTTAAAGCCAGGAGACCAATCTCCTGGTTCGAGAAGTGAAAGCGTGAGAGCGCGCAATATATGGAGATAGCAGGATGTCTCCAAAGCAGCTTCATGTGTAAATAGTTTATTTTACATGAACACCTGCAAAAACCATTACAATAAATGAACAACAAATGTCATGCAGACTGGTTATGTTTTATATTGAAGCACCTTGAAAGTGTGCTGTATTTTATAATTAAGCATTACCTCCCACCTAATCCTCATCTCCTCCTCCAGTCCTCCTCGTCTGTCCTGTTATGAAACAATCAGAAAGAGTTTCTGAAGTTTGACGTCCGCAAAATTACGCAGGATATGTCCAACCAGCTCCTACTGAAGCACATATACCTTTTTCTCTCCGGGTTGGGCAGGACTCGTGCGGACAAATATTGTGTCTTGTATGTTACAGATCATAAGTGTTTAATCCTTGTTTTTCTGGATCACAACAATCAGGCAGACACAAACAGCTGTCTGCTGACTACATCTGATAAAGACGATCTGACAGCTGTGATCCCGTGGGCACTTTACAGGTCTGTTTAAATTTATTAGGCTTTATATTTTTTATTTATTTTTTTTTTTAGGGTTTTTTTTTTTTTTTTTTTTTTTGCCTTTATTGGACAGGACAGCCAGAGAGTAGACAGGAAACGGGGCAGAGAGAGGGGGGATGACATGCAGCAGAAGGCCGAAGGCGGGAGCCGAACTAGAGGCCGCTGCAGAGGACTAACAGCCTCCATACATGGGCCGGACGCTCACCAACTGAGCTAAACGTCCGCCCCAATTTATTAGGCTTTATAATTACAAATAATTTCTTTTTCCTTATTAGTGAGTTTATCTTAAAAGACACACTCGCGCACAGCTGTTTAACACTTATGAAAGGTGTTCTGTGATTGTGGAGACGTGTGTGCGCCTCAGCCAAACGTGAGATAACTTCAATATTTACACTTTATTGCTGATAGAAAATATGTTTAAATGACACACACACCAAGGTGTTTTGCGATTGTGAAGATGTGTGTCTGTTTGTCGCCAATACTCCCAATGCGCCGAGCACAAGATAGCAAACGCGCCGGGCCACGCCTTCGTTTTGCCTTCATGTTTAGACCTCCCTGCCCATGGCGAACAGACCAGGCGCAAGTGAATTTGCTATCTTGCAGACATGGCAAAATGATACTTGCGCTGGTGTAAGATAGCAAACCTTATTTATGATTATAAAGCCTAATAAATTTAAACAGACCTGTAAAGTGCGCATGAGACGGGATCAGCTGTCAGATCATCTTTATCAGATGAGTCAGCATGACAGCTGTTTGTGTCTGCCTGATTGTTGTGATCCAGAAAAACAAGGATTAAACAATTATTATCTATAACATACAAAATGTACAAGACATGACAGCATGAGTCCGGTCTGACCCAGAGAGAAAAATAAATGTGTGTTTTTATGGAGCTGGTTGGATATATTTGTGTATAATTTTGCACACTTCAAATTTCAGAAACTCTTTCTGATTGTTTCGTAGCGGGATTTGCACTTGCGCTGCCGGCGCACCTACCTCTTACATGTGATGAGAGCCACTTTTCATTGGTTTATTGCATGTTCGGCCTAAACTCGCCGATGAATTCATGAGGGCACTTGGGCACACCTGATAGGTGTATGCCCATTTGCGCTGGTGGCGCAGGGGGGGCAGGGCAAAATATCACTCGCACCCCTGAGGGGAGACGGCAAAGGAGGATCTGGACACTCCTTGAATACATTAAATCCATTGCGCCTCGCGCCTCAGACCGGCGTAAGATAGGGCCCTCAGAGACACTGCAAAAAAAAAAAAAAAAAAAGATAATAAAGTTGAAATAACAAGAACAAATTTGAAATTTCAGTTGGCAAACCAACTTTGTTCTCAAAATGGTAATTTCAACTTTATTCTTGGCAATTCAACTTTATTCTCAACATTTCAGCTTTTTTTCAAATTTATTCTCAAAATGCAAAAAAAGAAAAAGAAAAATATTTTTTTCCTTTATGCCTGGCCCTACTACTTTTCCATAAACAGCTGTCTTGCTGTGAAACTAAGGATTTAAAATCTTAAAATTCTGTGTGACACTGTATAACTTTAGAGAAGTGACTGCAGGATAAAGAATTAAATCTTAATGTCAGATTATTAGGATGACCCGCGCTGTATCTTGTACTTAATGCTTCATATAGAGATCAGGGTTATGTTAGTGGGCCATGCATCCTGAGAGTTAAGAGGATATACAGCAGCTAAGAGCAGATACAGTCGTGATATGTTGAGTATTAGACCTGTTCTCACACGGTCCTTTGGTGGATTAAGAAGCAGTTAAGTGTGGAGCCAAAACCATCCATGGGTTTGGTATTTTGCTCTCAGTGTCCACACTGGCTCAAACTAACCTGTTTAAATCACCAAATTAACTACTAATTAACTGGATATACAATAAATCACTGTTGCCAGTGGATAGAAATCAATTTAAATGTAAAAAAAAAAAAAGTTATTTGAAGACAAAAGTCATTTAAATTGTTGACGTCATGGACTGCTGAGTTAAGAGGTTGAGCTGGTGAAGCAGAGACCTGCAATAGAGAGGGGTTTGTAAAGGATCCTGGGTAAGACCATTAGAGCTGTCCTACAGCTGAAGGAACAGAGGATCAGAGAGGTTCAAAGTTTTCCAAAAAGATCCACCTGCTGTGACGCTGGAAGAGTCTGTCATCAACCAACGGCTTAACAAATACACACCAAGCACTGCGGCTACGGTTAGCTTTAGCTTTGGCTTATTTGTGCGTATATGACAGAGGGCTGCCATTATTCATTCCAAAAATAGCCAAAAAACAAGATGACAAATGTGTCAGTCTAGCTTAAATGTCTGTAAGGGCCTGAGCTATGTGAGGAATTACACTGATATGTTATTTTCAGTGTTTTCTTTATCATAAATGTCATTGACCCAATATGTCCATAATGCTTTAAATCTACCTTCACAGATAAAATAATAGATAAGTTTTGAACGGTTTGACAAGCCTAAAAACTGGCGACAAAAAACCCTTCAGTAACACTTTATTTGAAAGGGTGTGCATAAGATTGTCATTACACTGTTATAATCATGTCATGACACTGTCATTAACAGGGCTTGACATTAACACCCGCCACCCGCCAAATGCGGGTGAATTTCAGCAGTGGCGGGTAACACAGCCACTCCGACTAGCCACTTTGGCAGGTTGAATTCTATATACATTTTTTAATTGTAGTTTTCTCAAATGGCATCTGAAATAATAAACGAATTGCAATGTGAGACTACGACACTACAACTCCCATGAGCACTGCCTACGCACAGTGTTTGCTCATGGTCCATTCGTGACCAACGTCACTTTAGACAGGCGGTCCCTGTGGAGAACACAGTTGTGAAGCGGTGGGGCGGTAATGTGGCAGGCACATTCAAGGTGTCAGAAAACCGCGAGAGCAGACAAAAAGAAAACCTGGCGATGAAACGAAGGAAGGGGAGACAAAGAAAAAGAAAAGGCCGTTTAACGAAAAGTGGAAGACAGCAGGTCGAGAATGGTTGGTATATGACCCAGGGGAGAAAGTCATGTACTGCACCGACTTAGGATGTATGGCGGTGAGAAGATGTTTTTCTGAGTTTTCTGAATTCTCATTCTCATGCAGATATTTTTTTCTGCTCTGTGTTAGTATTTTCTGCTGTAAATAAATATTGAAACAGACAGTGTTTCTTGTTAGGTTTTTTTCCAGTTTAGTTTTTATCTTTTAAATTCAATCTTCTACTCCCCTGCACCACTTTTAATAATGCAATAAGAAACCACACTTTTTATTACTTTGTACACTGCATAATTTCATATAAAAGGAGCTTTACACAGAACCTTATCAGAGCTGAATACTTGATAATGACCTGTAGTGTAAAATTAATCTAGTTCAAGTCATACATTTTAAAGCATAGCAGCCATAGTCAGCTTTAATCATATTAAACATAATTTCCCAACAACAAAATTGTGGCTAGTGAAAATGCTGAGTGGCTAGTAACTTTGGAAAACCACTAGCCACAGTGGCTGGTGAGCAAAAGCTACTTAGCACGGTTAGCAGTGGAGCTAGCCACCTGATTTGCTGGCTCAGCGCCGGGGTGCCAGGAGCCAACCCTGGCAGGAAAACCACCTCAGCGCCGTAATCCCTGGCAAAGTGGCCACTGTCAGTCTTGGAGGCTGTATTCAGTCAACGTTGCATTAAAGATGACATAACTGACCAAATGGCTCTTTATGACAAATATTCATAAAGAGTCCGTCATGACAGGTATCATGACATGGTTATGATGGTCTTATGCACACCTCTTCAAATAAAGTGATGCTAACTCTTCTCAGCCCATAGATTACTACATAAACTGGATAAAACCACAAAGATCTGACTCATATTTTCTCAGGGAAGCAGGGGTGGTCAGTGGTTGTGGACCTAAACTTATAACTCAGTAACTCATTTCTAAAGAATACTTTACATTTGCAGAAGTGACTTGTTGCAACACAGGGGACTTGGCTGCACAACTGCAGAAACCCAGTTCTGTCAAACTGTTGCAAAAGAAGAAAAAAAACAACAGAGTCATCACTTATTTCAGCATCAAAGGAATCAACCTTGTGTTGAACATGATCGTTGTGTTTCTCACTGTTTCAGATGAAGAAGTGAAATAGAATGAATGATGCATTGTAGCAGAGAACAATACAACTCTTTTGTAATGGGTCAGATTGATTCGAGGATTTGTACCTCTGACGCAGGCTGCAGCAACAAACTGGGGGTCAAGTTAGGTATCAGGTATTGTGGCGTCAGGCATGACAAATTTAATTTTACAAATCACTTAGACAAGCAATTCTGAACCTGATCCTGCTCTGTGCACCTCCACTGACTCGATAATCCTCCAGGGGAAGGTTCAAATTTGAAATAATTTTTGACCTCTGAGTTCAAACAATTAAAAAATGCAGCTTGATCTCAGTGTGGCGAGGTGATTTCACACAGTGGCATCATATCTCATCTTTGCCATTCTCCTTTCTCTGGTCTGAATGTTCTTTAAATTGATACTGAGGCTGTGTCCATAATGCAAGAAACATTAACAGAGCTCTGCCTCATCACATGATTTGTTTGGTTTCCCCATTGATGTGATTTTCAACTCAGTAACAATACTTTGACTTACAGTATCTTAAAGCGATATTCCACTCTTAGATAATCATCCACTCAGTATGTACTCACCCCTATCCGATGTGAAGATGGGTGAAGATCTTCAGTTCACTAAACAATCCTGGAGTTTCAGCAGAAAACAGGGTTGCAGCCAAATCCAGTACAATTGCAGTGAATGGTGACCCAGTTTAAAACATTAAAAAAAGAACACAAAACAAACACAAAATGTCTCCATCCTGCTCGTGTGGTGTAATCCAAGTGTCCGCGAGCCGCGGCATTAAAATTTAACCGCAAAAGACACCATTTACGCCATGTTTTTAGCCCAAATGTCAACTGTAGCATGTAGCTGGTAGGATATCGACGCCATGTTTACATCCTACCTGCTACGTGCTACAGTTGACATTTCGGCTAAAAACATGGTGTAAATGGCGTCTTTTGTGGTTAATTTTTAATGTCGCGGTTTCTTTTTTTAACGTTTTTAACGCTAAATGTAGGCTAACCTGTAAGAATGCAAATTTAATTAATTTGTGTCTGTGAGAACATTCTAACAATCTCCACTTTTACATAACTAAGTGTTTCGCAACATCGAGTTTAAAATGAGTTAAAATGAACACATCTGGAACATGATAGGTGGTGTCGATGGAAGGGTACCTGGGGTCATCTTAAAGGGCGGTGGGGGTATGTCAGACAAAAAAGGCTATAGGAACCACTGATCTACAACACTTTTTGAGCTCATACCTGCATGTAACTAGAACTTTTATGACAAGCAGGTTTGAATGGATTAAACAACAACTTCATGACAATCATTACTATACATCACCCTGTTAGGCGATGCTTTATTTGTTGCACGTGTCCTCTTCACATGATGGCCCAGGGGTGGGAATTTAGGAGCCCTGTGAACGATAGTTTGAACAAGTTTAGCAACTGTTATTTCTCCATCCAATGACAGCAATCTTAAAATAAAGAAGTTGATTACTGTCATTCAGTCATTCTCAAGTGTCTCAAGACAATAAGTTCAACACGTTCAATTCTCAGATGTAAAGTTTAAAGAGCAGATGAACTCAGGGTCAACGATCAGAGCTGTAAGGTCATATTATTAGGGCTTATGGAAATTATTATGTACTGAAATGTACTGATCGATGTAATGTTACATTAAGACTGGTAGGTCCAGGAAGATACTGTCCGATCTTAGCTGTAGCGCTATACTGTATATGTGCATGTCCTAGCAGTGATGTCAGAATGTGACCCCTCAACTAAGTCACTCACAGCTTGAACCTCCTGTCTCTCTGCAGTTGCATAAGATCACTAATGAAAAGCCTCAAGTGTAAACAGCGAGTCTTTGTTGGTACACACAACAACCTGGTGGCACGATTGGCTCCATGGGTGCTCTGGACCTGTGACATAAGGCAGCTCACTGCCAATCTGCCTCACCCCAGGGTGCTCCTCACCCTCCTCCGTATTTATAGGATTGGTTAGAGGAAAGGTTTGGCAGCTCCGGGGGACAGGAAATATAACATTCTTGTGTGTGCGTGTGTGCGGTTTGCTTTGATTTTGATTCCAGCTGTTATTCATCCATGTGGTTAAAATGGGATTATGTCACCAATAAAACAATAAGGAGGAGAAAAATAGAAGTAATGAAGTAGAAAATGTGGGAGCTGTAGAAGACTGCACGAAAGGAAAAGTATAAAAAGTTACACAAGTTGTTGACATCAGGAGTTAATTTAATTATGTACAAAATTACAATACAGCAAAAATACTGAATATGTAGGCTGTTTTACGTGCATACTTACATATATATTATATATTGTTTAACTGCAAAACTATTATAGAGTAATTTGGATGGTAGTTGCAAAAACACATTACAGCAGAACTGTACTGCAAACTTAAGTGAATAATTACCAACTGTTAGACCCTTATTAGACTTCATTAGAGAATAATTTGGGACACATTACAACACAGCTGTACTGTAAACTAAAGTGTATCATTGCCCACTGTTAGACCCTTACTAGACTTTATCAGAGGGTAATTTGGGGCATGTTACAACAGGACTGTACTGGAAACTACAGTGAAATCACATATCTGCTGCTTCACCATTTAAAAACAATATGTGAAACAAGTAGGCATCAGTCTTGGTTACAGGATCTGGTATGACACCAGCCAAAGAAAGGTGCATCTCATGTAGCAGATATGTGATTTCACTTTAGTTTACAGTTCAGCTGCAGTAACTCACTCTCTAATAAGGTCCAGTAAAGGTCTAATAAAGGGTCTAATACTATCTAATAAAGAACAGATTATTTCTAGCTTTTGTGTAATTTGATCCAACTTGATACGTTTTATTAGTGTAATTTAAAATAAATTGCAACCAATTATGCTTTAATGTTTTAATATCTGGTTGTGAAAAGGTTTTTTACTCCTCAATCCTGCAAGTCATGCAATCCATGGATTTGGCCTTCTGCTGCAGTTTGCCACTAGAATACAACACACACACACACAGATACAAACACAATAGCTGGAGGCCACTCAGAATCAATGAACTCTTGGTGCACCGTGGAAACGTAACCGTGTTTGTCTGGGTCACCAACAGAGGCAAATTCAGTTCATTCCAGTGTTTTTCCTCTCACTGAGCACTGTGCACACAGTGGGTCCTGTCCAGACACAAATTACTGCCTGTCTACACTAACTTTGACTCACAGGCTAGACGATCCGATAATCTTGTCTGGAGAGGTGGTACTTTTCCAATGCCTCTCTTTATATAATTTCATGACAGATATGCAGACTGCGATATCAGTGATTTGCCCCAAAGATGGCATCACTACACACATGTATGCGTACTTTTAATTTAGCAGAGGGGATAAAGGAAAGCCTCTTGCAGAGTGTGGCATGGAGGAGGTTAAAGCTGGACTATAAGGTCAAATGTCATCAATATTTTTAATATAAAACACACAGTCAAATAATCAGAGGCAGTGTAATGTCTTGTTTTAACCAGCTATTCCACTTTTAACTATGCAAACTTTCCAAAGGCAAAGCAATAAGATTTTGCTTGCGTTACACCTCTCTGCATCCTCTGAAAACATGCAAGACAAGCAACAGGAGGCGCTCTGGCTGCTGCTTGCTCACTCTGAGCCCACATACTGTAACCGCTGTTTCTGGTCCAACACTGGCTCATAAAGATGCTGTTGCTTGTTTGGGTTACAACAGAGTCTGCATGCAGCGCTGCTGACTTGCTGTTGTGAAGTGTATCCTGTAGAGCAAAATAGAGCAAAAATCAAAAGCCAGCTAAAGTAGACAAAACTGTACTGTGGTAGGTATTTAGTGGTGTTAACTACACCAAACTACCTTTAGCTCACTTTTAAAGTTTGCACAAGGCTCTTCACTGTTTCCAAAAGCTGCCACAGAAAGAGGAAACATACTTTGCACCATCAAAATACAAAAAATTTAAATCACCACAAACACTCAATCTCCCTCTTCCTTCCGCATTCTGCCCTGTGTGTTACCTTATTGTTCTGCAACAATTCTAACAAAGTAGTTTCAACAGGACAACAAAATAAAAGGAACTGTACATACAGACAGGCCTGAGAAGAATTAAAAACTGACAGATGGTGCAGACACACTGATCGGCTGATAGATGTCAAGTCAACAGATCTAAATCTTTTTTTTTTTTTTTATCAAGATCAGGAGATCTGACTGCACAGTGCATGATGGTTACCGACCAGTTGCTGTATCTGAATTTGCATAACCTCAGACGTTTTCAGAATTACTATTTAGCTTTAATATGAGAAGTTTGTGACCGGTTGCCATTTGCAAATGGACGAGCCAAGAACAAGTTATCATTTTCATCCGAACCATGATCTTTCCCTGACCCTAAATAAGTGTTGTCACATTGTAAGGCATAATTAGTCTGTACAAGGTTCTGGGTCATGCTCTGGCAATGCCCTTCTTGGCTGTACACAAGGTTTAACCAATCAGATTATTCCTGCCAGAGAGCTCTAACCTGCATTATTCCTGCCAGCAGATAATTTTTATTTAGCCTTAACCATAATAGTTACTAATTTTTACTCTGAAAAGTATTGTTAAGTATCGCCCATGGAAAATAGCTGCTCAGAAAGTCACTGGATGATATTGCCCACTAATTAACCCTGAGGATGTCAACCCTAAATGTAGAGCATTGTCACTAAATACCCAATATCATATTTGCAGTGGGGAGATGAAATGCCTTCAGATAACCCTTCCTAAGTCCTGCCCCTTTAGGAACCTCTGTCAATTTTCTCATCTCATCTTTCCGGTTTTCATTTAGATATGCTATGCACCAGGCTTGTCTATAATGAAAAGAGAAACATATTTTGAAGATGATTAAAAGATGTTGTTGGGGGATCTGTAACAGCCATTTATATATGATCACATCTTATGTTATGTTATGTACTAATGTTAGCAAAATGCTAGCTAATACTATTTGATTAGCTAGCTAGTAAGCTAGCATTTTGCTAACATTAGCATCACCTGTAACTAGCTAGCAAACCATGATGCAGATTAGCTAGCTAGTTAGCTGGAGTTTGGCTACAGAGCAAAACATTGGTGATTGGTGTAGACTGGTTTAGCACTCGTTCTTGAGAACTGGAATAAAACTGTATTTTTTATTTTAAAAAGATTGAGCTACTTAACCTCCTCGTGATTAAAATTGTTATTAAATGCTGTCGTCAATTCCTCAGATGGAAAATCTGATGGAGTTGATATCTTATGGCGTTAACACAAATGTTGCATTTTTTTTCATGTCACAGTATATTCAGAGTGAGTTGCCGTTTTATATTTTTAAATTGCTAAGAGTCACCTTAATGCTAATGAAAGTACACATTTACACTCACTTTTTCTAACCATAATTCTTATTTAGCTTCAATTTAGAAGGGCTAGGGACTTGACACGTTATGGTTGAGACACATCTGATAGCAATATTATTCACTGAATTTGTTCAAAATAGAAAGCTTAGCAGTACTTGAGCAGTATCCCTGCCTATTTTAAATCAGGAAGTGAAACAGGGAAGCTTAGGGTGTAGCCATACGGCCATACGAGCTAACCCTTTTTACGCCTGATTAAATGTTTTTGTAAAAAGATAGTTGATAGAAATTGATAGAAATATGGGACACAACTTCAAAGGGCCAACATTTTCATAAAAAATCTATTTTAAAACAAAAATGATCATAATAGCACGCGTTCAAACCTATGTTATCAGTAGGTATTATAACTATTTAATTTTGATGACTTTTAAGACATTTTTAGATCTTTTGAAGTTGTGTATTCTTGTCTAGGACGAGGGTGTTTTCTTGCTCAGAGCAAGGTTAGGAATTTAAAAAATTAAGGCAGACCAAAACATTTCAAAAGTTACATATATTTCATATATATATACACCTTAAACAATACATTTTCACCAAAAATGGGATTAGGGTGTTACTATTAATAATTTTTCAACCTTTTTTAGTTTTGTTTTGTTTTTTGTAGGACATGATTTGTCCCAATTCTCAAGAATTGGTGTTAGGCCCCAAACTGAGCAAGGTTCTGCTGGGTAGCAAGGTTGCTCAACTGCTATTGGAGCATAGACCAAATAGGGACGGGGCTTATGTAGTGTCAATTGTCAGTAGAGGAAATATAGTCAGCAAAAATCTCAAAATTTTGGCAAGGTGGCATGAAGGGCTCCACCCGATGAGGCTTAGCCAACAAGTAGATTACTTCTTTGTCTGAAAAATGTGTAACCCCGCATGTTGAAACCCTTTTTCATCATCTTTTCTCACTGCTCTGTCTTCAGAGTGGAGGAGATATTTGTATCAACATGCGGGTGTCAACCCCACTGCTGCTTTTAGTTCCCTGCCCACCAACAGTATTACTCCGCCTTAGAGGTTTTTCCCCTCTCTGTCATGCAGGGACTACGTGAGCCTTCACACACATCACTCTCTCAATTATTCATATAGAGGGGGGAAGAAAAAGAGGAGGAGGAGGAGAAGGATGAAGAGAGGGATAGAAGGAGGAGGAATGGGATCAGGTGGACGTGACTTTGCTCACGCTGAACGGACGCCATTTTGTCTTCTCTTCTTCTGAATTCATTCCATCTTTTCCCCTTGTAACTTTTTTCTCACATTTTCTCTCCTCTTTTCCCCTACTCCTCATACCTCAGTTTCTCTCCTCGCAACTTTCCTTTCCTTTTAACTTCTCCCATCTTCTTGTCTTTACTTTTTCTGATCTTTCCTTTTCTTTTTTTTTCTTTTCTTTTCTTTTCTTTTCTTTCTTTTCTTTTCTTTCCTTTTCTTTCCTTTCCTTTCCTTCCCTTCCTCTTTGTCCTGCTGGCGTGTCTGCAGCCAGGGACGATCCCATTAGACAGCTAACTCTAACCCATTAACTTGACGAGGATTTAAGAAGAGTCTGCAACGATATAACAGGAAGTAAGCCACTGTTGTCTAATACAGTAACGTCAGGAGTGCTGTGTGGCCACCTTGGCAGCTTTTCTTCTCTGGAGATTTAGCTCTTTTTCAATCCAGCCGCTAATCCAGTGTCTATTTGAGCCCAAAAGGCCATGATGTTAATGTGTCGACTGCCAAGGCGGTTGGCAACTAATTCTGACCTATCTGCTTGTCTAATTTAGATGAGATTATGCGGTGATCACAGCAGAAGCAGGTTTAGGTCTTGGATATCAACACAGGGCAAGGAGAAGTCACACTTTTGCATAGTGACTGAGTTCTTTTTTTCCATTACAGTTGGATGATGAATTCCAACATCAGCAGCAGTCTCTGCAACTTTGTGCCTTGAGGCAACCAAATGCGCTGCAAGTCTTGCTATAAAGTTACTCAGAATAAGTAAACAATTAGTAACTACTGATTGCATGTTACTAGAATTGTAGCACCATATTTCATTATAAGAGTAAAACAAAAAAAATGACACTTAAGTCATTTACTTAAATCTCAGATTTCAGTCCTGGTTGACTTGGCACTACCTGTGGTCACTGGTCAAATGCAGTTTAACATTGCAGGTCAAAGAAACTCTGGGGGCAACAAATGAAGGTAATGTTGCTTTAAAGGTGCAGTTCACCTCCCCAAATGAAAAATACACATCTTCCCTCTTGCCTGTAGTGCTATTTATCCATCTAGAATGGTGCGAGTTGCAGAGTTTTGGAGATATCAGCAGCAAAGATGTCTGTCTTTTATGTAATGGGACTAAATGGCACTCGACTTGTGGTGCTCAAAGCACCAAAGAAATACATTTGAAAAGTTAAAAAAATCATGGTTCGGTTACTCAAGATAATCTTGTTGTGAGCAGTTCCTTTTTCCATTACCATTTAGTCCCATTATTTTGGAGAGAAGGCAGAAGCCTCTACGGCCAATACAAAACTCTGCAACTCGCATCAAAAAAATCAAGATGGATAAATAGCCCTACAGGCCAGGAGAAAAATTTGTATTTTTGATTTTGGGGTGAACTGTCCCTTTAATAAAGAAGTTTGGTGAGCAACTTGCACACAGCATGAGTCAGCGAACAGCAGGGCACAGTGAAAGAAGTTGGTTCCCTCATCGGAAAGTGGGAGGTGTACAGCCTGTCGCCTGCAGCTCTTCATCTACCAGCTCACTGTGGCTACTCCCTTTTGTTCCATTACTCAAAAAATGACAAAAATGACCATTGTCTTGTTGTGTAGACGCATTTTCGAATGAAGCTTCCACAGAAAGAGGAAACATTTGTCACTTTGTCCCATCAAAGTAAATGTCAGCAGACATGTCCCTCGCTATTCCTGTTCCTTTACATTTTCCATCTTATGTCACTTTTATTCTTCTGCATAAATGATCAAAAATATTCTCAACATGACAAATAAACAAAAGCAAGTTGGTTCCCGCACAGAGAAGTTGGAGATATGCAGCTAACGGCTAACTGTGGCTGCGTCTTCTTGTTCCGTTACTCCCTGAAATATTTAGTTTTGTAGACGCATTTTTGATGGCTGCCAGTGGTTAATGCCAAGCTCACTGACAAACACATTGCATTTCCCATGACTTCTTCATAGTAAAAGTCGATTTGTGTTTCACCAGTTAAATGCTTTATGTAAAGCTGCAGCAGTAGGAAATGTTTGGTTGCATTAGCAGTAATCGTGGAACCCATCGGCTATTGTCTAACGGCAATTTGACGTTCTGTATTCATCTTTCTGGGGGTGTCACCATAGACACCCAGTTCGTAATACAGCAAATATAAAAATATTGTATTACTTTCATCAGTGGGCCGTACGCTCAATCACCATTGCGTTCACTCATTCAACCACAGTGACAGTACAGATATATTTATTTATATGAAAATCTTTGATATTGCCAGTTTAAGTTCTACTGCCTGTTGAGAGAAATTTCACCTTCCAGTGCACCCAGTCCTCTGTTCTTAAATTAGATCTTTTTAATTTTAAGTTATTTCTGGCTGGGCGTCCTGGGCTCCCTGCAGTGTAAAGCACATTCCATGTAACCGCAACATCCTGGTTTTAAATCCAGCCAGGGGCCTTTCATCCTTCTCTCATTCCATAGACGTCCTGTTGTTAATCTCCACTGTACACAATCCAATAAAGGCAGTAATGCCAACAATAGATAAAATCCTCCTATAGAGGTATATCCCTCAAATGTATATCTTCGCACAGAAAAAGGCATCCCAGTGCTCCTTGTAAATCTCCTTTTGCATGACCCTGGTGACATTATTAATACTTTATTTGAATGTTTGGTCTGCATTAGATGTCATGCACCGATTTTAACGATTATATTGAAGTATAAGTGTTGGAGTATCAACCTTTGTTTCCCAGTGTGTAAGATTTCAGCTATATTCATATTTAGGGGGCAAGAATTCATAGTTTTCCAGCTTGTAACTAGGAGACAAAACTCTTAAAGAACTTACATTTTCACCATGTATAATTCATACAAATTTGATCACGGGACCAGTCTGTTTATTTGCCTCAAAGAGTTAATGTGCCGACTGTAGAGACGTTATCTGTTAGTCCTGCTAGCAACAAATGTACTAACTGTGTATTTGTTTACCACTCAGTCCTCTGACTGAACTCTAACAAATAGATTAAAGTAGATTTTTAAAGCTCCATGATACAATTTTTTTACTCAAATTTCAAGTTTTGCATAACAATCTTCCTGTCACCACAGGCAAATTTACATCTCTGCGATTTTCTATTGGCCTTGTATGCAGTTGCACTGCCTCTAAAATTCACCTCTCGCTCTGTCTGAACACCCCACAAGCTGGAGAGCTCTGAGCAATCTGATGGATTACCTGCAAGATAGAGATGAGTGTCATCAACATATAATCGGAGATTGATGCCACAAATTAGGTACCTAAGAGAGAATAAACAGAATATGGATAGTTTGTGGACTGAGTACAGCTCCATGGGGGACACCATACCTAACTGTATAGAGAGCAATTGATATCTAGACATGTCATATCTTCAAAACACTGTGGTTTTTGAGGTGTTGCCTACTACTTTTTTGCTTCTAAATTTTTTGCGACTTCCTGTTTTGTTGCTGCTAGCCACATGAAAAACACACCCATACCACAAACCTATAATGAGTTGTTTACCTCCTTAAAGGTCTCCGCATTCCTATAGGCCCACATGAAACAAATCTGTTTACTTCCTTGGTATTTCAACATTTTTTTAAGTGTATTTGAAATTTTGTAAGTGTAAGTAAGAGTTTAATGTTTCTTCTTCTTCTTCTTCTTCTTTTTTTTTTTTTTTTTTTTACAAAACAAAGTTAAAGAGACAGCTAAAAAGTATAATACTGATATAAAATGAAACCAAAACTGTTCACAGTCCACTAAAAACAAAACTGTCCTCTTTTGCTGTTCTCTCTAATGTTTAAACTTGAACCAGCCAGCCAACCAACCAGCCAACTTTAAGTTTATTCACATAGTGACAAACTTTTTCTACATTTTCAGATGGTAATTCTGCTGTCATTTAGCACACTTTAATATAATGTTGCTTTTACTTCTAAAAAAAAAAAAAAGATTTATCATTTACTCTATATTTGAAACACAACAGTTGTTGTGTTTAATAGTTCTGAATCATCTACACACATTCATATTCAGACTGTAGTTCCTTTTTCTCTTCTGCCGCCCAATTATTTTCTACACTGCAACTTTATATTAGAAATAAAAATATCAGCCTGCTAAAGCATTGGAAAAAATAGATGCTATCTGTGAAATCCATAATCTACCAGTTCAAAGTGACACAAAACAAAACTGTAGGATGACTCACCACATTAAGACAATTTTTTTGAACGATGATGGAACAGTGTAGAGGATCACGTAAACAGGCTTTTATTTCAGCACTAGTGTAATCAGGGATAACACATGGTCTATTTAATCTGCTCCGTTCCATTCAAGACCCGCTGAGTGACTTATCCTCTTCATTCAGAGCAAAATCTCCCCATCAATGGCCTCTGCACAAAGAGAGAGGGATGAGTTTTCACTCCACCGCACAAATAATGAAGGTAATGCATTCTTTACAAAATTGGTAGAAAAAACACAAGCTCAACTTTTTTCTTTAGATAATCAAAATTAGCCACACAGAAAACCCAATGATATATCACATTCATTTTTAGCTATAATTTTGCTATTTTATGCAACAAAACAAAACTAAATGTTAAAGAAAGAAATACACATTCACAATCAATCGTGTCAAAAAACAACAAAACAAACAAACAAACTTGAAAATAACTATCCTTCAACCATCATTGCTTTGCCAATTTACAGATTAAATTTCAGTTTAACATTATTCTACTGGTTCAAACTGGTTTGGTCTGTTTGAAAGCTAAGCCCAGCAGGGTCTCTGGAGGGCAGCAAACAGGTCCTTTAGATAGTCTCTGAATGTTCCACTGGTTTGACCTGGTAAACTTCCTCTCATGAGCCTGACAGAAACATGTGATGTTTCTGTGTCGTATAGGGAAACAGATATGTTTGACAAAGACATTGTGAACACGTGATTGCTGATGTGCAGCAGTCATAAAGCCATAAATGTGCATTTACTGGCAGTGATGCAATGCAGGTACAAAGACATCTTATCAGTATGTAGGCCAGTAGTTCCAAACCTTTTTCTTACCTTTGTTGTCAACGTATCCCCACAGCACTGTGGGATTCATGTACCCCTTCATCAGCACCAACCATCATATTCCAAACCTGTTCATTTATATAATAATTTAGATATTAACCATTATTATATAAAATTGTTACATTACTTAAGACGATTGGGACAAGTTGCTTTCATATTACAACTACCTGGTGCAGCAGATTAAGGTGGACATTTCAGCCTTTTTGTCCACTACTGTTAGCAAACTATATTTCAACCTTTTATTCATTATTTTTAGCTAATGGTGCATTCCAGATGAACTGGAAAGTCACAATTTCTGAATCCACTGGAATGCCCCTTGAAGTCGAATTGCCGACTCGGAAAACCGGACGAACCTCATCGACCCTCACCTCAAAATCCAAGATGGCTGCTTCTCACATCAATAGCAGTGAAAGTGTTTTATTAGCACTTCTGTTTTTTTGTGTCTCATTAAATTAGTCATCCACAAAGTACTCACCAAATTCTGTCTATGTTGCTACGGTGTTTGTATGCACAAAATACTAATGCATTGTTATGACACACAGCTAAGGATTCCATGGAGGCGTTCATCTTTGTCTCCTAAATTGTTCTCCTGGAACGTGGTCAAGTCAAGTGTGGCATCATTCCCACCGATTCCCACAGCTGAGGTAAAAGGAACAGAGCATAATTCAACCATTCAGCCTATTCCATTACTTTTTGGTAACTATCTCAACCTTTATGCATTATATTTAGATAAGTGTTCTACTTTTATCCTTTACTTTTAGCTGTATTCAACCTTGTAGCCTATCCATTACTTTTAACTGTCTATTTCAACTATTTAGCCAGTATGTTTATGTGGCCCAGTTTCTTTTCTCTCTTCAGGTAATTTCTAAAAAGTTTTCACTGATTTGAATCACAACATGTGGTATACAGATGTTACAGCTGACTTCTGATTATTTTTTTTTTTTTTGTCATCAGTGATATATACATCACATTCACAGGCTCATGTGAATGTAAGCATTTTTGTGTCCGAGTTTACGTGTGTGTACATGACTGTATGCATGTATGCACACTCTGTACGTGAAGGGTACGAGAGGCCAAGATTATTCTGAGCTCAAATGGGACAGAGACACATGACCGGCTAATAAGGTAGAGCTAAGCAGGTAGAGGAGGGCGAGCTGCTGAGTCATGACAATGGAGCGACGAAAATAGAGACATGATGCCTGGTTACCTGGTGACGGTGAGTCTGTGAAACTCTGCATGCTGATGCTGGCAAAAGTTCACCCAGCCTCCTTTTTATGCTAATCGCAAGTGCACACAATTTTTGGTACACTTGAGACTGGACTCCACTGACCAACCAGGCCGGTCTCCATTACTTTCTTTCTTTGTATACCTTTAACCTGAGTGATTGGGAACGAGCACATCCTTCGTCAGCGCAGAATTAGGCAGCTATTTGTGGAGCTGCTGGCTTAGCGCTGCCTGTTAACAAGCCCACGTACTATTCATACGCCTGACACAGCAACTCCTCTCTCCCACAGAGATTACACACGCTTGCACACACACCAGCATAACCACCAGTACCAACACCAGACCACATGTAAGTCTACTTTAGGCTGAACACATAGTTAGACAGCTGAGCCACTTTTTAGAGGAAGAGGAAAGCAAGTCAATGAAATACTGCAGTGACACAAACATTCTGCATATTCACAAGAAGATACTTGCACAGGTAAAGAGACCCAATATGCATGACAACAACATGCAAAGTTAGAATGCAAAGCAGGTTTCCGAGTTTCGGTGACATTGTGAGTGCAGAGGAGAAGGTAAACCTGTCAGCAGTCACATACACAAGTTTGTATCTGTGTGTGTGTGTGTTGTGTGTGTGTGTGTGTGTGTGTGTGTGTGTGTGTAATGAGGCAGAGCAGTGAACCTGACAGCAGTCACATAACCAATCTGCCCACATGATGACCAGTCTGAGCCAAGACACTCAGTCTGCTCATGATTCAGACTTGAGGAAATACCGCATTCAGCTGCCAAATGCAGACTGCCTGTATGTGTGTGTGAATGAGCGAGTGGGTGAGTCGGAGAGGAAATGACATGCCTCTGGATACAGCATGCATGCATCAAACATTTGTAATCATCCTATAGAGGGCCATGAATCATCCAAGAAACATGCAAATATGTTTGATTAAACATATCTCCAATTTCACAAGTTCTGAAAACACCGCACAAGTCCTCTCTGCAGCAGTATAGGAACAGTGAGCAAAATGTTGGTCCCTTTGGAAAAAGCATTTGCCAAGCAGGAAGCAGTAAAAGAATGAGATCATTCACTTATGGAAAGCGGTGAAAATGTCACCAAACACCTTTGCATACATTTAACACTAGGGGTAAGTTTAAACCAGCTGCTTTATCTTTAAACACGCTGTGTTTGCTAGTGTGCACACAGGCGGAGTGTCATATGATAAAAGCTGGCGGAACTGAACACAGAGATTGGCACAGACAAAAACTATCTATGTAGTCCAATGGTTCTTGAGCTTATTAACTGTTGAACATTAAAACTGATGCTTGATACTTGAATGATCCCGGCCTCTGACTGACAACCACTCACACTACATCTCAGGGTCCTGTGACCAACATCTTCATGTAGTTTGTCTGTGTGGTTCAGACACCAAGCATCACTGATGTCTGGTGTTTTAAATGAATATTTGTCATGTATTCATAGAAGTAATATGCTAAAAAGTCAGTATAACACAGCATCAGCACTGCTGTAATTTGATTCGCTGCATCAGAAGTTATGGATTCAGTTGTGACGGCTCATTCCTTTGTTCCCAGTTCTACGTATGTGCTCTCCCAGGGTCTTATGTTCCCAAGATCATATATTCTCAGGGTCCTACGTTCCCAGGGTCCTATATTCCTATGGTCCTACATTCCTAAAGTCCTATATTTCCCAGTTTCTATAATGCACATAATGAACATAGGACCCTAGAAATTTAGGACCTCAAGAATTTAGGACCCTCTAAATGCTGCGAACAAGATAGCCTCCTGTTGCTACAATTTACCCTGAGGGGGACATGAATGTGCCAAATTTCATGGCTTTACTCAAAACCACCAATGTCAGCTTCAGTATTCAGTGGATCACCAGGGTCGTGAGGATAGCATGGCTAAAAAAAAAAAAAGACTTTACAGTTTGGCCACATACATTACATTAAAGCTAACTCTCAAACCACATGTTGCTACTTTGTAATTTGAAGAAATTTCATAACTTTGTGAAGTTATCTACTCTGTCCTGATAAGTATTTTTATCTGCCACTGAACTTGAATTTACCCCCACTACATTAACTTTATTTTGTGCTTAATCCTGAGAGAGAGAGAGGGCTCTTATATTATCTACTCTGATATAATTCCACAGCAACATCCTGAATGCACTCAGTCACGATCAGTTTGATAAGACAACTCACGAGTGAGTGACTCATGCATTTTGTGAATGGGTTAGATAGTGAAGGAGGGGTGCCAGAGCGGGCTATTTACACTGCGGATTAGCTCCATAAAAGGAAACACAAAGAGCAGACGTCATGAAAATAGGCAAACAACAAACTGGAGTAATTTCCTGGAGTTAATTTATTGGTCCAGCAGATGCAAAATCAACTGTACAACATACTGTCCTCTCATGCATAGTCCTGATTAAAACAAAGTGCCTTTGCTCCAAGCAGTCATTCAGAACTACATAAAAATAAATAAAGAATATAATAAAACAGTTTTCTTTTACAAAAAAAAAAAAAAAAAAAAAACACATTTCAAGTATCTCAAGCAAACATGTTAACAAAAGTTGCACTGAGAGAGGTCTTTCTCAACAGCTTTCCATTCAGTCCCAACACATTAGTAAAAAACACTTAAACATACATTTTCAATAAAAGACTCCCAACAGAGTTCCAAGTCATCTCCCATCCATCTCCAGTTATACTGTATGTACACTAACATTTACAGAGATATTATTAACAGCACGCATTGTTATAATAAAAATATAGGTGCTTACATTTGTGCGTAGCAGACAATGACAGCAAACGGGAATCGAGGAAAAATAAGCTTTCCCATCAGTGTAGGGATCTCTGTCAAAGTGATCAGCATGTACTGCAGCACTGAAACTAAACACAATGAAAAATAAATATTCAACCAGTGAGGGGTAAAATGTTGAAACGATATGTGGAGTTATTAGGTGAAACGTGGTGCCTCTCCTCGAGCGATCAATCCCAGAGAAATAGCAAGAGAAGCGGCATCTACAGGCACTCTACGGCAAAAATCACCTCCATTACCGTGAAGTTACAAGACATGAAAAACATATAGTAGTGACACAAAAACCGAACAAAAGTAAAAATTTATCCCCAATGTGCAAAATAATCGCTTCTTCTGTAGCGTGTCAGCATATAAAGGAGTCAATTAAATCATGACGCTCTTTTGTTTTTTTTTAGAAAAAACACGTACATGAAAAACGCCAGTGCTTCCAAAGAAGTGCCAAAGAGTTTACAATGTAAACTAAATGCTAAATCCTTTCTTAAATTAACAGTGCAACCATAAGGTGGAAAAAACAGGATGAGCTGAGAGTTTAATCTGGGCATGAGGGTTGGTCTCTTCTAAAATAACAAACCAAGAAGAAACTGGTTTCCCAGAGAGCCAGCCATCTGAGCTGTGATAACTAACAGGAATGACTGTTGATTTAAATGTGTCACAGTTTGCCTCTTTCAGTCTGACTCAATGATACACGTTATGTTAAAGGTTTCCCAAAAAACACGGATTCATCAGTTTCAGAGAGAAAGAAAATGTCTTAACAATTAGCAAGAGTTTAAGAACAATTTAAGAGTCTTGCTTTGAAATGACACATCTTTGAACATAAATATCTGATAGGACAGCAATTAAATAACCAAAGTCCTCTTTTTGAACAATTAAAGGTACAATAACTTGCGTCCTCGGCTGACAAAATGACAACATTTACAGAATCGATCCTTTATATTTGACGGACTGAAAAAATGTTGCTTTTTGAAAAAATAACTGTCCTTGTTGTTTCATGTTATTGTCTTCAGTGAGTCTTTGTCAGCGATCCACTTTGAGCGGAGTGACACATCGGCGCAATGTCACTGGCAGGTCTGCAGGACGTCATGGCGACCAGATGAGCTTCTCCTCAGGTTCTGTAAACACACAAAAAAAAATGCAATAACGTTAAAACTTCAGAGGCCTTCCGTATTGTAGCAAATCTTAACTATACAAGATATTCTATTTGGTTGCCAGATGTTTAAAACGAACACAAAGGACTGCGTTCATGCGAAAATAAAAATAAATACATATCCGCTAGGCAACGATACTGTCTCATGTAGTGTAATCCCTAAACCACAAGTTACATCACCTGTGTTTTCTCAGGCCCTGACTTCCACTCTGATATTTTTAGAGGGCATGAAAACTAGCATTGAGTTCATGAGAGTGTGAATGGGTTGTTGTGGGCTGCCTGTGTGTGTGTGTGTGTGTGTGTGTGTGGGGCTGAACACACTTAATCCTCAGGTGATTATGAATGAAGCTGACAAGATCCTCACACGCCCAACATCGTTATCCACACTTTTCCACTGTGCCAGCAAAACTAGCGCAGACATGCCGTTTCCCTTTGAGTTAACCCGCATTGCATGTTCATTTAACTGCCCTAGACTTGGGAAGTGTTTGGTTGTCTGCGGTAGAGACCCAACTTTGGTTGAAGCTGATGTCTTTTGCATAAGAAATAGCCCAGTATATTAAACTAACTGCAAACAGAACCCAAATGAGGAACAAAGAGAAAAGTCATGTCTGATTCAGCTTCTACAGAGGGCTTTTACTGCAGACCTAAGTGACACTTTGGCGGCCGTTTTGGAGGATATTAAAAGTCAACAGCTGCACTTTTAAAACAAGGACATCTAGTGGAAGCTAGCTTTAGCATGTTGCATTTGTGACTTTGCTTTAGTTAAAAGTTTTGCTCTTTAAACATTTTAAATTTTCATGACAAAAAACTTACATTTCTGTCTGTTTTTAATTGGAAAATGATCATACAGGTTTTTGATTTAGTTTGTGAATGTTTTCAGCTTGTTAGCATGCTAACAAAACAAACGCATCTAGTGGAAGCTAGCTTTAGCATGTTGCATTTTTGACTTTACTACATGAGCCTGCTGGCTAGTTATTTAGTTAATAGTTTGGCTACATCTTAATTTTCCATCACAAAAAGTGAACAATCCTGTCTGTTTCTAAATGGAAAATGATTAGTTAAAGTTCCTTTTAATGCAGTTTGTGAATATTGTCAGCTGGTTAGCATACTAACTAACTTTATTTTACTGTTAGCACACATGATTAGCACAAAACAAGTGCTTCTAGAGGAAGCTAGTTTTAGCATGTTAGATTTCTATCTTTGATTCATGAGCCTGCTGGCTAGTTAGTAAATAGTTTGGTTATGTTTTCAGAAGCTCGCCTTGTTAAGGAGTAGAAACCTGTGGCACAGTAATCTGGTTTAGTCTGGTTGGCATGTGAATCATTTGTATCTGATGTGGCTGCTGGCAGAACTACTGTATGAAGCAACTGCAAAGCCTCTACAGTGTGTTTACCTTTGAAAGACTAAGAGAGAAACCACTTTCAGATATTGCAGGATGGTTCGTCTTTAAGCGACAGGACAAGACAGGCCAAAAATAAACCAAACACAGAGACAAGAACAGGACAGTCAGCATGAATCAGTGTGGTAGTACAACAAGCGAGTGTGGTGACAACAGCAATGACGACAGCAGGAAGGAATGAAAGGAATGTAAACTAGGAGGTTTCCCTATAAACAATTTTTATTTTTTCTTTTCCCTCGCTAAGAAGAAACAGTGAGACAGATTTACAAATGAGATTTACTGTTCTCAGTTAAGTACTATGCGAGTCCGGGAAAAGAAACGTCAGCAGTGAACATAATGTTAACAAAGATACAGCGACAGGAAGAGAGTAAGAGGCGTAAGACTGAGAGAGTGAAACAGCCAGAGATTGTGAACTGAGCAAATACTTACAGGCAAACTTTGCCCAGCCAGTGCTGTAAGGTGCAGAGGAGGGGAAGGCAGCAGAGGAAAAGAGGACGGGAAACAAGTGAGCGAACACACATGCAGTCTGTACAGAGGCCGTCAGAAAGGAAACACATGACAGAGACCGTTTTGTCTGGTTTTTTTTAGTGTCTCTTGATCTCCTAAATGCTGTTTGCAGAGGTTTCCATCCTGATAAAATGAGAATTCTCTGCAGGAAAACAAACCTCTTTTGCCTATTTTACCATAAAAATCATTTAACTGGGTATGAGACATCAGCTTCTCTTGTCTCAAGTAAAAAAAAAATGTCTCTGGTCTTAACAAACCCTCCTAATTCTAAACATATGATGCTTGAAGTTTTAAACTGAATTTTACCTGTCCGGCCAGAGCGAGAGGGAGGTGTGAGGGGCTGCACAGTGCCAGCGAGGCCACAGACGGAGGCAGCTCCTGGATGGGAGCTTCGTCGAGGTCATCGATGCGAGGTTTCTTGATGTTTGACTCGGGGCTGGTCAGAGGAGTCACACTGTTCCTCCTGATCAAGGTACCGGGACCCCTCTTCACCTCCTGCAGGTAACAAATATCACACATGTGACACTTCATCCATTTTTTTTTATATTTCATGTTGTGATGAACTGTGCCCATCAAAATGTAATTTTCAGATGTGGCCCTTTTAGGGCTTGTGTAAATGGGCAAAAGAAAATGTGATGAATGCTAATAAATCAGAAAAAGAAAATGCAAGTGGATGCTTGTTTTGACCATCAGGTGGTGCCCATTCTTCGGTCTGAAACCATTATAACATTCTAGAAAAAGAGGTGTTTCTATCTCCCAACTCTTTTTGGGGAACGAAAAAACGGCCAGCAAGACTTTCTACCACTGGAAACCAATAGCAACCCCAAAAAAGGCAAAAACCCCTTGGATGAGCATAAAAACTTTTGTGATATCAAGGACTTTTTCAAATTTTGCCATTTCCATCAACCTTTCCTTATCGGATACTTCAAAATGTGCATAAAAATACATAGATGGAAACATGGTTATTGAGCAGAAAATTCTCAGTAATCAGTTTTTACCTCTGGTCTTTCTCTGTGGGTGTTCACAGCCTCCACATTCAGACAGATGGACTCCACTTTGCACCCGTAGGCGACCGGGGTGAGCTTCAGAACTGTGTGGAGGGGACACTTGAGGTAGGGCATCTCATCTGGAAAAAACAAATCCAAGAAAAAGACATGAGTATTTATAACTGGATATTTAGATTTAGTAAAACAGAGGGGCTTATGGGAGTTGTGGTACCCACCTGCGCTTTTGTCCAGGAAGTAGGCCAGCAGGCAGCGCATGACGGCCTGGTGGCAGATAACCAGGACGTTTTCTTGCCTCTCCAGCTCCATGATGACGGACTCCACCCGCTGAACCAGATCCTGGTAGGACTGCAATCAAGAGGGTGGAGTATTTATTGTTAGTTTATTAACCTAAATCTGAATAAATGCTCTGTATTTTAGATTTTTCAAGTGTGAAGGTGTCCAGTGGCCATACCTCTCCAGCTGGGTAGCGGTAGTAGAATTTATCCTCATCTCTCAGGGCAAATTCTTCAGGGAACTTCTCCTTCACCTCGTCATACGTCATCTCTTCACACACTCCCTAAAACAAACACACCCAAAGCGTTATATTTCAGTCTGGCAGCAACAAAACTAGCTGTGTGATGTGATGCGGTGTACTGTAACAGTAGAGTGATACTCACAGCGTCTATCTCGTTGAGAGCCTTCCACTGTTCGTATGGAACTCCCAAGTGTTCGGCGGTCTGGATGCTGGAACACAGCTGGCTGGTCCAAACCCTCAGATCCTTCAGCTGCTGCTCCTCCACAAACCGGGCCAGGGCGGCCGAAAACTACAGCAGGGGGAGGGAGGAGGATTTAACACCTCAAGTCGATGCATTACGGCGTTAAAAATCTTGTCATCTTGTTCACTTTCTTGGTTCCGTCTGCTGCTGTTAGTACCTGTTTACCCCGCGGTGAGAGGCCTGCATCGCCGCCCAGACGTCCCTCCAGGTTGTCGGTGCTCTCTCCGTGCCGACAAAGGTAGATGGTTCTGGGCTGCACGTGGATGTTCATCAGGTAGTAGACAATCTTGCTCTGGATGTGATCTTGGATGCGATTGACGAGGTAACGCCGACCCACGTCGATCACTTTGATGAAGGAGAGATCCCTGAAGGGCAAGAGCGATTATTTAGAGTTTGTGTTGGACATTTATAGAAGTACTGAAAAAAAAAAATCACTGCTGATCATTTACCTGTCGTGCTGATCAGGGTCCAGGGGCTGGTAGCTGGTTTTGTAGCATTCAATTCTCCTCTGGAAATCCAACATGGCGTCAGTCTTGTTACAGTCCCGGTAGTCCGGACAGGACACCTTCACTTCCTGCACAGGGAAGCAAGCTTGTCAGACGGCAAATAACACGCCTGATTCCAGAGAGTTATAAATGTTTAATGACGTCTCACACAGACAGCACCAGGACTCATTTTGATGTCAACTTTGCAACTCACCATGATATTCGACGCAATCACGTTGGGGTCGTCGCACACGGACTCGATGAAAAAGATCTGGGCAGAAAAAGGAAAAGTATTTGAAAGTTGCTGCATTGTCGATGATGAGGTCATACCTTGACTCCCCAGGTTGCCGTAGTAACACTTACCTTGAAGCCATTTTCAGCGCCAAACTTGAGGATCATGTCTCGCCTGTCTCTTGTTGTGTTTGTTGCATCGAAGACCTAAAAAAAAAAAAAAACATGAAACGGCTTTTTAAAAACTATGTGATAGGGTTGTTCCGATACTGATGCTTCTGATACAGCCTACGATGCTGTAGGCACCAATATCATGTAATTTATTAGCCCTGATAAAGGGACCCTGCTACTTTCCTGCAGCATCTCACAGCTATGGCATACGACACAAATCATATTACATCCATACAGGGTATGCCCATACTGATATAGACCAATATCAGGTTGATAATATCAGCTGACCAATTTATAGGTCTGGTTCTAATTTTTTTGTTTGTTTGTTTTTAAATGCAAAGCAGTGCAACGTTCTGGTGTAGAAATTGATATCAGGAAAAGATGTAAAAGAAAAAAGCATGTGATGCATGATGGGAAACTCACCGCTACTTGGCCTCCTTCGTCCTTCAAATAGGACTTGACATCCCTCAAGGCTGCTAAGGCACATTGCCTACAGAAGACAGGAGACGTTCATTTAGTGTCATCGTTAAAACGTATAGAGGAGATGACTATAATTGTTCACGTGATTTGAGTAGAACTTACTGCCTGATTTTCACGGCACACTCATTATCAGGCTTGAAGAAATCATAGGAGCTGTAGTTCTTGACCGCCTCCCTGCGATATTCTCCAACATTGAAGACTACAACAACACAGAAGGAGAAGCAACAAGCATGAAACAACGTTCTCCTGGAGGTAGAAACACGAGTTGGAGCTGGTAGGATAAACACTTCAGGATGTGACATGTCGTCTTGTAACTGATAAGCTACTGAATAAACTGTGCTGTGAGTCTACGTGTGTGTTTGTGAGTGCTGTTGTGTACCTTTGGTGGGCATGCCGATCCAGTTGAGGTATCGGGTGAGCTTCTTGGACATGTACGTCTTGCCACGAGCCGGAAGCCCCACCATCACGATCACCGTGGGGGGGTTGGCGAAGTGGGGGGCGCCAGCTGCAGCAGCAAGGGAAGGAAGGAAGGAGGGTATATGTTACCACAACAGTGCCTGTTTACAAAATGCAGCACGGCCAGAATTAACATCTTGAATCAACATCTTGTGCTCTGCAACCTGAGAGGTGCCAGCAGCCAGAGAGCTGGCACAAATAATGGCTGGTCACCAAGAGCCTGCCTGAATTTATTTATTAGATCACCTCTGCCGCTTTTTTCGTTATTTATTCCTCTCCATGCTGACACACACTCCCAGCATGCACGTGGGTGTCTGCTGCCGCCAGACTCGCCTTTTACTTCCACCTCACTGCACAATGACTGACCCACTTCTGCACGCTCTGAACCGGCTTACACGAGCCAGGATGAGCCGTTTCACTTGATCAGATAGACTGTAACCCTGTAAACTGCAGCCCCGAGGTCAAGGACAATTTTATCATGCATATGTGCTGCAGGACTGCCATGGTTTTAGTCAAGAGGGATGCAGAATGTTGATTCCCACTGAGAAATATATTCTGCGGGTCAAAGAAACTGTGAATAAATTACTGCAGACTGTTTGACTGAAGCGGTAAATTTGTTTCATGTCTTTCATGTCTCGTTAAGGGTCTTTTTTGTTTTCATCCAGTTGTACATGATTCTTTTCAGTCCATCGCTGCAGGACAGGTGTATGCATCATCATCTGATAACACCCTAAGAGCTAATTTATACTTCCTTGCAGTGTTGCTAATCTTGTTTCCATAACACAAGCGCCATGCTGCCTAAACGGAAAAACTGATCACGCTCTAAGTTGATCCTCAAGACATCTGGTTCATCATTCCCCAACCAATCCATCTCACCTACTGTGCAGCATCCCATCCCACCCTACCTCATAGCTCTATTTCACTCTCCTCATTATGAAAAAATATTGAGTCACATAAAAGTCTCAGTTTAGTCTGATCAAACTCACAATTCTAATCAGATCTAAAGGCACAAGCTAGGGAGAAGCCACTCCTCTGGCATGGACAATGCTCTTTTCCCCCCTCATTGATCAGTAAACCACAATATAGCCCATCAATAATCAATGAGCAACAGAGAGGGAAGTGACCAATGTGAATCCAGATGTGCAGCTAGTCTGTCTGAATGCAATCTTTTCAGTCATGATAAAGAAATCTCTTCTCTGCTTACATCTTAATCATATACAGGACTCAACAATAAGGATTGCCCAGAGAAAGTAAAATGCCACATCAGGCTATTAAATCTAGCAATTCATTAATCGCTAAAATATTTTTCCATGCAAAAATGGCAGAAAATGCTCTTTTCAGCCCCTAAACTATGGAGACTTCCTTTGCATTGCATCCAGTTTTATTTGCAGCTGTAAATTAAACATGACATTCAATTGATATTTGATAAATGATAATAAATAAGACAATTTATACAGGGGAAAGTAAAAACTGATTTTGGGCAAGTACATTTCCGACTGACTTAGTCATTTTCTTATCTTTTAAAATAAAAATTTGCTCCTTAACAGCCGCTTTAGGATATCTTTAAAAGCCAAAATAAAGGCAAAAGATTTAAAATTCCTTTTTCATCTCCACTCATCCCTCATCAATATTCCTGTGGTCTCTTTGCCAAAAAAGAGAGAAGCAGCAGCAGGGTCGCACCATGCACACGCGCTGCCGGCCGACCAATTAGAAGACGGGACCGCTTCAAAGGCGTCAGACACCGGTTGCGGGGCACCGCGGTCACCATAGTGACCGGAGATCCGATGTGGCCCGGTTGGTGGGCTGTGACGTGCTGCGCGTGCTGATGAAAGACCACCAATCAATGAAGTGATGCGTCAAAAGACCGGTGTAGGACAGGTGCACCGAGTAGAGCGAGAGCTTATACAGTTACTGCTGTACCGTAAATATTAGAAGAAACCGTAAATCACGGTTTCATTTAATAGAAACACAAACGCCCTCGTGTTGTATTGTGGGAACAAAAGTAGTCTTATGATGCTACAAGCTTAAACAGTGCTGCCACAACTCATTTACACAGCCACGAGAGACACACGGAGCCGTCTACTGCCATTTCTTGTTATACTATTATGTTATCAACCCTCTACTAATACTTGCTGATACTGCAGTTACAATTCTGTATTGATACTATGAGAAAACTATAAGAATATCATCGAAATATTACAGTGTTTTACCTCGCCGCGATGTCTGCTTGCCATCCTTTGTGGGAATCCAGATCTTTTGGATCCTGTTCTGGGTCAGCTCTCTGGGCATTCCTTAGAGACTGAAGAGCCGCACAGTAACACGAGAACCGAGCCGCTTAGATCCCGGGAACAGAGCTGAAGACGGGAAAAGGACCGGTGCTTGTTCGAGCAGGAGCCTCCTCCGTTCAGCAGGAACGAACCGGACTGTTCACAGTGTCTGCAGAGCGCGTTGAGCCGAGCTAATCTGCCGGTCTGCGGCACACATCCGCTATTTAACCCCGCCCGCCCGGCCGGGAACCAACGTGACTGCAGTGACGAAATACAAGCACGCGCTCAGACACGGACACACATACTGTACATACGCTACATACACACACACACACACACAGAGAGGCGCCGGAGCGCCACCCTGTGGAAACTCTGTTCATTAGAGTGATATTTTAACATCATTATTACATATATTATTATTGTATAATAGGTCTTATTTATTATTATTAATACATTTTATTCTTAATTGTGTATAAAAATATATAAATAATATAATAATAATTACTATAGCATTCTTCATAGTCCATTTTCACTGAGGGTTAATTGTAACTTTTTTTTTTTTTTTTACATTTTCCAAGACCACTTAGACATATAAATGTAACAATACAACTATAATATTAGATTTAATGGAAGAAGTCGGTCATTACTGGTCAATTGTAACAGCTGTCAGGGGAAATTATAACACTGAAGAATAAGTCATGCAAGCGCAAATAAAAGCGCACCTCAAGGTGAGGTCCCGATCCATTTAGTATAGCAGAGCCTGATGATTTAGTATTGTTCAGTATCCTAAGTACTGTCTGCAGTGTATGTAGCTGTAATGCAACTTCCTTAATTCTCTACTGCGTTGTATTTATTATTTCAAATAGTTCTTCATCTGTTTTTCCTGCTACATTTCCTTGTATTCCGCCATCAAGGGATCAATAAAGCTAAGCTTATCTTATTTGATGTCT
This sequence comes from Lutjanus argentimaculatus, assembly GCA_034769285.1. NCBI lineage: Eukaryota > Metazoa > Chordata > Actinopteri > Lutjaniformes > Lutjanidae > Lutjanus > Lutjanus argentimaculatus. The sequence goes on along the minus strand of JAWZSL010000020.1, from coordinate 14,656,029 downwards.
TTTCTAAATTGGACATTTCGGTAGTGTGCTATGTTGTTAGCAGTTGGCCACTGTTTGTTATATTAATGTTAATAAATGCAACTTTTCTAAAGGTAGGATCAGTCGGATCTCTACATTTTTTTTCTGGAAAATGTTGCATACAATGCCCTTAAGGATAACGATACTCATGATTAGATTCTTTCTTGAGCTTTAGTCTTGACAAAGCTATTTTCTGATAGAAAAGACAAAGAAACAAAAACAGATTTTTTTTTTGTGATGAAGTCTAATTTACACTTTCTAAACATTTTCAACACTTTCTCCATGTCTACCAGCTGCTGCAACATGAGCACTGCCCAAGGCTATTTCTTTTTTAGTCTATGATAAAAAGGTGAAGGAAACGTGCAGACTGTCACATCACCTCAGTCTGCTTCCTCATAGTGGGTTGTCCCATTGAGTCACAACAGCGTAATGATTTTATGGCCTATAGATAGGCCTAGTGATTTGGCATAAACTTCAAAAAGCCCACAATGACTAAACATGCTTTAATACAAATGATCAAAAGAATCTTGAGGGGAAATATTGTAGGAGAACCAGACTCCATTAATTCATTACATTAAGGTCAGCATTAGATGCTAAATATTTTTTCACTGCAGCCAGTTTTGACATGAACCAGTAGGGTAAACACAGGTTTTACATGTGACACTAATTAAGGCTCTGCTACATTATGGAATGAGATATTAATCTGTATCATCTGTAACATGTGTGTTTATCCTACTGTTTCATATCAGTATGGCTGCTGTGAAAAAGGTCTATTGATAGCCGAGGGACCTGGATATCTTTTATGACCTACTGTAAAATTATATATACTCCACTTTCTCCAAAAATATAAAGGGTGCATTTTAAAATCATGACATGATATTATTTTTTAAAACCATATATTTAAAGCAACTTCGTTCAGTTCTTTGCAGCATCTGAGCAGAGACTAAAAATAAGTTGAGTTGATGTTGCCTGGTTTACAGTTTCAGTCTGACCCTGAACCCCATGACACCGAGCTGCATGCATGGAGAGTTCAGATAAGGAGAGGCACACACACACACATGCATCTCACACATATTACTTTGTAATGTCTTTCAAATGCAGTCTAAAATATCTCATCTTCCGGCAGTGAATCCTAAAGGGACAAATCTGTTATTCATTAGTGACTGATAATTGCATCCAAGGTGCTAATTAGTGACTTTATTATGACCTCATTCTGTTTGCACTCACAGTTTTTGCTTTTTACCAAAGGTCTGGACTCGAGTCACATGATTTGGACTTTTGTAGAATTTCCTGACCCCAGACTTGACTTGACAAAATCCAAAGCATCTTTTTTAAAATGCTACACCGAAGACTTACTCATTAAACTACAAGTGATGCAATGATTTTCTGTCCACAGTGATGAAACAATGTTTCCTACAGAGTGAGGACTTATAAAGTGTTCACTTTACAGTGTGGCCACTGTAAAAAAAAAAAGTCAGTTTTAATTCAAAATACTTTTGCAACCACTGCGGTTCTTAAACTTTTTACAGTGCACTGAATTTCCTGCGTTGCCTCAGTTTGGATTTGTATTTTGAAAACCCTCTGACCTCCATCCAGCCTTCAGCCTTTTTTCCCAAAAGCCTCATTCTTTATAGAATTTCTTGAAAACAACAAGGCAGCTGGGGTATCAGGAGCCGCTCCATGACAGGATCTGTGAAAGTTTTGTTTAATGTATAACTTTCACAGATCGTATTTATAGCAGGATGCAATATTTCATCATTTGAAGCTGAAAAACAACTGTAGCCCAGTCAGCATGACTAGGCTGATCTCTAATATTAAATTTCAGATAATAATAGATAAGATAATAATTTTTCACTATACTGACTCAAATAGTAAAGATTCAACATGTTAAACTCAGAAAATAACAAAAGAAAATGTGCATTTGCATGGAATAATTAAAAAAACATGAATAAAAGAAAACAGTTATTATATATAGTTTATAGCCTTTATTTTGTCCTCACATTGACTTAGAATCCCTCTGAACTCTTTCCAACCTTTTCCCTGTTTATTTAATATTTTATTCATCACACTGACAAACTCTTTCCTGCTGAGCACCTGAACAAAGGGCAGCTGTGAGACAAAAGAGAACAGGGTATTTATGTGTTGCACATCCTCCTTTAGTCATTTACTTAAATACAAGTATGATTAATAGAAAACAAGTAAAAAAAAAAGTACAAGGTCAGGTCATAATCTTTCCTCATGACGTGAAGGATTCAGACATACAGTCTCAAAGTGCTCCGGTGGAGAAACCGCAGTTGTGAAACCAAACGTGGTTTTGTGTCAGTTGTTTGACCTGATAGTGAAACACATTTTTTTAAACTTTGCCTTAGAAAAAAAGAGAGCAGGAAAGATAACATTTTGTAAGAACAAGGATGCAATTGTGTTTTTTTGTTGTTGTTGTTGTTGTTTTTTTTAGTGGGTAAGATTATCACCTTAACTTACAGTAACACTCTTGTTTTAACAGAAGAAAAGCATGTCTGTTGGTATAAAAGCTGCATGAATCATCCAAGGCTTTTTTGCAATTTCATTATAATGTCATTGTTTTCTTAAAAATGCAAATATAAGATTACCTTGGCTTATTTTTTCACTTCTATTGCAGATGCTGAGAGTTTGACAGTGATGTAGATTGTGTTTTGTCTCGGGGGATAAACTGCTTGTCCGTCTCGGCCAAATTTCCCTAAAAATAGCTTTGAATCCAAGTGGGACTATGTGGAGTATACGGTAATTAAAATAATATTTGTAAGGAAAACATTTGATTAAGTCTCGAGTCTGTAATGAAATGTGCTTTGACTGACGTCTCTCTGAACACAAAGTAGTTCATTCTGCCTGATTTTTAATTGAGATAAGACGATAAACACAATAAGACGATGAATTTCCATGTTAAAATATACGCGGGTTTGCTAAAAGTTATAGGATATAATGTTTTTAAGTTAAATGACGCTGACTTGTGGAGATTCAGAGGAGTTTTATAGTCATGAATTTAAGTACAATTTTGAGCTACTAAAGGGATAGTTCACCCCAAAATGAAAATTCAGTTGTTATCTACTCACCCTCATTGAGGGTTGGGTTTATTTTGTTAGTCCACAAAACACTGCTGGAGTTTCACAGAAACTGTTGCAGGATCAACAAAAGTTAACAGGGACCAATTTCAAACATAAAAATCAAATGGAAAAAAAACAAACATAAAATGTCTCCAGACTGCTTGTCTCACATAATCCAAGTCTCGTGAAGTCGCGACATGCTGTTTGCACACCGTCACAACACGCACACACACCCAGTTCACACAGTGTGCATGTGCATGTGACTCCAAGCTAAGAATCTGCAGTGTACACAGGCTAAAAACATGGTGTAAATAACATTTTTTTAGTCAACTTGGCATGTCAGGACCTTAGGAGACCTGGATTACACCTGACGAGCAGTATGGAGGCATTTTATGTTTTTATTCTGTTGTTTTTTTACACTTGAAAACTGGTCACCATTCACTTGAATTGCTTGGGAGATTGTACAACGTTGTTTTCCAGTGAAACTCCAGCAGTGTTTTGTGGACTAACAAAATAAGCCCAACCCTCAATTGGCATGAGGGTAAGTAGATAACGACTGGATTTTCATTTTTAGGTGAACTATCCCTTTAACTTAAGTATTTCCATTTTATGCTACTTTCTACTTCTCCCCTACATCTCTGAGGCAAATGCTGTACTTTTTACTCTGCTACACTTATTTGGCAGCGATAGTTCATAGTTCTTTTAGTAATCTTTTAAATAAAAACATATTAGCTTGGTCAGTGTCATCTAGTTTGCCATTAGGCTGATTGCAGTTAACAAGGCCAATGTTTGACCGATGTTTGGCCGATACTGTGCAATGCATTTCTACTAATACATTGATGGATCAGTAATAACAATTAATATATAATAATATATCAGTCCTACAGGGTTCTTTTTTTGTGCAAAATGAGTACTTTTAGTGATACTTCTTAACTTTGAATGCAGGATGTTTACTAGTAACATAGTAACCACAGAAATATAGTGGGGCAGCACTGCTCAATAGATCTCAAACTCATGGCAGCCATTTTTCAAAATGGCCGCCAGTGGTTGATCAAAAAAAGTCTGTGAACCTTCACAAAATAATTGTAATTAGAATTTATTATAACCACGTTTTTAGTGCCATGAATCAGTAAAAAGTTTTCACAGTATTATTTTGATTGTGGATACAGAGCAAACTTTAAAAAAAATCAAATAAAAGTACGTAAGTATATATATTTAGAGGAAATCTAGGTATTGGATCAGTATCAGTCCTTCACACGTTCAAAAAAAATCAATTGCCAAATTCAGTTATTCATTTTAAGTTGCATACAACTTGGTTTTGGCTTCTCGAAACACCTTCAGCTGCAAAAACTGGACACAACATATCCAGGTCGACCTGCTGGCCCTTACAAACACACAGTGACCCCTCCGCCACTTTAAGCCACCCGCATCGCGACCCCTCGACCCCGTCTCAGGTCACACCCGCTGGTATTTAGGTCATGGTTTAATAGGCCGCTGACAGCCAATCATATCACTCTGCCCTGCTGTGCACGCTCTGGGCACGCTCTGACCATCAGTTTTCACGCCTGCTTCCTACATATAGTATACACACACACACTGCAGTTACAGGCCTGACTGTGGCCAAAACAAACCTGCTGCTGACCCTGAAACCCAGCGTGGACATTTGTGTGTCAGTCAGTTTTTGTACTACATTCAAAATCACATAAAGGAATTCAGTGTGTTTTGACACTCTATTGCAATGTGGCTTCTTTTTATTTATTTTGAAATTATGTGCTTTCAAACTAAAGGAGTGCACTTTTACACTGTAAAAATAAACTGTTTGTTTTAACTTAAAAAAAAGTTAGTGTCCGGGCTGCCTTAAAATTTAAATGAATTTGAAAACATAAGTTTAGGTAATTTTGTAATGATTCAAAACAAACATTCAAGTTGAACCAACAACTGTTCAGTTTTTGGTTCTTAGTTTCACACTCTTTTTAGGGCTACTGTTCCAGCACTGGCACAAAGACAACATGTCAAACTGCTGCAAGTCAATTTATTCAATTTTAAATGTAACAGGGTAGAAACTGACTGATTCAATACTAACCTTAATAGTTTGCAGCATTTTTGTTATTGTGAAAGCAATGTTATCTTTAAGTCTGGTAGAGAGTTTTCAGCGTATTTTCTTCAAACTGCAAAAAAAGAAGGTGATCAGGAGACTCTTAACTGTCAAACAATGCATGCTGGGAAGTCTGCCAATATGCTGATCATGTTTGTTTAGAAACTTAATGAGTTGATTTAACTCTTTTGATTTGAGTCAGAAGACCTAAAGCTAGAAGAGCTCAAGTATTCTGAAAACAAATAATAGAAATGTACCTTTAACTTGAATAAATAAAACCTGTATATTTACATCGAGTTAATGAGATGAGACAAGTCCACTAAATGTCCTTTTAAAATAGCAGAGGATCAGATGCTTTCTTCTAAGAAACTGTTATTGATGACTTACTTTTTACTGATTTGACATTAGTACGAAACATGAGGCACAGAACAACTGTGGGTCTTCCTGAGCAGGATATTTTAGTCTTTCCACAGCTGTTCAAACATCTGTCAAACATCTTTCTCAGTTTCATCCATAATCCCTGAACTTTCTATCCCTGCAACACTGCGGCATGAATGAAGGAAAAAATCTCTTCCCGTTTCCATCTTTCTACTTCTAACCTGTTTCCCTGATCCGAATAAAACCTGTTCCGGTGGGATCCTTCCTTCTGACGTTTTTCACTGGAACCTCCAGGGTCCTTTTTGGCGCAATTACATAAGTTCTGAATGAGGCTGGGGCTGCGTTCACCGTCCCAGTCCCCTTCCCACAATCCATCAGGGCTAAGTTAAGACTGTGGGGCCCTGGAGATGTGTTAATACTACTGAGGAAGCAGAGTTATGTCAGACAAAATTCAGAAGAAAACTAGGCTTCCTGGATATTTAGGGCTGCTCTGTGACAGGGATCGTGCAAGTTTTTGAGTTCAATTCATGATTTTGCTAGAAAGTGTTTATACAAGGATGAAATATTTCATTCTGTGACTCAGTCAGCATGACTTGGCTGATTTCTAATTCTAAATTTAGGAGAATAATTACTGACTCTAATAAAGAATAACATGTTAAAAACTCACATTTGCTGAATGTGCTGAAACATTAAGAATGACAACAGTAAACTAAATGTAGTTTATACCTTTTATTTTGTCTTGACATAAAGGTATATTTCATCACAGGAAAAAAAAACAACCAATAATCTACAGGTTAGACTCATCACTACGTATAGACACTTCACTGCTGTTCAGGAAATATAAAAAAGGTTTATTATGTACATGTGAGGAGATGTGTATGTGAGTTCGTAGTTGTCCGTCAGCGCCCGGAGGGGGAAGACATCAGACCTGCTCACCGAGGTCCAAAACCCGAAATTTATCTAGATTGTAGAAGCAGGCCTTGACGACTCGCCCGCCGAAATAACGTCCATTCAGATCCACCACAGCTGCAGAGGAGAGAGGCAGTTCAGGTCAGACTGTACCCGACCACACAGATAAACCTTTCAACAACAGGATTACTACTGCCATATCACAGAAAACCATTAAACCGGCCTTCAGATACTTTGAAAAGGTTACACATTGTGTAATACAGCATTTATATTTGTTTCAGCTGGTGTTTCCTGGTTCTGGGGCTTCATAACATGTAAGTGTTCTCTGTGACTCTTCTTGTACAATTAATTTTTCACTGTTGGCTCAAAGCATCATTAGTTCTAGCAAAACTAGGTTTAAAATTAGTGAATCCAGATTTAAAAATAAGCAGAGCTCAGATGCACATTTAAAAACTAATCTCCGTTTAGCAAACCTAAGTTAACTAATGTCGGATGAATAATAAATAATAAATTATATGTCGGCAGAATAAATGGAGCAATATGGCCAAAAAATTCAAAAAATGAACAACAGCATATTAAGAAAAAGAGACTACCAGGCAGCAACTGGTAGACTAGTGGACACAACTGGAGTGAAAGAAAGAAGAGATGAATCATAAAACTCAGTTAGGTTGAGTCTGTCCTTCTTTGAGGAACTTGATTAAGTTGCTCAATCTATCTAAAAAGGCAAAGTTAAACCTCGTCAGGTTTGAGTTAATACTGGATCACATTTTAAATTGGAGTTTAAAGTTGTTGTAGTTGTTGCAAGAGAAATTTAAATGTAATCTTTCTCTATTTAAAGCTAGTTTTCAAGTTTTGTTTAACATAAGTTAAGCCATGATTGGATGCAACCCAGCCTGCGTCTGTTGTTCTTTTGATTTCATTGTGTAGGATTAGCACAGCTAATATTTGGCTGTGATGCCACATCAGTTATCCAATGGAAGAAGTGCAATTTGCCAAACTAAATGAAGCCAGGATTGTTTTAAGCAGTTCATTTGTTTCATTGTGTTTTTTTTTTCTTCCTTGGACCTCCAAGGAAGAGGCCTCTTGTTCTAAGAAGAAACGATTTGATTTGCTTGGAACAAATTGTTGTGGCAAGCAGTTGAGTGATGCTCACAGTTTGCCCCAAGTGTCGGTGATAAAAGCCCGAAAAAGAAAAACAACTTTGCTTTGGCTCTCACACTTCTGGGAAAGAGGAGAAATATGACAACAGTGTTTTGCTTCCCGGGATTGTCGCCTGTGTGCGGCAATATAGAGCAAATGCTGTCCTACAGTTCTCACAGACACAAACACACCAAGGTTAAAAGGGACAGCTGGGACACACAGCGTTCATTCTGTCCTCTCTGGCAGTGTTAGCCTTATCAATGAAATGAACAACCTCAACACATCCAATCCATTTTTCCTTGTAGGACATTTAGGATTACCTCAGTCAGCACATTTCATGCAGTACTTTTCACTCATGCGTGTTCACATCAGCTCCACTGTGCTGACACTGGATGTACAAAAACAACTGTGTTATGTTGCAGCGATTGGACTGGCAACATTGTTCAGCTGTAAACCTCATCACATCCTGAATCACAGCCAGTATATGTGTATACAGAATGCACAACATTCTTTTGAGGGAAAAGTTCCAACATTTTGAGAAAAATATGTTTCTTGGCAAGGGTTAGATGAGCTGGTTGATACCATTTCTCATGTCTGTATGCCAAACATGACGCAAAGCCAGGAGCAGTTGAGTAACCAGCTTAGACTCCTGTAAATCAGTGCACCCAAACAAGAAACAGACCGCCACATAACCTGCCCATAAAAGCACAACTTGTCATTCTTATGTTGAATAACTAAGATATAACGTGCATTAGCATGTTGAGGGCAAGGCCTTACTTTTAACAAAAATGCTAATGTACGACTAATCAGTCCAGCAGTGTTTGTTTTATTTATAAGGATCCCCATAAAATGCATGATGGGAAATGTGGGCAGCTGCAGCAATATTTCAACCTATATACAATCAGGAGCAGAGAAACAGAGAACAAACAGCACGCAATGTTCAGCCTAGGTTGCAAAATATAGATAAATATATCTACTCAGTCCATTTTTATGGGGCAGCAACCTCGCATTCATGCACACACGGTCAAAAAATAGAGAACTGAGGTGCAAATGAACATTTCAGGAGGTGGATTCACGTCTTTTTACTGTAAGTGTTATAATATTGGGGCATTTGCAGGGACACTGCTAAAAACTCTTCCATTTCATACTGCATGTTTGTACTTCTGTGGTTACTTTTGTGCGACTAACACAAGAATAGTGTAACACAAAAGCCTATACAGACAGTAATATTGTAAAGTAAAGTAATAAGTAAGTGACTTTTGGTTATAGCTTTGTATTTAAATGCACAATATGCAAATTCAGCCGCTAGGAGTCTCTCTCACACTAAAACAATAACAAAAGACGTAGTTTGATGACGCTGTGAAGTAGTGCGGGATCATGGGAGTTGCTGTCATCTTTGTTTAAAAAAAAAATCACTGCAGTTGAAAATCTATCCGACATGATTCAGGCAGAAATCCTGCTCACAGATGAGATAATGTATTATCGTTTTAATCACATCATGTTTTCTCATGTTTACCATATCCATACCATAGTTACAGCAACTAGCAACTAGCTAGCAACAGTTAGCAGGAAATGCATCGTTACCTTGAATAAATGATGGATTTCTCTGGGTTTGAACATTTGTGATAATGTAAGTACACAACTCAACATTTTTAACAAATATCTGACATTTTCAGACATTTTAATGCAGAAATGTTACTTATTATAGCTTTAAAAAAAACATTAAATTGGTGCCAACTAGAAAGTATATAAGCATATTTCTCTAAATGTTAAATTATTCCTTTGACTTTTCACAGATTCTGAGCAATTTAAAGAAAATTCAGACTACATCTAACATGAACAAATGTCAACCCGAGACTTGTTAAAGGGGCTTCACTGAAAATTCACACAGTCTCAGAAGGAAATCAGGTTGAACTGGGCTCAAACCCTTGTGTCTGCAGCTGTATGGTGGTCATATCCATCTGCTCATCTGTGAACTCTGACCTCCCTACAGAGGAACGGCACGCAACCCGGGGCAATAAAATGTTTCATCATCATCTATAGAAATAGATCAGGCAGTGTGACACCTATGACTGCGACCCTCTGTATCATTCTTTGCGCGTCTGTCCTGCTTTCTGAGAGCTGTGATGTAAGCGCGGTGCCGTCGGTGCCGCTGGGAGACGGCTGGGTTGCTGGGCCGCATATGATGTAACACCACAGGGATCCGAGTCTCACCTTGTTTCTGATCTGGGCCAACCCATTTAGAATGGGACACACTTTTCACCCACATTATTAGAGCAGTTATACAATGGAAGGAGGAAAGTGATGCAATTACATAAAGTTGATCGCCCACCAAAAAAGATAGCTGCTTACATAAAGTATGTCTCAAATAATACTCTGATTTCAAAATGAGAGCAGAATCTCAGTGGAAATGTGGAAGATGACGGTTTTCAATGATCAGGGGTCACTGACGACAAATGCAGGCTTTAGTTTGGAGCATCAACAAAGGTCCAGATTTTTTTTTTGTAAGCTTCAGGACCTCTGACATTTAACCTATTTAGAGGCAACATGACCAAGCACTGTTGTTGTCTTTCTTTGTGAAACGGAGCCAGGCTTTTTGCCATGACTAGGGTTTGGTATCGTTTGGGCTTTTTCAGATACCACTGCTAAAATTATATTTTTAAGACGGTACCAGTGCCTAAACAGTGCCTGAATCAATACTTGAAAAAGCAGCACAAAATGACGGTTAACAACATTTTATACTCATATATTTATGTAAATAAGTTAAGTATTTTAAACTTGGGCTGCAACTAACAGTTATTTTCATTGTTGATTAATCTGTTGATTATTTTCTTGATTATTAGGTCAGTTGTTTGGTCCATAAAATGTCAGACTATGGTGAAAAGTTTTGTCCAAAGCCCAAGATGACGACTTCAAATGTCTTGCTTTGTCCACAACTTCAAGATATTCACTTTACCATCGTAAAAAAGAGTAAAGAAATCTGAAAGTATTCACATTTGAGAAGCTGAAATTAGAAGTATCAGTTTAGGCACCATTTAGGTACCAGAAAAACCCAAATACCCAACCCCTGCCATGAGTCTGTCTTGTTACAAGTGTTCAGCAGCACAGATGGATGAGTTTGGCATCACTATTTTGTGGTGCCTGACTGTCAGAAAAACATGCCGGCCTCCAAAGGAAGAATGAATCAATTTGGAGGGAAATGATTCCAATGGATCGGGCCATTTGGAAACAGTTCTTGATCACCATCCCTAGTTTTAAGTGCTACTTTGTCTGGTGTGTTGAATGAGTTGAAGTGTGAGCTGAGGCCTCATTCACGTCCGTGCACGTACGACAACTAAATACTGACCTTTGATGGCTGACTCCACCCTCTCAAACTCCAGAAATATCCTGACAGCTTCATCATCTGGCACATCTGCAATCTGAGAAGAAAAGTGTGTTTTTGTGATCATCATCATCATCATCATCATCATCATCATCCTGTTTGATCAATAGATTCACATCATACTTTATAATCCTCTCCTCTCACCTCAAAAATGACACATTTAACCACTTTGCCGTATTTCTCGCACTCTTCTTTCGTCTCCCCCTCCAGGTCTTCGTCCACCTCTCCTCGACCCACCATGTTCTATGAGACAGACACAGACATTAGGCCTACCTGCTGATGTCTGCACTGCCATCTCAAATACAATTTCACAAAGTAAACCTCAACGTTACATACAAAGGTTTTAACTTTTTTGCCATTTTGTAATTTAGCTAAGCTGCACTAAAAAGCGTTTTGTCTCCATTCTCTAACTTCTGACTTATTTCCAATATGGATCATGCTTGACATTGAGTTGTATTTTTTTCTTCTGTGCTGAAATGTTGACGGTTGATATTTGTTACCTATATTTGGCAAAACACAAGATGAGGACTCATCACTAACTCATAATGTCAAGAATTATTTTTCATGTAATACTATGATACCGATCCAATCTAGAAAACAGCCTTTGAGAACACACAGAGACAGACGTACCCTCAACAGGACCACTTTTGTTGGGTTTTTGAGGATCTCTGTGAGCGGGTTGGCCTCCGACTTCTTGGAAGAGTCCGCTGGTCGGATGGAAACAGAGACAAAGGTCACTTTTTTTTTGTTTCTCCTCAAAATAGTATTCAAAGGCAGCTAGTGAGCTGGATGAAGCAACTGGCAAAAATGTGGAGCAGCAAGCTTTATCGTATCGTATTGAACTTGATTCAATGCACAACGTGATAAATGAAACAATTCGTCAAATATTTTGTTCAAAAGCGGTTAAAAAATACTGCTCAGTGTTTGCTGAGTTGACATGATATCCATTTTCTCTGTCACGTCTGGCTGTTTTTGTCACATTCGAACACTGATTTTATTGTGTTAGACGTGCTGTTAAGAAAACACTCTAAAAGGGTTACTCAAGTGCAACAGCATTGTTAGCATTCCTCTAAGAAAAGTGACTAAGCAGTTAAGGCATAAATCTCTTGCTCAAAGAAACACTGTAAATGTATGTCCAGTGAATTTTACATTTTACTTTTCACGTTGGTTAAACTCTGGCATGAAGACCTGTGATCCCTAGACTGGTAATCAGGGGCCACGGAGAGTTCCTGGTGTCCTGCTCTCTACTCTCAATTGTGAACAGGAAGAGAGACCCTTGCAGTATGCAGTACTGATAACAGGGATTCCTGCTGACTGGCTGCATATTCCTTTAAAAAAAAAAAAAAAAAAAAAAAAAAAACTGGTACAACTACAGCACTTCAGCTGAAAATAAAGAAATGACATGCAACCATGATATCTAGCAGACAGAAGTCAACACGGCATCCAGGACGAAGCAAGGATGAGAATAAGCAATAACATTTTAAAGCCTACAAAACCCTCCACACATCTTGTTAACCATTTCTTCTCTAGCCTGTGTTTTCTCTGCATTTCACCTCACACTGACAGTTACAGCTGATGCAGCTGATAAACATGTTTTAGGTAAATTAAAAGGGTAATCACAGTATTTTAAAACCTGGGACCTATTTTAAAGACAAAACACAGGAAGTTATGCAGACAACCAGGGGAAAAAACACTAAGGTAGTCTGTCTTCTGGTGAAATGGCACTAAATGTATTACTGGAGCAAAGACAAACGTGTTTTGTTGTCTAAATGACTAGTAGATACAATATGTTGTAGAATTAGCCCAGGAGAGCGCCTCAGCCATCAGCCACAGAACTGGGCTGCATTGGCTGCAAAGTAACCTTTGGGACCAAACGCGCCAACGAAAGCATGTCCAACGAAAGTACTTGTTTTTGCATAAGACAACATTAAGGAAGTGTCACTGCAGAGACAGACCTTTTTAAAAGATTAAGTTCCTTTTTGTTTCATCAAAAACAGCTGTTATATAACTCTTGTCAAAGCCAAGAGACTCATTTACAAAAAGGACATGCTAATGTCTACACTGTAATACTGAAGTGACAGCTAACAGGTGATTAGTTTAGCATAAAGATTAAAAAATGTGGAAACAGCTAGCCTTTAATTAATAAATTATATATTGTGTATTTAATTTAAACAAAAAGACAAAGTTTTAAAATGACAATTTGACTTTTTACGTGTCATTTTATGTGCCAGACTATGCAACCAGCAGTGAACCCAGGGAGTTTCTGTGCCTGGCCAAGAAAATGTCTGGCACATTAACAGACTGTCAAACGGTGAATTCTGATTTTATACTTTGACTTTTGTGCATATTAAACAAACAAGTCAATGCAACATGTCAATCAGTGAGCTTTAGAGGTGTTGGTAGGAGGATACTGCTACAGCTAGACACAGCCAAGCCAGCTGTTTCCCCGTTTCCAGTCTTTGTGCTTATTTAAGCTAAATTAAAACTTTATTTAACAGTCAGATATGAGAGCTGTATCAATTTCTCATCTAACTCTACAGGAGAAAATGAGAGTTAGAAAAAAAGAGTTTTTTCCCCAAACTATACAATTTCATCATTGTATAGGGGTAAGAAGAATAGGTTAAAAGAATCAGAAAAAATATCAAGTGCAGACAAATTAGGAGCAGAGCTGTTAGAGAAGGAGACTAGATTCAAAGAAAACAGGAATGAAACCAAAACTACAAAATGAACTCTGTTAGCCAGGGTGGGAAATTAACTTTTAAATAAAACATGAACATCTACCAGCCACTCAGTAGTAAATCATTATTTTGTGTCTGGAATCTGCCGGCCACCTTCATATTTTACCAGCATTTGGCTGGTGGCGGGTGCTAACTTCTCACCCTGGTGTCAGCCCACATTAAGTGGAGGTGTCACTCACACACATCCAGCAGAAAAACATGCATAACTATTCACTGCAGTGTAAACTGGAAAACACTCAACTTTTAACAGATACAAAGAATTGCTACTTTTGATTTTGGTGACTGTGTGTGAAAATAGATATGCATGTACATGGATAAAACACATGCAAACACACAAACACGCACACACTTCTTCTAAAATAACAGTATACTCTATGTAATGGGAGAGAGAAAATGGGAGTGGAGGCCAACCTGCAGAGCCTCCGCCTGAAGTCTCAGCAGCACCTGACAGACTGGACCCTGCTGCTCAGTCACACACACACGCACACGCACACACACACACACACAAACACACACACACACACACACATAACACACACACCCATACACCACCACACACAAAATGAAAAAGAACAAAGACATGCACACAAAGTCACATCTAACTGATCCTGGAATGACATCATGATGGGTGTAAAGCTAAAATACTCATGAAAGGAACAAACGTGAGACCAAATGCTTCTGTCGCAACTAAAGGTCAACGCAGGTTAGACAGGGGCTGAAACAAAACGACAGACATCAGCACTGGAGACGACACAAGCAAAGGTCACTTCATGCAGTTGACACATATAAAGGTTTTACAGGAAAGCCAAGTAAGGAGGGTGAACAAAGAAAACTGTGTGGCATATACAGCACAGAGAGGAGAATAATTATCAATAATTAAAAACACAAAATTAATGACTTACGTTTTTCTGCAGCGTCACCTATGATGATCTTTCCACCTCTCTTGCTGGTCTTCTCCACAGACAGCGCTGTGCTGAGGCCCTGCTCGTGCTTCCCCAGGCCCTGGCCTTCTTTGAAGCCGTACTTCTGCATGATCTTATGGGCCACCGTACCTCTGCGGGAGTAGACAGAGAGAAAAACACTTTTATGATTTGTTGTAATACTAAAGATGTTTGTTCAAACTGTAGTTCAAAAAGATAGTTCAGATTATTTGATGTAGGGTTGAATGAGGTACTTTTCGATAGGCCCACACAGCCCCAATGTGGAGAAGCAGAGAGGAGTACTATGGACAGGGTCAGCAACAAGAGGTACATTAGCCACTTATGTGTACTCTTGCCTCGCCATCAAACAGCCTTTTCTGACAGAAAGCTGCGGTTACATAAGCCAAATATTGCTTTCTTCAGAGCAACCAAACTACATTGGCGAAATCAGTAATTTTACCTCGCAGAACACAGGAGTTGCTGGCCTACCACTGCCTCACTCACTTAGTTAGTTTGTGTTATTGTTTGACTTTGGTGCATCTGAACTAACTTTTTAAAACACCAAAGTCACACAACAGAAACAAACTAACAGATCTACGCGGTGGTAGACGGGCACCTCCCGTGTTGTTTGAGATAAAATGACTGATTTTGCCTATGGAATTTGGTCAGTTTGGAGAGAGCGATATTTGGCTTATATAACAGCGGCTTCCCATCGGAAAAGGCTGTGTGATGGCAAGATAAAGTGGTGTAAAATATTCTAAGTATAGCATACACTTGATATGATATGACATGATATTGATATTGATTTTTTAAGTGGCTAAAACACATTTTGTTGCTGTCCCCATCCACAGCAGTATATTGCTTCGCTTCTGTGCTGGCGCCCCGCTCTACTTCTCCAGACTGGAGGTGAGCCGACCGGCATCTACTGTAGGTAATACATTGACTACAAGTAGTACCTCATACAACCCGACATCAAATCATCTGAACTATCCCTTTCACATGTCAGATTTGTGTGTTTGATTTGATCACAATACACTGAATATACGGACTATAAACTCTACATCCTTTTACAAAATATTAGCTAATCAATATAAATTAAAAATCTACATTTTGTCAAAACAGAAACTGAGGTAATAAAAATGATACACAGTACATTTCCATTGGATGATAATGAAGTTACTCATATAACAAACAGTGTTGGGAGCTTTACTGTAATTCCTCTACTTTTGGCAGAAACTAGACAAGTAACTAATTACTTTTTCAAACAAATAACACAATTACAATTAATGAACTTAAACTGTCTTATAATTTGTTACTTTGTCTTACATGTAAATAGTGGACAACTGCAGACAAACGTTCCCTGGAATTTATGGTTTATGATGTAACGTCTTGAAACCTTACGGTGTTGCAAGACGGTGCAAGTGGTGAGCTTGTTTTCCATCATAGAGACTGTAATGTCTCGAATATAAATCAAGAAAAGAACCTTGGGTTCATCAAATTTAATCTTTTTTAGTGACTACTGTAGTTTGGTTAACATGTACATTCAGCATGATGTAGTTCTTTAAACAAATCCTTCTGTCTAACCAAGGCAATCCCAGTGTAACCTGCAGGTAGAATGCTAGTCGTTGCTGCCCTCTGGTGGTGGTGGAGAGAATTAATAGCTCCTATCAGTAACATAATGGGTGCAAATATAGATAAAATTTGACAGTTGTCTTGTCATTTACAAGAGAACTGAAGCAGACATTTAAAAGTAACATAAAAGTTACTTTTCCTAGTAACCAATCACTTTCATATGCATTGGTAAAATAATGAAATTACTTTTGAAAGGTGCAGCTGTAACTAATAACTGAATTTCAATGACTTGCACAATACTGATAACAAACCTGAACACACAGCTTTAACATGCACTGAACAGTCAGAATAAATGCTGCAACCCTTTTTTTAAATTCCACTTGAAATCACTATGGGTGATAATACAGATTAATAGATACATTTCTGGCTGTTGAGTGTGTCTGCATGTGTATGTGTGTCTGTGTGTGTCCCACCCACCCCATGTTGGCCAGGAAGGAGCTGGTAGGTCCGGGCGGAGATCGTGGCCGGTCTGAGTCCTCATACATGGGTGGAGGGATGGCGGCCTTTGAGCCTCGAGAGGGACGACCTTCATCCTCGTAGGAGAAGGAAGATGAGCCTGAAAAAACACAAACAGATGAGATTTTTCAGCTCTGTTACAAGATGAGATAGAATGAATCCCAAAGCTAATTTTTGTGCCAGACATTGCTGAAGAATCAAAGTAACATAAGAATAAAAAAAAACAAATACAGTAATAAATATAAAGTGCATAAGGGGTAAATGCTAATACCAGTGCCTATAGGATAACAAGAAAAGTAATTTAAATTTAGTAAAATAAGTCAACTAAAAAAAAAAGTAGTATCGTCAATGATACTGGAAACTAATCTTACATGTGCTGAATTACTCCTCAATATCATTTGCAATTTGCATATTATTATATCCAGTCATATTTACTGTTGCCAGCAAGAAAAAAAAAATCATATTTTAGAGTATTATTATTTGTATATGTGTTGTATTCTGGTCAGTTTGGTAGTTTATTTTCATTAGAGTAAAATCACAGCACCTCTGTGAACTAATGAGGCTACTGTAACAAAGTCCACAGCCTGATTGGCTGGCATTGATTCTCCTTCCTTGGAATTTTGACATTCACAATGTTAAAGACGCTTTAAACTCTGATGATGTAGACGATGCTGCCCTCTACTGCTAATATAACAGAATACAAACATCACTAAAGGAGGCAGTGGTCATCACTGTTTCACTAAGCTATCCAGATGGTAAAGGAAAAAAAAAAACAACTTACTAAAGACTCTGCATTTCTAAATAACCAAGTCACATGATAATTTATCTCCCCATGCTTTTGTACAGGATTATCATGCAAAATGTGTTTTGTTTCTCCTGAAATTAGTAATGGGCTTAAAACAGATGCCAAGAAACCCTGTTGTTTTTACTTTGTATTTATTCTGTTGATGTTTAAAAGCAACATGGTTTCACCTGACGGATCATAAGACTCACCATCTCGATCCACAAGTGAAGAAGGAGGGGCGATAGCTGCTCCACCCATACCTGGGAAAGAGAGAGAAAGAGATGATGCATCATGTCAGAGAAGAGAAGTTTAGTTTTAGTTGAAACATGATTGTACATGACTGTGATGCACACTCCGTAAAATTTAACGTAGACATTGTGCTTCTATGTGTCCATGTTGTCATGTTATTCATCAATGCAATTTTTTTTTTTGCTCAGAGTCTTTTCATTGGTATTTAAAGCCAGACAAAATGCAATAAATCACAGATATGAGATGAAAAGACACAATATAACACAAGACTGAAAAGTAACCCTTAATTTCCGAGTTAATTTCAAACTCTGCCTCAATATTTTGAGAAGCAGTCCTCCAGCAGCAAAGCAGGAATGATGAGAATATGAAAAAGTCTGAGGATGGGGAATATTTTTACAGGCACTCTATATGTAAACAAAGTAGGGTAAACGCTCACTTCGTTTCCTCCGCTCCTTCTCATACTCCTCGTCCTCATCTGAGTCACCCTCTGCTGCAGGGAAACGAGAGAAACCACTTGGAACTCCACCGTCGTGCCTGTCTTTCCTCTTCCTGCACCAGAACGAAGTTCAAGAATTAAACAGGAGTTTTGTTTGCCTGTAAATACTCAAAGTGGGACACACTCACAAATAAATCTTTCATGCCAGTAACTAAAAACCTAGATCGCTTTTCTGGGTTTGGTGCAATGTTGTGGCTACAAGCATGCAATTAGATGCATCAATATCCCCCAGGACCCTGAATAACAATAAGTAGGTAAAGATAAAGCAGGGATTGATTAATTCTCTGTCGTTATTTGAGTGGAAGAGCACATAATTTCCAGTCTTTTATCTACAAAAGTTCATCTGTTTCATCACTTATAGTCCTAAAAGGACATATTCAAATTATTTGTGTTGTTGTATGAGGTACCTGTCCATAATCAGTGTATTAGCTACAGTTTGATAGTGGTCGGCACATCCCAAGATTGGAAAAGCAGAGAGAACGGACCAGAACCGGAAGCTAAGAAATGTACTGCTTTGGACAGGGTTAGCAAAAAACAAAAAAGCAAAGCGAAAAACTTAAAATTTTATTTTAAGTTTATGCTATATTTAGAATATCTTCACCACTTTACCTTGCCATCAGACAGCCTTTTCTGACAGAAAACTGATGTTACAAAAGCTAAAATAATCCAATAAACTCTGTAATTTTATCTCGCACAACACAGGAGTTGCTGGTCTACTACTGCCTTGTTTGGTTAGTTCATTTGTGTTATTGTGTGACTAAAGTGAATCCAAACTAACCTTTTAAAACGGCAAAGTCAGCAATAATAAAAACAAACTAACAGATCGAAGCAGTGGTAGACCAGCAACTCCCGTGCTGTGTGAGGTAAAATTACTTATTTTGTCAATGGAGTTTGGTTGGTTTGGAGAGAGCAATATTTGGCTTAAATAACGGCAGTTTAATGTCAATAAGGCAGCCTGACAGCAAAGTAAAGTGGTGAAAATATTCTAAATATAGCATACACATTAACTTTTTTTAGGTGGACCTTTTTTTAGGTGGCTAAAATAAGTTTTGCTGCTGACCCTGTCCACAGCTTCCTACCTTCCTGCTGCTTCTTCAAACTAGGAGCATGTCAACCACCATCTACTTTAGGTAATACACTAATTATCAATAAGTACCTCATACAATCCCACTTCAAAAAAATCCTAACTATGGGCGGACGTTTAGCTCAGTGGGTAGAGCTGTCTGACCCATGTATGGAGGCTGTTAGTCCTCTGCAGTGGCCGCTGGTTCGACTCCCGTCTTCGGCACTTTGCTGCGTGTCATCCCCTCTCTCTCTGCCCTGTTTCCTGTCTAATCTCTGGCGGTCCTATCTAATAAAGGCAAAAATGCCAAAAATATATATATATAAAAAAAAAAAAATAAACTATCCCTTTAATGAGCATGGCATTACTTTTCTCTCTCCTCTATTTCCTTCTGCCGCTCCTGCTCCCTCTGCCGCTGTCGTTCTTCCCGGTGTCGCTTCACCACCTTCTCGTAGTCGTTGGGGAACATCGGATCGTACTCGTCTGCCAACGGGATCAGCACATCGCCAGAGGAGAATCCGCTGGGCACAGCGTCCTGAAGCACACACACACAAGTCCAAAATATGAGAGCGAGGTAGAGATGGCATCTATGGATGTATAAGGATATTTACATTCATCTTCAGCAGATAGAAGTAGAGTCTTTGTGCACGTCTACCTACACACTGCTCTGTGTCATATTATTAACATTACATGCTAACATTTTCACTCCCTTGGCTCAATCAATTCAAGAGAAAAAAAATCAATCAGCTTGTACCATTCTAAGCATTTTATGAACTTAAAAGATCTGGTTTTCATAAACACTGAGTCAACCTTGAGTCCAGCGGCAGCATGTGGAGGAGTGTCGATGATCTGTCTCTCGTCACTGGAGCCTCCTCGCTTTAGATCAATAACAGGAGCCAAGACAGTGGTCTGCTTCATCCGCTGAGTCTACACACACACAAACAAAATCATGGAATATGTACACATCAGGTTTATACCAGGGATGTAACAATATCAAAAACTGATACACTAATACCAAAATAAAAAGTCAAAGATACAATATTTATCACAATATTAAAAAAGAAAACATGACAACTTGAAAAAATTATCAAATAATAAATCTGATGTGTGCAGCAATTTTGTTTGTTTAAGATTTGTCTTTCCTTGTAACTTCAATTACTTCTGCTTTCCTTCTTTACTAAAAGTATCCAGCCATGACTCATGCAGGTGCAAAAATAGTCTTTTTGGCAATTAATGTTTGACTTATGTATGTACAACTGCAAATACTGCATAAACAATGCAGCAGTCAGTAGCAGTCCTTTAATAAAATAAAATAAAAATAATCAAATTAAATAATTAACCCTTAATATCGTCACACGCTATTCGATATATTGTATCCTTAGTTTATACCGTTGTTGTTCATTATTCTGAATACTTATAACACATTTGTTGTGAACCTACTCACCTTTCAAATCTTCCATTAGCATGGTTATATGTTATTCTATGTCGCTCATAATCTATACTGATATTTGCACTCCCTTTTTTTTAATACTAACATCAAGTATCTTCTCTGTGACAGATTTGTTTATTGAAAATGTGTCATGCCTGCACAAATGCTGCCTGTGTACTGCTGTACCTGTGTATTGCACGTGCGTGCTTGCATACCTTGGCCTGGGTCAGAGCTGCCTTCTTCACCTTCAGCTGGGACTGCAGCAGCTTGAAGTTCTTGGACCAGCCTTCGGTTTTGGTGTCGCTGGCAGCCACACCGAGGTCATCGTACAGCGACATTGCTGCCTGTCAGTGTTTCTGTTTCCTGCAGACACAGAGACAAGTTGCATCTGACAACGTACAATCTGAACTGGCTTCAGGAACATCATTTCAGTCTGCTGCAAACTGAACTTGGTGGCAGCCTAAATGAAAAGCTGTACAAATGTGTTATGACTCAGTGGCTCATTAATTCAATGTGGCAACAATGTCAAAATATTTGTCCCTTAGTTATATTTAGGTAAGTAAGCTATCTTAAACCCAAGCAGCCTGTTGCACCAGCTGTGCGTAAGTTCAAATTTAATCTAGTTATGACTAGGGGTGTAAATTACAAGTTTCATCATGCTACTATTTTATATTGATTCTTTGGACAACAATATGATATTTGCTGATGTCACAAAATCTGCCACAATACAATTTTGACTTGATTCAATTCAGTGACCTGCCATCAATATCAAACAATATCATATGTCCACTTAACACATTTAGTTACATTTTTGTCAACTCTGTCAACAGAAAAGCAACTACAGCGTCATCCAACAATTTTATGACTGAACTCTTCCAGATATTTCTGACACAGACATGGCATGGGAAAACGCGTATCTTTAAGATGACTATATATATATATGTATATTATATATACATATATATACATATATATATAGATGTTCTTACTTTGCATTAATTATGCTGGATCACTGAACATTGAATCAACAGACTGATCCAGATCGAAAGTATCGTTACACCCCTAGTTAAAATAGTTAGAATATCAATTACTACTAAGTTGTGATTTATGCATTACTTAAATAAAAGTGGCTACACCACAAATAAGTTTCAACATACCTCTAAGTAACGACTTAATTGTTACACATGCACACAGGGTAGGTGTAAATCTCAAAAGGCCACAGAATATTTTAGTGTCACAGAATTATGCTCAATACACAGCATTAAAGTAAACACCATTTTGATAAGCCATTTTTTGAGAAGAAAAAAAAAAAAAAAACAGTCAAAATCCTCTGATTCCAGCTTCACACATGAGTATTTTTTGTTAACTGAAATCTTTGGGTGGTCAGCAAAACCAAGACATCTGATATCTTCATCTTGGACTTTGTGAAACAGTGATCAACATCTTAACATTTTTAACAACATAAAATGTTAATATTTTCTGAAATTTTTGGACCAAGAAAAATATGAATCGATTAATTAAAAAAATAAAATAAATAAAAATCAACTATGAAAATAATGGTTAGTTGCAGCTCTACTTACTACAATGTGTTATGATGCCAAGTGGCTCGTGCCAGCCAGAATGTCTGTCTTTGATCGCGGATTGGCTGCTTGCCTTGGTTATGACTGTACATACAAACAGCAAACTAAAAAAGGGTAAGGGTCTTTATTAGTACACTGGGTCCAAACTACTTAGGTTATGCTCCAAGAATCGTGGTACAACAGTTTTGTCTCTGAGTTACAAACTATCAAGCAGGTACAGAGCCTCTAGTGTCGTCGTTACATCCTAACTAAGGAAAGAATTCACACATTTGGTGCAATGCAGTGCAGGACAGTAGAAACTGTCCACAAATAAATACATTTAGCTAACGTTAGCTAATGCTAACGTAGCTACTTCACAGCCTGCTCCTCAACTCCTCTTTATGCTAAAACACAAACACAGAATGTTAGCTTGTTCTCAACCTACCGCTTTCAGAAATGCCCGGACATCAACTCAACGTAAGTGCCTATAACCAAAAAACAAAACAAAAACAAAACTGTTTAGCAGCACATTTGATGTAGCGTTAGCTCCCCACTGCTGTACCAGGCGGAAGGCAGCAGCACAACAAAACTAAGCGCGACAGTCAACGACATTTTGCGACATGACGCGCTCTTGCGCCATCTAGCGGCTGGATGACTCTATCGTTACCACTGCACCACACATAAATGGCGCTCCTTTTCTCGTTTTAATTAATTTTTCACGTTATTTGTTCGCTTATTTCTGTATATATTATATATATATGTTATAGTTTACTTATATTTTTAATATTATTATATATATATGCTTTTTAAAAATATATAATGACATTAATTTTTATATCCCTTTTGTTGTTATTCGTATTTCCACATTAAGTTGTATATTTCTCTTCATATTTCCACCTTTTATTTACTTATTCATCATTTTCTTTATTTGTCTTAATACTATAACATGTCTGGATGATGTAAATGACTGAAAAAGGGAAATCTACGTAGCGTAGTTTTGCAGCGGAACTACAAACATGGCGAGCGTATCTGATCCGTCATGATCCGCCCATCAGGTATTATTGCCCACACTGGCATATTCACAGTGAAAGTGAAACTGATAGGAGGAAGACTGTGATAGGGGCGCAACACAGAGCTGCGACAGGACGTAGCATAGTGAAGATGGCCTCACCGGTCGTAGTTTATTTGGCGACAATGTTTTAGTTTTCCACAGAGCAGTCAGATGGATCAGGGTTCCTCCTTATTATTATCTGTCTGCGTTATGATGTTCTGTCTGCTCGGAGCTGCGCGCTGCTCCAACGGCGGTAAGTGCAAGAGAAACGCACCGCACTTTACGCTGAAAATTATGGTTATAACTCATTTAAAAGAATCTGAAGTTTGAATCTAAGTGCATGCTGCGATGATTTTGTCCATATCAGAGCACTGTACAATAACATTAACAATTATAAATAATTTTCGTTGAATTATGCTTAACTTTTTATTATCATCACTTTTCCTTTCACAACCACTATCGTCTGAGATGATTGTGCAGTTAGTCATCTATTAATCTATTATTATCTATTAAACAAAAACAAACGCATTGAAACCAAAAGACAAACCCTTAAAAAAAAAACACAGTAACAACAAAATATACTGATGATGACATTTAAAGGAGTTAAGAACAATTCTGTTCCTGAGACAGGTGAGGGGTCAGTGAGATGAAAGAACTCCCTCTTTCATAATTTATTTTCAGCATCAAAGCTAGACTGTGAGACGCAAAAAAAAAAAAAAAAAAAAAAAAAAAATGTGTGTCCTTTCTTGTTTTCTTTTTTGAACAAGCATTATTTGGCGCTAGGAAACTGGTGTATCATTTTGAATTTTGGTGAACAGAGTAAAAATCAGTCTGTTCACCTGCCATTACTAATTAATCTATGCATGTACTATAAAACAGATTATGGAGTTACAGTAAAGCCAAAGGTTAATAAAGCCTGTGGAAAAACCAACATGACTCATTCACAACTGAAACCTCTTCATATGGGACTGGTGTGTAGTTCTACACCCTCTATCCTTTCCCTTTGCCTGAAACTGTAAATAATGAAAAACACCAGTCCAACTTGGCTTGGGTGGCATCACTGCATTGAGCAGTCATTCCCAAAGACTGAGTCATATCCCACAGGTGGGTCATAGGAGATTTTATTTGGGTCATCAAATAAATTAAAGACTATGGAAGAAAATCTGCAAAATTCAATAATTATACTTTTTACAAAACATTTAAAATGTGTTTATTGTTTTACTGATGAGAGGAAAAAACAAGAGCCTGTTAATTCTGCCTAAATGCACACATTTTGTCCCATTTATGAAGTAGACTAAAGTGCCCTGTACTGAAAAAATGAAAAAGTTGTGAAAATTCAAAATTTCAAGGCAACTAACTTCAATACATTTTTGGGTTTTGAGCCCAACTCAAACCCTTAAGTTTTTAAAAAAAATTGTTTTGTTGTTTTGTTAGTTTCTGGAGGTCGCCAGATGGCTGTGGAGAAAAAAATAAAATAAAATTTTGTGGCAAGCAGGATGGAACAAGAGACAGGAAGCAACTCTGAGTGACATCAGCCCCTTAAAGACCTCTCACCTCACACCTCACTAAAAACTAAACTAAGTTACAATTACCAACATAAACCGCCATTTTCTGAACAGACACAAACACTAACAAAAAATAACATTTGCATTTTGTAACATAAAATAGCAAACTTAAAGTTTCTACAAATGACCTTTAATATTGTGTTGGTGTTGGAGGCCCCTGTGGACAAAAACGGTAGTACTTCCTCCACCATAGCCAAAAAAAAAAAAAAAAAAAATTAAAAATGAAATTGTCTACAAAAAATCTCCTCCTTCTTTTAACTGGTTTACATACTATTTACATTAACTATGTCTAGAAAAAATGTAAACACAAGCTTGTTTCATCTCATTTCAGAATCCAACCTGGTGACAGCCATTAAGAACAACTATGTAGAAGATATCAGTATTAAATTGAGACTGTTTCATAACCAATTTAAACTCCTCACAGTAGCTTTAACTAACTACTCATTACAGCATTGGGCATGATGGGAAATGAGGCCATATTTTTGTGTTTGTTTTTATACAAATGCCATCATGTATTGTATACCTTTAATTTTGCCCCATGATGTTTTTTCTTTTAGGGGAAGGCAGTTGTTGCCCAGAAATTCCTTCATGGAGCCTGACTAAAACTCCAGAAAGGAACTGCCGCCTAATTGGCAGCTTTTTTCGCTATGAGTGTGCAACCGGTTTTGTGAGGGAGGCGGGAACCTCAAATCGAATCCAATGTAAGGCAAGCGCAAACGGTGACCCACAGTGGACAAACCCCAAACTCACGTGTAAACGTAAGATTTATTTGTTCTCTGTCTTCACACACTCACAAAACCAGATACTGTATGTACGGGGACTGGCCCACAGGACTCTACGCTATCTTACCACTCAGTAACATATTCTATACTGTAGGTAGGGGAACCATTTAAGACACAATGGAAAGAGACCGAGCTGTGCTGTCATCCAGCAGGGTAAACCGAGAACGCAGATCCACTCAAACCTGTGAAACTGGTGTGCACTCCACATTTGAAAACAAAAGACTTGTGCATAATGTGGGCTGCAGGCCATGTGCTTTGCAGTAGAGCTGGGGGATACTGAATTTGTGGAGCTGATAACAATATTAGGGAGTAAAAATATTTGCATGTTCATGAGACCTTGAATATTAAATGAAGGCAAGGTGTAGAGCTATATGTAAGCTGTTTTACCAAGCTAAAAAAAACATATCAGACACAATTTATACATCTTGTAGAGCATTTTATATTGTTTAAATATGACTGGAGGTGGACTTTAAATGATCCAGCCAAAAGTCTGAAAGAAGTTTTGGAGAAGAGAAACGATGGCTCACACTCTTGGCGGCAGCAAAAGGAAGGAAGTCATAACCTGCTCCAAAAACCAGAGAGTGGAAATCTACTGTAGTTATTGCAAAATGGGAGCCTTCCTGAGAAAATACTCCGGTGGCATATAAACATATTTTTCATCATGAACCTGCACATGTCAGTCTGCCACCCACATGTGGTTTGTTCATGATACATGTCACCCAACTCCAGTGGAAGAGTCCCTGCTTGGACTACGTGACTCGGTGGAAGGGAGGTAGCGCTTAACTGTATGAGTCAATTGTAGCAGTTTAAAAATGATACTGATTGGATCATAAAAAGGTGCACCATAATATTTACTTATCTGTACATCACAATTTCATAGGTACAACTTAACAGATTTTATTAAATGTAAGAAAACTTTTTTTTATTTTTCAAATAGTATGGTGGTAACATTAAAGGTACAGTTCACCCCAAAATCAAAAGTGTATTTGGGCCTGTAGTGCTATTTATTCATCAAGAAATTCATCTGCCAAATTTCTGACTGAAATTATCAGAGATATTTACGAGATTGTGAAGAAACAGAAGGAAGTTCTAGACAAAGAGCAGTATATCACCTGCATACAGTGAGATGTAGTGCTTTGAGTTTAAGTAGGAAAATCACGACTGGCCGATTATCGAACAGCCTGGGATGCAGCTCTGGAGAGAGCTTGGTCAAGTCTGAATTATTCACAGCATCAGCTAAGAAATTACCAATAATGTGTTTTAAACTAGGGGTGTTTGTTCCCCAGGTGAAAGTATCAAAACTATCAAGTTGCATTGTGGGAAGAGTAGGACCCATAGCTCTTGGAGCTTCACCTATAATAAATCTTGCCGGTCCCCATTTTTTTGAGGTCTTTTAGCATTGAGATAAAATTTATGTGTGAAATATTTATAGTTTCAGATGATTAACAAATTCTTTCAAACAATTTGTTGTGTTTCAGCTGACCCAAAGATAAAAACCACAACACAGCCACCAAGTTTCGACGTAACAAGTAAGTGTGTCTGTATTGTGCTGTATAAGTATTAGCTATGAGCCAGTTATGAGCCAGAGAGAGGTATTTTTTTTCACATTTATTATTGATGTTGGTCTGATCTTGCAGAGGTTCAAACTGACTCCATCATTACCACCACAGCCAGTAAGTTCTGTATTTGCATGAATCTGGAAGACAGAAATACTAATGAACTAATAAGAAATACTACTAATGATATGATGAACCAAAAAACAAATAAACAACCGTCTAGACTTTGTGTAGATATTTTTTGTCAGTATGGTTGTAGTGGTTAACATTAACAGCTGACTGCAGTAGAGGCAGCAGCAGTTGTTTTAAGTGAAGGTAATAGCAATAGCTACTGTTTTTATGAATACAATAGAGTGGAAGCACTGCTGGATCTTTCTGTTGGTCACAATACAGGTATCTTATTCTTAGGTGAAGGGCTCATTGTATGGGTCAAACAGTCTCAGTGAAAAATCAAAAATTCAAGGCTCCTTCAAAAACACACCAAGGCACACCGTGAGGTTTGTATAAAATTAGGGTGCCTTTATTTTACATGGTAAAAAGAGTCAAAAAGAGTTAAAAAAAAAAAAGACCAACATCTATCGTCCAACACTGGTCTTCATCAGGGTAAGACTGGAGTAACTGGCAGACTTATGCTGTGTAACACCAATGAGTTGAGTGGGAAGGTAGTTCCCTGTCAAGGCACAAGCCCACTGGCCAGACACCAAGTGTATCAGAGTGAAAAAAGGGGGGTGGGGGACAAAAGGAAAGTAGAAAACAATAGAACAAAAGAAGATAAATAAAATAAAATAAGAAAAAGTACAAAAAACAAAAAAAAAAAAACAATAATATGAAAAAAATAAAATAAAATAATTGGAAAAAAGGAGAGAAGGAGAAAGAAGGAACTGGTGAGGGAGGGGAATGGAAGGATGTGAATCCCCTTCTTTCATTCACTTCCTGTTTCTCATGAACAATGATTTCTGCCTGAATCATGTCAGATGTCAGATTTTTATCTGCAATGGCGGTTGTTTAAAAGTGAAGATAACAACTCCCATGATCCCACGCCACTTCAAGATGTCATCAAACTACGTCTTTTGTTAGTGTTTTAATGTGTGAGATTTTATATATTAATTTACATCTTTACATTTACATCTTTACATCAAATATACCAAATACTACTTTGTTAAAGTAATGAGAGTCAATGTGATAGAATGCATGGTAGACATTTTGACATGCCACAGTAGGAAAAGTGTAAAAATAATAAGAAGCTGCTGCCATGACTAACTGGTACACCTAAATGCAACACGAAACAAATAGACTGGTCTGTTTTGTACTTCCTCCTCTTGTAATAGTAGCAGTAGGGCTGCATAATTAATTGTAATTTTAGCAAAATCGCCATATGACTTTATGCAATTTTCAGATTGCAAGAGGTTCAATATTTACATCAAAAAATGTGTCAAGGGAGGACGTTTAGCTCAGTTGGTGGGGCGTCCGACCCATGTATGGAGGCTGTTGGTCCTCTGCGGCAGCCGCTGGTTCGGCTCCCGCCTTCGGCCCTTTGCTGCTGTCATCCCCTCTCTCTGCCCCCTTTCCTGTCTACTCTCTGGCTGTCATGTCAACTAAAGGCAAAAATGCCAAAAAAAACAAAAAAAAAAACAAACAAACACACACCATCATCATTTCAATCAAAACAAGAATAATGATGTAAAAATTATCATCACCTCTTATATCTCAAATTATATGTAACAGAAGTCTTTTTAGTAAAGATGGTAATAGTACTAATATCAGTAGTAGCAGTGTAATACTTGTTCTGGTAGTTTTAATGGTTCTCGATATAGCAGAGGATTTTGTGCTTGTATTTGATAGGATAGCATTAGGAGCATTAGAAGAAGCAGTTACAGCAGTTGTAACAGTAATATTAACACTAAACCAACTAACACAAATCCTTGCATGTTTTTTCGTCTGTTGTTAGTAATTATGAAACGTATTGTTATATCAGATAAATATAACTAATATGTGTAGCGTACTTGTACTTACAGTGCTTCTGTACCACACAGTCATTTGTGAACTATCCATGCTTCAGTAAAGACACCTGGACTCTCCAAATGACAGTATGAATTTGTTTTCTTCATCAGTAGTGTTACAAACAGTAGCGATGGTAGAAAAAGCAACAGTGTAGTGACAGAGGTAGTATTTGTAGTACTAGATGTAGTCTTGCTCTAAGCAGTATTAGTAGAATTAAATGTCTTTTCTT
Source organism: Lutjanus argentimaculatus (assembly GCA_034769285.1). Lineage (NCBI taxonomy): Eukaryota > Metazoa > Chordata > Actinopteri > Lutjaniformes > Lutjanidae > Lutjanus > Lutjanus argentimaculatus. The sequence continues at coordinate 14,626,517 of JAWZSL010000020.1, read as the reverse complement.
ATCAGCAGCAGCCACGACCAGCCTACAGACGACCCAGAGTATAGCATCTCAGCTTCAGTGACAACAGAAACAGGCAGCACAGAGCCAACTTCAGCTGGTCTGCAGGTCCTGTCAGATCACACACTCGGTAAATACTTACAGTCACACATGCTACGCTGATTTTCCAAATTAGCCTCCACAGTATTGTTGCTTATACCTGATCTGTATCAGGTCAGATGATTTTATTGGTAACTTCACACCAATTACTCTTGGACCTGTATGTATAAAACTTTTAAGAAACAGTCTTAATATTTATAATCAAGCTTACACATGGCAAGGCAAATGCATTTTTATATCACCTTTCAATAACAAGGCAAATCAAAGTTCTTTACATACGACATATAAAAGCATAAGGACATAACAAATATAATGAATAAAAATCATAGTGCAGCTACAGTGCAGTGCAAGATGGAAATAAATAGTCACAAAATTAACTTAAAGTCTGCGTAAAGGAAAAAGGGAAAAAGTAGTGTGAAAAAACCGGGAACTATGTAGTACTAAATTTTGGTGTTAAACAGTTGAACCTCTCCTCACCTTCCCCAGCAGTCAGTTATGAACGTGCCTTTGGCGACTCTCTCAGTCCAAATCAGTCCAGCAGTTCACTTCAGCTCACTTCAGTTCCAACAACCCGACACAAAAAAAAAAAATACCATCCTGTCACCGTCCTCTGGCTCTGGTGGCTCATACATGTCTGGTCATATAAAGCTGGTACACTGAGCGGCCATGTTTCAGGTCATTTTCAGCTTGTCGTGGCGTTTGATACTGGGACAGTGGGCAAAACTGCAAATTTTTTCAGAACTTTGAGGCCTAATTTTATATACTTAGCAATTTTTGTAATCATTCAAATTTGGCTGGTGGTTAATAACACGTTTCTGTGGTGTGACAAACTCAGAATGCACATTTATTATTGCTTTACACAAACTTTAATAAAATGCAGTGGGAAACATAAAAGTCCTGACTTAAAAGAACAGAGTTCAGTGCTTAAATCAACAGTAGAATTTTAAAGCCAAAACATATATAATACTATTTGCTGCATACCCAAAATGTGTACTGTCGTTCAACATACTTTTATGTAAATAAACAGTCTTACGTATCTTTTTGGACACACTGCTCAGGATGTATCACATCACTAGAATCCCCTTTCCGGTTGGAGAAAACTTGCTTACATTTAATCTGAAGCATTATTGACGTTACCCCAGAGCTGCCTTGGTCACTGCCTACCTGTGTCTGCTATGTTGTTGTTGTTGTTCTGGCTTGGTTTGTGGTCTTTAACGTTAGAGATTGGAGGCACTGACTTTTAATTCTTAATCTTTAATCTTTAGGTCCAAAGAAAATAATTTCAGATTTATCTCAGAAATTTTTGGCCCACCCAATCATTGATTTGTTCAATGCACTAATCTGTGCTTGTATGGGACCACAGTCACATTGTAACATTGTTATATAAATCTGTGTCATCTGCATAAAATATATTTTGCTGTTTTACATAATCTGTGTGGCCGTATGTAGATGTTAAACAAAAAGGGCCCGAGAATGGAGCCTTGGGGAACTCCACGTGTCACTTTTGTATGCTCAGACGTTGTCCCTGTCATTCAGAGAGCTTTCAAACCAGTTTATCACTGTGCCAGAAAGTCCCACCCAGTTTTTCCAGTCTATCTAATAATATGTCTGGGTCGACCCTGTCCAATGCAGCACTGAGATCTTATAACTGCAGTTTTCAGAGCCTGTGGGAAATAGCTTGAGAGTAGAGAAGTGCTGACTATTTGCCAAAGGTCTGATGCATTTTTGAAGAAGTCTGTGGGCAGAATCCCCAGGCAGCAGGAGAATCATTTCAGATGTTACACAGTTTTTTCCAAGGTTTTTTAGTTGATAGGATCAAATCGTATCATGCTAAATTGATTTTAAGTGGATGTGATGACAATTAAGATCCTCTACTGGAGGATAAACTTATAGCTTGCCGAATTTTCTGAATTTCATCAGTGAAGGAGGGAAATTTATTGCATGATTTAGTGGATTAAAGTTCAGGGGGCTACTGACACTGGCGGATTTATCATCCTGCCAACAGCAGCAAATAAACCTTATGCCTTATTATTGATTTTGGCAGTGGTATGTGAGAAGGACTCCTTTTCATGTTTCAGCTATAAATGAAAACACAGGAATGATCACAAAGAGTAATCTCAGTCTCCACAACCCTAGAACTGTTGGAGATAATAAAGTCCAGAGTGTGCCCATTATTGTGTGCAGGCTACACAATTAAATTCAGTGCAGATCATACCCAGCTGTTCAACAAACCCATCAATAAAGTTTGCACAGGGTTTATGTGGCCTGTAGATGCGTAAGAATACAGTGCAACATGAGACATTCAAGAGGAGGAGGAGGAGGAGGAACACATTCAAGAAGCATATCTACTTGCTTTGGAAACAAAATGGCTTCACCTACCAAAAAAAAAAAAAAATGAAAACATACATCTGTAAAAACTCAGACAGACAGCAATGTCTCCTTCCAGAAATCATGATCCGGCTATTCAAAATAATTGTAAAAATATAATTTGTAAAAATTTTCATCTTCAGCCTTGGCCATCCAGTTTTTTTTTCAAGCATACACAAATCAGTAAAATGATAAAAACAGCACATAAATGGTCCCAATTGTTTTAGAATATGGACTGTAAAAACAGTAGAGAAACTTTGACGACACTGGAAATATCATAAGATCAATCGTCCTTTATTGTATAACTCACACTGCCTTTATCTGCAAGTGCATTCATGAATAATTGACCTTCAGGAAAGTCTTATTCAACTTTTTTCCCCGCTTAAAAAGTAGATTTTGAGAGGATTACCAAAGCAACGGGTGGGACAACCTCAACCTTAACCACAGCAGAGCCTTCAAACAACAGTACAGTAAATCATCTTGTGTCCGACCACAGTAAGCTTTGACACTGTCATTGTACCAAATCTGCTACTATAAGAGAACCAGCAGCATACAGTAAGAACCTTTTAATGTTGAGCATTTCTCTCTTATTGGCAGAAGTTGACAACACAACAACAGCGATCGCCTTTGTTTCACTGGTGGCTGTCTGCACTTTGATTGGAATCAGCTTCTTTTTTTACAGAAGGTAAGTTAGCTAAACATCCAGCATGAAATTCCTGTGTTCCACTTCTCATTTTACTGCTTGTAATCTCATCACTTTTTCCTCTGGTTAGGAGGAGACAAAACAACATTCCACCGCACACAGCAGAGGAAGAGATAGCCATGAATTCTGCTTAATTTGTGGCAGCATCGTGGAGTTCGCCCCGTGTGACCTGCCGCTGTTGCAGAGAGCAGCGGCCTTTCTGTAGCTCACTGCATCATATCCATGCAGTGATGAGTGGGCTGTTACCAGTTCAGTATGTTATCGCCTCCATCTGACAGCCCATTTGATGTTCTGGGACCAATACCAGAAAACATAACAGCTGGCTGGATTTAACATTTGTTTGCACATTCCCAGGAATTTGAACTTTTTTTTTTTTTAGCAGATCTCAATATAAACATCTGAACTGCGCATAAGGAACTTTTTGAAGACCCTATGAATACTGGCCCGGTGCTATAACAGGAGGTGCTTTTTTCAGACCTTCTATATCAAGTATTGTCTGTTTAGCCAAAGACTGATAAATTTAATTTCCTTTGTGTATAGGAGCTGTTGTTCTCCAGAAACTATTAACAGCACATCATTGGGCACTGTACTACATTTAAATCAATCCTACAGACATTCCTATTGCTGCAACTACTCACCAGCAGACCAAATCTGCATCTGGAAATAATCCCCAAGTAAAATACAAATTACTTAGAGATGTTTTGATACCATTTTTCATGCCCAGTGCCAATCACGATACCTGAAGTCTGCATATCAGCTGATACCGATCCGCTGGTACCGATCCGATACCAGTGCATTAAAACTCAGGTTAGAAAAATTTGGTGTGCAGGATGCTGGAATGTAGCAGGGTCCCACGTCTCACTTAACTTTCCTGCACTTTTTCCTACAATGGACGAGAGGCTGATCCTCGGTGTTCGTGGGTTTCCTGAAATCTTTAACTGATAGGGACATAGACAGGAAGGGTGTTGCATGCACAGCATCGGGACAAGACAGGACATATCGGGTATGTGTAGCAGTGGCGACAGTAGTGGACAGAAGCCGTTTCCCCGATTACCACTCATAGAGCACCTGGCATTTACCCACGCAGTGCTTGTCTGCCAAGCTATTCACATGAGGAGCACAGTGAGACCCCACAGATCCCAGCGGGTACGCAGGCATAGTGTTGCAACCCCGTCTGAAAAGACCATTAGAGAGTGAATTATCCAGAACAAATAAAAACATGAGCTTGGCTAGGCTAGGTTTTTGCCATTACACACTGGAAATTAATAGATGTAGATATTTTATGATCTGGCAAAAGATGCATTTGTCAGGCAGAATTAAAAATAAATGTAGCAAAGAAAAAAGTCAAAATATGAGTAAAATATTATTTGAGCCTCTTCTTTTATTAATTTTTCACCGAGGCATTCATGATTTTGAATGGTCAGCAGGTTAGCCAAGTGTATACCTAAAGAGCTGAAGGCTAATTGTAAACAAAGCCAGGCTAATTGGCAAGCACAGCTTATCGTGGCTAGTCTGTATTTCTTCAGTTAGCAGCTGAGCGCCAGCCTTCATAATAACGTCTGTTATCTTTTTAACTTTGCTCGTCTGACCTTACTTAAGCAGAGAGGTCATTATTTGTTTAGCTGCTGTACCTTTGAGAAATGTTTGCTGAAACGACAATCTGTAGACGGACCCTGGTACTGAGCCAAGGGCAGTGATCAGTGTGCTTTTCAACCTCTGTGTGTCCAATATTTTTCCCGTAGAGTGGTCAGTTCACCCACATCAGAAAAAATATATTTTGGCACTTATTTTAGGGTCCAGCTATGCACATATTTCACCTTATCCTCTGAAATGATAAGAGATCTAAAAACATTTGCTGCCACACTACAGTGGGGGTGAATGCAGTTTTGTTTGTGCTGTGCTTTGTTTGTCTGAACTTGCTCTGTGCCAGAAAACATTCTTGTCCCAGACAAAAATTCAAACAATTTAAAAATGCGTTAAAAGCCTTCAAAATCTAAAACTAACAATACCTACTTGATAACATAGGATAAAGATGTGCTATTAAAATAACTTTGTTATAAAATATATTTTGAAAATGTTGGCCCTTTAAAGTTGTGTTTCAGATTTGTGTTTTGTGATATTTACAAAAAAAAGTGATTTAATCAGGCATAAAAAGGTTTAGCTATAGCCTAAGGACCCCTGTCTTACTTCCTGGTTTAAAAAAGGATAGAATACTACTCCATACTGCTAAGCTTTCTATTTTTTGACAAATTCATTAAATAATTTTGCATGTGTCACAACCGTAACATGTCAATTCTGTAGCCCTTCTAAATCAGAGCTAAATAAGAATGATGTTTTTTGTATTTTAATTAGCATTAAGAGGACTCCTTGTGACTTTAAAAAAATAAAATGCCAAAATTGCTACTCGCTATGACTGTGCTGCAAAGTATTTTGTCAACTCTGTAAGACGTCAACTCCATGAGATACTCCATCTGACGGAGTTGACGCCTACATTTAATAAAACATGTAATCACTAGCAGGTTGGCCTGTCACAAGGCTTAACAGCCAAAGAATTTGATCCTTTAAAATATATTTTCCCAACATAATCAAAAAAGTAAAAATGTAAAATACAGTTTTGTCCCAATTCTCAAGAGTGAATGAGTCAAAATAATAGTCTCAGATAACTAGAGCTGCTCACAGACAGACCTTGCCGTGAATTGTTTTCAAACTGACTCAAAAAATACTGGAATAAACATAAAAACATATAATCTGTAACCATGTTATTAAAACCCCCAAATTCTGAGACAAAATGCTGAGGAAATGCAGCACAGCCCAGGATGTTTGTGAAAAGAAGAACCGACCCCGCCTGTGGTTAGATGATGTCAGTCTTCAAACTAAGTATGATGTTTATTCAAGCATATTTTAGATTTTAATGCAGGAGGAAGCTGACCCCTAAACACACCGCCCCCACACGCTTGTTTTGGATATTGTATCACAGTGAATATATAAAGCTTCCTCTTTAATGAATTTGTTTTTCCATAATATATAATGGGTAACACTTAACAAGAAGGGTCCATCAGTTAACATTAGTTAATCCAGTAATAAGCATTTATACCAGTATTATGGTTAAGTAACACATATTGAGCATTAATACATGGTTAATTATGGTTAAGTAATGATTAGGTCAGGCTAGAAGCTAATGAAGATGCGAGACATTGGTTAAAAGTTACTTAATGCTCATAATAGTGCTAATTAAGTGTTAGTTAATGCTTATTAAGGTATTAATTAGTGTAAATAGCAGCTTTATAAACTGTTGGGATGAATTAATACAATAGTTATCATGAACACCATTAGTAAATGATTATTTGACAACTAGTTAACTATTCATTACCTGTTATTAATGTTTATTACTGCATTAACTAATTTTAATGAACAAACCCTTATTGTTAAGTGTTATCATAAAAGGTATTACCTGGTAGGAGTTCTTAGCCTTTGGTGATGAGCTGTGCATGTCAGAATATTCAGGAATAAAAAGGCTGGACGTGCAGGATGCGCAGACAGTTTTAGGTCATGATGGGACCAGTCGCAGCTCGCCTGAAGGTTGAACACATCGACTACAAAACACTTACAGAACAGTTTGGGCACGTGAAAGGATTTGGTGCTTTTTCTGATTAGTCAAGTGTTTGTCAAGGGCGATTATGTGTTTGTTTTATGTGGTCTTCTTTTGTGATTATGCGCACAAGTTTGCCTTGAGAGTTTCTTTATTTGTTTAATAATGGTATTTTTAATGTCAAGTCAAGCCAACTAGGTATATACAGTGAGGTGTTCAAAAGAATATATTTTTAATCAGTGTATGACTATATTATTGCAATGTGTATCTTTTCCTGGTATTTATGAATGACTGGATGTTTCATTGAATTATTTAAAAAAGTCAGTTTTGTTTTGCATCATTTACATGGCAGTGTATTATTGCGACACCAGAAAAAGAAAAAAAAAAGGATCAGTATCAAGTTATAATGAGAAAGGGTTGATAGAACTACATATTCTCATGTTATCATGACATACAAACTCTTAACTTTTTAGAACAAGAAACTTTTCTTGTTACAGCATTGTACCATTTAACTTAAAATCTTTCATGTTATAACATGGAACATAACATGATAAAATAGTTTTTAAACATCACATTATAACTTATAACATTTTCTAATAAAATATCACATTATAACCTGAAACGACATGATAACTTATATTATAAAGTTATAACTCTTATTTTTATTATATTTTTATGCTGTCACATCACAACAATCACATTTTTTATAATAATCGAATTTATGTTTGAGCAATAAGTTATCATGTGTCAGGCTGTAACAACATAAATAGTACACTGTTATAACAACAAAGGTTTCTTTTTATAATGAGATACATTTGTATGTTATAATGTGAAAATTCGTCTTATTTTAACAATTAACTTTTCATGTTATGACTTGATACTAATCCGGTTTACTCTTTTTCTCATGTGGAAGCAATATGGTTCTATAGTTTGGTGTGCCTACTTATGAATTTTACATTTTAATAGTTTTATACTGTAATGGTCAGTGTAAAAAAAGCCTATTTCAAAGACCACAATGAACACAATTTTCTGACTCATGAAGTATGTGAATCACTTATTTAATAGCGTTTGTTTTTTCCTGTATTTGTTGCTCTCCACTGTCAATTTGTATGATAATTTAAAAAATTCTTTAAAAACATTAGTCCGGTGTTGCAAATGGCAGGCTTGAAGCAATCTGTGATTTCTATAGCTGCAGATAATAAAATCAGCCTTCAAGTAAAAACATTTTGTCTTCTTCCATATGCTGGTGACCTCCCCTGGCAACAAATCTTTGACTTCTTCAGCTGTCAAAGTAACTTGTTAATAAAACACTTGCTCAGTAACAAGTCCGGACAGCAGAGTTTCTGTTCTATTCACTACTATTCACTTGTCACTTCTCTAAAGACTGAAACTCACAGCTGCTCATGCATATCACTGTAGATTGACTCATGCTTAAATTATTTACTGTAACAGACTTTCACTCTTTGGTCAGCTGTGGGTAGCCTCTTGAACATGACTTACGTAAAACTGATGTTTAATAATTCATTCCCATTAGTACATCTTACATACTGAAAAGCTTTTGAGACCTTTTACAGTTACTGGAATCGTTCTTTGTACTCTCAGGCGGCTGAGGCTAATAGGTTGCAGCTGTTTGGCAGGAAAAACTTGAACAGATTCAGTAAATCTCACTGCAGCTGTGGATTACTGGGCTCACACACAATGTGGAGTATTGTTGGTGCTACACTCCAAACTACTGCTTAAATTAAAGTTAAGTACTTTTAAAAAGACCATATTACAACATCTTTTTAACCATAAACCGCCAAAAAAGTCTAAAAAGATTAAAGAAGAAAGACACACAAAATGTGGTTTTGCTGGTTCTTTTATAATAAAAGTGGACAAGACAGCCAGCAGATTTCTTTCTTTTTTTTTTAAATATTAAAACCCAATCACACTGTGCTCCTCAGTTAATACCTCAGTCTTCTACTGATGGCCACCAGGAGCAATAGGCTGTTAACCGCCTTCTTAAAGGACATCTCAATCAGATATTACAACATCCAGTTCCCTTTATCTCAAATGCAAAAAAAACACATCAAAGCAAAAATATAAAAACAGTCACATGAAACATGTTTTATATGCTACAAAGACTTTTTCAAAAATTTTAGTGTCAGTGCTTTAAAAGGTGATCTGAAAGTCCTTTTACAGCATTGTCCAAAAGACGACCGTTTTATTTGAGGCCCCTGAATACGAGCAGGGTTAAAAAAGTGCCAGGAGTATGTCGTGGTAGTGGAATTCGACTGGGCGGAGTCTTCGTGGGATTTGAGCCATTGAGAGCACGTCATCGGTCATGAGGAAGGCAGTTGGCCCGATGCGGGCCCACACACACCTCTCACACAGCGGGCCGCCAGCGGACACGCCGTCAGTCTGGACAAGGACAAAAGAGGGAGAATTAAAAATCTAAGCAAGCAATGTCAATAATTGTGCTGTACAATACACAGCTGAAAGACATATAGTGTTTGAGGCATTAGAATATCAGGCTGTTCTTCATTTAATGGGAGTTTGATATGTTCTTACAAATTTGAGCACTTTTTGGCACATGGTGAAGGCCGAGCTGGGTGTGATGCAGTTGGGACAGTCTGTGACGGAGCACGGGATAGGCTCGCCGCCTTCGGCAAGGAGTTGGGCATCTCCGCCTTCAGGAAGTATTCCTGGAGATGACAGAAGATGATGATGATATGACGGAGAGAAGACACGGCAGACAATTTATTGCGCTAAATGAGACATTTCATGAGACACAAACACACCCTTGTCTACATCAGTGGAGCTGAAGTGAAGCAGGAAAACAGTTTTAGGTTCCTGAGAGTCAGCACCATGGATATCACATATCTCCTAGAAAGCCCAGCAACAGCTGCAGTTCTTAAGGAAACTTAAGAAGGCAACATTTCGAAGTTCTCATTAACCATTTAATGTCACACCCACCCACTTAACTATTAAGTTAACTCCCAACTATTTTTATAATAGATTAATCATGTTGGGTAATTTTTAAAGAAAGACGATTCTCTGATTTCAGCATCTCAAATGTCAGTATTTTCCGGTTTCTTTAGTCTTCTGCGACAGTAAACTCAGTATTTTGGGGTTGTGGACAAAACAAGACATTTGAGGACGTTAGTTTGGGCCTTGAGAAACGGTGATCAACATTATTCACCGTTCAACATTTTATGGTCCAACAAGTCATCGATTAATTGAGAAAATGATCAACAGATTTATTGATAATGAAAAGAAAATGTTAGTTTCAGCCCACCTCTCATATCTGAGAGGCAGTGAGAGGCAAAGTGTACTGTAAAAAACAGTCTTCAACAGTCCTTCATGAAGTTGCACTACTGGTAGCAAGACATTTTTCTGACATGCCGTCATCTCTGTTCAACTCAAGTGACTGTAATGATGCAAACCAGCTGAACATATTACACAACGGACGTCATCAAAACAAACATTTTAATCCTTTGTCTTTAAGCCAACAATCTGAATCCCCGCAGCTGCTTAACAGGGCAGGTGGAGGGCTTGCTGAAGAATGTACTTCAAGACCATGCTAGTCTGTGCTGAATAATCTCCAGAGAGTTTGTGCTCTCCTGCTAATGCATCTCATCAATGTTTGATTGCTCTTTAATTTCTCACTTGACCGTTTCTCTGATTTTCTCCATGTGCAGCCAAGTGGAGACTTCAGCCTCATGCCTGCTATAATGCAGTGTTTCCTCTACATCAGGGATACTCAACTTGCGTTGCCTGGGGGGCCCTTTTGTAAAATGATGAGGCAAAGGGCCAGTTAAAGGTGGGGTAGGTGATTCTGGAGTAAGATAATTGATTCTCTCATCCCCTGGTCATCAAATACAGATGCTTTTTGGTATTTGGTTCGGACCCAGCCACTCAACAATCAAGTGTCTTTTTCCATAATTGCTTACCCCACCTTTAATAAACATCTGTACATTAGTTGAGTATTTCTTTTTCTTACAACTTTTCACTTTAAATGCCTACATTTTAACGCAAATATCTGTACTTTTTACTGCATTTCAGAACAGGCTCAGAACAGGCTCATTACTTAAATTTAAATGAAAGATGAAAACAAGGTAAAAAGACGTGACAAGATGAAATCAACACAACAGGATGAAAATGATGTAACTGGTGTAAAAGACATAACAAGACGAAAACGACGAAGGATGACAAGACGTAACAAGACGATAACAACACAAGACAAAAATGGTGTAAAAAGACGTGACAAAACGAAAAAGACAAAAGGTGTAACAGACGTAACGAGACAAAAATGAAGTAAAAAGCATAAGACGCAAACAGCGTAACAATACATAACGTGGCAAAAATGACGCAAAAATGTAACAAGATGAAAATGACATAAGGCAAAAACAGTGTAACAAGACGAAACAAGATAATGAAATGAAAATGACGTAAAAAAACGTAGCAAGATAAAAACAGCATAAAGATGTAACAAGATGAAAATGACGACGGATGAAAAAGACCTAAGACGAAAACCAAGAAAAAAATGAAGTAAAAAAAATATAAGATGAAAGCGATGTAACAAGGCGAAAATGACCTACCATTACATGACAAGAAGAAAATGACATAAAGATGAAACAAGATGAAAATGATGTAACAGTATATTACAAGACGAAAACAAGGTAAAAGACGTAAAATGAAGATAAAAATGACATAAAATATGTAACAAGACGAAGCAGAAAGAGGGAGACCCTCTTGAAGAAAACAGGTGAGGTCCAGTTAGCTTTGCACAGAAACAGCCAGTAGACATGTCCTTCAAAGGACTACTTTTTTCTTTTATACTGAGTGAAAGAAGCTGAATCAGTACATCTACTTTTACACAACTGCAATCTGAAAAGTTGTTATGATTCATAAACATAAACTGCTCCTACCAGGGACAGAATGAATGCATCTTTAAACTCTTTTAGCGTGAAATACACATTCATGGGATTAGAATTATCCTCATTTCTGCGCAACTTTTGCTCCCCTTCAGCCAATAACTGTCTTCATCTTAAGTTAAGCTGTTAGCCTTGTTCAACAGATCTGTGTGAACACGAGACCCTGAGACAGAGGAGAAATCACAAGGCAGCTTGCTGTGTCCAACATAGCATTCAGAAACAACCTCTCATCAAGCACTAAAACACTTGACACAGCACCCAAACTTTAATGCAGGAAGTGAAACTGGTGATGACGCTGAGAAACAGTTGGTCTAAACCATATTGGTCTAGAAGTATGAGATCAACATCCTATTTCCTCTCAACACGATCATAACTTCCTCGCACCTTCATGACAAAACAGCCAAAAAATAAAGAAGGTGATGACTGATATATCACTGATATGAGATGTAACACTGGGTTTGAATACATAGCATAACCAAATGTGCTGAATTACATGAACGTAAGTGGAGTGTGTGGTGTTGTGCCATAATGTTTTACCCCAGCCATCGTGAGGATCCGGCGGATGGTCTCAGTAATGATCAGTGAGGTCTTGGCACGAGTCACCGCCACATACAGCAGGTTCCACTCATCGTCAGGAATGTCAGCTGAGCAGGGAAGAAAGTATTCAAATATACACTTTATTATAGACTGCCTTCAAAGTTAACTAGTGATCAGTTCAAGGAAGAACAGTTTACAACAATTTGATACATCAACAAAATATCTTTAAATGGCCAGGTCCAATGATCAGTCTAGCTCTACTCTCAGCCCTCTAACAATAAAATTAGAAACAATACAACAAACAAACTAACAAATAGGAAAGAATAGCACAAGCTCATCCAAAGAAACGTACAGAATGAGAAGTCGGAAAAGTGTTCCAGGTTGTGTCTTGAAGCAGGGATCCTGGTGAAGTCATCGGATATCATCACAGTGTCAAATTCCAGTCCTTTAGCTTTGTGGACGGTACCCACGATGAAGTCTGTAACAAAAGAGTAAACATCAGTCACAGTCTACGACTCAGTCGAGTACATTTTACAGTGGAAAGAAAAATGACTGAACTTTATGAAATATCAACGTGACACGCCAAATTGCTTGTTACACAGAACCATCTGGGCAGTCGTCCTTAAAAACTGTTTGGAAAAGGGCAGGTACTTTCAAAAAAAGCACGGTAGGTGATTGGCTACACCATATGTCTATTAGGTCTAATACAGGCTAACTCTTGCCGAAGCCGGTCGGGAGAAGAGCGAAAACATCTTTTCCATTGAGAAAAGCCTTCAGTGCCGTTCTTTGCTCTTCTTTCAGTGAAGAAATACTCTCCAGTTCTGATATAACTGATGCTATCACAGTATCTACGCTAACCTCTTCATGAGTTGCCGGTGTTTGTTCAAGACGAGTCGCTTCCATGGGCGCTTCTTGCTGTCTTCACACCTACAACCTCGCCCGTAGCTGCCAGCAGTCCCTCCTAGGATACTGATTGGCTGCACCACTTTTGGTGTGGACACAAATGGATCATGTGAAGTCTTGCTAGATGGATTCTGTTGTGATCTTGTGAATCCAGCTGCCTCACAGGGTAAATGAATTGGATGGTTTTACAAAAATCCCCATGGGAAAAATAAAGCATATCTGTAGGCTTCCAACAAGCCAAGCTCGGAGTCTTTCTTTACTTTAAAAAATATTTATTTGGGATGTCATTTAACTACATTTTAAAACCATTACAAGTGTGAAGAGGACCGGGGCAGAGCTGAGGCACAGAGCTGACAGCAAGCTGTTAGAGGCCGGGGAGCTCTGGAGAAGAGAGCGCGGGACAGAACGGAGCTTCTGGAGGAAGACACACCAGAGTTCATGTGTCAAACTTTTGGGATAAAAAGCAGATTTATCTTCACTCCTGTTTTCTCAACCTGTCTGCAGCAGTGGCCAACGGAGGAGTCGCAGACCCGTTTACCTGTGAGAGGAGTTCAGAGTTTATGTTTCAAACTTCAGTAGGTAAAAAGTGAATTTATCTTCACTCTCGCTTCTAAGCACTTCTGTAACAGCGACCTTTGGACGAGCTGACTGTACTCGGCTGTTTACAGTAAGTTTATTAGTCTCTCTGTCCATGTTGATTGCTGACTCCAGGAGTGAAGTGTTTTAAAGTCACTTTGTGATTGTACAGAGAAGAGGGGGGAAATAAAAGAGACAGGAGTGACAAAACATGAACACAAACAAACACACACAAATCACACCGCTGGTGCCAGTGCTCATTTGCTGTTAACATGTTGCTCATTAGCTTACGGCTGCCTGTTTGGGTTGAATTAAGACACTTGCATGGGTACCGTGAGGTGAATATTGGCTTTGTTTTTGGTATAAACTTATCAATCAGTTTGCAGTTAGGCTCACTTCTCTCATGTCCCCTCCTCCTCCCCCTGTGCTGCCGATGAGTTCAAAGGTCACCGCTCTGTGATTGGCTGGAATAGTGTTGTGTTGTATCCCATTTATAAAGCCAGGGCTGTGTAGGCACACAGACGGAGCAGGGAGCTAGAGGACCGTGAGGATATATTCACTGAATCTGATAAGAAAGTGTATTGGATTAGAATAGCACACCTGAACTTTAAAGACCATAGTATAAATAACCCCCTATAGTGTATTTGGGAGGGCGCCCGCCCCCCCAACAGACACCCCCGCCCTGCCAACAGGATCCCCACCCAGAAATTCAAGTCATAGATTTAAAAAAAATTCCATAAATTAATTTTTATCTTAATCAAAAGGGCCTATAACAGGCGTTCTTTTTATCAAATAAAAAAAGCTAACTCTAATTTGGCAATTTCAGAGTCTAATGTGTCGCTATCGTTTCATTACATTCATTAAAATGCATTTCTTCTCTTCTCTGTGACGGGAGGGTCTCCCCCCTCGCTCCTCTCACAACATACACACGTGCACTCACACCGGTACAGACACACCCACCCACACTCAGAGAGCGGAGGAGAGAGAGTGTTGCCGACATTACCTACGGTAAAAAACAAAATCAACAACAAACAAACAAATTATTAATGGACGACTGGAGGTTCCCCAAACGTTCGCCCCCCAGGCAAAAATCTCTGCATTTTTTAAACGAACCGTACGTGGCGAGGCGGGGAGCACAGCTGACTCTACAGTGGGTGCTAGCCTAAATGAGAGCATCTCTCCAGCCCCGACCACAGCGCTTGCCAATCCCCTGCCCCGGTTAACGTTGCCACAACTAGTACTAAACACACCTGTTCCAGCCCTCCCACTGAGACACGTAGTAAGAAGCTGCAGACGGGTCAGCACCGTCAGTCTGGCTTTGATCCAGCATGGCTGTCAGACTTAAGATACTCTGCATGGCTGTACAAGACTGAACTTGGTGAGTGAATTAATGAGAATGGATGGATGGATGGATGGTGGGTGGGTGGGTGGATGGATAGATAGATGCATAAATAAATAAATGAATAAATAATTGCTAAAATTAAAAAAATATTTAAAAATGTGACCCCCCCCCCCCCCAGCGCTCTGGCTCCAATAGAGAACTGATACAAACAAGCTTAAGTAAAAGCTGTCTGTACGTTGCCTGTTTAGTTTAGTTTGCCAAGCTTCATAAAATTTGTCAAACTGTTGTAAACTCAGTGCTGGCGGAGACAAAGTAGAAGCTCCGGAAGAAGGACAGAAAACAGGAAGAATGATGCTGACTGATGTCCTGATGTTCTTCGTTCTGTCTAAACTTTACTAAATATTTTGATGTCAGGATTATCATTTATTTTATTGACATTGTAGATTTGTTTCCAGCAAGATTTATGTTTCTGTGTTAACTTTGCTGTTGTAAACATTACTGTTGCCGCTCAAGAAATGTTTTGTTAGAAAAATAAGCAACTATTAAAGTATATAATCTGAGCTTTACTGCAATGTACCGCACAGTGCTGTTAAGCTTCCTATAAACACAACTTACCTAACTTTACCTAACTGATAATGCAAGTGATAAATGACTGTACAAGGCACGCCAGTTATTCAAAGTAATCTTAATATCCAACACTGACTTGTTTTTCAATGTTTTCACTGTCATGCTTAACTTCATATTTTTTATAAAGCTGAATTTTTCAGGCTGAAGTCAAATTTCCTCTCTTGATGACAAAGGTGGACAGTACGGCTGTTCAACTTAATGTAAAGCACCTTGTGCACTTTTCTGTCATGCACTTTATGCTTCTGAAACAAAGCATATGGATGTTTTTTTTTTAATCATCTGCAAATGAATGCATGTTAAGCACATTAAAGAGTGGTATTTTAAAAAAAATTTTTCTTTGATTTTCTACAAAAAAAATTTTTTTATGAAAACATATATTTGTGACATGTCTTTAGGATTTATGTCTTCAGTAGACAGGACCAGACAGTGGTTGGGATTAGACATCATACCATGATTTTTACAGGGTTACAGACAACACTGATGTAACCAGAACATGATTTGGTCGCAACCTTTTTTTTGACAAAGCAAGGTTTATTAAACTATTATTATCCATACTTATCTTAATTCTGGATTCTAGAAGCATCCCGTGAGATGTTTTACATCACATGCAATTGGTCTGCAAATTCCTTGGCTGCTAAACCAGTACTGTAAAGGCTAGAAGGGCTAGCTTGGGAACAAGATGAATCATATTTAATTTGCTCTGGCAAATATGTCTTGCCAGTGATATCTTGTTCAGACGGATTTCCACCCGTCCTGGATCTCTTAGAAGCAATCATAACCATCTGGCGAATTTGTTTCGCTGGCTGACAGAGGAGTGCAACTGGTCCAGATTTTGATCACAGTCTAGAGTCCTGTTCAAACTGACTATATGTTACTTTGTTAATGCACAGTCACACATAACTAATAGCTAATGGTAAATCCACAAAGGAACACTACATTAGTTTTAAAAGGTGATTTTAATTTTATTTCCTATTTAACATCACTTCTGTGCTGTGTGTGAGTTAATATTTTAGTTTTTTTTCCCTTGTAAAAGAAGTACTTTAGCAAGGCCTTCATAAATCAATTTAAGAATTTTTTGCTCACCCGCTTTGTTAAAGTCATCTTCATAGCACTGCTCCAGGCGCGTCACCAGTTCGGGGATGCGACTTCCGTATTTTTCAACGATGCTGACTTTGGCCTCCAGCTCCTTGTCGTCGGTCAGTTCGGCATAGTTTTTCAGAGCCCAGAAGGGTCTTGAAGAATTTCTCTTGGCGAAGGAGCGAATAAGAGGATCCCTGATGTCTGAAGGCAGAACAAATTCAACATGATGTCAAAAGGCTAAGTTTCTTTTTTTAAGGGAAATAACTGACAGGGTAAATAATGTGTGCATTTGTATCAATCTCACATTTTTGTCGTCCTCTGTTGGTCTCTCCTGACTGCTGCATCAGCTGCCAGACATCTTGGATCCTGTTAAGCCCAATGCCGTTGACACCCTGAAGGAAAACGCAGACCTGTAAGTACCTGATCAATATAGGGTTTTTAAATGCTAGTTATTTTTGCACTTAATTTTGCCAATAGTGCGTTTGGATGATTCTTATGCTAAAAATGTACAAATACTGAATGTTTATCCCCACACTTTATTTGTATCAGGGTGAAAATCTATTGAACAATAATAGTAAGTAGGTCTTAAAGGCAGGATGAGCCAAGTATTTAATAGTAAGGAAACTCTGCTACACACTTTTATGGTTATGTCGCTGTCTTGCTCATTGTGCTTGTGTGCTATTGTCTTTTTTGCTTTGTGCTTTTGTGTATCTGTTTTTGGCTATGGGCTTTGGTCTATGTACTTCTGTATATGTCATTGTTTTACCAATAGTGCTTGTGTGCTGTTGGTGCCTTGCTCTGTGCTTATGTGCTTTCTGTATATGGTTACATGCCCTTGCATCAATCCGCCTTTATCTGTGCTTAAGTGCTTTAGTACGTTATTTTAATGTCTTTTTCTTATATATATGCACATCTGCAATCAACCTGCCAGGGACTGCAGAAGAAAATTAGGCCATATGGCTAAATCTGGCACATTTACATGACTAAAGTGATCATGTTAATTAATGTGCACTGTCCCTTCCTAAACAAAACAAACATAATCACAAACTAGTGACTTCAAATGAAGAATTTTAATTTAACAAGCAATCTACATATTAGGAAATAGCCTACACTTTTTTGCTTTATGGTGGAAAGTTAGATGAGAGGATACCACTCTCATATTTGTCCATCAAATATGAAGCAACAGCTGGCAGCCAACAAGCTTAGCTTAGCATAAACATTGGACACGTAAGGAAACAGCTAGCCTGGCCTAGTATGCATCTGTGAGTATATATATTACAAACCCCAATTTCATAACAATTGGGACGCTGTGAAAAAAAGGTAAATAAAAACAGAATGCCATGATTTGCAAAGACTTTTTGACTTGTAACACAGCAAAAAGACAAGCTATTTAATGTTGAAGCTCATAAACTTTCCGGTTTTTCATTAATACACATTCTGAATTTGATGCCTGCAACACGTTTCAAAAAAGTTGGGAGCTGTTTGGAACATTCGAAACATTCTTCTCTTTGTACTGTATTCAATTGAATATAGGTGGAAAAGTCATTAGCAAATCTATGCCTTCTGTTTTTATTTATGTTTTACACACTCACAAATTTTTCTGGGATTGGGGTTTGTATATACATACATGTATACTTAATATACACTTACTCCCACAAAGTGAATCCGGCAGTTCGGGTTGGTGTCGGTGAGCCGGACGGCTTCGCTGAACACAGTGAGATTGCATCTGGACAAGACGGCCGTCTTCCCCCGACAATGATTGACACCCGTCCTCATCGCTGCTTTAACATCGTCTACAGTCTCGCCACACACGCTACCTATAGAACGGACAAGAGTAATATTCTTATATGACATCAATTTGTAGGTCATTAAACTCGTGTATTTTTGAAGAACCTGCATTTCAAAGTAGAGAACGTACTAAAAAGGAATCATTTTGCAGAATTCACCTTTTTGCTTCCCTCCAACGAGAATCTTCTCCACACTCTTGCACACTTCGAGGATGGTGGCACCCACATAGGCGATCTCGGCACCGAAGCGAAAGCTCTGAACAAAGACATCAGTAACAAGGACGTTCATTTTCCTAATTAGCACGCAACTGCTGACAGTTCAACACAAGACTGCTAGTGTTTTAGCATTCTGCTCCTAATGAACAGAGCCAGAGATTTGTGAATATGCAGCACACAGCAAGTGCCTGAATGGAAGTAGATAGAGAAGTGTTTCACAGACATGAGGACTGACATGGGACTACAAATGCTTTAGTATCACACACGTTGTGTTTTTATTTAGATAACCCAAATCATCATTGGAACACCTTGGCACGGTGTCCTCAGTCCTGTGAGAGCACACCCCACCTGAGCAATGAATGAGAGAGAAAGGTGAAACTCCTTGCACTCCCAATGTTTTCTTTGTCATTCATGCATACAAATCATCACTACTGACTAAGATTTCCACAGTTCTGGCTGTTGCAAACAAATGTGGCTTCTCTCTGCAGAGCTGCAATGAAACACTTTTTCATGTTTGTTGGAGTGTAATGTGACAGAGTGGGACATGACCAGAGGCTCCAAATGTCTAAAATATTTATGAATATATATAATTGTATTGTTTCTGTTGATTATGATCTTAAGATAAGATTACAGTTTTTCAAAAAAGAGTGGTTAGTTTGGCGAGAGCGATAAATCAGCTGTTTCTGGTTACACAAAATATGTCTTACTGTTTAAAAAAAAGGTCTTTCGCTGCAGCGATCCTCTCCATAATGTTTACAGGCTCAGATTATTATTCTAAGTGTCTGTCGGAGGGGAAAACAAGCACAAGCAAACAAGCAAGTGTGGTCCAGCATGGTGTGCTGGGGTGAAGCAACTGACATTGCATCACAGGCACTCGGTTTCCATCACTCTTCTCTGCTTCCATTAAGGCTCATTATGTGGTTTGTGGTGATCTGGAGACTTGGTTTATAAAGTTTACAGCCTGTCATTCTGTTGCATTTCTCTGTGTACAATGAGTCAGCTAAAAAACATGAGACAAGCACTTGTTTTACTTTCTCAGTTCACTACCAGCGCAGGCTGCCATGAGGATTTTTTTTAAATAAGTGCACCAGAAAAATATATTTATGATTCCCTTTGTTTATAATTTATAACTGAAACATTCTCCCGGTGCGTTTTTGTAAGCCTCTATCTGTTTTTTCTTGTTATTGTAATGTTCAACTAACAAACGACTGGAAGAGTCTCTGTTAACTGAGGGCTCTCTGACTGATGATTTGAATCTTTGACTTTCAGAATTCACCTGAAGATTTTCAGTGCCTAGATGTTGTCTCTATTAGTGTTTATAACTGCATATACCTGTGTCAGGTAGTAGATGTGTGTGTGGTCCATAATGTTCAGAGCGTTGACTGCTCCTTTGAAGGTGTAGATCTGCTGATGAGGATCCCCGACCAGGATTTTCCCACAGTGCTGAGACATGAGCACATCCATGATGGCTGAAAGGGAGGGAAGAGAGGAAGACGCCGTCACCACCAGAAAGTTAAGCAAAATAATCACATCATGCATCTCCAAAATCCTGCAGGACTGCGCAACAGTCGTCGCCTTGTTACCTGGAGTGCAGTCCTGGGCCTCATCGATGAAGAGGACATCGTATTGGCTAGACAACCGGGTTTCGGGTTCTGGAGCTGCCATAACTTCAGGTAACCTGAGAATGAAAAGTTCTGTTGACCACCTGAGCAGCACCGTTACTAATATTAGAATTACTCACATTTGATGGCTTACCATCGTGGGTCATGTAGTAAGCGTCTTGTTTTGTCTCATTGAGATCCTTCATTTTGCTCCAGATCGTCTGCGCATCGTGGACAAACAACTAGAATTCCACAATAAAAGACAGACCGTTTAAATGCAACTTTGCAGTGCTCATGCTTTTATAATTATTATTTATTCACATTACAGGTACACAGCGTGTCACTTGTATACATTAATGTGTCCATACCGGTTTTTCTTGTTCGCATACTATGTCCTTGAGGCCCCTTCTGGTTATGCGGACGCTGGGGACATGTTCGATACCGATTGTCTCGTCTGTTGAGCCCATGAAGTTGTTGAGAGTTGTGGCCACCACTTTGGCCTTGACAAAGCCTCCGCGGCCTTCAGGCAGAACAGAGTTGAGGGCAAATGGCTTCACGTTGAAGGTTAGCTTCTTACGAACATGGTAGCTGACACAGGAAAGATCACAGAAGAACAACAAGGGATGTGGTTTCTAAGTGTAAAAACCCTCATGTTCTTCTTAAGAACAACGCAAGTTACTGCAGAAAGGAAGACAGACAAGCCAAAGTTAATATTAGGCCACTGTCGCAATTGTGAGTCACCCAGGATATAATTAGACATGCATCATAGATAACAGCAAAGAACATTTGTGGGCAGAAATCAGTAAAAGGGTACAAGATAACATTGGTATTTTTCAACCTGGACCATCTTGTTTGTTTTTTTTTTCCATCATTCTAAGTGACTAAAGGCGACTAACAATCATTTTTGAAACCGGTCCAGTTTCAAGTGAGGCAAAACAGGCTGCAATGTGATCCTCGTGAGCACCGCCAAAGTACGCCCACTGGCAGACTCAGACTGTTATTCTAAATGTCTGAAAACATTACGGAAATGATCCCTACAGCGAGAGACCTTAAGACTGAGATACAGTTTGTTTAAGCAGAAACCAGATGATTAATCACTCTCGCCAGAGCCTCCACACTTCATTTACAGAAACAGTGACTTTATCATTGTAACTCGCAACACTTTTGATTAGTCTTTTCACTGTTCCAACAATCATCAGCTCTCTGGTTTGGATGAAATAAACCTTAATTTACACAGTTTGATGTTAGAATATCATGAGAGGCACGGGAGGGAGATCGAACTTCAGGGTGAAACGGCATGGACATCCTTAATATTTTCACCACTTTGTTTTAGGGCTGCAACTAATATTTTCATAGTCTATTAATTGGCCGATTTCTTTCTTGATTTGATATTTTTAAAAGAAGATTAAAGACACACCTTTTTAATCAGGCTTTTAACTAATATTTTAAACTCTTCTTACATATTTATAATCTTACGTATTTTTATTCTATTCTATTTATTATCTTACATATTTTTACCCTTTTAGCTGCTCATTCTATTTACTTATTGTCAGGCTTATCCTATTTTATGTTTTAGTCTATTTTATGCTTTTAGTCTTTAGCTCTTAACTCCAGTGTTTCCTCAGGGGGTCCTCCACACTGGGAGCTGTGTCGGGTCTGCTGATGGGTGCTGTCCTTGGGTCCCTTCGCCCGGCCGCTGGGGTTCCTCCCTTCGATGTGGGGGTCGCCTGTCTGTCGGAGTCGGGGCCTGGGTGCTGGTCCCCCGATGCACAGCCTGTGGCTCCTCCAGAGGTGGTGTTTCCTTGACCCTCAGTGCCATGCCATGTCTCCCCTATTGTGTGTGACTGTGTGTGATTGTGTGTGTGTGTGTGTGTGTGTGTGTGTGTGTGTGTGGTGTGTCGTGTGTGTGTGTGTGTTCTAGTATGGAGGGTGGGAGGGAGGGCTTTCATCTGTGTAAATTGTTTTTAATTCTGTAAAGCACTTTGTGTTGCATGTCCTTGCAGGAAAAGCGCTCTACAAAAAAGTTGATTGATTGATTGATTGATTGATCGATTAATAGATTCATTGTTGTTTGCCAATAAGATGTCAGAAATGGTGAAAAACGTTGGTAAATGTTTCCTGAAAAACAAAGTGACGTCCTCAAATGTCTTGTTTTGCCTACAACACAAAAATACTCGGGTTTACTGTCACAGAGGAGTAAAGAAACCAGAAAATGTAAGATTTTAAGAACATTTAAGAAGCTGGAATCAAGAATTTGGAATATTTTTCTAAAAAAAATTACTCAAACCATTGAACTGATTATCAAAATAGCTGGCGATTAATTTAATAATCTATTAATCTCATGCACAAGAGTGCACAGAGCACAGATGTAGTACTAGTTTGCCTAGTTTAGGGCTTTTTCAAAATAAATAGTTTTACTGTCAAGGTTTTTAGGAAGTATTGAGTACATTACTAAATGAATGAGTCTTGGATTATACTGTATGAGTTGTGTGAGAGTTTTTAAACAGATGTTTTGATATAATTTTGCTATTTTAAAAATGGGAGTGCCAGCACCAAATCTGGGTGGTGTGTTTTGGATTTATTTATGTTCACGTGGAGACAACACAGGATGAGAAATCATGTTTGGGGTGAAATGCACCTTTTGGTTAATTAGCAGGTCACATAGACAACAACTCATTTGAGAACTGACCCAAGTTTTTTGAGTCATCATCATCATCATTCACTATCTGCCACTAGAACAAATTAATCCAGATCTACAGGTTGCATTTTTCTGCTGCTAACAATCCGCCTCCAATCAATCTGGGCATCCAACATGTGCCACTCAGTACTCAACTATGTCAGTTTTTTTTTTGTTTTGTTTTTTTTGGGATTTTATGCCTTTACTTTATAGGACAGCTGATGTGAGAGCTGCAAAGGGGTAGAGACAGTGTGGCGATGACATGCAGCAAAGGGAGGCATGCGGGAGTCGAATCCTGCAGAGGACTCAGCCTTGGTATGTAGGGGTGTATGCACTACCAACTGAGCTACCAGGCCACCACTCAGCTATGCAGTTAAATTAATACATCCAGAAACAGATGCATTCTTTCGTGTGCAGGAGTGTAGGAACCAATCTCAGCTCAAACATTTCACCTCTAAAGAGGTTCTTGAGCTTTGCGGCTCACAAGTACCAGAGAACTTACTGCAGTAAAGATTCCTATTTTTCCTTTCACTTTGACACTTCTTTCCTCACTTTCTTTGCCTCGCTTCCTCTCCTCGGCACTGATTGGTTCCTTTTCACCCTTTGTTCGCTCCTCATTTAGCTGATTGTGTTCACCTGTTCGCTCCCTATTTAAACTCTGCACACTCTTTCACTCGCTCTTTCCTGATCCTCACACGGGGTGGCGGTTTAGTTTTATCCTATGTGCATGATTTAGTTTAACTGAAAATATTTATTCTTATTTCTTTAAGGTGGACATTTGATCAATTTTGACCAAAATTTCAATTTTTGTATTTGTTTCTTTCAGATTGACAACTCATGTGTGTTTGTGCTGCCCCAACCCCCCCCCCCCCCCCCCCCCAAAAAAAAACCTGTCCTACTTAACCTCTTCCTTAACCTGCACCATACCAGTCAAAAAGAGAACAAACATTCATCAACAGCTCGACAGAGGAATTTTCTTGGTGAGTTACAGCAAAGAGAAAGGGGTAATGTTGTGCGGTATTGGCTGGTAGCAATCCAACTTGCCTGACAAGCAATGTCAGCTATACCACATGCAGCTGTGCACATTCTGAGATTAGTTAGGCTACTATAGCTAACAAACCAGCCCATCATTCTCCCTTTTCAATATAACCCTGTCATTGACAAGTCATGTCACTCATGTACATAATATGTTTGCCATGTTAGCAAGGTAGCTGCTCATATTAATAATAATAATAACAATGTTGGTATCTAAATGATTACTAAAGCAGAATGCCACAGCCACCTGTTTTTGTTCACAGTGGGTATTTATGAACATTAAAACTCTATTCTTTTTCTGTCACTGAGAGCATCTGAGGGGAAAACAAACGGTTCTCACCTCCTCCCAACGTCACCGAAGGCCAATGAATGGACGGTCTTGCAGTCCACATTTCTGGGAAAGCGACGCTGCGCCTCACTGGCCACAGACTTGTTGAAGGCCACATAAAGGAAGCGGAGGTGTGGCCGCTGCTCGGCGTACTTCACCAACGTGGTCGTCTTCCCTGTACCTGTGACAGACAGCACGGACCGTTCAGTTATGACACTGTGAGCCCTGATCTGCGAGGCCGACAAACACAGCAACACTGAAACACTGCTTATTGACCTTCAACATTTACAGGCTGCCTGTGGGTTGGGTTGCAGAGAACAAATATTTTCATCATCAGCTAATCTGGAGATTATTTCCATGATTTATGGTTTAAAAGAAAAAGAGAAAAATGTTCATTTACTATCATAATTCTCAATTTTTTTCATATTTTATCATATTATCAATATTTGGCAGCTAATTTTCTTTCAGTCAACTAAACAATTAATCGAATTATTGCAGCTCTACCTCCAAGTTTAAAAGCACAAGTTTTTATTGGCGTTTAAAAGAAACAACGTACCAAAATTTAAGATATGATGAGACCAAACAAAACCTGTTTCATATTATTTTACTAAACTTATTCCTCAACTTCAGAGGTCGAACTGCAACCCAAACAAACATGTCATTGCCTGGTAAACACATAATATACAAACATTTTGGGTTCCTAAAAGAAACTTTTAAGAATTATCTAAAGAAAGAATGCCCCCTGGTGGTGTTTCAAATGCATTGCATTTAACAGCAGGAGACTAAAACTTAAAATGAGTAGTTTTTATGTTTGGATGTAAATGCTGTGGGTCTGAGCTGGGATAAACAATACTTCAAATTTTACAGAGTATTTTGGATTGTCTTTTCCTTCTGTTTTTTTATTTTATTGTTTTTGTGTGTTCTTGACAGTGTAAAATGATTTTCTAGAATGTGGATGCCCATTGTGACGACTGCTACTGTACCTGCAAAAGCCACGATCTTGACCACATGGTCTGGCTGGATGTCATGGCTGAGGATGTGCTGCTGTTCACCTGTGAGATGAACCTGAGGCCGCCTGGCAGAAACACACACACAAACTTCGTCAGATATCCATTACTACAGGAGGAGGTGAGGGGGCTTTCTAAACACACTTGACTTGCCACATACAAAAAAATGAAAAACTGTTTACAGAAAGATGGAAGCTGAAATAAAAACTGTCTTCAGACCCTTAAAGGGATAGTTCAAATTATTTGAAGTGGGGTTGTATGAGGTATTTATCCATAGTCAGTCTATTGGGTACAGTAGATACTGGTCAACATGCCCTCAGTTAGGAGAAGCAGAGAGGAGTACCAGCACTGAAGCTAAGCCGTGTACTGCTGTGGACAGGGTCAGCAACAAAATGCATTTTAGCCATCTAAAAGAAGGCCCATTTAAAGTTTTAAAAAACTATTATCACTCCTGTGTTCCACAAAGTAAAATTACTGATTTCACCAGTGGAGTTCGGTTAGTTTGGTGAGAGTGATGTTGGGCTTATATAAATGTGGTTTCCTGTTAGAATAGGGTTTCTGATGGCAATATAAAGTGGTGAAAATATTCTAAATATAGTGTAGACTTAAAGTGGTTATTTTATTTTTTGGTGGCCAGGTGCGTTTTGCTTTTCTACAGTGGTACATTGCTTGGCTTCCTACATCGCTGCTGCTGCTTGTCCAAACTGGGGGCGGGTCAACCTCCATCTTCTGTAGGTAATAAACTGACTATCGAAATGTACTTCATACAACCCCTCTTCAAAGAACCCAAATTATCACTTTAAACAGGTCCATCCTTAAGAAGTAAACATCAGTGAAACTAATGCGTTTTCGTCCTCACCCTCTCTGACTGGAGCTTACTGGAAAGGGGCCGTTCTCCATTAGGTGAAGTACGTAGTAGATGTTGTAATGCAACCTGCAGAGAGGAAAGAGAAAAGATTTGAAGAGACGCCTTCAAGAACGGATGGGGGTATTTAAAGCTGCTGACACCTGCAGTTCTTACCTGTTACTAATGTCGATGTTGTTCCTCTGTAAGGCGAGCAACATCATGGCCATGTGGCTGAGGTACTCTGTGATGGCGGTGTCTGACAGGCAGCCGGTGAGCAGAGACACCAAGGCCCACACGTCACCAACAGACTCACTTAGGATCAGTATGATGGCCATGGCCGCGTACGGGTTGGGACCCTGGCGATAGAACGCGTATGATGAGAAAACTTGTGAGCTCTTTCTCCATATGATTACCAGAGGACCTTTGTGTGTCTGTGTGTGCGAGTCCTACCTCTATGCCAAGGTTAAAATGCTTCTTGACGTCAGGAATACGTAATCTTATGGAGGCCTCGGCCTGGGGAAAAAGGCGATGTTTCTTCACACGCTCCAGAACGTCTTCCGGCCTCACCCGCTCTCCAATCTTATGCTGGGCCATTAAACTGACAAAAACACACGCAGACAAGATCATTACCACAGTGTACATTTAAAGACATCTATGCATGTACGTCCCACCTATCCCATACTTTTGTCACTGGTCATTTTATGAAGTAATATTTGATTGTTTAAAGAGTTGTGTTCCACAGTAATTCACAAAGGAAACCAAGATCAGAAAAAAAACTTCAAATTACAAAGAAAACAATAGTTAGAGATGTCACCACTTACTCTTTACCCAAAAACTAAACAGCTTTGTGTTGCTATAATTAATTTTCTTTTGCTTTGGAGGTTTTAATGTCGGCTTGGTATCCATTTGTATCTTCTGTCAACATCCTACTACGGCCTGCACTAAAATGTAGAGTAAGGGTGCAAGGCACATAAAACCTGACTCTGAATGGGCATTTTCATTAATATAATGGTATGTTGTGATGTATGTTACCTTCATCAAATAATTGCAGGTTCTGTGATCTACATAGTCAAGATCTTTGCAGGTTTCAACAAGTTACATTTAAGACTTTTTAAGACCTTTTAAAGACCATCACAAATGCAATTTAAGATCTATTTCACATCCATATTGGCAAAAAAAAAGTACAAAATATGACTTTTTATTTTACATATGTATTGTTTAGCTTTCATGATTAAAGTCCAGAGCAGAGTGGGTTGCACCTTTGTAAGATCATTATTATCAGTTATTGTAATGGTCACACTGACCACTGACTGAGGAAATGTGGACTTACACAACAAGGTGTCGTATGCTGTGCTGTGATGATCCTCGATTTGTTATGTGATTTGTCCTCAGGATGCGGAAGATCTCCAGCATTGTTGCATTCTCCTTCATCATGTAGCGGTAGTATTGTTTCTTGAAGGGGACAAACTGCACAATGGAACATAAACACACAACAACCACTGTGTTAATTTATTTTTATGTGAGATAGACTAACCATAAGTGGTATAATCAGAACAACAATGCTCAACCACAAGAGAAGGATAAAATACTCCTGTATTACACCTGCTTTTGTTACCACTACAACAACCAAACTTGCTACAGAGCATCTTCAGACTGTCCTACACAAACGATCCACACAGATTTTTGATTTATCAAAAATTGAGCCTACAGTGCATCACAATGTTTGACTGTAAACGGTATTATAAACATATACTTGCAAATTCTTGCTAATTACATTTTCAATGTTCATGAAAAAAATGACAAAATTTTGGAGTCATGGTAGATGATGTTTGGAAAATATCAGAATTTTATCTCAAAAACTGAATTTTTTACAGCATTTTGAATTTCACTCTCATGCGAACAATTGGAGTCAATGCAAAAATGTCATTTTTAAACATCAGTTTTTCACTTTTGGAGCCAATAAATCATTGTTAAAAACTAATGACCAACATCTCCATGCTGTCTAGATGCAATTTGTGTATTTTGGGATTTTTGTCTTAATAACTGATTTTTTGACAGCTGTTTGAAATCTGCCTTTACATACTAACAGCTGCTGTCTTGCACACAGGTGACTGGCTTAATCAATTTGTGAAGCTAGAGATGATATTTCTGTTTGTCAATTAGCTCAGTGAGATAGAGGATGGTTCTTGGTGTTGAAGGTTGTGAGTTCAAGCCTCGGCTTGTACAACAATTCCATATGAGAAATCTACCCAAACTTTTCACAAAGGTCCAGTCCCATGCCAGATGTCCTCAACTGGAGACACAAGACAATAGTCCTGATGGTGGCGCTACAGCAAGCCTCTAAATTTCAAAACTTTGAAAATTCACAACAAATCAACCATATGTGCTACAGCTTTGGAACTTTCACTTTGAAATTTGCTTTTCCATGGCATGGATGGCTACTGTCAATTTGTGAAAGCACACATGAACTGTCACCTGCTAATTAGCTCAGTGAGATAGAAGCCGGACCTCAGTCCCAGATATTGAGTTCAAGCCTCAACTAAGGCAGAACGGACATTCAAATGTGAAAGCCTTATGTTCAGGCATCATGCTATGTGGATTAGAGACTACTAAGGTTAAAATAATTATGATCCAGGCAGTTTCGCGGAAAGACAAATACTCTTTATCAACACTTTAATCTCTGCTATGAATCATTTCATTATTGATTAGCATTCCAGTTATTTTCTATATTAAATGTTTGTCTATAAAATTATGTAAAATTCATATTACCTTTCCCCACTTCCAATCTGGCATCCACAAACATCTCACTTTGTCTGACTAAAGGTCCAAAACCATGATAAAGCAAGATTTGAGGATATCCTCAAATCTGCGAAGGTAATTCCAACACTGATGCCTAAAACAATCCATCCATCATGAAATAGTTGTGGATTAATTATGTGTTTGACTTATTGATTTATTCTCTTGTACCAGAAATTGTGAGTTCAAGCCTCAACTGATGTAAAATGCACATTAGAATGCCACCTTTTTTTCATCTTCCTACACTCTGCTTGTTGCTCAGAATTGCCTAATTTTGCCTAAAATTGCCCGGCCCCGACCATTGCTGCGCAGCAGCTATAATTCTGAATTTGATGCCTGCAATATGTTTCGGGGGTGGACGTTTAGCTCAGTGGGTAGAGCGTCCAACCCATGTATGGAGGCTGTTAGTCCTCTGCAGTGGCCGCTGGTTCGACTCCCGCCTTTGGCCCTTTGCTGCGTGTCATCCCCCCTCTCTCTGCCCTGTTTCCTGTCTAACCTCTAGCTGTCCTATCTAATAAAGGCAAAAATGCCAAAAAAATAACTTAAAAAAAAAAAAAACGTTTCAAAAAAAGTTAGGACAAGTGCAACAAAAGACTTTTTTTGGAATCGGGGTTTTAGATATTTTGATAGAACTCTGTGGTTTGTTTAACCTTGGGATCTTGGACGATGTTCCTCCAGCGATGGCAGACACAGCTGACACTGCGGTAGAGGTCCTGAGCAGGGACCTGACACAATATTTGCCTCAGCACCTCCTCTGGAAGGTCATCTATGCTGCCCTGGGGCTCCAGCAGGACCTTGCCACTGCCAAGGAGCCCATAGTGGGCGTCAGGGAGGGCTCCACCTCCTCATCCTCTTTGTTAATGTCTTTGTCACAATGATCAAAGTCATCGTCATCCCCAAACATCTCTGCCGTCATTCCCTCCAGATAATCTACCACCTGCTCCTCCTCATCTGCTTCAGATTCTGGTGCCATCGGGACAGCTAACAGGCTCACATCATCAACCTCCTCCTCCTCCTCCTCGGCTTCATATACTGGCACCGTTGCAGCAGCTAAAAGGCTGACATCGTCAACCTCGTCCTCCTCTTCTTTAGGAAAAAGCTCTCCATTGAGTCTCTTTGTGAGTGTGGACGAGCAGGGCTGGGAGGATTTGTGCGGACTGGAACTGATGACGCCTGTCACAGAGAAGAAGTCATTGATGCCCTTCTGTTGCCCAGCAGGACTTCCTGAGGCAGATGCTGATGAAAAAAGAAGTGAGAGAGAAGATTTAGAGCCTGACATTGATTTTAAGACTCCCGATCAAAGGCTGGTGAGCAAAAATCTGTATTTTCATGTATAGATGTTCCCCTGTCTGTTTCTCGCTTGGATTCCTCAAAAGGTTTCGTAACAGAAGGTTTAGACAGCAGATTACCACATTTCTGTCGCTTGGTGGGCGTCCTGGGGTAAAGCCCCTGATTGGGGTTGCGGTTGCCCTGCCCGTGGTTCACGGTGTGGGGCTGGGTGAGGGTATCAGTGCCTGCTGCACTTCGTCCCAGTTCACCACACTCGGCTGCACTCAGGTGCCTCCTTTTGGCCTTCCCTAGGAAAACATACAACATTCAGTCATGTCAGCACAATGCAAACCATTGATTGGGATTGTCCTTTCACAATGTCAGCCATTCTTTAGTTTTCTTATCTACAACTGTATGTTCACTGTGCAAAAAACAGGATGGGTCACCCCAAAAATCAAAAACACATTTTTCTTCTGGCCTGTAACTTTTTAAGACCATTATGAATTAATTTTAAGACCCATTTTACTCCCATTCTGGCAAAAAAGTACGAGCACACATTGCATTAGTAGTTACTGGATTAATATTGGATTCATTTTGTAGTTGATAGAGCATTATCAATACAAATTTTCCATGAAACATATTTAATAGTAAGGATGAAGTTAATGCAACTTTATAAAAGTAAAGTTGACTTCATAATTCAAACAATTGTACTAAAGACTGGCTTAAAATCCAGATTATTGCATTTTAGACTTTTTAAGAACCTGCAGAAATTTTGAGGTGAACTGTCCCTTTAAAGTGCTAAGTTTCAAACGCTGTTAGCTGTAATGATTTTGATTCATTACCAGCCAGTCCTGTCCGTTGATAACACATTAGTTCCCCCCTCAACAACAAATATATGAAACGTGAATTGTGATTATTAAGAGTTTAGAGACCTGTTGTAGTTCAAATGTAGCGGTAAAGACTTTAGCGCGTTGAAAACAAACAGAGGAAAACAGTGAACGTGCCCTTTAGTATCTGTGAATATGATCGAGTTAAATTTGAGGTTACTTACCGTTCGTTACCCGGATACAAGAGCTAACGTTATATTATGCTGCTAAAGTTAAAGTAAGCAGCTAGACGTGGTTTTGTCTTTCTTCTGTGACTGAAACACTTCTCTAGCTTCTGTTTCTTACCTTTGACAGCCACTTCCATCTTCTTGTCGAGCGCATACGTCTTTTAATAAGTGATAATAACAAAGTAACGAGCAGTAACAAAGCTGCGGGGCTTGACGGTGAGGACGCTGAAACTGTTTTGCTAGGGCAACAAATATGGCCAAACAGCTAACACCTAGCCGTGTTTAGGGTAATGGTCCTAAAGTTTGTGATGGTGAAGAAACCACGTGATTGGGCGGCTCTTCTTCTTCGTTGAATCTTATTGGTGGTTGGAAAACTAGCTTTAGGGCGCATTACCGCCACCAACAGGATTAGCGTGTAGAAGAGTTTATAGGCAGAAAACTGCTTTGAGCGAAGATAGTTGAGTTAATAATATGCTTACTAACTTTAGGACATTAAACAATAATCACCAATTGCACGTAATTATTTACTCAGGAGTAATTTCATTTCATGATGTGCAATATCATTATTTTTTATGTGCTTTCAACTGTTGAGTCTATTTCTTGTTTATATTTATATATATACAGTATATTTTAGTATTTCCTTGTTTCATTGTATTTTTCAATTTTCTTTTGTTTATGTTGTTCATTTTTATATTTCCCCTTATATTGTTACTATGCTTTAATATTTTCTGTTGTTTATATGGTTCAATATTTCATATTTCCTTGTTTATATTACCTGTTTACTTATTATTCATTGCTTTTTTTATTGATGCTTCTTTCTATTGTGCTATCCACTTTGCTGCTGTAAAACTGCAAATTTCACCATTTTTGGATAAATAAAGAATTTCCTTTTCTTTTCTATGTGCAATAATAATATTCCACTCAGGGAAATGTCAATGTGTGCCATACTGTGCAATATTTTCACTCGGATGCAATACTATCTGCTGAGTCTGTTTCTTAGTTTTACTCTATCTTATTTATATCTTACTTGTTTACTTTTTTCAATGCAAATTTTCCTGTTGTGGGATTAATTGTGGGTTATGTTATCTTATCTTATTAAATCGTACATAATATCAATAATGTTGAAAAGAAAAGCGATTACTATTACTCCTTTATTACTTTCAATATCATGGGATATTAGGACTGGGTAGAAATGGATTGCATTTAATCAGGATTAAGTATTTTCATTACAACAGAAAAGTAACTATAATCAACCCAGGTTACATCTGAAAAATGTGTAACGTGATTTTAGTGATGCTACTATGATTTTTGAACAATCTCTAGCACTAGCACTCCAGAATTTCATCTGGGAGTAATAACTTACATTAAATATTACTATAAATATGTTGTTGCTTTGCACTAAGTAAACATTTCTTATTTTTGTGAGTTCTGCATGGTTTAAGTGATAGGAAAATATCACAAATCCCATTGCTACTTAAAAAAAGATACCTGTCAGAACTGATGTCATATGCATGCATGAGATCACATACCACTAACAGTGTGTCAGTACACTCAAAATCTATCATTTTCTCAGTTGTTGCTGATGAGTCAGTTTGAGACAGAAACACAGACTCAGGTAAGAACAAAGGTAATATCACATTTATTCATTGGTCAGTAATTTATAGCTGTTAAGTGGGTAAGTAAATGTCCAGTTAATTGCACCACAACAAGGTTGGAGGCCCAGTATTAATTATTTCCTATTAATAACCAGTTACTTTCTTTATCAATACAGTACTTCTGTTGTACATTACAGTAGAGTTACACAAGGAAAAAAAAATCCCCCCTCATATCGTTAACACTGTTGTTACTATACCAACCAAATAATGTCTGTAACCATTATTAAAATGTTATTTTGTAAGTAACGTCTCCCCCAAAGTTAATTATTAGATTGCTATTGATTCTTTTAGACAAAATCCAGAGGGAGGATGTGAGCTCGCATGATTCAGCTGCTCACTGCTCTCTAGTTTTCTGTGGATTGATCGATCTCTCTGTATGATATAAATGTTAATGCAAAAAATATGACAGGCTGAAATCTGCTATTTACCGTTGAAGTTATCCATGAGAAAAAGAAAAAAAAACACAAAGCTAACTATGCATTCCAAAACCCATACTACCATACTATTTAGTATGCCAGAAAAAAAAAATTTAATATGTCACAATACAAAGTATGTCAAATGCAGCATGCCAAAAATACCAGGATGTTCTACTGCATCCGGTCACATTTTGAAGTATGTAAGCCAGCATGTTTTTTTTTGTGGCTATTTTGACCCACAATTCTCTGTGACGGGTGTATGAGCAAGATGGTTTAAGTTCACAGCGCAATGCTATGAGGAAGTAGCATGTATGCATACTGCATGCAACAGTACATACTTTGTGAAAGGAGCTGCAGTACGTAATGAAAGTAAAAAGAAAAAGTACACAATTTGGAATGCAGAGTAAATGAAGGAACGCACGACACCAATAGAGATTTTTAACAGGAAGTGTTTTGAGGTTAATTTTTTTCCCATTAAAGGGATAGTTTGTTCTTTTTTCCTACAGAAAAGGCTGTCTGATGGCAAAACAAAGCTGTGAAAATATTCCAAATATAGTGTACACTTAAAGCGACTGTTTTTTTTTTAGGTGGTTAAAATATATTTTGCTGCTGACCCTGTCCATAGCAGCACATTGCTTAGCTTACTAGAGATGTACTCATGCTGTTTCTCCAAACAGGGGGTGTGCTGACTGCTGTCTACTGTAGATATTATACTGAGTATGCAAACCCACTTCAAAAAATTCTAATTATTCCTTTAAGTCAGCAAAACAGTATGTGAGCACATGTAAGGGAATGTTCCACAATCACTTCATTAACAATTAAAACCCATTGCATCCTGTCACACTACTGTAATCTCATAAAAACCTGCAAATGACTATTTGTCACTTAAGGCATACAAGACTAAGGAAACATGAAACATATTCTGTATTAAGTGTGCAAAAAAACTGGCCACCTGATGTATGTTTCAGACCTCGCCATGCCAAGAACAAAAAGTGGTCCAGGACGTGTAGTGTGAAAAGGGCTCCTTCATGGGTTCAGATTCTAAATCCAAGGCTTTTTAAAGACTTTTTTTTTTAATCATTTGACTGCAACATTTTTCTGTTCAGTATGATTTACACCTGCCATAGTGCTCTGTGTTTGGTCATTGGACTTCATAGAAACAAATACTAAAATA
The DNA here is from genome assembly GCA_034769285.1 of Lutjanus argentimaculatus. Classification (NCBI taxonomy): domain Eukaryota; kingdom Metazoa; phylum Chordata; class Actinopteri; order Lutjaniformes; family Lutjanidae; genus Lutjanus; species Lutjanus argentimaculatus. Next base: position 14,591,919 of record JAWZSL010000020.1, on the reverse strand, counting down.
TGAGGTTACATTGGGTCTAAAACCACAATTCAACAACTACTTTTCAGACAATTTCTTCAAATAATTTGGAAGTCTTCAGTTCCTTTCCAACATTCTACATTTCTCAGTCCTGTGTGGGAGCCATATGTAAGCGTTTCTTCCTGTCATCCTCATCCCGAACATTTCACTTCACTGCTTCAGGATGGGCAGCTCCCTCGGCTTAAAGAAGGCCTGAACCATCCCCATGGCGAAGATGTACACTTTAGCATCCACCACGATTTTTTCTTTCTTCAGCAGTTCTGCAGAAAAAAAACAAAAAAACAAGCCAAGTGTTTGTTGGCATCTTTGAGACAGTCTGAACACTAACATTACTGAAAAAGCTGAGGCCTCACCGTCTATTTTCATCTGGAATTCGTCGAGAGGAAAAAGGATGACTTCGACGAATTCTGGAAAGAGAGAATAAAGGGCTTAAGTGATGATTTGTGTCATGAGAGAAGAGGATTATTTCTGATGTAATAAGAAACACAACTCACCTCCATCACCTGCGGAAGAACAAAAGAGAACAAGATTATCCAACATGTTTTTCAGATTACGGACAAATGTCTTCCTAAATTACATTCACTTTCATGTATTCAGATAAATGTATGATTTAATTATTCCCACTTAAGTGCTTCTCTGAAAGAAGAAAACAAACAAAACACAGGACGTAGTGCTCACTTAACTCCTTTAAAAGTAGCTTTAAAATAGTTATAGAAAGGATATTTTCTATAACTACAAAGCTGATTTGTGATTATTTGGGAAATAATTGTGATTTTAAATAAGTGTATTGTGGCATTTTTTGTTGCTATTTATTATATAATATATATTATATTCATATTACAACAAATTAAGACATGGATTTGCTTATTTAAAGTTCATCAAAAAGACCATTAATTCTTCTCATTATTCATTATCTGTAGCCACTTATCATTGAGGGATTGCACGAGGGGCTGCGGCCAATCCCAGCTGACACTGGGCGAGAGGCGGGGCACACCCCAGACAGGTCCCCAGTTCTTCACAGGGCTTCACACACATATAGACAAACAACCACTCACACCTTCACGCGATTTAGAGTCACCAGTTCTCCTGCTTTGGACTGTGGGAGGAACCCAGAGCAGCTGGCAATAGTATATCTCTGCAGACCCGGAGGCTGCAGATTCAGACCCGCACTTTTGGGACCGCATTTCTAGGACCTCAGGTTTTCTGCGACAGCGCCACCAACTTAGGTTTAGGCATATGGGGGGAATAGTTAGGATTAGGGTAAGAAAAAGGATAGGGATAGTCATAAGAAGGTAGAGAAAAGAGGAGAGGAACGTGAGGTTAGGTTTAGGCACAAGGAGGGAGAGGTTAGGATTAGGGTGAGAAAAAGGAGGGGGAAAACGAAGGGGTCTGAATGTGCGGGTCCAAACGTGCGGGTCTGAATCTGCGGTCTCCGGGTCTGCAGACACATGCTCCTCGCAGCTGGAGAGAGAACCCACGCAGAAACACACAGAGAACATGCGTCCTCCACGCATACAGGCCCCGCTCCACCCACAAACACCCCAACTCCGCACCTGTGTGCCTTGCAGTGAGGCGACCGTGCTAACCACTGCACCACCGGTATCTTTTGAACCTCAATAAGCGCATGTTTCCAAAGTCAGTGAGTAATCATTGAGTCATAATCGAGCGGCCCGACCCTGAGGCAGATGTTGCTGTGCGATCTTCCTAACAACCACAAAACTGTGTAAGCTGTTGAGAATTACAAATTACACGCCAATAAAATCTACTAATAAAACCAGTGACATAATGAACAGAACATTACTTTGACATTATGTTTTATTTTATTTTATTCTATAATCTATTTTAGTTGATTTCAGCAACATCAACTCAAACTGAAGCATTTTGAGTTTTAAGGCCCTCTTCAGACAGGGTTCATATTACAGCTGGAGGTGGGTAGGAAAATATTTGCCCTCACAATAAAAATCATTGGGAAACCATATGACCCTCATCATCTGTGGGTTTAATATTATTTTTACTATTATTATTATTATCTACTGGTGATTGTTAAACTGTAAAAAAACAATGAATATTTAAGCGTGTCTGTTTGCATGCAGATAAGGCTGTGTGCTCAGAACAAAAGGAGCTGGTATCTACAGCAGTGTTAAATATGTTTGGTTGTCTGCACATACAATCATTTGACCACAGATACAAGATAGAACAAACAAGACAGCATCACCAGGGGCCTCATTTATGAAAATGTTCTGAGATTTAGAAGATCATGTCTGATCGTGTGCTTTAGTTGATTAATAAAAGATACTGAGCATTAAAAAACTCTGAGAGGAACATTTCTAACCTAAGCACCTGTGATCTATAAATCTCACATTAACTTACTGACAGCACTGCCTCATGATCAATGATTTCTTCTTATATAATGAAGCACAGATGAGGGTTTAGTCAGGAACAACAGGAAAAAAGACAGTTGAGAAAACTCTTAATCTCAAGGCAGCTGTCGCCACTGAATCTTTGAGTTTTGTATCAAACTCTGACATAAACTTAAAAAAAAAAGTTTTTCCAACTTACTTTTGAATCTCTAGAGTTTTGGAAGCAAAACATTTTTTATTTCAAAATTATTGGGTAAATTCATTAAAGTGAAAGTGAACAATGGTTAGAATTTTTTTTTTTTTTTAGGGCCCTAAATAATGATAAATCGGGTGAACAATTTATGAAATACAGATTTTTTTTTGGTTTGTAAAACTCAAAAATTCAAGTTTATCTCAAGAAGAAATGTAAATTATTAAAACGATAAAAGATTCTAGGTTGGCAAAACTTTTTTGAGCTTAATGCAAACCTTAATAGTTTGAATTTGAATGAAAACTCAAACATTTAGTGAAGACAGTTGCCTTGAAATTATTTCTTTTTTCTTTTTCTTTTTTCATTACAGTGATTAGCCATGGACCAAAAAAGAAAAGTGAACTTTCTGGAAGACGAGATCACAGCGATGGCGGAGGAGACTGAAGCCAGGGCTGACAAACAAAGATAAACATAAACCTTGGGAGTGTGTCATTATTAATTCATCACTTTTAACTGATAAATCCTGTCACATTGTTCATAAAGCCGATGCTAAGTTCACCACAGGCTGCAAAACTGTGATATAACCAGAAGTCGAGTCAAAATTTTGCTTAGAGGTTAGATCACTTCCACATCAAAGTAAAGTTTTACAAAGAACTACTTATACTTGGTTTTCTGCTTACGTCATACTTAAGATCAAAACTGTTTTTCAGTTTTCAGTTGTGACACTGTGCGATGAGTCAACACAGCTTTATGCGTTCAAACCAAGTGACTGGTGGAAGGAATGGCTGAGCTGAATAACTGAGTGAGTGAGCAAATAAATGAGAGTAGAGTCAGTGTGCTCACCGAGCTGTTGCGTCGGGTTGATGTTCTCCATGTCGTCTCCATTGATGTTGACCATGACAATCTGAGTGGTGCAGTTGGACAGACCGGGGTCCAGACAGGTCACTGCAATCCAAATAATATTACTACTGTCACTGTATGTTCTGAAGATTAAAAAAAAACAACTCTCCAACAGACAGAAGAGATAAGATAGAGCCGAGAGAGGCAGCTATTGTAATCAAGTGTACAGTTTGTCTTTGTGTGAAGGTACCCGGAGTGACTCCAACTACTTCTCCTTTGTAGCCGGTTTCTTCTTTTAGCTCCCTCAATGCAGCAACCTCTGCACTTTCCCCCTCATCAATCAAGCCTGAACACAGCACACACAACACCCCAGGTGTCAGAAAACGCACAAATAGTTAACAAAAGCCCCATTGTGTGGGAAGAGAATGAGAAAGGGAGATGTAAAATGTTTCTGAGATTAAAAAAAAACATAATAGCACATGACATGAAAAGTTGTTGTCTGCAGAGGGTGTTCAAAGAATCCATAAAAACAAGTCCGACCTGCAGGAAACTCCAGCGTGTAGCATCCCATCGGAGGACGAAACTGCTTCACCATGACTACGCAGTCTCTGTGGAGCGTCCGTTTCAGCAGCGCGATAATTCCGACACCTGCAGGACAGGAGAACTGTGTTACAGCCGGAACAACTCGGAATTTGACCCAACCGTCACTGCAACTTCAACTGACTCTCTCGACTGACTGACTCTCACCATCTGCTTCTGTGTTGGCCCGTCTCGTCGTCCTTTTCGCCGTCTCCCAGGTTCTGGTGGATGAAAACGGGGGGGGGGGGGGGTCAAACTGTGTGCGCAGGAGGAAACTTGTGCGATTGTGATGTCGGTCAAAGACAGAACAGTACCTGGTGTTTCCAGCGGGGTCCACGTATGTCGTCTTCTCCAGCTTCACCCATTTTCCTGCTGCAATGAGCTGCAACACAGACAGTAAACACACCAAGTTAAGATGATCTGAAGGTCACTGAATGCAACATGCTGCACTGTAACTCTGTTGCAACACAGAAACAAAGACCCTTACCCCATCATACCCAGCTACAAAAGCAAAGGCAAAGGGCAACTCTGTTGTCACTTATACAATCATACACAGTACAATGTACAGTGAGATTCAGACAACTTGGAGCAACTACAACATCCAGCATTGAAAATGATCTTACATTTATGTGGTAGACTGTACTGAGGTTATTTTCTTCACAAATCTAGCAAGAAATGAATCAAATACAATAATTTTATGGCAGTATCTTAAAAAAAAAGAAAGAAATCTCTAAGAAATGTCTAATTTTGAGGAAAGCACACTCAGTGAGGTGCAGACCAGCTTTGATGCAAGTCCATCAAACTCAATATACATTCATCAGAGTGGTGTGATAAGTTGTTTTGTTGAACTTAGTTAGGATTATTCATGGAGAACATTGGAGCAGGGCTGCATCTATTGATTATTTTCTCAGTTAATCAATTAGTTGTTTGTAGGGCTGAACAGTTAATCTGAAATATATTGAAATCACTGTACTGCAATTTTAAAATCACAGGACCTGCAATATTTGTTAAAAGCAAAATGTGAGTCAAAACACCATTTTAAATTAAATATTGTCGTGCTGCAGTTGTCCGGGCCAACACATCACATTGTAACACCTTCAGAAAACATCTTTGTTCGGTACAGATTCCTGAAAAAATCCCATCATAATCAAGTTCATAGGTTTTTCAATGAAAATGAGAACAATGATGTAAAAATCATTCGGCCCTAGTTGCTCACTCCATAAAATGTTGAATTGAAATGATGAAAAATGTTTATTACTGTTTTCCAAAGGCCAAGCTGATATCTTGTTTAGCCCACAGCCCAAAGATAATCAATTTATTGTCATAGCAGACAAAAGAAAGCAAAACATATTCACATTTTAGAGGCTGGACATTTTTTCTTAAAAAATGACTCAGCGATTCATTGATTATCATAACAATAGCAAATAATTTAATACTATAAAATCTATTCTATAATAATTCTGGCTCTACTTTGCATTTATAGCGATCAATAAGTCAAACTGCTGATCAAAAGGCGCTGAAATCCTCATTTGTAATCAATGAGAGGCATCAATAGCAGCATCTGATGATGCATTGACGTGTATGGTGAAAGTACTATAAAATGAGTTATCTGGTGACGAGGCAGACCAGTCCAGCCTAATGAAATCCAATACAAAAGCCCTGCAGAAAATCTTTGTGAATCTCATATAAAGACACGATTTATTGATGAGTTACTGTGTTGGACTACATTTTGAAGGCGCCACCACTAAAAACGTCAGAGTGCATCACCGCTTTAAGTCAGAGCTCACGTGGAGCATTTGAAGACAGCTGTTGTAAAGTTTGTGTCGGAGAAATCCCACACAGAAAACACTGGAAGCAAACGCACCTCTTCTTTCACTATGTGTGGAACAGTGGTCGCTTTGGGTTCCGAAGAGTTGCTCATTTTCACTGTGAGGACAACTGCAAATGGAAGACAGTCGAGTCAGAAAGCTTTGCATAAAATACTAACACTTTTCACCACGAGCTTAGCTGAAAAATCAAGACAAAATACAGAGAAACAACATTTCAGAGCGGACGGGACGAGACGTTCACTGATCATGAGCTGCTCAATTAGCTGCTACAGAGTTCAACTCCCCCGCGTTCATTTGCAATTTTAGCTTTTCTGTTCGTTTCCGTGTTCGTTTCACAACGACCCTCTGCTTTACATAAAACAATGCTGCAAGGGCTCAGGGTTCGTGCGTTTTAAACCGCAAATGATCGTTTAAAACTTTAAAAAAAATTAAACTTAACTCACGTGAAATCCAAACGATGTGTCAGTAGTAGTAGAGATCGCACACAGTTAATGAGGAGTCACTCTGTCACGACTTCCGGGTACCGCGAACGTCACCCGAGTAAAGATTTATCCTTAAGATGAACCCTAACCCTAACTAACCTCAGCCCTAACTCTCTGTGATTAAATTGTTAGTCTCTTTTATTGTGTTAATCACCTACCAAACCTCCTGCTTCTTTTTTCTAAATTTCATCAGCAATCCCTTATTGCTGGAACTAATGTTTCAAAAAAATCTTTTTATTTTCATAAAACTTTCTTATGGAAAAATGATAAAAATTAGACTAACTACTTGTTTTGCTTTATCCCAAGTGGTTCTAAGTAATATTGTCAACATTCTGTCTATTTTTTAAATTAATCTAATTTAAATTAGTCAATTTTTTCAAAGTAATTTTCAAGTTTTCAAAGTCAAAGATGTACATTTCAAAATTTTAGATAAAATGGATCTATAATAATCCTTTATAATGTTACTCAGTGTCTTACTCTTAAAGATATAATTGCTGTTATTTAATAATAATAATAATTGTTATTATAGTCTTGTTATGTTTATATAAGTAACAAAATTCTAAGTTTGAGTTTTTAGATTCTCAATCCTCTTTTTCACTCCATTTCAAAAATTGATTATAAATATAGAATTTTATATATTATTATTATTATTATTGTTATTTAATTTTCAACTTATTTAGAATAATTATTTGTCTCTCACTGTGCACATTTTTGTGACTGACATAATATATGCATTTTTTGTTGAATAAAAAATAAAAAGTAAGGTGAAACACTATACTTAATAATGAATGTTTATAATATTAATATAATATAAATTCAACAAAAATAAACAACTACATTTTTAATAACTTACACTAAAATGAGTAATTATGGTTAGCTCACAGCCAAAAGGTTGACAATATCTAAAGTCATCATGTACTATTGATCTTACTTATTGATCATGTCAGCTAAATTAATTATGGGACGTTTGAAAATATACTGTAGGTTTGTGAGAGGTGAGTATGAATACGTTACGCCTGTAGTTTTTTTTTTTTTTTTAGGTATGGAGTGATTTCTCTTTTAAATAAACGATCTATGTCGCAAGTCAGCGGGTTTTACCTCGACCACGCCTACACGTGCACCTCAAAAAGACCTCCCCTTCTGGAAACACAAATTTATTGGATAATTCCAGCAATAAAGCCTCCACTGTTATGAAAGAGAATTAAAAGCCATTAAAATAATTAATAACAGTAAAAAAAAAAATAGAGCAATATTGGCTCAAAATGTTTAGTCGTTGAAGGAGAACGGAATTTTCCAAAATATCAGGGGGTCGGAAGATATTTACTGGAGGACACTTTTCCGTTACAGGATATTGCAGCATGAAGAAGGAGCAAGTTGTCAACTGTCAGTTTTCGGTTTGGTATCCGATATTCAAGAAACATACGATTAAAAGGTAGACAGCTGCTGTTCCTTCGAGAAATGTTTTAATTGTTGTAGCTGGAAAAACATCACGTTTGATCCTTTAACCGACAGCTAACGTTAGCTACCAGACAGATGCAGATAGCTGCCATCTCTGTCTTCTCGCCTACCTTTATGTTTAAATAGACATTTTCACAGCGGCCATATTGATATGAAACAGGCTAAACACAGGTGTTACTGACAATCAATTGTATATGATCACCTTTTATACAGCTAGTAAACAGGCCTGTTAACATGGACAGTATCGTTAGTTATTGATAGCACCTGTGTTTATACTAGTCTTTATGTAAAATGTGCTAAAGCTCTGTTGTGTTTAAATTCGAGCCTTCTGTTATTATTATTTACTCTATTTTACATGTGGCTTTATCATTATTTATTAATTTATTTTCTTCCAGTCTGATCTCCACTGCCTCAGAATGTATAGATTATTTACTGGACATGGACACTGGTAGTCTCTGGAGGGTATGACGTCACACACACTACACACACACACACACACACACACACACACACACACACACACATCAAGTCTTTTTAAGTCGGCATTGTTGACATGGCCAGAGACACCAAACAGGGCTTGGCAACATATCAATATGATATTGTGTCGTGATGTAAGACTAGATATCATGAGAGATTTTGGATATTGTTATTTCATGATATGGCAGAAGTATAAGTGTTGTCTTCCTGGTTTTAAAGGCTGCACCTACCAGAATGTTCCAGCTGTTCTATTATTTTCCTTTACCCACTTAGTCATTATATCCATATTACTGATGACTATTTATCAAAAATCTCATTGTGTTAATATTTTGTGAAAGCACCAGTAGTCATCCCCGCAATATTGTTGCAATATCGATATTGAGGTAGTTGATTTTGTCTGTATTGCTTTGTGATAACACAGTAAACGCGTTTTATCACCATAGCCGCTTCCACCCCTTGAAATACACAATATGTCATCAGTCATAACCTATGTCACCACTAAAAATCAATATTAACCGATATGAAACTTCACTATCATGATAGGTGTTTCAGCTATATTGCCTAGGCCTAATACCAATGTGTGTAAATACAAAAATAGCGATAACAATAATAGATCTGAGACATGCTGCCCTAATCAAAAATAGACTTTAATCCTTTCTAGAATAATTGCAATTAGCCAGGGTGTATCACATAAGACCAAAACAGGGCCCGACTGATACTGGATTTTTGAGACTAATACCAAAAACAGTATTAAGGAGTTAAAAATTCCTATATCAACAGATTGGCCGGTATTATTTATATAGAATATAATGTACAGAACATAGGATTCATCAATAAACACAGTTTTTGCAATGATGCCTCCAAAGTGGTTAACACTAAGGTAATGGAGGGAGGATATTTTACAGTTTAACAAAAAATGTTGTCCAGAATGATACCAGCGCCCTGAAACATTAAACTTTAACAGATAGTTTTAGTAATTTTAAATAACTATAAATAAAAAACGCAAATAGAGCAAACTATATGTATGTATTAAACTTGAAATAAAAAGAAAGGTCTAATATACATACAATGCTGTCTATAAAGCTAACAAATAAAAAACAATGCACGTTATGTTAAGTTCTCATGTCAACACGTCGGACAGATAGAGCTGTGATAGGCAAATATTGGTTGACCAGTAGGCAAATGTGTTATGAAACAGATAGTATGTGTCTTGAAAGCCTTTTTGTTAGTTGATTTAGAAAGTAGTTTCATATATTTCTCAACATCTCTCCAGGAAAACAACAAAATAAGCTTTGTATAGCTAATTTTACATTTATGTATGAAGATATTGGCAACATCATTATCAAATTTATTATAAAATATTTGTTTTCTTTTCTTGGGTTTTTGAAGAAACCAAGTGCAGCATTTCCCATAATAATGAAAAATCTGCAATGGGCTTAGCAGAATTTCAGTGCCAAAAAGTGCACAAAACGTAAGTCCGCACACCAGAAACTGCTCTTTTGAGGATTTTTTTTAATGGTATCACCACGTGTGATGTTTCGGGCACCAACCCTTCATCAGACAAAAAGTGCCACATAAGTGGAAGTGAAAATATGATGGTAAGATTCAGTTCCATCTTACGGTCTGCTCCTTCAGTATTTGAATGGCAGTAAGGTGACCTGCTGTGTTTCAGAAGCATCGAGTAAAGATGCTAAGAGTTTGTGTGTAGTGGACAAATGATGCTACAAGTTGATCTCATTCATCTGTTGTTTCCTCTTCCCTTCAGTGACCACAACACACAGCAGACACACACTAACAACAGCGACTCGAATGCAGAGGAAGACATTCAGGTACAGGAACAGAAAGCTGTTTGTCCACAGGAGACTTGCTTCTGTTGTAATCCTGCCTTATTTTGTCTCAACACTTTCGCTCATTCACAATCACAAATATATATATATCACATTTTCACAAGATTAAGTGTCACAAAGTGTCAGATCTCTATAGCTATAATTACAAAGTCATTTGTGAAGTTCCAGTGCTGAAGCCAAGATTGTAGACTGAAGTTAGTCAGTGTTTTGTGACATTTATCATCATGAAATTTATTCATTTGGGTTATTATAAATGAATAAATGTAAGTTTATAGTCCTTCACATAAATCTGGAATTGCCTCTTAGATAGGGCAATAACACTCCACTGACAGCAGACTCCAATATAATGTCGATCAACAGCAACAACAACAAACATTTAGTGAATAAGTACACATCAAAGTCAAATGTCTTAGAGGTTTTCAGAGGCTTTTAACAGGGAGAAATGTCATCATCCTTTTTTATTACCTTTAAGTGCTTTGTCTGGTTGACACCAAACCTTATAACATCAACATAACAATAATTAGAACTGTTTTAAATTTTTTCTTTCTCTGATCTTCTTTCTTGTCCTCTGCTCCCCTCTAGTGGTCAGATGATGAGACAACCACCACAGTCACTGTACGTGTATTCAGTGTATTTTTAAGGCCAAACAACAAACATGTAGAATTTATCTCCCCCCTGATGCATAAAATGTTGTTTTAATGTTTGAAACCTACATTTATAGAAGCCTGATGTATCCCTCTGCACTTTCATGGTCCAATGCTGCTCTCAGCATTTGACATTATGCATCAAGGATTGCAACAGTATGAGATTTTCATGGTACAATAACTCTCTCAAGGAACTGATGTATTATCAGTCACATTGATCCTCAAAGGAATGAAGACTGAAGGGTTTTTGTTTTATTTTTTGTTGAACAAACATGTAATTAAAATGTCACAAAATATTTTGTCCTGACATGAAATTTGAAACCATAGATAAGCAAATGTACATGGTGTGATAAGAGTCAGTTTTCATACTATGGTGTACCGTGAAACCAGTATACTACTGCAACCCTAGGCAAGGCATATTTTTTTTAATATTGCAATAATTAAGACTTTCATGTGATGATGTGGCCCTGTGTCTGTTAGGCTCCTGAGTTCCCAGAATTCAACTCTAAAGTGCTGGAGGCCATAAACGCCCTGGGTGGGCGCATCTTTCCCAAACTCAACTGGAGTGCTCCACGGGTAAAATACTGCACTCATCTGCTTTAAGAAAAATTAAAAACTGTTTAATTGCTTTATTGAAAGGTAGCAAAGTGTTAAAGGGACAGTTCACCCCAAAATCAAAAAGGGATCTTACCTGATTGTTTTGGTGAGTTGCTGAGTTTTGGAGATATCGGCTGTCAGGGTCCAAAAGTAACCCCTGTGAAAGGCAGGTAAATTTTGGCTTTGGCAGAAAAATAATTGTGGTCACTGGCTAGGTGGCCACTAAAGAATTTAGAATCAGAGTGTCGAGCCAGCTTTACATCACTGTGCTTTTTATTTGTACTATTTACACTACTACACTACTGTTTGGGGCTTTCTAATGTCTGTCTCTGATTTTGCTGCAAGAAACATCTGAGTTACATGTTAGAGATGTAGTGAGATGTTGCTGTTGTTGAGCCACCAGAAAGATAGAAGAGGATGAAGGGAAAAGCCTATCCTGGCTAAAATATGAACACACAGTGTGTGCACTGCTGTTCTCAGTACAGGGTGAGAAAGAGGAGCTGTAAGAACAGTATGAGATAAAGTGCAACAGTGTAATTCATTGATCGTTTTTCTTCATTGAAAAAGTTCAGAATAAAAGTTGTAAATTTGATGTTATCTATTCATAATTGTCTCTTTAAAGTGATGGTAAAGAGGAGTTTGCAGATGAATGAGGAAATTATTTTTGGTCAAATGATGAATAATGCAGTTTTGTAGCGGGCAGATGAGCCTTAAAATTAAATTTGAGTCATGTCAGCCGTAGAAAAGGCCTGCCCTCTCTCCTCAACCAATCTCCAAAACTCAGCAGCTCACACCAAAGCAATGGAATAAATAGCACTACAGGCCAGAGGAAAAATATGTTCCTTCTAAGTCTCAAGAAAGTGTGTTGACACAACTTATTTTTATATGTAGGAAAAGCCAATTTATTGCTGGCTGAAAGCCCTCTATTTTCCAGTACATTGAAAAATTAGAATTGCCTCTTATAACACTGCCGGCATTAAAGATTGAGGCATAACTTAATGTGTGTTTGTTTATGTGTGTGTGTGTGTGTCCCCTTCAGGATGCTAACTGGATTGCTCTGAACAGTTCCCTGCAGTGTCACAGCCTCAGTGATATATTCCTGCTCTTTAAAAGTTCCGACTTCATCACTCACGACCTCACGCAGCCGTAAGCCTCGCTATCCAACAACCTTGACACAAACATACACATATTTTGCATTTAGATGACAAGCGCCATCAAAAAAATAACCAGGTTTGGTGTACACAGGCTTCTTTCAATCCGCAGTAAAACACAAGCGGCAGCTGGAGAATTTGCGGTGATGTAGATTTATGCTTCACGCTTTTCTGCTTTGCATGACAAACATTTAGTACAGCGAGTGATTTACTGCAGCCGGGAAAGCTGTTTTCATGATGTATGCTTGTTTGCTGGTCTCTTCTAAAACTTCTCTCAAACTTCTTGAGAGCAGCCAAGCTGATAGCAGGGTGACTGATTGATTATAGTGAAAACAAAAAAAAGACATTATACCCCTGTTATAATTACATGACATGCATTGTAGTTTTAATTTGTTTAATGGTTGTAACCTTCATTAATTTCTTTGTGCAGATTCCTTGTATGTAGTGACCAGGACTCCCCTGATCCAGTCATAAACTATGAGGTATTTAATGTTCAAAAGACAAACTAAACACACAGCACAGCATTAATACGCTGTCTCTAAATGGTTGTTCACTATGGTTTCTACATTATTAATGTCATTAGCTTGTGTTTAATATGATTTCACATGTCCTATCATGCAGTGAGAGGCTTGTTTGCTCTGACGAAAATTCATTTGTCTTTTTCTTTTGTTCTCAGCTGGTCCTGAGGAAGTGGAGCGAACTGATTCCTGGTGGAGAGTTTCGCTGCTTCGTCAAAGAAAACAAACTGATCGGTAAAAACTCTGCTGCGCTCACGCTCAGATCATTGATCTTCATTTGGGCTTCATCCCCAAACATTAAGAAAAAGTGTACGCTATTTTTTTAATATTTTCACGGCTTAACTGGCCTTCAGACAGACTTTTCCGATGGGAGACTGCCTTTATATAAATCAGATGTCGTTCTCTTCAAAGCAACCAGACTTCATTGGCAAAATCGGTAATTTTACTTCATAGAACACAGGAGTTGCTGGTCTACCGCTGCCTCAATCTGTAGTTTGTTTGAGTTATTGTGTGACTTCACTGTTTTTAAAAGGTTAGCAGAGATTCACTGAAGTCACGAAAACACAAACAAACTAACCTTTTCGAGGCAGTGGTTGACCAGCAACTTGCATGTTATGTCTGGTAAAATTACTGATTTTGCCAATGGAGTTTGGTTGCTTTGGAGAGAGTGATATTTGGCTTATTTAACAGTGGTGCACTGTTGGAAAAGGCTGGAAAAACCAGGCATGTTGACCTGTATCTACTGTAGATCAAACACTGACTACGGAAAGTATCTCTTTAAGGAGCCCATTGCATTGTACAGTGTAAGCCACCAAGGTTTGGATTCACACTTGATTGCCTTACAGCATAAAACAGCAAGAGGGCGCTGTTTTTCCACAGCAAACTGAGCTGAAAATGTCTGATATGAGAAAAAACTGTGATATAACTGGGCTGTAATGATGTTTGAGCTGCGTTCTACTCAGCAGGCTAATTTAGAAACAATTATAAAATTCAATTTGAGCTCCACTCATGGTGTTTCTGCCTGTTCCCAGCTATCTCCCAGAGAGACTACACTCAGTATTACCAGCACATCTTGAAGCAGGAGGAGCAGATCTGTCAGGCCATACAAGAGTTCTTCAGCCAGCACATCCAGTACAACTTCCTGGACGAAGACTGTGAGCATCAGCATCCTTTTTTTCCCCACTCTGCCTCTGTAAAGCTCCTTCAGTTCTGCTCAGACAGAAACAGACTGCCTCAGACTGTGATTTATTAAATATTTACTGTTGAAAACAGGATATTGAGGGAGGAGAAAATGCAGGGAAAACAGCGCTCATATGTCTCATTTGTCACCTAATTGTGATCTTAGTTTTTGCCTTTGTCTTTGTGAAACTAGCAGATAAATGTATATAATATAAATATTACGTGACTGCACATGTATAGTGGTTTATACGGTTGTTTTTTTCTGTTTTACAGTTGTGTTTGATGTCTACAGAGACAGCCAGGTAAGCACACTAATGAATTTTGATAAAGTCATTTTCAAAAATGCCACTTGCACGCTTAGTTGCACTGTTTGTGTGTGTTGCAGGGGAAGGTGTGGCTCATTGACCTGAACCCCTTCGGAGAAGTGACCGACTCGCTGCTGTTCACCTGGGAGGAGCTGACGTCCGGTGGGGAAATCACCCAGCAGCAGGTCGGCCATCATGACATACACGATCTACTGCAAAAGAATTCATCATTTGGAACGTGACAGAGGCTCAGAAAACAGTTTCATGGTGATGCTGTTTCTGTGTATGTGCAGGAAGGCCCAGCGTTTCGCTACACCACTAGCGAGGTGACGGTGCAGCCCAGTCCCTGTCTGAGCTACAGAATCCCACGGGACTTTGTTGACCTCTCCACTGGAGAAGACGCCTACAAACTCATCGACTTCCTCAAACTGGTATGATGTTGTTACAGGTTTTTCTTTGATAAGAGAATTTGGCTAACAACTGTTGTGTTGATATTTTGTTACTGCTTAATAAAATCACAATCACTGGGGTGCTAACTTAGTTTGGCTGTCATCAAAATCTACTCAACAAAAGCGCACAGACATATAGAAAAGAAAACCAAAGAGAAAAATGATTCAGTATTAGTATTATTAAGATGGGAATTATGAAACGGGACCATTGATAGCCAGTTCCAAATTGTCTGAGCCATTAGAATCGTATGTCTCAGAGCTTAGCAATTTCTTTTGTCATGGTGCATGTTTTTTTGACAGTTGCGCACTAAGAAACAGTGACATCAAACTCATGCATCTACGCTGCTTGCAACATAATGGTGGAGAGGAAAAAGGTCACAAGAGGTGGTGCCAACAGTTCTAGTTGTAATGATTGTAAAATGATCATGGACTGCCATGTATTTATTATACTATGTATTTGACACTAGCTTCCCACCTAGCAACACATTCTCATTTCATCAATTTTTAGATAATCAGACAGACACACTGTTGCTACAGCTATCTCCCACGCCATCCTGTGTGGAAACCTACGTAGGCCTATTATTATTTTCCACACAGAAAATTGATTAGTAAGGGAATTGGTGAAGAATCGCACCAGTAAGCAGAATCGATAATGGCATTGGTATCAATAAAATCTTATCAATTCTAATCTCTAGTCCCCGATCATGTTGGGATGGCAGATGGACATATTTAATTAAGGTTTGCCTCTTTACTTCCTTAACCAGATGTGTCAGTTTCCTAATCCTAGTCATAAGTTAAACATAGTTATTTTGCCATATCCCTAACCTTAAACCCTGTAACCCTTAAAATGTTCATCATACCAACCCAATTTTTGTTACTATTTATAGCTGGTATATAGTCTGCCATTCCATGTATTTACACTCATCAGCTACCTCTTTATATAGTAGTTTGCTTTGTCAGAGGCAGGGTCTGCCATTCCCATACTGGCTTCAAATGGCATGTACATACACAAGGGGTTCATATGTGTGTACATACTGAAGGAAATTCACTTAATTTGCACTACATTTGTGCACTGTGTATTAGTTACGTCATGATGTAATCTGTAACGTCTGCGCCTTTCCTTGCTTCTTGTGCCAGTACCATGGATAAGTAGTCCGGTAGTTAAATAGTTTCTTTTTTGTCTGTTTATAACCGCAAGTCTGTGTGCGGTCTTTTAATTTGAAAATTGACCAGAATCTCTACAGTTTCCCTGTGTCTGAATTCCCGCCTGCTCAGTCTGCCCCTTGCAGACTGATGCAGCATCCTTCAAAAATACCTGGCATTTTGTATTGTATTTTGTACTTGGTATTTGAAGCGATCAGAGTGGCAAGCCGCTTCCTGGGATGCGCCGAGGTGCTGCTGGTGGAATCACAAGCATTGTTTAGAATGTCAGCGATGAGCTGTCTCTGAAAGACTAGCCACTCAAAGCGCGTTTCCATCCCAAAGTAATCGATAAAAGTGTCCTTTCAAATGAAAGTCTGGTGCTTGTGTTATGAAGACATTCTTAGCATTAACTTACCACCAGCAGCCAAACAAAACTAAAATCCTATAATTGCCATGCGCATATATTGTAAAGAGTAAAACTATTTAAAATGTTGACATTAAACATAATGCAGAATTTTTTTTTGTAACTGTCCATTGTTGATGTTCTTGTATGTCAGCAGGGTTGGCTGTATCATCCCAAATCTAAACTCAGAAGTCCTTTTCTTCAGTGTGAATCTACTAGACACTCAAGCGTGGTTAGAATTAGAAAATAACACTGGGAAACACTGTATAACTTGAACTTAAACCTGCTCTTTGTCCTCTCTACAGAAGAAAAGCCAACAGGAGGACTCTGAGGAGGAGGAGGACGAGGAGGAAAACGCTCCACAGTGACATCACAGCTCCTCCGAAACCTGAAGAAAAGCTGCTAGTATCAACAGCCCCTCTGTGTCATGTCTCCTGCATGAAGTGACTCTTCACCCTCTGTCCTGTTTCCAGCTCATTTTTGTATTTCAGGCTGTTCCCTCTCACGATCCTCTGTGAACGGTACGCCGTGTACCCGGGGCTTCTAAAGTAGCTCTCGTGTTAGTCTAACGGAACATGTGAAATTAGCAGATCACGTTAACGGCTCTTTCAGGAGTCATTTTCTTTGCCTCGATGCTGCTGAGCGCTGTCTTGCTGATTGTAATGGCTCGGTGAGGGGAGGGAGGCCTCAGCAGCGTCTTTTCTTTTTTTCTTTTTTTTTTTTTGGTTTTGAGAGAATGATTTGGGGGTTTTGTTTTTTTATGTTGGGAAAATATGTGTTACTGCAAGGGGATGTATTCACCACCACTGTAAAGAATGCCTGCTTTTATACTTCAAAATAAGTGTTTATAATAATTAATGTATCTTAAATGCAGCGCAAATACTGTCTCTGGATTTAAAACTCCATTGTACGTGTGTGTTTGTGTTCTGAGGCTGTGACAGACATCTTTATTTAATACTAAAGCCGTTCATCACTAAGTCACCTTTAATTTTTTCTGTCCTCCTCCATCTCTCCTTGTCAACTTCCCTCTGAGCAGTTTTGACACACTCATCGCTCTAGGCCACTCCAGGCACTCTTTTCGGGTCCTGTTTTCCCATCATGCATCGCTGTAGACTGTTGCTGCTCCAAAAAACACCATTAAACTTCTTGTCGTGTATTGGCTCGGCTGTCAGTCTGGTGGGTGCTGTAAACCAGCACATTAGAAATTGATTGTGCTTTTACGCAACAGCTCTCATTACGCCAGGAGCTAAATGAGCTGTGCATGCACGATGCGGGGCAGTTCATTTTGTTGGGTTTTTTTTTTTTTTTTTTCTTCCTTCACTGGATTGATAATGCAATTACAGCGAGATGGAAAGAGCCGGTGTGATGAGAGTTACAGCTCCCCGAGTGAAACGCTGGGGAGTGGTATACAAGATGCATACTGTGGGCAACGTTGCACGTTAATCATCATTAGGAAAATGAAACCTGGCTGTAAACATGACATCCAGACCTGGAGGAGGAGGTGTTGTCCTGGTTTGACCTGCGGTGGATGTCTGTACACAGGGTTTGTTAAGAAAAACCTCAAACTCTGACAATGTTGCTGCCATGTTTAAATGGCTGCTCTTAATTACTTGAGCTTTATATTTTTCTTTTGCACTTTGTTTGATGCAGTCAAGTACCTGAAAATGCAAAGGTTAGTCAACGACCTTCATTCTGCGATCAAAAACAGGCTAATATAAAAGAATGTGATGTGCATATTTTGTTTTCTTGAACAGATATACAAACAATTGCTAGTTTATTAGGTATAACTCACTAAAACTAATGCAGTATACTACACAGTCCTACAGTACACAGAGTTTATAATGTTCAGTTGTTGTTATATAGATGTGTAGACTGAGTTGAACTGACTTGTTCCTAATAAGTGGACTAAATATTAGGAATACCTCAGTACAATGCTGTATTAGTCATATATTGCAGGCAGGAAATTGGCACCAGCCAAATGCTGATAACATATGAAAGCGATGTTCACATTTTAAAAAGTTAATTTCCCACCCTGATTGTAGGGCTGTTGTTTTGGCTACATTAGTTTTAGGTTGTTTTTTTTTTTTTAAATTTGTAACTCAAATATACATCTAAATGAATCAAAACCAGGCAAATCGTACTGACCGAAAAGTTGTAGAGTGAAGCCTTAGCTTATTATTCCTACACGTTCTACCTTAATTATTATGTAGTTTTAGATAAGTGTGCCTAATAAACTGGCAACGGAGACACTGGCAACTAAATTTCATCTCAGCACCCTAAAAAAAATATTACTGTAATTTTTCTTTCTTATTTACCTGGCACCCTCCTCTGCTCTGTGTTTCACAGAGGGTGGAGTTTAGTCCTCCACACACGGAGCGGAGCAGAGGAGAGACAGTTGAAGTGAAGATTTGTTACTCAAGTTTACAACAACTCGTCTTTCTGATTTTTTCTATTTAATTAGAATGCAGCATGAGTTTGCTGAGACCGTTAAGATAATAGCTATGATGAAGCCCTTTTGCAATTTAAAATATGACCATAAAGAAAACCTGTTTTTTTTTTTTCAGAAATGGGTGTTCAAATTTTTTTTCAGCACAACGTCCAGGTTCCTGTTAGAGAGTAAAGTCGTAATGATATTACTTGTCTAATATTGAATTAGAATAGTGTTATAAGTTGATATAGATTCCTCCCCGTCTTCCCATTTCTTATTATATTATAAATAATCTGTTTGCTTATTGTATTTGCCTTTTGGTTGACAGTACAAAGAGGGTGAGAGGAGGATAGCAAGGGAGAGAAGGAGAGAGAGCCGGATGGAGTCAGCACAGTGAAAGAAAAAGAGCCAGGTGAGAATTTGGACAGGTAGTCAAGACTGCATAGTTGTAAGTCAGCTGCTGTTTAGCCGACATTCATTGCAGTGGACTCCACAATGATTTACATTACTTGACATACCGATTATGAAATTTTCTAACTGTATACAATTTGTTTGTGTATGATTGTTAGTGCAAAGAGGGAGAGAGGAGGATGGAGAGAAAGAGGACAGAGAGAGTGAGAACAGGAAGAATCAGGTGAGACAGTGGACAGGTTGTGAAGTCGAGATTGTTATAGTGGCAAAATAATAACTGCTGAAAGAAAAAACATTACATTCACAATAGATTTTACACATATGGGGCCAGAGCCCCCTTACAGGTCTGATCAAAGAATTGCCCCTTAACAGTGTATATTAATGTAACTTAAAGCTGTGCTAAAAAATATTTTAACAATAGATGACATGACCATGTGTATACAAAAGGAGTCAGCTGTACAGAGTGTCTTTCAGCTCGTTGTTTTGGCTTTCCAGCCCACACAGCTCTCATCAGCGTCATTTTCAGGTACAGTAGGCAGCTGTTTGCTGCATCACACACCATCAAACATCAGACAGACAAAGTTAGCAACTAGCGAAGCATGAAGTTAAAGAAGCCGAAGAGCCAAATATTTCCCTCAGGAGTTGGTGGAGACCAAAACAGCACTAAAAGGAGATGGAATACTAGTCAAATGGTGGACACGAATGCAATTATTGCTCCACGTCTGCTGGATATGTACAGTAAGTAGGCAACTGTTTGCTAACACATTCACCTTTATAACACAATAACATGTCAGTGTTGTGTTTACAACTTGTTACACTGCTGAAAAACAGTTATGTCAGCCCTAAAGTTCAAAATTGCGTAGTTACATAACTTGAGTACAGATCAAAGATATTTTTCAACAATAAAAAAAAAAAAAAAAAAAAAAATCAGAGGTAGAGTTATGAACCTCAGTAGATTAACACCGCACAGTTTCTGAAGCTAAAATCTGTCAGCCTAAACCTCTGAAGATAGACAGTAACACAATACAGAAATGGCTGATTTCCTCATCAGCCAAGCTTCTGTTAGGTAAATTACAGTAAGTGTTGAAAAATTGCCTCTTCTGCACCTCCCACTAAGGTTTAATTCAACCAATTTGATTATTGATAATTATTCCTCTGGGATGCATTTGAAGTTATCTAATCATCCTTTTCCACAGCACACATTTTGACTTCTCACAGACAACAAAGCACAGGTGTAACTAATGACTCCAACAACAGCTCTGCACTATTCAAGTGTCCCAGTTAAGTGATGACAGTGAGCCGACATGATTCATCTGCTATTATTAAACTATTGTTTACACCTGTGCTTTTCCTTCTGTGACTTGTCAGCGTGTCTTCTGCAAAAAACACCTTTGGACCTGAGCTGCACCCAGATGAGCCAATGTGATGAAATTAGCTCTGTTTGCCATAGTAGATCGTAGATATCCCATGTAACTAGGATACCAGAGTCATGAGGTGATATGGATTGACATATTTACAGGGGTTCTGTGGGTCCTTAAAGAATCTGAATTTTAGACCACAAGATGTCTTAAAATGCCTTGTTTTTAAATGTTTGGGGAAAAAATTGATTTGATCACACTAAGAAAACTACAAGACAAACCAACTTTCTGTCCCTGTTGCATTAGCCTAATACGCTAAGCTAACCTTAATCTGGCAGTCAAACGGTGCTTAAAAAAACCTAGCATGTGCATAATACTTTTAACCACTTCCAACCATTTTAACCAATAAGCACTAATGCAAACTGTATTTTTTCAAATTTAAAAAACAATAAATTAAACTCTTAAAATAAAATACTGCATAAATATATAATTTATGCAGAAGAAGTCCCTAGTGCAGACTGTGACTGGAGGAGCCCTCAGATCTGAGGTAACCTCTAACTCACTGTCTCTGTCCCTGTTGCATTAGCCTAATGAGCTAAGCTAACATTAATTATGCAGTCAAACCATGCTTAAAGAAAATCTGTAAATTAAGACTGACTTGTGCAAAAAGCTGTTTTGTCTACTGAGTAGCAGAGTATAAATAAAAAACTAAAAAGACGCTCTCTGGAGGACACTGCTACTCACTTTTTCTGTGAACCTCACCTTTACGCCATGGTCCTGTCTCTCTCTCTTGCCTGTTTTGTCTTGCTATGTCTTGTTCATCGTTACATCTTTTACAACATTTTCGCCTGATGTCTTTTATGTTGTTTTCGTCTTGTTATGTCTTTTATTGCATTTTTGTCTGGTTATGTCTCTCAAGTCATTGTTGTCTTGTTAGATTGTTTTCATCTTGTTACCTCTTGTTACATTTTATTTATCTGTTACGTCTCATGTCGTTCTTGTCTTGTTACTTCTTGTATGTCATTTTTTTCGTTATGTCTTTTACATTGTTTTCAATTTGTTTCGCCTGTCATGTGTGATATGAATTGATGGACACACCAAGGAATCGTCTTTTCTTTGTGTTGTTGTTCCATCTGTTTAGGTTGAAATCAATTTTGATGTTGGGAAGGCGGCGCACAATGGTGTTTTGAAAATTGTAAGGGGTAGAAAGTACATGTATTTGTGTCACCATTAAACATAAAGACAGAAACTAATGACTAAAGTTCATATGGATTAGTTTCTCTGAAAAAAATAATATATGTACTGCAATGGATGCATTTTTTTTTATTTAAACAGAAATACAGATATTACTGTAGTTTCTTTGCCACACAGCAAAAACATCCTCTGGTTCTTCATTTGTTCTTGGGCTCCACTTATTAGCCAATGAGAATATTTCTGTATGTGAGCATGACTAAAATTTATGGTAGTGTTTAAGTCTGCACCTGCAGAGTCTGCACCTTCATCTCCCTTGACCTTCATACCTCCTTTTAACCATTGCTCTGATGCCCTCCTCTCCTCTCTCTCTCCTCTCTCTCTTTTGCAGCTGGGTAATCATGTTTCATCAGGGGGAGGTCAGATTTGCTGACTCAGTGTAAAGAATCAGGATGGGGGGGTGGGGGAGTGGGAAGAGAAGGGAGGGGATGAGGGAGAGGAGTTTTCCTCAGGTTGCTGCTGAGGAAGAGCTGCAGTAGTTTGCAGCCGGAATACTCATGAGCAGCTGAGGCTGCAACACACTGCCCTCCCCCTCCTACTTCCCTGTGTCTCCCTACAGTATTACACAGACACAAGTAACAATGCCAGGAGTCCGGACTGTTGTGTGTGTGTCTGTGTGTGTGTGTGTGCTTTGAGCAGTAACCCGGCCTGAACTGACCCTGCAGCTGTCAGAGTCCGGGGGATCAGTGCTCCTCTGCAAACTGAGACTTTGTAATCCAGGTGTTATGCGGGTCGGTTGAACCCAGGTGACCGTGCAAACTGCAGCCCGGGTCTCTGCTGATCCGTACCGACGCCTTTGGGGATCCCAAATGGTGACGGGATCATGGTGGTTGTTGTCAGCAAGTTTGCGCATTGCGAATTTACTGCTGCCACGTCCTGACCACACTCACATACACACACCTCTCTGTGTGTCGGACAGGAGGCATGAGCAGCATCCCACCAGCTGCCCTTATTGCCATAACAACATGCTCTACCACAATAAGACTCGGCTTTAGGGTAATTTTGCAGTACAGTTATGGAGTTAACAAGAGGAAATTCAGATTTTTAACGTATAAAATTGTTAGTGGAGGAGTGGAAACCCCGAAAACGTGCAGACAGCGCAGCAATTAACAGCGTTTAGACAACTGCAGGTGGCAGCAGGTCCGCGGTCAAGTTAGACGTCCGTAACCAGCGTAATACAGGAAACTGGGGGACATTGCCTTCAAAATAAAACCACAATGAAACAACAACTTGCTTTAGAGATAATTGATAATACTGTAGCAGATACCTTAACTGTGAAATTGTTTGACTAAATAATAGATTAGAATATATCTCAGAAACATATGATTAGACAATTAGAAACAATGTAAACTCTCTTACCCCAAATTTTTCCATGCCTAGTTTTTTGAAAATCATTAGCTCTAAACCGAACCAGACAAAAAACAAACAAACAAACAAACAAACAAAACAAACAAACAAAAACTTACAAACAGTTGACTCTCGAAACACTGAAACTTGTTCTGTTTTTTAATTGTGTTTTATTGTGTCATGGTGCTTTTGTGTGTTTGTTTGCTTATCAAATCAAACTTAAACTTAATCAGACTATGTATTTAAAAACAAATCATGTTCATAAAGGTATGTTACCCAATGTTTTAGCCTGTTTTCAGGTTTCTTGCTTTTATTTGATTGTGTCTGCTGTTTATTCTATGTTTTTATTAAGTTCATTGGACTGTGTATGATAATGGTGATGAATATATGTTATTAGTCCTTGTAGTGGTAATAATAGTAATAGTATATATACCTTCGTTTGAACATCTTAACAATATAAAAAATATGTCTTCATCATAGGGTCTTTCAGATGTTCCGCCTTTTATTTTGAAAGCCCCGACCAGAAGTGCTGTTATCTCCTCGTAACATTGACAGCTGCCGTCCAGACGGCCGGAGGGGAGGAGGAGGAGGAGGGAGGGAGAGAGAGAGAGAGGGAAAGAGGAGGAGGGAAGCAGCAGCAGGGACACGGTAACCTGCAGGAGGACTCACATGGTCCTGCAGCAGCTGAGCATAGACCACCGGGACTCTCCAAACCGCTTAACACTTAGCTCAGCTTCATTATTCTCCTTTATATTTTTTAAACACTCCCATTTCTATTTTCTTTTTTCCTCCCCGCATCCTTCCTGCCGCAGCCCAGTGTCGGTCGGACTCGGGCCGGTAAAGCAGCGCCATGGCTCGGGAGAACGGAGACACCGGCAGAGGAGAAACGTGGAAAAAACAAGTGGACGACATCAAGAAGATTTTTGATTTTAAAGAAGTCCTCGGCACGTAAGTACACGAAGCTTTGAGCAACTTTACCTCAGATGTCCCTGTAATATTACAATAATTCTCCGGCTGGGGTTCAGTACATGTGGGGCTCAACAGTGAGTTTACATTCACCTTCATGCAACATTACAGTCTTCAGTGATATTAACACAACTGAAACTCTGAAGCATTACTTTCAGTGAACTATTTAAACAGTATGCTCATTACTTTTTAGTTATGTCAACCATTTTTATTGTTACTTTCAGCTGTTTCACTTATTTCACTTTATCTATTTTAAATAACTAACAGCTACTGTTTATCCATTACGTTACTTTTAGTCAACAGTATCAACCGTTTACCCTAGCTAGTTTTCATACACTCAAACGCAACACGTTGTGTTTAGGTGTTGCAGCTGACTCAATGATTGGATTTTTTTTTTTTTTTTTTAATTTTTAAAATCAAATCGTCTTTTTTATTTATTTATTTTGTTTAGTAAATTAGTTGAGCTACTCCACAATCTTTCCACGTACCTTGTTTTTGTTTGTTTGTTTGTTTGTTTTTATAATAGTACAATCAACATCTCAAATGTACGTATAGTAAATTCAATATATAAAAAAACAAAAAATATGAGGGAAAAGAAGAATAATAAATTAACAATATAATATAAAATAGTAAAGTAAAAATATTTTGAAAATAAAACAACAGTAGAGGTAGGTAATAAAATCAAGTGTCTTAAAAAAAATCTTGTATCATATTAGATATATGAGTATATTTCTTGTTGTTTATAATTTGGCTAGACTCAAAGTGTTTCTTAAATTCAATCCTGAAAGATTGTACTCCCTGGCTGCAGTATCATTACATGAGGTGAAGCATTTTTGTAGTGTCTCTGAAAGAACTTCTTTTTGGGGTTTTAGAGCTCTTTACATAGCACTAATCACTTTTAATTCTTGGTACAGTAGCCACATTATGAAATTCCTATATTGTCTCTGCAATATTTGTGTTATTTTCACACAAAATGACTCCAGTTTTTCTACAAACTCCAGGCAGTAGTATCCATGTTGGGTGCTGATATGTTCAGTATCGTGTACTGAATTTCTGCAGCTTCATAGTGAGCAATTCTTTTGCTCTGACTGATACTGCTGTAGTGTTCCTGTGGTTTTAATATAGTCTGTCCTAATGTATGTAGTATTTAGGCAGGGACTTGTACAATGATTTAGGATGACAGTTGTGCTTAAAAGTGAGCTTATAATGATTCAGTGGTTGATCTTCTTGGCACATTCTGTAATATTCCTTGAGGGGATTTTCTTGTTGATGACAGCAAGGCTTTAAGAGACCGCAGGAATTTCAGTCTGTCGGCAGCAGCAGTAAGGGTGTCACTGTTACACTTACAGTCTTTCTCTGGTTGGATTCAGACTCTTTCACGTGGGGTCGTTTTACTCTCCAGCTCCATGTTAGGAAATTTCTTCTCCTCTTCTTCCTTGTTCCATCTTCCCCATTCAAACAGCAACAGAATACAGGTTAATGGCGACGCCCCCTAAATCTCTGACAGCCAGTCCCTGTCTGCCCTCCCTCTGTTGTTCCTGCTGTGAGGACTGAGCTGTGTCTGTTTGGACGGCAGCCTGGAGGGGGACACGCGGGGCAGGCAGATGCAGATTGGGATTAACTGTGCGGGGATTAGGGAAACTTCCCCTGAATAGAAGGAAGTTCAGTCATGTTGTGTAATGATGGAATGAGGATGGACAGCTAGCTGGCTGCAGTTTTGCTACTCTAAAACACACCTGAAATTTGGACTGGATGTGAAACACATGCACAGACATACACACACTCTTAGGATGCAGAATGGTACAGGACTCAATGATCCGAGTCGGCCATGTTGTAGCCACACATTAACCAGAGCTGCTGACGGATCTTTGAACCTGATGCATCAGCAGAAAAGAGGAAAGGGGGGAGTGTCGATTGGCATGGAAAGGCAGGAGGAAGAAGAGAAGAGATGGTAGCAGTGACTCAGTCGGAAACAGATGAGAGTTTTTATCAAAGCAGGAATGAAAGAAAGCAGCAGCCTAGAACCAAACAAAAATTGTCCGAAATCAGCCAGCAGGGTGAACAAGTCAGTTTCAGCAGCAGCGCTGCCTTCAGGTGCAGTAGCACATGTGGGGGAAACCTAAGCTGAGAGTGTGAGTGTTACTGCAGTGTTGAATGTTTCTGCGTCAGCGTTTCTGAATTGCATCTGTACTGACAGGATGTGATGTCACAGATGTGACACTAACCATCACATTTTGTCTCCTTACACTGGGTCACCCTCGTGTACACTGGGGTTTGTGTGCACATGTGTTAAACTCCTCTTCTGTTGTGTGTGACATATTTTTTTCTGTCCCCTGCTGCTGGATTAATCTTGCCAATGTTAGCTTATGCTGGCAGGTGTGTGTGTGTGTGCATGCGTGTTTGTAGGCATGTACATGAGGCTCGCCTTGGTGTCTTATTACCCTCCCCTGGTGTGTATTTTGTGTGTGTCCCTGTTGCTCACTGTTCAATAATTCAGTGCCAACAGGAGCGTCTTCTTTGTGTGTATGCATGTGTACGTCTGTGTGTCAGGTAGGCCACAGCTCCCAGCAGGAGCTGGAGGACAGACAAAAAAGATGAGGACAGACAAAAAAAGATGAAGAAGAAGAGAGAGAGGGAGCCAGTACGGTTGTTAGGGCTGGGCAATATGTTAAAATTTTCCAAATGGCCACGGTCGGCCCAGCAGCCAGTGATCATTCTTACATTCTTGAGCCACAATTTTGCTACGTCATTTTGTTACGTCCAATAAATAAACAAAATAAACTCACAAAACTTAAAGAAAGGACTTATTCTTACACATACTTTCCTTATTAAATTGAAGAATGCAACTGTACAATTAAAGCTTCTTTAATTTTAGTCATTGTAAAAGGACTGACAGAAACAAAATAAAACTCACCAAAACCGTCTTGGTTTGTCTTTCCACAGTTCCAGCAATCACCAAATCTGGTTTGGTTGCAATAAATTCATAATTTACAGAGTTAGATGTGAAAATATTCTGGCTCTACAGGCTAGCCTGGCTCTCTCTCATCTTACAGTTCAGCGGATATGTACTGTAGAAATTTTCCTGGTCGCTAATTTCCCCTTCGATTAAACAAAAAATTTTGTTTAGACTAGTCGACTATTCTTAAAGTGAGAGCGCAGTGCAATATCAACATTGCATATTAGAAAACATGACACCAACTCACTAAATGCTTCAACTTCTCAGAGTGAGCAGAATCACAATATTAGCTGCCACACAGTGTGGCTAACGTTAGCAGTGCTAGCAGCAGTAGCCTGCTCTCCTTGCAGGTTAATGTCCACATGTCTGTGCTGAATGTGGTTATGCATTGTTCCAGTTGAGTGGTTATATGCCAGTTTATTATTGTGATACAGCCTGCATACAACCCTATTCTCATTTTCTAGATAAAAATGCTGCAGCCCCAGCTAGTGGTGGGTGGCTGTGTAACATCTAGGAGCAACAGTTAACTGGTGGACAACATTAATAAAATATTAATCAATAGTTAAACCGACTAGTATTTTTGGTGCTGACTGGTGAGGGTGGTGATGTTTAATCGTAAATCTGACCAATTGCACACATCCCTAGCGTACTGTAGGGCTGCAGCGAATTATTTTGTCGTAAGTGGTTAATCTGTCGATCATTTTCTTGATTAATCAGTTAGTTGTTTGTTTCATAAAATGTCATAAAATGGTGAAAAATAGTATTCACTATTTTCCAAACCCCAAGGTGACATCCTCACCTATCCTGTTTTGTCCACAACTCAAAGACATTCAGTCAAAGAAGACTAAAGTAACCAGAAAATATTGACATTTGAGAGGATGAAATCAGAGCATTTAGACATTTTTTCCTTTAAAAAAATGTACCAAAACGATTAATCAATTATCAAAATAGTTGGTGATTAATTTATTAGTTGACAACTAATTGTTGAACCAATTAATTGTTGCATCTTTAGTGTATTATGCTGCTAAATGTGAGTGTGTCGCTGAGCAGCGGCTCTCACTCATTCAGACTGTTAAATCAGCAAAATAAACTGACAAAAATCGTCCAAAAGAGAGCCCCTCAAAAAAAAAAAAAAAAAAAAAAGCAACCAGTGATGAAATCAGTCACGGATAGCCGATATTTGTCCTATTGCTCATCTCTAATGGGAGTCTACGTTTGCCACTGGGGGCAAATTTCAGCTCACCATCACTCAGAGTCAGCAGAGTGTCTGCCAAAGTTTGGATCAGCCTCATGTTTTAGACTCCAGGTTCAGGGTAGAGGTCAGGGACTAAATGGCCACAGAGGAACGTCTTTCCAAGTAGCTCTGCAGAAAGACAAAGTGTGTGAGTGAGATAGAGACACAAAGTAAAGTGGTGGACGTGATGGTGATGCATTGTGGGAATGTCACTGTGCCATCTAGGGCACTCTGCCCTTAATTGATGCTCCACTTCCCTGCTGCTGGCACTGTTCTCTCCACTGTTTCTGGGACTGCAGAGCCCCCCTCCCCCCCCCTTCACTGTCTCTTTATGTCTCTCTATATCTTCCTCTTTATGTCTCTGGCCCTGGTGTACATCTCTCTGCGTGTCCCTGTGTTAAACTCGAACAAGAGATCCCTTTTTGGACTTCTTTTGCACAGTTTTTGAAGTTTCTATTCTTTCATCCCTGTTATAAATAACGTCTTATAAATAGAACAAAAGACGATTGTTTGCTATGTGACAAAACTAACTTTATCTGTGGACTGCTGGTGTGTGTGTGTTAGTGTGTGCCTAGATGTGTAGTGCTGTTAGATGCATGTGCATATGCGTGTGTGTTTCTAAATGTGTGCATGCGTGCACACATTCACAAACACAGATTTTACCACGTTGGAGTGAAATCTGAATACTCACAGTATGTCGGCGGGCTTATCCTCTGTTCATCGATCCATCTGTTCCATCCTCTTCTCTTTTTCTGCCAGTTTTTCTTCTGTTGAGTCCTCTCAGGCGGCTGAGCTGTGATTGGTTGTTGTTGTTGTTCCTTGTTGTTTGTTGTTGCTGCTGACATTGCTGTAATGAACCTGTTGTTGTTGTTGATGGAATTGGTAATGTCATCAGCCATTATGTTGGTGGGGATTGCTGATGTAGCTGAAATTATCTGCATTGTTTGTTACAGTGATGTTTTGCTGGTGATGTTGTTGGCATTCTGCTGATGTGAGGTTCATATTGGTCGACGTTGACCTTGATACGCCTTGTTTGTTTCTATTCTTTGTTTGGATGTTGTTTGTTTGTTGGCAGCTGTAGATAACTGTATTGATAATGATATCCATGTTTTTGAATTATTGTTTTTAATAAGCATGTTAGTTTCATGCTTGTGTCGTTGATGCAGTTGATGATGTTGATATTAATAGAAAATTGTGATTTATTACAATGGACCATAATCTCAGCTCAAGGTCCACTTACTACCCTTTTCCCACATCTTTCAACCTCATCTCACAGTCGTCATTAGCAGACAGATTTTGCTCACTTGTCATGGAAATAGATCAAAGGTTTGGATCATGTAATAACAGCTGATGATTTACCACAAACAACAACAACAACTGAGCTGTCTCCACGACAGCTGGGCAAACTCAAGCAGCAATCTCCGGGGATGAAAAATGAAACCAATGCGGAAGTGCCAAAAACTGTGATTCCTCAAATGGCCCCTTGAGCCTGGCTCAAAAAGTCAATTCCCACACATCCCCATATTGAAACGTTCAACATGGCAGCAGCCCAGTACGAAAAATGTTGGGTTTTTTTGTCAATAGCTAATTTCCCCATTCATGACAACTGATCGATGTGTGAATTTTTCTATAACTCACCGATTTGAATTATGTTGAGGCTTAAAGGTATGCATGCAGGGTGTGTTGGCTTTGAGTGACCAGTGGGTGCCATCACATGTGACTAGCTGCTAGGTAGCTGCTTCATTTGGTCGCCACAGCTGCACCCACACTCCAACTCTTTGCCCATTTCGGATTAACCGATGTTAGTTAGACGGAGTCAGGCGCTGCTAAGATGGCCATGGCTGGAGCCACCACACTGAGAGCTTCGGTATCACTCCTCAGAAACTAGGGATGTTAATGATTAATCATTAAACAATTCGTTGTTTTTAAGATTTTAACAGATTAAAATGTATTAATCGATAACTAATCAATACCTGGAAATACTAGTAATGACCTTATGTTTTGTCTGAAGTAGCCATTTGTTGAATAAAGAAACTTAACTTCAAATGAGATAAAAAGAAAAATCGGAGACGAAAGAGAAATTAAAAAAGGTTTGTATTGTATTAATTATTAATGATCAACTGATTAATCGATTGTGATGTCTTAAACTATCATTTAGGGAACATGCACAAATTGCAACCTATCAAAGCTGATGGGTTCTTTATACAGACTATGGAGAAACTGTCCACTGATGAAGACTGTGAGATGCGGCTGAAAGCTCTGAGGGAAAAACACTTGCCAGTAGACCTTGAATTAAGATTATCTTGTCACACTAGTATTTTCAAGGTCAATAAAGAACTTTCACACTCGACATCAGTTTTATTTTCATAGTTTTAGCCAGATTTTCTATTCATGGTGATCACCACAGTTATACCATCAGAACAAAGTCTGATGCACTCAGTCAAGTCAGTTTTATTTACAAAGCACCAAATCACAGCAGAATCTTGGGGCACTTTTCTATAGAGCAGGTCTCTTTATAATATTATTTACATAGACCCAACAATCCCCATCATGGGCAAGAACTTGGCAACAGTGGAGAAGAAAAAACTCCTTCAGACATTTAGATAAGCAAACATTTTAGCAAGCTTATCTAAACCACCATTTTTAGAGGTAACACTGAAGTGAAAGCAGTGAATGTTGCAGTCCCCCATCATTCTTTCTTCTTTAAAAACTGTCTGTCTGGTGAGTCAACATTAATATTACCAGTCTGAATTATTGCCAAAAATGTGTCCCAGATTCATTAAGCTGGAATAGTCCTTTAATGGTATTGTTGTTGTTGTTATTGTTGCCTTGTTGATGACTGGTGGTGATGCTGTTGTTATTGACATCATTGCTGACGTTTGTACTCATGTCTGTCTTCTGAGAGCTGAGCATCAACAAGTTAACACGAATGCTGATCCAGTTAGGCATCTCATGTACAATTGAGCTACAGCACATTCACACAATATCGCTCCACACATCTCACACAAAAGCACATCACCACACACCACCACCACCACACACACGACACAACGACAAATGGCGGATTTAAAAGCAGCAAAGGGGAAAAGTCACTTTTTTCCTCTTTGTGCTGCAGCAAATAAGACACTTGCATTCTCCAGCTGTTAGGGCTTTCCTCATCACGAAATGCATTTAATGTGAAATTATGCGCATGGAGGGGGAGGGGCACCATCTATCTCTGCGCAGATTGACACGTGTGTCCAGACCTCTGAGTATTAATGATCATAAACTTTAGTCCATTATCGGATCAGCGCTCTATTTTAAGCCTCTCGGCGACCACATCCAGCTTATAATGGCCCCATGCTGAAAGCCTGTTGTCTCTGCGCGGTTTGTGACACACATGGCTCCATCATCCGACCGCTGCGTGCACGCTGGTGTGTTGCTCTTCATGTGAGTAAACACTGCCACGTGTTTGATAACCATTCAGACATTAAAAAATCATTTTCTGAGTGTAAGTTCAGCCATGTTTCCATGTTATAATAACACACACTGCAAAGATTTGACATTCAAAACACTTTTTTCTTGTGACCTTTCACTTTGTCACTTTATTACAGTAGCATTTACTTCATGCTGTACCATAAAAAGTCAGATTTCTCTGAAGCTTGGCACAATGCATCAAAAACACTTCATACTTGCCATTTTTGTCTAGGGCAACTTGCCCTGATCTCCCACTGTGACTCAGTTTTTATCAGTCATGGAAGCACGACAAAATGTTTACTCGTGATCTATTAAATGACATCTCAAAAAA
Source organism: Lutjanus argentimaculatus (assembly GCA_034769285.1). Lineage (NCBI taxonomy): Eukaryota > Metazoa > Chordata > Actinopteri > Lutjaniformes > Lutjanidae > Lutjanus > Lutjanus argentimaculatus. The sequence continues at coordinate 14,559,712 of JAWZSL010000020.1, read as the reverse complement.
CACAGCTCAAGATGGAGACATTCCACTGAGTGCACATACACCTACACAAGACACGACGACTGCATGATCTGCAGATGAGGCACATGAACTTTGCAGGGACACACAATAAATGCAGGTGCTGTGGGGCAGCTGAGGAAACAGGACACTCAATGGTAATGCTCCTGAGTGGAGGATTTGGTTTCGGGGCCTGTTGTGCAATCCTAAAGGGTCTCGACAACAACATCTGCTGTTCGAGGGGGAAATCAGGGCCACTGCCTGCTGGGAGACAAATGTTGTTGTTATGATGAAGTTAGCGGTTGGGAGGGTGACCATATTTTGGTGATCAAGGACGACAGGGTGCTGGGGGGTCAGAAGAGTTGCAGCGACGTGAGCGGTGTTGTTTACTGTTTTCCTGCAGGCTATTGGCCTCCCGAAACATCATTAGAAGTCAACAGAAGACATTATGTGGTAATTTGTGCCTAAATAAATTTGTTGCAGCTCTGCTCTCTGCAGAGAGGACCGACACTGCGTATGAATACGAGCTCTGGTCGTCCAACATGTTTTAAAGTCAGACAAGAAAATATATGATTTATGTATTTGTGTATAAATCTTTTGCAAAATTCTTGAGTAGTAAAAGCTTAAAGTTGCACTCACCAATGTTAATATGAACAATAGAAAAATTATGTTGTATTTTCTAAAAGGTTTGAGTTGTAATAACAAACCCACAGAGAATTATCACACCATTTTGCAGGTCTATAAAGAATTTTAATTTTTTTGAACCTTAAATGTTTTGGTTGAATCCCGTCATTCTTGTCAGCTTTGTTTCCAGTTGCAGCAGGCTGCCATTTTCAGTGAGAAAGCTCTGAATAAACCCCCTCATAAGCCACCTGCCCAGCACTAAACAGCAGACAGACTGCTAGTGAACATTGCAGTATTTAGGGGCTAAACAGCACAACATTTTCCTCAAGAATTGGACCAGGAATTGGAGACCAAAACAGAGCTAAAAAGAAATTGATAATTATACTTACATTCAACAGGCAACCAGGGACATGAATTCAAATGTTGCTCTGTGTCTACTAGGCAACAGTTTGCTAACACAATCTTTGTAACAACTTTATAAGGTGATAATATGTCAGTGTCATGTTTACACCTCGCTGTGCTGCCCCTAAGTAGCCAAAAAAAAAAAAAAAAAAAAATCAATTATAGCCCCAGAAAACATAGCTTCAAATCAAGTTTTCAGATGATCAACAATAAATTGTAAAGTTCAGAGAAAAACATCCATATGTTTTATTTGATGATAGTTTCATGCTTGTGAGCAACTCTCAGATTCTCAGATTGGTGCATGGAAATAAATGTAATCACCTTTTTGCAACTGAGCCCCGCCCACTTACAAATGGTTACACAGACAGAACAACACAGACAATGACCAGTAACACTTTTAACTTTTATTGTGTTCATGTAGTAGTTAGTTACTTGTAGTAAGATGCTAACGGAGAAAATACATATTCAGGGCATTTAAAGACATATTATGGATATAAAAGATAATTTAGACTATAAAAATAATCCCTCTCAATCTGACTCACTAGAAGTGTGTGATGGTGACTCTATCATACTCTGCCCTCTGTCTGTATTTTCTCTATAGTTCGCTGTGTTCAGGATGTTTTTGGGCTTCTGTCTGTTTGGCAGTGTAGTGTAGCCCCCAGCCAATACGGCGGGCAGGTTCTGAGGTCACGACTTTATAAAGATGTAGCGACCAACAATGACATCGCTGCATTCCCACTAAATCCGGCATTATACGGAGGTGTGGTGTGTGTTTCTTTTTGTTTTAGAACGTGGCTGCTGTGAAACAATCAAAAAATAACATTTGATTTAACTGATTTACCGCTTTGGTCTTGCTAACGCTGCTATCTCACTTCATTCACTCTCTACCTCTCTTGTTCATTGGTCTAAAAATATGAATAGATTTGTATTAGCTGCTTTTGAGAAATACAATTGCCAAGGAATCTGGGGATTCACACTGAGGTCATGTCCTCAGCTTTTATTTCTGGGACTGGAGGGATTCAGTGACCTGACTGTGTCCTGATAGTGTTAAGTAAGCTTTGGAACAGCACTTAAACAGTCATAAATTTGACAAAAAATATAACTGAACAGTTGAATGAATGAATAAATGTTTAATAATAATTTATGGTGGCTTGTGATGTTTTTGTTGGATTGTGTTACGCTCTGGGAAATTAGACTTCTCAGGATTCCTTAAATCCTGGCTACAGCCCTGGTAACCAGGCTTTCTTGGAAACCAACATTGTGTATTTTGGCAAAAGAAGAAAATAAAAGCAGTGAGAGACAAACAATGTCAAACCAGCTGCTCAAACCTGAAAGTGAATGAGAAAGGATCGTCTCCTTGTAGCAATAACGCCTGTGGTCAGGAGTGAAATGGCTACTGAAACAGAGCAGACCCTGTATCTTGAATAAATCAAGATTAAATATCTGTCAGCGAGTGTTGTGGTTACCCTCAGGGAAATGCTTTCAGACTACTTTGTGTGTTGGAATTACATTGCTTGTAGTTTTTCTTACAGCTTCCATGCATTACCAGTATATCCTGTTAGAACCACTCAAACACAGCCAACACTCAGCCGGCAAACCATAACAGTGATTAGCTTAAGTGTCACACTAAATAACTCACCTTGGTTTCGGGTCGATGCTTAATTCATTCTCAGATTTCCCATAATTCATTTCAAGATAGCACAAACATATGAAGGTTGAACACCCTGGGATAGAGTAACTTTTTTTTCTATTCCCACCACATAGAAAAGCTGTTGGAAAACTGTATATTCAATAATTCACCATTGAACAAGGCAGACAGAAAAAAAAGAAAATATTTATTTAGATTACAATGTTTTAGATTATAAGTTTTAATATTTATTTGAAAGAAAACCAGTCGACAGGCTTTTGTGCAGAGTGCAGTCTGTACCTGAACAGAAAGGCAAGTCAGAAAGCAGCTTAGCATATTTTCCCTCGAGGCTCTGCTGCTTCTGACAGTGGCAGTGCAAAATATAACAAAATACCAGAGCAGAGGAGGAGGAGGAGGAGGCAGAAGAAGGAGAAGGAGAAGAAGAAGAAGAGATAACAGAGTGGGAAATAGGAGTTGTAATGAAAAGCAATGAGGGTGGGGAATACATAGCACATATAAGCCTAAGGGGCTGGCCTTGGGGCCTGCTAGAGGTGTCCTGTTCCACCGCTACAGGATAAATATGTTGGAAATGATTTTTCAATCAGCCTTTCTCTTCCTTCCACCACCATCTGCAGTCACCAGAAACTTTGAAAGATTTTGCTCGGAAAGAACGACACTCTTTTCGTGTTCTGTGCTTTTAGAGTTCCCTTCAAATTTAAACTAGGTGACCCATCGTGTAAAATGGAGAATCTGATAGATGCTTTCAATCTGCGCAGTGATGATTTTGATAAGCTGATGCAGTCTTTGGGCTCACCTGAGAAATGACTGAGGATGTGGGGCAGGGTTCAGAATCCAGAGTGAATCATCAGTCAGACAGTCTGAGTCTGGGTCTGTCTCTGTCTCTCTGTAAGGCTTTGTCCTCTGTGGGAACAAGAAGATCTGAGCTTTTCTCTCTTTCTGTCTTTCTTCTCATCTCCTGTTGAGCTAGAAAACAGGTCGCACGGCTGTGATTGATTTTCAGAGACAAGGGAACTTTGCAAAAAGTGATATATTCAAACCAGTTTGGTGGTGAACAAAAATGTGGGCCCCTACCATAATGCAGTCTTTTGGCCAACAGAACCAGGAGCCTTCTGTTAGTTTGATTTTGCTGACTGTGATGTATGTGAGGGTTCCCTGGTAGATGAGTTGCACACTGATGGTCTGCTATCAGCAAGACTGTGTCATGTGAGATACAAAAACATCATCTTTTGCTCCTGAACCGGGGAAGACAGGGGCCCCACCGCTTCCCACTGTCACTCTGATGGCAATCTCAAATTGTCTCACTCAGCCGAGAAAACATTCATCACTAGCGAACGGAGCACTGCGCTGGGTTCAGTTTAGTGTCTTTGTCTCTGCAACACATGTTAATAACTTAGTGGTGTTCAGCCTCTGGAGCTTGAAACAGTTCGCTGGTTTACTATACTGAGGAAGATAAGCTAAGAAAGCAATAGCCCAAATAACATCGCTGCGACTGGAAGAAACACACTAGAAAAGAAACACTGCCAACATTGTAACTGAGCATCTTGAGATGAGATATATATTGAGATGTAATGTTTGCACAATGATCAGGAGCAACAGCTTCTTTTATAATTTTTTCTCCCACATGTCAACAACGGAACTTCACCAGCAACTCCTTCCTTATGGCAACTTTGAGGGGCACATTATCTCTAATACAGAAAACTTACTGTTTAGTACCATTTAAAACACAAACAGTTTAATCAGATCTTTATTCAATGCTTCATGGTTGTATATAGTTATCACGGGGACTTGGAACATCTCAGATTTCTAAAAATAAAATATAAAAATAAAGATTTCTTCTTGAGGAAGGGCTTTTAGCGACTCATCATGACAAAAAAAACAATGCAAACTCTAACACTAAGACTACTCTGATAGGAAAGGGGTGATTACCATTAACCCATGTTCAGTCAGCCTCCCTCATGGCCAAGAGTGCTCAGTGTTCAGCAATGTTATGCTCAGTGTTGCCACCACTAGCAAAAAGTTATATTTTAACAGCTCCTGAATCAGTCAACAAGTATCAGTTAATTGCATTCTCCTGTAATTGATGGGGTTAAATGCCTCATAAAAAAAACATCAAATTGTGGGTTGGAAATCTCTTCTCTGCATCCAAGTGTGTGGTTTTATACAATTGTAAGCTTGAATTTACTATATTTTAGCATGTAGTCAGTCCTACAGGACCTTCTGGACATGGTTCTTGGCAAAACCTAGAGGCACTTAACACATGAATGTACACAAATGATTATTGTGTGGGTTTAGAAGCGAGATTATACTGCCGTCAGGCTCTTGTTTACTTCCGCCCACAACCTGGATTTGTAAATGGATTACAACGGGATGATTAATTAATAATAAAGTGACCATGAGTCTAATACACTTGAAATGTAGTGCAGTTCATTCCTGTAGAAGGTCCCTAAATCAGTTTATCAGTAACATTTTATATCAGTTTAAATACACATTTAGACTGTGTGATCTAGTTGGTGATGTTGACCAATGGAAGAGACATTTGTATTTCAGTTTTATCACAGAGACATTTTTATTTGCTAGCAGCTCACCCCTCTCTTGTCTTCACTTGACATCGTGTTCACCATGAGAACCATTCTGGGTCTGTATCCTATAGCAATCAGATTGCTGAGATTAGTTGTAGTGTAACAAAATGTACCCAAATAATATTTGGCAGGCACGCAGCAGGTTGCCGTGGTAACAGCTAGCTGTTGCCCATCAGATTGTGAATGATCGCTGCCGTTAATGGAAGCAGCGCCACAGCAGCTCCACTGCTAGCCAGCACACACACTCTGTCTTCTGGACAGGTAATTTAGGGCAGACTGCACGCACACAAACACACACGGAGGAAACACACACTCAAAGGAGCACAGAAGGAGGCTGACATACACACACACACATATAAACACACATACATGAGCCAAGTCACAAAAGCATAACCCACGGACGCATGCAGTATCTGAAAATGTCAGAGAATCTCTCACGCACACATACACGCTCACTTGTATTTATGTTAATCCATTTTTTGTTTAAAACACACAAAAACTAGCACACCTACATGTGGGTACACACACTTTCTGCTGTGCATTACACTTCTCAAGAGTCACAACCACACACACACACACACACACACACACACACACACACACACACACACACACTCATCTACACCTTGGAGGCTTTTTCTGTATTATAGCAGACCTACTTTCCCAGAGTCCCACTACTGTACTTAGATCTGCGTGTGTATGTGTGTGTGTGTGTGTGGCTGTTTATCTGGCACAGCTTGGCCCAGTTACACTCAAGTCGTCCTTGAGCGGAACAAAATGCTACACAACACACACACAAACAGATCTTGAAGTGCCAAAGTTTTAAACTGTCTCACTCTGTTACCCGCTTTAAGGAGAAAGAGAGGGAGGTTGTGTTGCAGTTAAAATCATTTGTATGCAAAACCTGCATCACCGTTTGGTCACACCCAGCTCTGTTGTGTGTGTGTGTTGTGTGTGTGTGTGTGTGTGTGTGTGTGTGTGTGTGTGTTGTTGATTGATGTGTGTGTGAGAAAATGTTGCATGCGTCATCAGTCTAGTCAGAGCGGCACTGTTATGTAGTAGTACTGTCTAGGTTTCAGTCATTTGTCTGAAAGCCACTTGAGGTCCACACACACATGCAGTCACAGCTCCACAACAGATGTGCATTTTATCATTTAATTTGTATGTTGATGTGATGACATCATTGTGACATAATAGTAAATCATCATCATTTTGTTTGCAGTGGGGAAAACCATCTGTGCTTCTTGGATAATGCTCAGTGGATTTCCAAAAAGAGAATTTCTGATATCACCCTGATTGGTCAAAAGAGGTTTCATTGTCTCACACAGTTGTGAGAAAATACAGATCAGGACTTAATAGTTCAGATCAGATCTCTGGTTTGATTCCAGTGGGAACACATGCATGTCATAGGCCTCTCTGTCCCATGTTTCATGTCTGTCCCTCAACTCTCCCTGTCAGTTGGCAGTTTGTCAGTGGCGATGGACCTGGTTCGTGTCATTCGAATCCGCAACTAGCAAACCAACTCCTGAACAAACTCAGCCAACTCTTTTGGTCCAAAGATCACCAAAGTCTCTTATCAACACTTCTAAAACTCACTAATAAATATCTTGTGTACAAACTACACATGGTCAGGTGCAGTGACTTCCTGCCTGGTGTCTTCTGTGGGTGCCTGACATCATCACAGTGACCACAAGACCTCATGAAATAGTTCAGGCACAAAACCTCCCCCTAAATCACAAATTGTTGTTTTTACATAGAACAAAAAACACCTGATCAACTACAAAACCTATTTTTTCTGGGTAACCTGGTTCCTTGAGTGCATTCATGTACTGAATATGTCATCTCAGTAATTCTCGATGGAGCTCTCAAAGATACTGGCTCCTGATTGAGTCATGAAGTCTGCATCATTTAATTTTACGTCATATCATTGAGGTCCATTTCCAGGTTAATATTACATTCACATTTCAGTCATAGCTGACCTACCCATCATAAGCTGGTTTGTCCGGCAGTCGGTGGATACCTTTCGCTCTCAGTTGTCTCAAGGCCTGCCGCACCCTGAGCAACCTTCTGCTTCTGTTTACACAACTCCCTTGTTATGCTTGTGTGTCTTAAACAGCGCTATTGTGACGTTAACAGCGATTAAATAAATTTGCAATCTATTGAACGGAGCCAAGATAAAGCTCCCTGTTACGCTTGCCGCAGTCGTGTTAACACCTGTTCTCTTGTGTGTCACTGTATCTGGGTGTGACGGCTGTATATTTGGTTAGGGTTGTATGTGTGTGAAAGATGGCGCTGGGAAAGTGAATACAGTTTCATTAGTAGGAAAGACAAGTATAAGCATGTGTGTGGATCTGCGTGTTTGTAATGGAAATTCTAGTGAGCTGACATTGCGTGGCTCCAAAGAACCTGCAGCCACTGCAAGACAGCATCACCTTTAAATATTTGCAGTAGGCCTTCTCACGCTCATGCAACAAATGCAACAGCGGCAGTTTTATCATACATCTCTAAAGCAAACATGTACGTCTCAAGCATGGAGATAGATTTGCTTGTTAATTACTAATTTCTATGTGTAACAACCAGGCTGGGAACAAAGAGCTGCATAGAACAGCTTGTTGTGTGAGCCCTTTAGAAACACTCTCATTCATGTTCTCATTGAACAGTCTGTGAAGGTTTTGTTACATGGTATTATGGTATAATTCTTTTAACAGATGCCGAGGCTTCAGTTAGACAGTGTTTAGTCCCCTGCAATATAAAATTGCAAAGAAAATAGAAAAGATTCAGAACAGCAACCTCTTTCCTTTCATGAATGTTACTGTACCACTGTCTTCTATGCATTTCAGTCCAATCAGAGACACTTACATCAAGGAATTGGCCATTTATTACAGTTACACAGTTAGTTTTGTTGAAAAGGCTCTTCTCTTTTAAAGAATATGAGCAGCAAACAAGGGTCTGCTGGGAGAACTATCTTCCCTTAAAGGGTATTTCCCAACCTGGTCCCTGTTTTCCCATGTTTTTTGTTTTTGTGTTCAAGTGACTAATGGGGACAACAATTTTTGAAATTGGTCCAGTATTTAGGGAGAGCGCTCGAGCCAGCAGAAGCAAAACTAAGCGTCAGTGTAATCCCTACGGGCAACTGCGCACCAACAATGGAAGTCCACCAGAAGTGTTTGTTTTTTTTCCAGTGACAGGCTCAGATTGTTATTCTTTTTAAAGAGTAACATATGTTTTGTTTAACCACTAACCGCTATTGTATTGCTCTCGCTAAACTCCCTTTGCAATACTGAGAAACAAAATGAAACTCACCAAAAACCTCCTGGCTTATCGCTTCACTGTTTCAACAATCACAAAATAAACCCTTAAGTCACAGTATTAGATGTGAAAATATTTGGAGAGGATCAAGAGCGAAGTCAGACATCAGAGCAGCATAAGGGAAAAAACGACGTATATGGCCAGAATATATTCACATTTAACGCACTGAATAAATAGTTTATTTTGACCAAATCAGAGTTGGTGATTGTTGGAACAGTGGAAAGACAAGCCATGACATTTTGGTGAGTTTTTTTTTTTCATGCTTTGTTGGGTTTTTAGCACCTCAGAGCTAACCGAGCCAACGGCAATTAGTGATTAGTTATTTACTCTAGCTAGGTTAGCCCCAGCATGCTGGGAGCCAAACGCAGCAAGAGCACTACCTCGGTATTATAGCCATGTTGTCAAACTGGCTTAGGTCTCAGAGGCCGTTTCAGCTCTGGTCTGGCCATGCTCAGTGGGAGCTCCCAGCCCAGGAAGACTCAGGTAGAAGGACCACTCTCCCTTTTAGCATTGCATCCATGGACCAACATGGCGGCACGGTGGACGGGCCGTACCACGCATTTAGCACTATTTGCTACGGAAACGCCAATCAGAATGTCCTTCCTGAGCGGGAGGAAACAGTAAGAAAAGCACTCAGCTAGCCGTTTCATGGGACCTTTAAAGGACTAGGTGGCCGTCTCTCACGCTACATTGGCCAACAGGAGCCAGAGGAAATCAATATGTTGGCCTCCTGCCTCTGAAGCAGACTACACTCTATTAAGATAACAGGAATGGAAACAATCAAAGGGCACCATCTTAGGCAAATACAGCGATGTTTACCCACAGTGTCTGATACACGTAGACAGAATCCCCAACAACCCAACACTTCTTCGACAGCTTTTCAGAAGACTAGGCAAGTAAACATCAAGTGTTAACACATAGGTAAATATGGCCACACTGGAACAAAATGTTACCATAGAAATCTGAATTTTAAGTAGTAAAATCCTACATGATTGGTTAACTAGATAATATACACAAGCTCTACATGTGTGACCTCTTCTTTCAAGCTGGCTATCACGAAAGAGTCTTCCCTCTCCTCTCCTGACAAATCCATTTTACTTCTTTCATCACTACTTCAACACCAAGTATTAGAGCTGAGAACCTCCAACATGACCTTTGACATGTAAGGTCATGTCTTTTTATCTCCAGGGTTGGGAAAAAATGAGAGTAAGGAAGTGACATTTCTCTCTGTCTCCCTTTCTCTCCCATCTGCCATTCCAATTCTTTATTTCACTGTCCCCTCTCCTGTCTCCATGTGCCTCGGTATGCCTCTTCCACTCACCGTGGTTCTTGTTAGACTGACTGGTTTGTGTTGCTGTCAGTGCAGTGAGCCTTGTACTATTTTGCCACAGTTGACAGTATTGTGAGCCACCACATTGTCTGTGTGTGTGTGTAAGTGGTGAGGGGAATCTCCAAGGTCACAGGAGACAAATTGCAGAGTCACCTGCTCTGTCATCAGAAGAGCTCTCTTGCTGTGGCAGTTTATTAAAATAATGCTGTGTTGTTTCTACTGTAGATTTTAGGCCATTCTTAAATGGTGCATTTGTATAAAGAAACAGAGCAGTTTGCGAAAACACCATAAATCAGCCAAGTAAAAGCCAAAGCCAATTTCTAATTTGTTTACAATGTTCTCACAATACCAAATATTCATCCATCCAACCCTTCACTCTGTGACACCTCCCACCTATACGCCGTCTGCTAGCACAGCAACTCTAGCTGTTTGTGCTGGAGCAAATGTTTCTGCTTGTCTATGTGAAAACATAATATTGCACATTGGTAACATTACAACACAAAACAGCCAAAAAAAGACCACTGTTCTGTGCGCTTTGGGAGGAGTGAGTCAAGACACTGAGCATCCCTCATGAGCCTCTCTGCTAGCTATTTCCACCAGCTACAGTGCACTTTTTACATAACCAGAGCACCATTAGTATGGCAGATAAAGGTGATAGTCAGCTGTTTCTATTTGTTGTTTCTTTCAGTTAATCTTTAAACCTGTATTAATTGATCTTTTTGGTCCTATGGAGGCAGCACAAGTCATAAACACAACATTATCACTGTATAAAGATGTTTAAGGCCCATTATTGGTTAATGCTTGATACGTTTTCTGAAAGCTTACGGATATGGTAAAACGGAGCAGTACTACCAGTAGTTATGGGGGCAGTGTAACAGTGTAATAGTTCAAGCAAGACACGGCGTTCAAGAAGTTCATGTCGCAATGTATTTAATATCCACACAGACCACTGCAATGTACAACACTGCCTCTGTTTTTCCTCATTCTCAAGAGGTACATTATTAGGGCAGCAATTAACGATTACTTTCATTATCGATTAATCTTATGATTATTTTCTTGATTGATCAATTACTTGTTTGGTCCAGAAAATAGTGAAAAATGTTGATCAGAGTTTCTGTTGTCCAAGGTGATGTCCTCAAATGTATTGTTTTGTCCACAACCACAAGATATTCAGTTTACTGTCATAGAACACTAAGGAAACCAGAAAATATTCATAGTTGAGAAGAAATTGATTTAATTTAATATTTGATTAATAATCGATTAATCGTTGCAGGTCTATATGTTATTACAATCTCCTTGAGCATCGCCATGTTTGCTGTTATCAGAAACTTTTCTTTGACTCTTCTTCCTCTTCTTTGGGTGAAATTTCGATTCTGAGCGGTGCCCTCTAGTGGATGTGTCGCCTAATATCAAAGCCAACGTAAAAGGATGCATGGAAGTATGTGGTTCAGTGACGGTTACAATGTTTGTTTTCCTGGAAGTCATAGCAACAATTTGGGATAATGTACATACACAACTCAACAAAATAAATAACATATATCAAGCTTTTTAGACTTTCAAATGTGGAAATATTGCATATTATAGTGATAGTGCACTGAATAAAGTGAATGAAATGAAGTTGGCAGAGACGGTGTTGATATTATACAACTGATGATACAATCAGTGCAGAATCCTCCTGTTGTACACACTTGTGCATCCTGACATTTACAACAAAATTGTGACATAATGAATAGGTCTTGGTGGTGACTCTGTTCTGCTGGATCACACAGGCTAATTTTTTATTGTCCCTGCGAGGCGAGATGTTGCCCAGCAGGTTGTCATCATTTATCATATTTTTTCCCTTTTCTCATGTTGTCTTCAACATGTTGTTCCTCATTGTAATCTTAAAAAACACCCACTGCTCTCATTATTCTGTCCTTGCATGCTCTCACAACCTGGTCTACATTTACAGATGTGCACTTCCAAATTTATGAATTTTTCAGATTGATCACACACACACAAAAGTATGAATCACGACCCTGAACACACACGCGGTCTCACACACAACACTGGACTGCCCAGAGTCCATTCACATTCATGCACACAAGGCTGGAGCTGTTTCCATGGTGATTAATGTAAACAGAAGGGAAGTCTCCTGACATCCCCTGTAGTGGTCAGGGCTGTTGCCATGGCAAATCCATACCTCAGAGGCTGCGTTTTGTATGTGCTTCTGCATGTGTGTCCATGTCTGTGTGATGTGAACATACACAGCAGACAGGAAGCATCATCATTTTGTGTTTCTTTCCTGTGCAGTCACTCCCTTTTCCACTGAATTATACACACACACACACACACACACACACATATGCATACACCCTCTCGCTCTCTCTTAAGCCACTACTGAATTCTGTGTCTCTTCGGAAATTCAGTCCATCCGGGTTTGTGGTATGTTAGCAAAACAATTTTGCCAAGATGTCTCAAAATGATTGGTTAAAACATGTAGAACAAGTAACACATACTGAACATTGAAGGAAAGACAAAATAGTGATACTGCCAAAGAAGGAAAACAATGTTCAAATAACATACTGTAGTACAACATTAAGCATTAACAGTACTGACAGTTACACTGGAAAACAAACATAGACCATTTTTTGCCTGCTAAATGAAAAATACCCTTTTAAATTACATCCCTGGTCATATTGTGCTCCTATTTAACAGTATATACCAAAAATACAGAACTCAGTTTCTTTGTATTCTTATATTTAATCCAATCATGTTTTTTCCTGTAAAACATAATATAACATGTGCTTACACAGGTGTGTAAGCAGCATGGTACACCAGGTTATGACACACCCACTTTTCAACACTCAAATCAGTCAAATTCCTCCCAACATTATGTCTCTGTTGACCGTCCTGTTTCACTTGGAAATACATCATGATATGAACGCTAGATACCCTTGAAATGCTGTTTTACTTGTGTTTATTGGTTTATTTGCAAATGTTAGCATGCTAACAAGATATTGAAGATGGCAAACACAGCACTGGCTAATAATGAGCATGTTAGCATTCAGCTGATTAGGATGCCGACTCCTGGGCGCCTTCCTTTGGAGGTTTTTCATGCATGTGCAAATGGGAAGAGGTCATAGTGTTGAACCTGACCGTGCTGGAGGGATTACATGTTTCAGCTGGCCTGGGAATACCTCAGAAGTCCCCAGGAGGAGCTGGAAAATGATGCTGGAGATTAGCACATCTGGAATACCCTGCTCAGACTGCCGCCACTGCGACCCAGCCCCGGATAAGCGGAAGAAAATGTTTGGAGGGCATTAGCATCTTTTCTGTGGAAAAAATGTAACCCATGAATCTGATACCTCACACCCCAGATAATAGTTTATTTTGTCTGCAATTTGGAGCTATCCACTGTCCAGATAAGCATCAGTTTCTTTTTGTTGAATCTCTACTTTGGTTTCCTCTGAATTACGGTTCGGAATCATGATGTGTATCTCAGTTCTTGTGTATTCGCAGCTGAGCTCTTGAATGTTTATTCTCAGTGGTATCAGATAGTGTCCTGAAGTAATCTCGCCCTGCATGCATTGGTTCATGTTTTTCTGTTAATGTTTAATTTGGTCCTACAGAGCTCTGCATGCATGTCCCATCTGTTGTGGTATTGCTGGTGGAGTGGAGCCCATTCTTCACACCCATGTGGACAATGGGTTGGATTACAATGTCTTGAGCTTTTAGACCAAATTCTGTTTGACATGTCTGTTTTGTGGATTTTTGTCTTAATTGTACAGAAGACTGTGCAGGCATTTTCTTTCAGCACTCTCGCTCTTGTCTTCATCTTCCGCTGTCGGAGCCACATTGAGAATATAGACTATAATTGGCACTTAATTGCTGCCGTGGCAACAGTGCTATTTAAGCCTACGCACTCCGCAACAAAGGCATATAGTGCATGCACACACACACTCACAATAAAAAGAGGAAGGAAGATACACAAGGAAGGAGGCTCTTAGCTCTCTTTACCTCATTTCACTCCGAGTGTTTATGTTTTTTTTTATGGAGAGTAGTTATGAGAATGAGGTTTTGCTGAATACTCTGAACTGTGTGTGGGTGTGCACACACTCGTGTGTGTGTGTGTGACAACAGTCCTGTTTTTCAGCTCTTTTGCATTTATACAGCAGCCGTAATAAAATCCTTACCCATCACGCCTTGCCTCCCGTTGCCATAGTGATTCAAATCAGCGGTTCCACCTGCGGGTCAAAAAGCTGCAACAGGTCCTGAGATCATTTTGGAGTGGGTTGTGAGATGACCAAATGATTTGTACCCCACAAAGTTAAAGTCACATGTTGTTGATGCCTTGACCTTATTTGAATTTTAATCTAATTTAAAAAAACATGAACAACTAACCAATTACAATTCAGTGAGTGTTCAGTGTTGTTTCTCATCTCAAATGATCTCCTGGGTTCCCTTTAAAGGAAACCTCCACTTTATGACAACTTGGCTTTTATTCTTTAGTGCACTGGTCATCACATATCATTAAAATTGCAATAGTGGGCTAAATAATTGTTGACAAATTGCATGGGACATGACAGCATTGTTAGAAATCCAAAGGGGTGACAAATATGAGCAATCAGACAACCATGTAAGCAAGCAGACAGTTTTGACAGACTAGCTACCGCTGTATTTGGAGGCAGAACTGAAAGTGAACACACCCATGTTTCACAGGAAAACCACGTGCATGCACAACTACAATACTGCAAGGTTGATAGTTTGTTTGAAACATGCATGATCATGTTACTGCTCATGTTTGTTGCCCAGATCTATTGTCTCTTGTGCTGGATTGGTGCTCAGCAACATTGTCTCAATCAGTTTCAGGAGACATAAAGTTCAGTCTTGTTCTAGTGATTTATTGAAACTACTACATGACACTAATGAATTAAATATTAAAGCCCAAGATGAATAAGAGATGAACATATTGTGCATCACTTCATACATATTTACAGTAATTGCAAAAAAAGTTAATCCTGGCTATGATAGGAAGAACACATTGTGCATCATATCTTACTGCATATGGGGCTGTGTTGCCACAGACAAGTAAGAGTGCCCATGCTGACCCTGCCAAGTGCCTACAATGGGCCCAAGAGGCCATGAGAACTGCACCATGGACCAGTGGAATATGGTGGCCTGGTGTTGACATTGGCCTCCAAATTTTTGAGATCTCAATCCAATCGAGCATCTGTGGAATGTGCTGGAACATTATGTTTGGACCCATGGAGTCCCCACCTTGCAACTTACATACTTCTGCTGCTAACATCTTTGTACCAGATACCACAGGACACAGTCACAGGTCTTATGGAGTGCATGCCACAACAGTTACAAGGGGGACTTGCACATGCATGCAACAAATATTAGACAGGTAGTTTGAATGTTGTGGCTGATAGTGTATTTTTCCATTGTGTAATAGCAGTGGCCTAAGTTATGTTTTTGTTAATGTTGCTTTGTCAACTTTCTTATTGCCACCAAGGTCACCTGCTTGCCACTGTGTAAAGAGACTTCTCAGTCAGTAACAACAGGCTGCGTTCATGGCCAGCAACCTGTGTACAGGCCATCGTGAAAGGTGCACATGATGGATGACAAGTTTCCAAACTGTTGTTGGTTAACATTGTTAGTAAAGTGATAAGCAAGTTATGGCCTCCTTGTAATTGGACAATTTGAACTCAAATGAGCATGATACCTACAGTGTATGTCAACATTTTTGTGTTAAACAAAAGGTTTGGGTCCTGATTCAGTGGGCCGAACGAGGCTCCAACACTGTTGAGGTCATGCCGGTGCACCAAACCACTCGGCCTGCTGGGTATTGGAAGACACTTCAGATGACATGTTTCTGTCTGAGAGCCAAATGGCTTGTGCCCAAAACTGACGCAGGAGGTATTTTTTTTCCACCAAACTGCATCACCTACCTGCCAACTACATTTCATCCCTCTGTCTTCTCCATCTTTGTCAGTGTCATTCTCTCTTCCTAATCTGCTGCACCACAAACCCATCCAATCATTTCACCGTTATTCTTTCTTCCTGTCCATCAATTTTCTCTCTGCTTTGGGATTCCTTGTATCTTTTTCTCATTTACAGCCTATCAGATACCTCTACACGTGTGTGTTTGAGGAACTGGCCTATCTTTTCATTGGCATAGAGACAATGACACTCATATTCAGGCAGAACTACTTTGTATTCAAAGCACATGAAAATAATGGTACACGTGTGTTAATGTGCGTGTGTGCGTGGTCTGCAAAGTGATGACGATAGTTTGGCGCTGGATAATTGTCCTTGTCCATGCTCTGTCATTATCAGGCCTTCTGCCGTGTGTGTGTGTGTGTATGTGCGTGCATGTGTGTCTGAGTGTGAGCAGGGCCCATTCAGAGGCAACCACTTCTGCTTTGATTAAACTACTAATTATTGATCGGGCAGGAGCCGACCTACCGAGCTGACATTATCCCTCTCTGCATGTGTGTGTGTTATTGTGTGTGTATGTGTGTGTTTGAGCCATATGTATGCAGAAAGCTAACCGGCTCTTGTTCCAGCTGCCTTTTTGTGTAACTCTTTTTGCCATTTAGCTCCTGCTCTCATCTCTTAAATCAATGTTTTTTTAGTCTCTCCTTGATTTCTTTTTTTTTTAGCAATGTTGTTCATACCCGGTTGTATTTAAAGTTCAGATCAATGTTATTACAGCCAAAATAAAACTTGCAAAGTTTAGGCTAGATTCTGCTAATAAAAGCCCCTCACAGTGATGGGAGCAGGGATGTAAACCTTTGGAAAGATTAGGACGTGAAGAAGCTGTTAAAATTACAGCGTAAAGGGGATGCAGGAGCAGAGTTCCCCACTGAATAACAGGGAGTTAACAAAGGCCTTCAGATTAGATTGTGCAGGGAGGGAGAGTGTTTCATTTTGCACTTAATGAATTAATACAATTACTGTGCACCATTAACGCCATTTCACAGCCTCAATTTACGTCAACTTCGGAGTACCTGAGTACTTTCCAAGCCTACAGGAGGGCATTAATGGACTTTCTGGTGTTGTCGAGGATTCGTGTCTACATCACCGACTCACTACTCTTGTTTAATGACCCTGTCTACATAGGTTTGTTAATACAGGTGTGAAATCATGCTATAGACAGAAAGGTTAGCTTAGGTGCCTATTATTTATCAAATGTAAATCAACATTTTTGTCAATAAATTAGCTTCAGTCACGCCTCCTCTCTGAGATAGCAGGTGAAATACAATCCTGGTCAGCCAGTTTGACTACACCGATTAGGTGAAGGTTTATTTGATGATAAGACACTGCACATTCATTTATAATACTACGATTTTATGACACAGAGCTGCCCTTCCTATCGTAGATTCTTGTTTCACCACAACATCAAACATGGTGGACAGCACCTCAGTCCATCACTTTGGTCCTGACTGAAGTACCTCAATATATTCATGGTTCCCAGACAATGTATCCCACTCTAATGCCTTTGGTGATCTGCTGAATGTGTTCAGTGTGTTGGCTTATGATCAAATACCTGCAAAGTTAACAACATTCCCATCAGCCTCAGCTGTACTTTGTAATTAGTGCTAAATATCTAATATTAACATATTAACACACTAAACTAACATGTTGAACATGTTAGGTAGTATACCTGCTCAACACCTCCACATTATCATTGCCATTATGAGCATGTTAGTGTCCCAACTTTGTCTTTTATCTCCCTAAGTAAAGTCTCATAGAGTCACTAGCCTGGCTGAAGACTCTTATGCCTTATTTACACTGTATGGTACAGCTCGGTTTGATTCAATTCACTTGGAACCATTCTGTTTTTGTTTTCTAGTGGAAAAAGTTGTGGATAGTACCTGGTACTCTTTTTTGTATCGACTCACTAAAGATTTAAAAAAAGTAATCTCATTGTCTGGGCTCTGATGTAGTTTTTTCAAACTCTCCTGTTTCTTTAGCAGTATTTAATCTTGTTGCCTTCAGCCTTTTCGGAAACAAAGTTTGTCACCTTGCTGTGACAAACAGCCATATATCAACACAACAATACCAACCCTTCAATATCCTCCATTATTCCTGTGTCTGACAGTGCTGTTCACAGAGCAGAGCAGTAAGTTGTCACTCTGGCAGTAAATGTACAGTACAGGTTACAGTGTGTCAGTTAAGAAACGCTGCAGATGCTCAACATCAAGAAAAGTCTTGTCCATAATTGACACTACAAAATAACATTTGATGTGAACACTGATGAGCCTAACCCCACGGCAGGCATCACATGATGGCGATTTTGTAATCGTCCGGTTATCGTCACAGCCTTACCTGGTACCAAAACTGAGTTGAGTCAAGCTGAGCTGTACCATGCAGTGGAAACAAGGCTTAAGTCTTGTTTCCATTGCATAGTCTTATTGTAGGTAGTAAGCTAATTAGTCCAGCCAGTAAAATAATTAGGGGCAAGAACATGTTTTCTTGTTGTTCAAGCAAAGTTCGAGATAAACAGTTGGTGTGAAATCGAAATCTTTCAGCAGTCTTTTTCTAAACACATCCAAACGTGTGTTTTCCTACTTTGGCCTTTTAGTCTCTGCTATAATGGATTTCTCAGTGTATGATTGTTTCATGGTGACCTCTGAAAGGGGCTCTTGCCCTTTGACTCAGAAGGGTTGACACAAAAACTTGTTCACGTTAACCATTGCTGTGCAAGATTGCTGAGACACTTTTTCAAGCACCATATTTTACTGCAGCAGCTGGAAATAGTGCCAGGTCATTTTAAAGGTGCACACCAAATAAAATCTGTGTTCTTTTAGCAGTTTTACTTTGGTTCCAGGTGGATTTTTGCTTACAGTAAAAGACAGAAGAATGTGATGACTGAACAATTTTTTAGGCTGAATGTATTTTCAGCTTGACATTGAGAAACACTTGATGGTTGCTGTCAGTCTCCATGTTAAATGTGTCACTGTCACCTTGTCAGCCTATTCTAGTCTCTCAGTTTCTATCTCCGTCTTAAAATGTGTGTGTGCGTGCCTGTGTGTGTGTGTGTGCGTGTGTGCTTGATGGAGGCACACACACATTCACACACTGTTGCTGCCAATACATCTCCTCTCGATGCACTGACAGAGGCAGTGGAGCTCGGCTGACACAATTACACAGGTTCATACGGGAGGAAATGCAATCATTGTTGCCGCGGGTAACGGCAAGCGGGGACTGCCAGCTAGTCAACCCCCGACACACACAAACAGTCACACACACACACAGCTCAGCTTGTGAACTCAGCTGCCAGATGTTATACAAGCCCCCTTCTTCTAATCAAATGAACCCCACAGGTCCTTCAGTTTGTGTGTGTGTGTGTTGTGTGTGTGTGTGTGTGTGTGTGTGTGTGTGTGGTATCCAAATGCGTTTAGGGTTGACAAAATGTGAAGTGGACCATGCTGTTTCGGCTGTTGAGCTGGTGTGCGTGTTTGTGTACCTGCGAGTCGCTTATTTATCAGGTCCATTCAGCCTCCATTCACACACATGCAGACACACACAGGCAGACGCGCGCAGATACACACACACACAAGCTCCCCCTCTCCCTCTCCTGACCTTTTTCCTCATATCAGTACAGGTCTTTTTTTTCAGGTCTTCCCACCATTCAGACAGGAGCATGAATGAACAGTTTCTGTGTGTGTGTGTGTGTTTGTGTGTGTAAATGCAAACGATGTACAAATCTTATCTTTACTGATGTAGTAATCAGTTTTTGTTGCTCTGGGTTGTGTTATCGTAATTGCTAACTGGAAATCATACAGATTTTGTCGACAGTCACATCAATGTTGATCAGTGCATCTACATTGTTTTTGCTATAACCTGTTGTGATTGTTACAGGATAGGTTCCAATCAGAGCTGCAGTTTATGAGGGCGACAAGTTAAAGGGAAAAAAGAATCATGAAGCGTAGGGTTGGGCGATTTTCCAAATGACCATTGTCAGCCCCTTTCATCAGCGATTTGCAATATCTTCGTCCCGTCCCATCACCTCCTCCTCTAGAGTCTCAGGTGGGAGGTGTGCGCAAGCAGCAAATTCATTATGTTACATTTGCTGCATACGTTCACTTATGCCCAGTAAACAAAATAAACTCACAAAGTCTCAAGAAATTAAAGATTCTCACACCTATTTTCCTTTTTAAACAGTGAAATACAACCATTCACCTTTTGAATTCAAGTGTCTCTCTTTTACCAAACTAAGACGAGCTTAATTGGCTCATTAACTCCTCGTAAAACACGCTTCATTCACACTCAACAGAAAAACCAACAATCCAACAATAAAAAACTCTGGTTTGGTTGAATTAAATGCTTAATTCACCGTGTGAAAAGAGTGTAAAGAGTCTAACTCTGCAGGCTGTTTACCTCTCACTCCTCACTCAGCTCAGCACACTCATGGTCTGGCTGAGTGGGTGTGTACTGTGCTGCTGGATGAGAGAGCAGCATAGAGCAGCGGCTGTCACTCTCCAGACCATTACATTAGCAAAATAAAATTATAAATATCCACCCAAATGTTGACCAAAAAAAAAAAAAAAACAGCCGGTGATGGATTCAGCCCATCGCCAATAGAAGATATATTTGTCCAGTTGGACAAGTGGTGTTGAGGTGTCACAAGCCTTAAGTAAAGCATGAAATTTACATATTGCACACTCTGATTCATTCACTAAATGAAAAAATATTTTGCCACACAGCTCAATTAATAACAGCCATTTTAGCATGAAGAGTTATTGGAAGAAGCTGCTGTAGGTGAAGCCAATCCCGTTATATTACTCCAATAACTCCAGTTCAGTTGGCCAAATCTCCATCAACCACTGTTGTACAGAGATGCTAATATGCCTCGGAGAAGGATACAAATCGTAGGATCTTAATTGCCTTATCAGGAAACCGGTAAAAAGGAAAGGAAACCAGATTTTGTTGAGAACTCCAAAGAAATAAGAGAACCTCAGATTCACATTTGGAGTCGTGTCTTCTAGTCACCAGAAGAATATATATTTATACAAATCCCAATTCGAAAGAAAAATGGGACGCTGTGTGAGCCTTAAATAAAAACAGAATCCAATGATTTCTTATTGTTTTTGGAAATCATGGTGTTCCTCTGTGTGCCATCCAGATGACGTCTTTTTCAGAGACGTATCCACTTAATTCAGCAAGACACTCAAGCAACATGTTAGAACTTGCTCGCATTGTGGTTTTTTTTTGTTTTTTTTTTTAGCTTAATGACTGCCTGTTGCAGGGGAAAACAACACCACAAGACAGAACGCCAGGGAGACAGAACCAAAATTGCTAAATTGTGAGCCGCAAAACCAAAACTATGAGCCAAAAGATGCTTAAATGTTCAGTAGAGCTGAGGAGAAGTGCAGTTCTCTTTGAATTTATCACCATAAACTCTCTCTTTAACACAACACATTGTCATTCCAATGTTATTATAAAAATAAGGGACTATTGTGGCTTTTAACAGTTGTTCCCCTGTTTCATAATGTATTATCACTGAATTATTTCACACCTTCAATTAAAACTGAAAACTGAATTTATGAACAAAATCACAACACAAGAAGCAAGTGCAGCTGCAATCTGCCCACCTGCCCACATGATTAATAAGAACTACAGCTGTGCAAATCTAAGAGTGAGCGTGTGCCAGAATTACTAAAACTACTGGTAGAGATAAAGTTCAAACTAACTAGTTTCTAATGCAAGGGAATGTTTGTTTACAGCAGTTACACCAGTGTAGCGGTGTAATCATTTTATAGTGACTGAGGAGGATCATCACAGTGAACTTGTATTGTTATGCTACTGATTCAGACATAATGTGTTTGTTCTCTACTGTTATAATTGTGGGATTATTGGGATTATGTGGGATGGGAGTTAAGTGCAGATTAAGGCTGAGTTCACATACCATCGGTTGGGTAGATGACACTCATATTCACACATAAGCACACACACTGGCCCAGAGTGTGTGATAGAGGGATTGAGAGCTTATGCTTCAGTATGTATGTCTTTTTTTCCAGTAGATGCTCATTCATTCATATCCAGTCTCTTGACAAATGAAAAGCTATGTGTGTGTGTGTGTGTGTGTGGGTGTGGGTGTATGTGTTGTAGGTGAAGCAACAATACAACCAGCACCACCCACTTGTTTTGTCTGGTTTTGACGTCACTGACACCCACAACAGCCATTATCAGTACAAGCAGGTGTCTGTGGGGTTCATGCATGTGTGAGGAAATTCAAGTGATCTGATTGGTCGCCGGACAGTCCACTTTGATCGCCAGGGGCAACCGGTACTATGATCACTTGTCACTGTAAAAGATGCGTGGAACGTGAGGTGAGAGACAAAGAGAGAATGGCAGGGGGAGGGAGGAGGGAGCGAAGGTGAGAAGAAGAGCGAGATTCTTGCTGAGAGGCGTGAGAAAAACACAGAGAGCAGTCGCCTGAAGAAAGGCAGGAGCAAACCGTTTGCTCTGTGTGTTTACCGCTGTGACAGTACGCTGGTGTTCGGCCTTGTGGCAGATGGTTGGTTTGTCAAATGTGCTTCGCTCTGAAGGGCTTTAGGGCCTTCTGCACAGCAGCACACACATATTGATGTGCTAAAGGGGCTCATTCACAACAACCATGAATGAAAACCTCAGCAAGGAGGAGAAGAAAGGTGTATAAAGGTTTCGTTCAGTTGTCAACTGTATGAGAGGCAACCTGATGTGAAATTCATTTTGAAACCAGGCAGGCGTGTAAGGTAGAGAGATGAAAATTAATTCATGAATGGAGTCTTGACTGATTTAAATGTAAAGCCCTGACAGATTGAATGAAATGTTTAACCAACGGGGCAAGGTTAGTAGAGCAATCTTAAAAACATATACCATTTTTACACCAAAATAATGCTTTTAAAAAGTATCTATATGTTTAACTCTTGGTACTCTTGATTTTGCTGCTTCATAATAAAAGCTTTTAGATAATAAAATAATGGGGGACTTTTATTGTGAAAAATGTATCTGAAGTAAAATGTTTATCCGCCATTCAGCCGATCGGCGCTCAATGAGTGCCTCTTCAGCAAAAAACCGTCAAGTGGGTAGTTCCACAGTTGCCACAGAGTGCCACTGAAAAAGGAGCAAAAGTATTGCAAAAGTTAGTTATGGAGGTGGCAAGTCTTAATTGCTTCCGCCAAAAAGGGTGAATTTGCGTGTCCACCCAGTTGTCATATTCCATCATTGTCAGTCAGAGCTGGAGCTGACAAATACCCATGACTGCTGCAGGTTAATTTGATCCGTTTGTGGTTTCAGTGAGTTTTTTTGTCCAGTGTAAAAGGGGCTATAGTTGGACTGTCCATCAACCCCCCACCCCCCCACCCCCACCACAGTTGTCTTGAATTGTTTTTTGCATCAGAATCAATGGGATTTACTTGCTTTTGGAGCCAAACTGTGCATTGTCCCTAAATACAGTCCAGTAGAGCTGCTAGCATGGCTGTAGACTGTTTTCGGCACCTGAAAATGGATCAAATGTGCAGTGTGTCAGAATCTTTACCAGACACCGTAGTAATCCTCATCTCCGTTATGCATTTTAGCTTCTATAAGCTAATAGCTTGTTGTTCTAAGCCCACAACAGCAGACAGTGAAGTTAGAAGCTAACTCATGAACATGATGGACCATTAAGCAGCTAAAGAGCCGAATATCTGCCCTAGGAGTTTAAAACAAAAATGGAGCTGAAAGGAGAGTGAATATTTGACTTACATTAAGCAGATGGCCAAAGACATGACTTTGAATGAATGCTAATGTTGCTTTCGTGCTTTTGTGTTAACATTTCCTTTGCCCTCAAGCAGACAAAAGTAAGTTTGCCTACGAAAATGTGTTTTATGAAGATATTTAAAAAATTATACTGATTCAGCCAGCCTTATTTCCACAGGCAGGTCATTCTACAGCGTTATTGCCCTGAATTCACAGTTTATGTCCCTCTCTAGCTGTAAGCCTGAATTCCAGACTAGAAAAAAGACCTCTGGCTGTAGATTTCAAGCCACATACAAGCTCATATGAGCTAGCAGCCAGGCCACGAGGCACCTTAAAAGAGCCTCCTTGTGGTCTTAAATTCAATATCGTTGTGCATTTAGCGTGTCTCAGAGCATTATAAATATGGATTTGTGTCAGCTGCAGGTTACCTGAATGTTGTACAGGAACAGAGGAGGAGAAAAAAGGAGGGAAGAGAAACAGAGAGAAGAGATAAGGATAGAGGGATGTTTACTCTAATGTCACGTTGGTGAAGCTGAAGGGAGATCGACACAGGAGTCAACACACGGTTCAGGCAGATTAACTCGCAATAGGCTAATCTTCATTCATCGCCCTGCTTGTCTTCCTGACACACACACACAAACCACACACAGACACAGACACAGACAGACTGAATATAAATTTCCAAGTGTTGGGCCTAATATTGGTGCCTTGATTATTATTGAGAATCATCAGTTTTTATGATACAAGAAATAAAACTTTGAAATGATTTTCAAGCGTAGCAGTCGTTCTAAGTGAATAAACAGAAAGATTGCTAATGTTCTAATGTTACACTTGGCAGATTCAATCACATAACCATTGCAGTGTAATTTTCTGCATGTTAAGATGATCAGATACCTGCTGTTAATGGGATCTCAGGCAAAATAACTGAATTCAAGTGTTAAATCTGACTCTGTTTTTCATTTAGGATAAAAGTGCTTTCCTTTTGTTTGTTATGTTTAATCTACAGTAATGGTACTGAAAATGTGAGTTTCAATCCTCTAAAATGCAAGGGTTTAAAAGGGACATTCCACCAATTTTACAAAAGTTTTATAGTATCTTCTGGGAAGGCTTTTTAAATCTGAGAAAATAAGGAAAACAACAGGGTTATTTAGTTTGAGACTAAAAATTTATAACTGAAAACCTGCGTTAAAACTAGTGACAGATGTTATCCAAAAGAGCTGCACATGCTTCCTTACCCAAATCAAAATAAATAAATACATATTTAAATTTAAAAAAAAAATTGAGTGCTGCCGGGATGTCCTAAGTATAAAAGAGTGGGGAAAATGGTTAACCTTCACCTGCTCTATATTTCTTAACAAAAAATTGCTGCTAGCTAGCTAAAAAGTCACCAAAATGTTACATTGTTTCCTGTCTAGCTAAAAAGTTGCAGTTTTTGCTAGCTAGGCAAAAAGATAGTTGATGCTAGCCTAGTTAGCATACTCAGGATGGCTCGGCAGAGAAGCTCTAATTTCTCCTCTTTTGAGAAAAACTAGTCAGCCAAATTAATGGAGCAATATGGCCAAAATAAAAGAAGTTTAAAAAACGGCACAGTATGGAAAAAAGAGATGACAGATCAGCTTGTGAAAAAAAGACACACATCATAATTGGGTTGAGTTTGTCCCTTAACAATATTATATATTAACAATATTATATAATTGAGAAATTTGATTATTTTGTCCAATCAGTTAATCTTTTAAGGTTCCAAAAGAGAACAATAATTTCAAGTCAGCTGGATTCACAATCATGCGCGAATAGTTACTAGCTACGAGAATAACTAATAGCTATTGCCAAATCTCTACTGGTGGACTCATTTCTACCATTGCACAGCATACCGTGGTATCGCCCAACCCTATTGGCCGCTCACATCTTCGATCCTTCGATTGAATACATGTCCTTTGAACTCCACTGTCAAAAAGATACCCTAGTGTAGGAGCAGGGCCTTTGAATGGTTTGGGGTGGGTTCTTCCGCAGTTGCAGCAAGCACTTAAGAATTTGTGATAACCATGAGCTTTGAGAACATGGCAGCATTGCAGGAAATGCAGACTAAACCCATCCTAGGTGTATGAAACTGAACTGCATGTGTGATTTCTTGTAGAACTGTCCAGGCTCTTCTGAAGTACTACTCTCCTTTTGTTGTCCTGTCTGAGCTTTTGTGCAGACACAATAAAGGTAGTGTGGGGGCCCAACTATTCTTAGAACTATGAAAAAGTTCCATATGCTGAATATCTTAAACACTCAGTGTACTCCCTGTTTTTATCATTCTGGTTTATGTGAGGGTGTGTATTTAAGGATGAGTTTCTCTATTTAAGATGAATTTCTTGTAGGTTATTCACTGCAGGGTGTAGAGCCCCCAGTATCTCAGTTCTGTATTGTGAAAACTTGAATGTGAAAACCAGTAGGACACCAGAAAACGAAAGGTTACGCTGTCCAGTAAATGATCTGCTTGTGACTCACGTGACATTTTTTTTTTTATACGCTGACAGTGGAGCATTTTCCGAGGTGGTCCTCGCCCAGGAGAGGCTGACCGGCCGGATGTTTGCGGTGAAGTGCATCCCTAAAAAGGCTCTGAAGGGGAAGGAGAGCAGCATCGAGAATGAGATCGCCGTGCTGAGGAGGTGAGCGCTGTTAGACAAATACACACATACACGCACTCGTAAGACTCCTAATTCCTGGTTACCGAGGCAACTGTGCATCTCCTCTCTCTTCCACCACACCCCTCCTCCCCACAATCCCCCCCGCCCCCAGGTCACGATCCACAGCCCACCTACCACACACACGCATCACGACTGAAACTTCTGTCTGTCTGAGCACAAAACAGCTGCACAATATTAACCACAGGATTCCTGCTGTGAATTCTGTTTGGATACTGAGCTCTTTGTTTGAGTTTAAAGTACATGTGAATGATCCAGTCTATGGAAAGGAAAAAGACCAGATTCTAATGGCTGAATACTAATGAGAAAATGTTTGGTTCATTGGCTGATTTAGCTGATTTTGAAAGAACTGAAACCATCTTGTTGGAAAAATAAGAAGAAAACATGATTTTTATCACATGTACAATACCAAAAGGTTTCTCACAAACCTCCAGATAGAGGGCTTGTTGTCTCCTGCGGAACACTTTCAAAAGAAAAAACAACAAGGACTCTTACGCACAAGCATGTAACCACACAATTAACACAGAAGTGGCTCCTCTATGCTGTGAAAATACAGATGTATTGTGCCATTAAATACATTGAATTTGTTAATTTGGCTGTTCTGTGTAACATTAGAGAAAATGAGAATTGCCTCCAGTAATGAAGGAGAGATTCAGACATTCATTTAGATAAATGGGTGTCATTAGTGTAAACAAATGAGAGAATAAGTGAGCAGACTGGCAGTCTCTACCAGCCTGTACACAGTGAGACACCAGGTTGGTTTTGGAGGGAAAAAAAATACGTCCATAGACAGTAGAATAATTGGATGGAGCTTCCTGGTGTGACAAGTGAAGCCACTCCAGAAGTTCTTTCTAATGGCCAGCAGGGGGCGAACTCCACTGGTTGTGAAAAGAAGTCCGATTGTATGGAGTCTTATGAGAAAATGAGCCTAGTTCTCACTTGATTTATAACTTCAGTAAACAGTCTATGATCTCAATCTCTAGTTTCAAATCTTCTTCAAAACAGCATGATGTTCATTTTGTAAATTATGGTTCCATTTAGAGTGAAATAGATGATAAAGCAGGGTATACTTGAGGGCGGGGCTACTGTGTGATTAACAAGTCAATCTCAGTTCCCAGTGCAGCACAGGGCTCACAAAATTGAGATGGATATGGATATGGATATGGATCAAAATTCTGTTTGGGCTGCAGTCAGCTGAAGAAAATCTTCCATCAACCAATCAATTGGTCAATGGGGAAAAAAATGCACGTCATCACTTCAATCAGCTACAGTGCACAGAGTGACTCTACCTGAAAGGCTGAATGGGGGCTAATCAAAGTTACACAGCACTGCCAAGCACATGAATTCCTGCAGTCTGACCCTTTCTTTTTCACACAGAGCTATATCATTTCCTTCTGGGCATGTCTATCAAGTAAATTTACACTGAAGAGCAACATATACACATATGCATTACGCACACACCAACGAGGGTCACAACAGTTTCGATATGTGATTCGTGATTCGTGCTGCCTCTCTGACATGGTATCAAATAGTTTTGAGCCAGTAATTTTTCACTAAATAGCCTGTTACTCAGAAACAAAATACAACAGGTCGGCATATGTCTTGCTCCCCGACAGATTAAGAAGCTTGTCTCCTTATTTAAAGTAACACCAGCAACTGTCCGACCAGTGAGATTTTAGTCGGACAAGAGCGTAACGACCAACCAAATGACCAACCGACTACAAGATGTCAGCCCTAATTCTATTACTACATTGCCTTTTTCTCACCTAAAATGTTTTCATAAACCTGATTTAGTGTACTGTTTAACTGTACGAGAAAGATCCTTATACATCCATGTAAAGATCGTGACCATTGTGTTTCCACTCTCCAATGGAGCCACTCGAAATTCAGATCAAACTGTAAAACTAGGCAGCGCTGATCATATGTGGATCAGTGTTCTGTTTTCAGAAACATATTGTGTACTGTTTGGTTGTAATATGAGAAAGCTTGCAACCAAGCAGGCTGCCATTATTTCCTGCTGAACAGACAAGCCAAAACCAAGCACTGCCCACCTCGCAGTACGTCACCCACCAGCTTCATGCTCTTGTCGGTACTGCACATGTTCTGGTTGCAAAAAACCAAGATGGTGACCCTCATAATGCCACGCTCGAAGCTCCATCCACTAATTATTCTACTTTCTGTGTTTACAGCACAAATTAGGACCTTCCACAGCAAACAGAGCTAAAGCTCTAAAGATTTATTGTTTTATTTCATAAAATGTCCAAAGATATTCAGTTTACTGTCAGAGAGGAGTAAAGAAATCAGAAAATATTCATATTTAAGAGGCCGAAATCAGAGAATCATTTTTTAAATTATAAACTGACTCAAATCAATTAATCAATTATCAAAACAGTTGGCAATTAATTCAATAATTGATTCATAATCAATTAATCGTTGCTGGTCCTGTAACATTTTGTAGATTTAGATTGGACATTACATGAGAAACAGAGTAATCAAAATGAATACACATGTTCTTTATATCTTTGTATAAACAGAAGGTGTGTAATGTGAAATTTGAGGCCACTCAAGCGATTATTGAAGCACTTTTGTGACTTGGAATGTACAATCTGTACAAAAGCTGAACAACTGCACTAGAAAACGTCTGGTTCTTTGATAAAGAGTCATAAGGTACAAGCCTGTGAACATAAAAATGTAAGGTGAGAAGTTCACTGTGACCCCTGGGGTACATTTCTATAAAAACCATCCAATCAGAGAGCTTAAGATTCTGTTATGTTCACTGCTAACAGTGTCCACAAGCCCAACTATCAGATTACACCAATTAAGATATTAATTTAATCAAAAACGTGAGAACAGTGGATGTAGTAAAACATGGGCTCTACATATATGCATTTTTCTCTCTACGCCCGCTCTGGAGCTCCATAAGTTAGAGTTAATGTTATATAGAAATCATTTCCATTGATAAAAATGCCACACATCACATGTTTGAGTGTGCAGCTGCTCCAGCTGTGTGGAGCAGTTATCAAGGACACATGCCGGAGAAATCCATGAATGAGAACAACTAACTGCAGCATAAAGCCCGTAATGTCTGAGAGGGTTTTTCTGAATGCTCTCCTCTGCCATTACACCCAGACTGTTTGCTGCCAGCTCTTCATTATCCCAGGC
This sequence comes from Lutjanus argentimaculatus, assembly GCA_034769285.1. Taxonomy (NCBI): domain Eukaryota; kingdom Metazoa; phylum Chordata; class Actinopteri; order Lutjaniformes; family Lutjanidae; genus Lutjanus; species Lutjanus argentimaculatus. Next base: position 14,530,258 of record JAWZSL010000020.1, on the reverse strand, counting down.
AGGGCTTGAATACACACACATTATCCCCTTTCAACCTGCATGTGTGTGTGTGTGTGTGTGTGTGAGCGTCTGTGTCTCTGTGTGTGTATGTGTGAGTCACGTCTCAGCTCTGCCAACGAAGAGGTCATACGCTCCATAATAAGTGTTAGAAGCTCACCTGCGTGCCTGCTTTGCATTCCTCTGTGTGTGTGTGTGTGTGTGTGTGTGTGTGTGTGTGTGTGTGTGTGTTTGAAAGAGATAGACCAAGGGGAATTACCTCTGTTCACAATGCAAAAGATGATTAACCCACACACCCACACACAAAATCAATCGTGTTCTACAAGGTATGAGGTGTTAGGATAACGAATGTACACCCCACACACACACACACACACAAACACACACAGAAGTACGAAAACATCCTCATCACAGCTCTGTAACCATGGAGAAATCAGGAGAGAACTGACAGAAATAAGCAGAAAGGTGAGGGGGAGATGAAAATGGGTTTAAATCCCTGAAAAAATTGTGCTTCGGCAAAACGAATAATATGATTTTAATGTGAAAGTTTGGTAATAGTCTCACTATTTGCTGGCTGTTTTTCTAGAGCTGTTCATCCACATCTTAAAGTCTTCTTCAGGTGTCAGCAAGCCTCAGTCTGCCCCAGTGAAGCTGCTCTGTCAGCTACAGAAATGAAGTTGAGCTTAGCAGTTGACAGTCTCACCTTAAGGTCCATTTAGTCACTGTTCTAGAGCTTTCAGTCACATAATCCTTATCAGCAGATGGTGTCTGCTGCCATCTGGGCAAAGAAATTAATAAAATGTAAATTCAGACATTTTCATGACACGTGGGCAGAAGATGTTGAGGCATATGGGATGAATATTATGTCATATCTTTAAACAGGAAAAAAGCTTTGAAAAGTTGAAACTTGGTATTTGAAAGCTTGACATCTAATAAAGGTTTTGTAAGATTGAAACTAAGTGTTGGAGGCTTGCATAATGTTTTTCATAATGTCTGCAAACTTTATTTTGTGTGAGTTTTTCTGCAATGTCAGTTTCAAATTTGTCACTGTTTTCCCACTGAATTATTTTGTTTTCCAGGTGTGAAAACTTAAATAGTGATTTGAAAACCAAAAACTTTTGAAATGGAAATGTTCGGTTTCCATTAACAGTAACATAACATAACACTGTGTCTACCTTTTTTTCCCAGTAAGTCTGTATCAGAGTTTCAGACCAGCGCAGTGAGACAACTTTACCAGAAATAATGTGACGCACAAGCTCGCAAATGTGTGTGCAAATTTCTGAAAAGTGGGTGTAGTAAACTCAGCTTTGAAAGAACCGTCTGCAACACAGGTGCAAATGTACATCTGCAAAAGTTTCAAACTTAAGAGTGCTGCAACTGTAAGAGAAAAAAAAAAATGTTGCAGAGATTTGAAATGAAAACTCAAATACAAAATAATGTTTGCAAAGATATGATTTTTTTTTTCAAAAGATTCATCAAAAGATTAGACAAGCCTTCAAAAGTTTCAAAATAAAGATTCACCCTTGCAAAACTCAGGCTGGAACATTTCAATTTCCTTCCCCCAAACATACGTATGAACACCAGTTTCAGATGAGGTTTCAAACCTGGGATAATACACTGGAAGAATAGTGTAAAAGAGTGCTGCAGTTGTGAAGAAAAACTCAAATATAAAATGTTTGCAGAGATTTGAATTTTTCAAGGCTTTCAAGCCTTATTTTCAATCTTGTTAAGCCTTTTTTTTATTAGATGTCAAGTTTTCAAACACTGAGTTTTAACCTTTTAAAGCTTTTCTTCTGTTTCTAAATATGACATGATGATCATCCCATAGAGCTGAGACTGTGTTGTCAGTAGAGAAACTAGAGTTAAAATCTGAATACTGAAGTCTGGATTAAAAGGCCACCCTGGGTAAAACACTGTCAGAGTGTTTTTTCTAGATTATCAGTTAATGTTTATTCATGTGGCATAAACTTAATGGGGAAGCAACGTTTTTGCAGTTTAGAAGCAAACATGAGGATTAAAAGCCATTTACCTCGCGTTAATGGGTTATTGTGTGCTGTAGGACATGTTGCAGCTTTGCAATTAATAAAGCTTTACAGATGGTTTGTCTTTGCTTTGCAGGATTAAGCATGAGAACATCGTGGCGCTGGAGGACATTTACGAGAGTCCGGACCATCTCTACCTGATCATGCAGCTGTGAGTCAAAGTTTTATGTTCTCTTTTGTCACTCTATTCTTTTGGAAAGGAGGGAATTGCATGCCATGAAAGTCCACCTGCCATATTGGAGTTCACGGTCAGTGCTAGAAATTTCAAGGTAACCACGATATCCAACTCTAAGATTTTAATAGGAAGCCTGTATAACAAACTGGAGGTATGGGGTTTGGAAGAACTGGGCACTGAGGAGGTAGGAATGGTCTCAAATTACCAGCCTAGGAGCCAAATTCAGTCCAGGAGCAGATTTCATAAAACCATCCACATTTTTATTTTTCAATATTAAATCTAGCCAACCATTTACTTTGAATTTTTTTTACATTTTGATTATTCCCTGGTCTTTTATTTTAGAGTTACAATCAAATTTTCTATCAAGGCTATAACTCTAGAGCCTGAAAATTTGAATCCTTATTTACATATAGCATTGAGCAAGCTGCTCCTATCTGTGCAACCTGCCAGCGTGTACTCTTAAAGGGAAAAATCACCTCTTTTTATGTGGATGTCCAGTCAGTGTTCATGATAAATTTAGTCCATTGAAGCAACAAAGTCTTCAGTGCTATATTGACAGAGAAAGCTTGGTGTTAAGGAAGAACTACAGGCTATTTCAGCTTGGACACATGGGTGTGCTTTGTGTCAGTGAAGATACCGACATCACAAAGAAAGTGATGTCAGTTCAGACTTTTAACAACACCATGATAATACTGATACCATGATAATTTTGCCCACCATAATCATGATAAAAATAAAATAAATAATTAAATACCATTTCATCTTTAGCGATAGGGCAGGGCGATGCTACAGAATAGCGTGTGCGTGAGAAACTCACACACAGTGCATCCTGTATGCACTGAGAACTCATCAACTCTTTTTGGTCTGTATAGCAGCACTGAGGAATTTATTGCTCTAATTGACTACATTTACCATCAACACTGACTGAACATCCACATAAAAAGTGGAGTCTTTTTCTCTTGAAGCTATGACCAGCAGCACCTGACACAAAAAGGTCTTTTTTTGGAACCTAAAAGCAGGTTCATGCGGAGGTGAGGATTTTTGTTAAATGCGACTGCCTCCTGTCTTATTTATACGGAGAGACTTGTGCTTCTCCTGGCAGTTTTCTACTAAACATGCAGAGAAGTGTGACTCATTGGATTTAGCTTAAGAGTGTCTTGAGATTTAGTTTGTTTTCCACCAAGCGTTCAAGTGGTCCCTTATAGCAGAGGACAGCCAGGCTTGTGGCCCACAGGTAATTTGAATGAAAAGACGCTATCAGATTGCCTTATGGGAAATGTAGGATGCAGCATTTTTGGAGCTCAGCTGATAAAGTCAGAATACAACTTTTTTACTGGATTCAGAGTTGGTAGTTTTATGAAGGGATTTGTTGTAATCAGTGTTGTGCAAGTTCACACTTAAAAAGATCTAGCTCAAAGTTCAGTTCACAAAGATTAAAATTAACATCTTTTCTTCCATTTATTTATTTTTTATTTTAAAATTTGAATTGAAGTAGAACTTCCTCCTAGTAGGGCCGTTGGAGTCTACATAATGGCAGTATACTAAATAGTGTGCAATATTCAAGTTTTTGTGTTTATTTTATTTGTAAATGTAAAATTACTTTTAACTCAAATAATTAAATAATTAAAATCTTAGAATAGTAGTCTAGACTTATGCAAAAATAGACATTCGAACCAGAATTCAAACCACATTAAAAAAAAACTTATTAGATACTACAGCAGTAATATGTTTACTTTGAGGTGGGCTTTTATTTGAGATACAGTGGGTTAATATGACTTATTTTTTCAGTGTTTCAACTGCACCCAACTACTGTAACAGTCACCCCCACCAAGGGGGCAATGGTAACACTTCTTACATGAAATGTAATTTCATTACAGTCTTGTCCTTATTGCTGAAAATATATCAATTGTATCATTAATTAGGACACGTATATATGTTTCTCATATCAAAAGATGACCAGTGTATTTTAAGTAGTCTGTGAGTTATGAAGGGAAAAATGGTACAATTGTCCCTGGTCTCCCCTGTTTTAAAATATTGAGTTAGTATCTCAAAATAATGACTTAGAATACAAATCATTTTGAGAAAGTTTCTCATTATTTTGAGATATATAGTCAGTATTTTGGAAAAGAAAATCATTATTTTGAGATTCTAAGACACTATTTCGACAAAGTTTCTCATTATAATAAATTACAGGATCCTCTTTTTCCATCGTATTGGCAGGAATGGACTTCGATGCATACAGACAGTTTGGAGATGAGTTTATAATGTGGCTCTAACTGTCTTCTCATTGTTAACAGACTCAAGTCTGCGGTGTAGTTTATACACTTCTCTGATACACCGCAGAAATAAAAAGAAACGTCAGACTTCATGATCAAAGAAAGTTTCAATATCACGTCGACACTTCTGACCATATTCGTGCACACTCGCTCTGCTGCGATCGCACTTTTCTTTTAAAAAATCAGCTGACGATGTGAGCATCGTTATCTCTCTCAGAGGTGAACAGCGCTCATGTTCATGTTCATTAATTGCAAACTGATCCGTTCAGTTCACTGTTCACCAAAAATATGACCACGTTCAATGAATGCCGCTCTTTTAGCGCGTTCATATACAACACCGAATATAATTACAATTTTTTATTGCCTTATTCATAAAACACTATATACGAGCCAAATAATACTGTTTTTTCACACTTTTAATCTTATTCTTCTGCCCACACACCCATCACCACACACATATGCATCCTTTTCATTTCAGTGACAGCTCCACTGAGATGACATCTCACATACTAACACACACGCAAAAAGCCCACCCGTCCTCCCACACACACACTCACACACACACACACAAACACACCACACAGCTGCAAGGCCTCTCTTACATCAGTACAATAGCATCTCTGCTTTGATGGTCATCTGTAGAGGGAAGCAGGATGGCCCGTGGTTCACCCATGGGTGCCCTATTAACCTCCTCTGCAAGGTTACTCACTGATTACATAAGATAAGAAGTTGGTCTGGAAGTTTGGCACTCATACTGGAAACATTTCAGTCAAGTTCAGGTGGAAGTCATGGCTGTAGATTACACAACAGGAGCTATGTTTACAACCTGATGTCAGCAGCTTATGTGTTCACCTACCACGCATGTTTGGGTCCTTCGATTTGTACGCCAACTCTGGTTGAAACACGTCAAACTACAAGTGTCTCTTGTGATACTGTAAAACCCAAAGTTTTTTGTTTTGATTCAGGCAATAAACCCTTAGGTATGCCTCTGAATGACATTAATCAGTTAATCCACAAGATTTTGTAGTTGCGCTCTGTCTTGATACTTAAATAAGGACACAAACATTATAGCTTTGTAAATTTACTTTATAGTCCTAAGAGACTTCCTAAGTGTGTTGTTGTGTTGCCTTACACATTGTCACTCTTGAATCTCCTTTTTTTTCTCATAAATCAATGCTATTGGTCACCCTTTACATCTATCTGTGGGTTTTACTAATATTTAACCGTTAAAAAGTATTGAAAAGACCTAGTAACTTTCCTGAAAAGTAATAGTTTTGAACATATGAGGTTCCTGCCTGACAGAGACACCTTTTAAACAGACAAGAATTATTATGTAATTGACCCTTAAGACTTGTTTATAGACTGAATCACTGTTGCATGGTGTTAGTCAGCGATAGAAAGCAAAGACATCATTCATACAGTATATTTGCAGCAGATTTTTGAATTGAATTGAATTAATTAATGATAATACATGTAATTATTTACCAATTCACTGGCTTTATTTAATATATCCATAGATATAACTGGCATTAAAAAAAGAAGATTCAAGAAAAGTCAGTTGACTTCTCCAGTAGGGCCTGACCGATACTGGATTTTTGGTGCAATGCTGATACAGATATTAGGAATAAAAAAAAAATCCATGTCGATAGATCTGCAGATATTGTCACTACAGAACGTAATGTACAGAATATAAAATATATAACATAAATCCATTTTTTTGCAATGATCCCTCAAAAGTGAATAACAGTGACAAAGATATGTGATGGAGGCCAGATGTTTTATAGTTTAACAAAAAACGTTATTGTCTAAATTGTAATCAGGACCCTGAAACAGTTAACAGTCACCAGTATTTTTTAGTAATTATAATTAACTCTAAATGAAAAAACAAAAAGCTTTCTGAAGGTTTACAGCAAACAGATAAAATGTTTTAAAAGACTAACAAATCAAAGGAACTTTAGAACAATTGCTGAGCAACCTGTAAAGGATTACGGAGTATCACAAATTTAATAGTAACAACTGTGGAGGAAAACTGGCAAACATGTGAGTGTTGGTGGCAAAGTGCTACAATCAGACATCTACTGTTGCTGAAACAGGTTGTTGTGGTGTAGCTGCACAGTAGTGAAATTCTCAGTTCAAGTAATAGGTTGATAAGGTAGATCTGCCTCTTAAATAGGCCACTGTGACATAGTTAAGTCAGACCTCATCTGATAATGGACATTTTAACTGACATCACTGATATTTAATGGTATTTATGTTCAGCAGCAGGCAGAGTGGAGCATTGTGACATTTTCAATGCAGGCTAAAGACATTCATCTAAAGAAAACCACAACATTTCTGCTGTAGATAAACTGTAGGGCTTAAGGCATTAGGAACATTATTCCCCTGTTAATGTATACTTAAAGGGTAACAGTGTTTTAACCTCAGATGAGGTCAGGAATTATTTATGGCGGAGCTGTCATCAACAAAAAGCCCAGAAAACAGGTTAAATCCATAATGCTTTAAAGTAAGTTGCTGAATAGCAGTCATTGTGGCAACAAGTGGTAGTTAAGAGATCATGCTAAATGCTAAAAAGTGCTGTAGCAGTAGTACAAAGTAGTACAAAGAGAAGAGTCACAGATCCAGTGAACTGACTCAGCATTGTATGTTATACCACAGTCTATGTAAAGTTTGCTAACATTTGCTAATGTTAGCGACTATACACTCCTGGTAATAATTGGGTCATCCTTATGTTCCCACAATCCTGTGTTCCTCAGATTTATATGGCCTATAATGGGAACATGACAAAGTGTCCTACATTCCCCAGTGCTACATATGTGCTCTCCCAGGGTCTTATGTTCCAGAGTACATACCATTGTACCAGGGTCTTTACTTTGAAGCACATAATGAGTTAGTGGTAGGGAAAGGGGTTAAAACATAGGAAGCTAGAACACAGAACATAGGACCCTGGGAACATAGGACCTTGAGAATTTAACCTGGGAACATAGGACCCTGGTAACATAGGGCCCTGGGAACATCAGACCTTGGGAACATAGGACTTTGGGAACGTAGGACCTTGGGAATGCAAGACCCTGGAAACATAACACCTTGGGAATTTAACCTGGGAACATAGGACTTTGGGAACATTGGACTTAAGAAACTTAACCTGGTAACATAGCATGCTGGGAACACAGACACTCTCCCAGTCATAATAAGGCTATGCAGCAAAACCATATGTATTGAATTAAACAGAAGCACAATTTATTGACCATAAATTGACCCTTCCTAAGTCCTGTTACATCTTAGTTAGTTAGCAAAACTCTAGCTACTGTAACTAGCAACCTCTCGATTGATGTAGATCAGCCAGCTAGTTAGCTGGTGTTGCTTAAGATGTCAATATGTCACTTTTACAAGTCCAGCAGAAACATCTTTTAACCATCTTCAAAATCTGATTTTCTTTTCAACATAGACAAGTCTAGCACATAGCATATCTATGTACAGGAAACAGAAAAAAGGAGAAAGTTGACCGAGGTACCAAGCTAGCTCAACTGTTCACTTGCTCACTGCACAGAGCAAAAAGCAGAAGGTCAATTCAGTGAGGAAGATGCCTTATTTTGTCTGTCCAAAGTTACTTACTGTAGTTAAAACAAGAGTCTTCTGAGGCTAATTTTCATCTCTAGCCCCTGGCTAGCTAGCTAACAAGCTAACATAGTAATAATAGATGACAGAAGAATTGCTCACTTTCCAGTCAGAGTGCGCACAGAGGTTAATCATGTCTGTTCAGTTCTTTTTAGACACTCAAATGGTAAATTAAGAGACACATTCAGCCTTTTTCAGAGTTGAAGTTCCTCCAACATGTCTAAGAAGAGCGTTACGTCACCTGAAATCCCTCTGTTGGCCAGACTTCAGTCGAAGGTCTTATTCCGGTTAAGCTATGTTAACCTTATGACCGAGTTTCTTGTTGTTGGGAATAAACCAGTTAGCAGCCTTTATATTTCCTGGCCAGCTACCACCACCAGTGTGTTACATTTACTATTGTCTGTTTAATGAGAAGGAAGTGATAATCCATGTTCAGTCTTGACTTGACTGTTAAATAATTTAATCTTGGTGGCAGTTTATACTTGTAGTGTGGGTAATTATAGAAGTTTTACTGAAATATTACTTGCTATCACTGCAGCCATGACTCCCTCTGGACAGCAGTTGAGTTTATTAGAAACATTGCTGTTAATGTACTTATTTCTGCTATGCTTTATTACATCATCCCAAGAGGTTTTGCAGTTTTATTTGTTTTCACAGTTTTTTTAATGCCAGTCATTCTGATAGATTAAATTGAACTGTTTTCAGAGCAAAAAACAAAATGTGACACAGACTGCAACAGGAAAGACCCCACCTCCGCTCCTTCGTCCTCCTGCACACCTCCCTCTATCCTTGCATCTGTTTTCTCTCCTGCCTAACACCATCTGCTCTCCTCTTCTTTCATTTCATACCTCCTCTTCTCTCATCTCACACCTTATTTCCAGCGCCATCACCTCTTGCCTTTTGCTTGCTCACTTGCATTTTTCCTTTCTTCCTGTGTGTTTTTTTTTTTTTTTTTTTTTTTTCAGGTGCCATCTGTTCATGGAATATGGGTTAGTTTCCATAGTTACAGGGTCAAAGGGAAGACCTGGGTTATAGCATGTCAGGGTGACCTTGAGAATCGCAGCAGCATGAGAGATTTGTTGTTGAAGTTTTGAAATGATGCTCGGTCGAATTTAATAAATATGTCAACAACTCACTCAAAACAAGATGCTGTAGCCATATTTCACACTGTCTGAAGATAAAGCGAATTTAGTAAAAGCATCAGAGTGGAACCTTGATACTGCATTTGAGCAATATTACTATTACAGCATATTACTGTATAGATAATGCAACTGCATTCATTTGTTAAACAACACTGAGTGAATATTTTTGAAGTTTTCCATTAACATTGCGCTTTTTCATCCAAAACACTGTTTTCGTATTCCACGACAAAACTTAAAGCTGCATTAATCAGTATATTCATTTTAAGGGTGGATCAGATGGCTACATATAATGTGAAACGCCTTTGCCATGATGAATCTCATGATGGGGCGGCACGGTGGTGCACTGTTGCCCCACAGCAAGAAGGTTCTGAGTTCAAATCTCCCAGCCGGCTGGGGGGCCGGGGAGTTTGTGGCTGGGGCAGGGCCTCTCTGTGTGGAGTTTGCATGTTCTCCTCGCGTCTGTGTGGGTTCTCTCCAGGTACTCCGGTGTCCTCCCACAGTCCAAAGTCATGCAGCATAATAGGTTAATGGTAACTAAATTTGCTTCAGAAATGAAAGGGTTACTGTCCTGAAAACATTAAAATAGAGTTATCCAATCATATTTTTTTTTTCAGGCAAAGGAAAGGTTAGGGCTGGCTCACTCATTGGTTTGGACTTCATTACCGAGACAGGAGGCCATAGTTGCGTGTGTTTGTTTAGAAAGTGAATTAAGGTGAATCAATCAATCACATTTTGATTTATAGTGGGGACCGAAAATCATTGCTCTCGGCCTTCTGGAAGGCCAACGCTGTCTGGCTTGTAGTCTAGTCGAAGCAGACAAGACTGAGGATCTGCAGGGGACTGTACTGTTTTGAAGGCTGAAATTGTTTTCGTCCCTGAGTCGACACAATCTTAATCATAATGTACCCAAATGGATGGTAACAGAGTAAATGGCAATATCTACTACTAGTCTCATACAGCCGTAGAAAAACATTACTTATTCTGCTGTCATTGTGTGGTGCGTGCTACCCTCTACTGGGGTTAGCATGTGACCACTATACTCTACAGAACCAGTTGTTATCACAAGCTATCTGGCTTCCTACCACTTATTCATAGCAAAATCTTTTGCCCTTTTGGTGTGTAGAGCTGAGTTTTGGCTGAGCTGAAGTCACAGCAATAATAGTCACGGTTCACCGCTGCTGTCTACAGCTTATTGCACTAACTCGAGGTGGGCAAAAAATTCATTTTCTGTAGTGCCAGCAGATGAGATAGATATTTGATATAGAAAGTGTCTCTTGTGATGACCCCCAGAGAGTTCTTCCACAAGTATGAAGTTCCTCTAAGTACTGCAGAGCTTTTTCAGATAAAGTAGCTGAATGGAGAGAAAGTATTGAACTTACATTTGTTAGATGGCCAGAAACATGACTCCAAACGAATACTAATGTTGTTCCATATCTGCTGGATGTATGAATTAGCAACTGCTGCAAACATGATTGTCATACCAACTTTATAAGGAGAAAATATATCAAATATGTTGTGTTTACTACTTGTTGTGCTGCCCTAATGTGGCCAAAAAATCTATTAGCACAGTAAATATTTTAACAGCCACAATGTGGAAATTGGATCAATCACTGCATTGTCTTGCTATATTGTGATATCACACTGCATCACAGTTGTATAATGTCTGATATAATCTGATGGTTTTTTACTTAATTTAGCTTTAGCTTTTTGGTAATCTAGAGGCATTATCCAGGCCCTTGTGCCTTTGTGTTTGCTATAATTCATATTTTTGCTTATGCCACTTCTTATTATCTTTACTAATCGTTTTCACATCGCTGTTGTAAGATTCTGCATATTCAGACAGAATCAGAGAACTGGTTCACAGTGAAAAACATGTTAAAATATGGAAGACTTAGTGCAAAAGCATCAGAAGAGAGAGTCTCAGTCTCCCTTTTCATCTGGCTTCAGTGCTGCAGGCTGTTCTTCCTTAAGCTGTACACAGTGGATTCATCATCACTGTACAGTACAACTGATGTGCTGAAACATAAAGCATTTATGTCCTGTAACTGGTGACAGAAAATTGTTCCATCTAATCTCAAATTTCAGCAGTGCTCCAGCAAACATGAAAGTGGGGCTTTCTGCTGCATGAATTTGTACCAATCACTACTGTAATAAGCAACCTCATTTGTTATGATTATGTGCATTCATTGAGATGTCAGGGTTTTTTTTTTTTCCAGCGGACAGAAATCTCATTTAGGAACAAGCATTTTTTAATATTTTCTGTGTAATTGCGTTGTGACAGATCGATGCAGCCTGACAGCGTTTCCTTCGTTCTCGTTCATCACAGCTTGTCTTACGTAACCTCGACCGCAGGGAGGCAATCAGTCCGTGCTGCTATGAAAATCGATGCAACCGAGTGCAACTTGGGTTTTATATTGATGTTGTTTGTATTGTGAATTGCATATTAGTAAAAGATAAAAACAAATCTAGAAGAAAGTATTTCAAAATGTACAGTATCTGTCTATGATGAGGCTGTTATTTAATCTGGCAGGATACTGTATGTTGTCATAAATAGGTGAGTGGTATAATTTTAATTCTTAAAGATTTCATAACTGTTGACCTTCATTTACATTGGTTTCTCAATTGGCAGGAAACAAATGATCATCTTCAGAAGTGTATTTGAATTCTACTAGTGATTTACATATCAGGCTAAAAATCCCTTATACAGTATTCTAATAGCATCAAATCAGCTGTTAAACATGGAGTTTAAATTGTTTAAATGGTAAAGTCTAATATCTCAGGAAATAAAAGGAAATAAAACCAAGAGGTTTATTGGTAGAGGAAGATGGGTTGGCTCTGAATTAAAAAAGAAGATTCTGTCAACAAGCTCCCAAACACAGAAACTCTGGCAGATCTGGGAAGTTCTTCAATGTTAGCATGTATTTATTTCTTTGGTGAAATTGTGTCTGACAATATGATCTTACCATCTTGTCAATTTTCAAAATTCAGTTGTCCAAATTAAATATTTCTGGCAAATTCTAATAACAAATATAACAAATAAGGTTTTTGTATTACATTTGTGTAGTAAATGTAATGTATTGGAACATTGAACATTGGGGGAAAAAAAAAATATATATATATATATATACCGGTATATATATATATATTCTATATATCTATATATAGATATAGATATCTATATCTATATCTATATACATGATCCTGCTTATTACCCAGCTGTTACTTCAAAAGAAAAAGAACTGACACAAAATATTAATTAAAATCTGTTATTGATTTTAAATTATTTTATTGCTCCTCCAGAGTCTATGATCAGAATTGCTTTCATAGCAACAGACCTTAGAATGCTAACTAATGATTGACGTAGATAAGCTAGCCTAGTTAGCCAGCGTTTTGCTAATATTAGCTAACTTATATATCACTTTTACAGGTCCCCCAGAAACGTCTTTTAACCATCTCCAAGATTTGGGTTTCTTTTCACCATAGAGAAACGGAGCACATAGTATATTAAAGTACAAAAAACAGGAAAAGGAGGAAGTTGACCGAGGTACCAAGCTTGCTCAACTGTTTATGGAGCACTGAGTGAAAAGGGGCCGGACTTAGGGAGAGTCAACTGACCGATCAGAATAGAGTATTTAACTAAGTCGACTAATAATTCATGATTAAATATAGATTCTATTTGATATTCTGTGTATGCTCAATTTTCTAGTCTTTTGAAATCAAATTTTCTAGTTAAATTCTTGTTTTAGAGTTATTATTTCTTAATATATCCTAATGGCGCCATTGAATACTGTATGTGTCTCCATCTTGATAAAAATTGTTGGATGGTATAAACACCAGTGATAAGGATGGGCACAAGTCCAGAACGTTATCATTCTATCCCTGACAAAGTCTTGTAAGTTGTATTTTATTAATATATTGATAGAACAGAATGATGTCAATAAAACAGACCAATCCAAAAATCTGAATGTTCATGCTTTCAGCTCTGAAAGATTAAAATCAGTCAGTCAAGATGTACATGCACATTTTACATGACTACATTGCATAATGGGTAATTTTTATTAATTTTACAAAAGTAGAGACAAATTGTATTTTAATTTATTTTATCTGTGTCCTTTATTTTAGTTGACGCATACACAAAGCAAGAAATGTTCAAAGAGGATCTTATTATTGATCTATTGCTTAATAGACTTCTAACAGTGTTAGTCAGGTTATGTTTACACAAATTAGGAGTTAATATAATTAGGGTAATTATAGTATTTAGAGTACAGCTTCCACAAAATTGCCTAAATCAGATTTACGTGTTTGTTTGAACAAAGACGGACTGGGTCAGAGAAAGCCAACCGAAGGCGTGAGTGCAGAAACAGTGGGGCTTTCCTCCCCTTATAATCGCAGCAGCAGTTCAATAGCTCCATTTAGACCTCCGACTCTCCTCTGTGATTAGTTCCTCAGGTCCCGAGACTGTAATGGCTCTTCATCTCTGCCATGGTGAACAGCATGTATCTCACACACACAGTCACACACACACACACACACTCGCCTGGAAATAAGGCCTCCTGTCAGCCATAATGCACAACCATCGCCTCGAGAGAGCGATACGACTGCCTGCCTCTAGACAGATGAGCTGACGGAGGAGAGATGGATGTAGGGACGGTGAAAGGGGGAGGAGGGAGGAGTGTTGCAACATTTAATATGGAAAATTTTTATACTGAAAATTTATCCATCAATAGTTGACTTTATCTACCCCCAGAAACATTTTTGTTATTTAAGACAGCATATGAATCAGAAGTTAATGATGAGCATTGATGTTTTAATGTTGATGTTCATGACAACTGCATACTTATAAACTTTACCCGTTTGTGATACCAGACTGGTGCTTTATTATTAAAATGTGACTTTTCTTGAATCTTCTTGCATTGAAGTTGAAGTGTAAGTCATGTAAGAATACAAAAAGCTTTCGTCAAAGGATGAAAACTTCTCTCTTCCTGCCTTATGTCTCTTAGCACTTACTTGTATCATAATGCATATGATCATTTAATAGCAGGTGTTTCCACTTATTTTGGTTAATTAGCATCCGTTCAGGCTGAAGAGGGTAGAGTGTAGGCCTCATTCACAGGAGACATTCTGACATGACACAGTAAGAAAAGCACAGGTGTAAATGATAGATTACTGATGACTGAATCCCATCAAGCTGCTTCAACTTCAGCCTTCTGGTATTGTGCCTGCTAGTTCACTGTAACTGTCATGACTTAGTGGGACACTTGAATAGAACAGAGTCATCGTTAACCCCTTATTGAACTAACATTTTATGGCAATACTTAAAAACCACACATCCTGACACAATATAACAATTACAAAAGACTAGATTACAATATTAAATTGTTTAAAAAGATAACTGCATTATAGGACATGCATCCAACTAATGTAAGGATAGAAAAACAACAAAAATAAAAGATTGAGGTCTGGTAAAGAATTAAAACAAGTAGTTTTTGATAAATATGCCAAGCCTCTTAAGGCTAGATTATATTTTTAATATTATTCGGAGGTAAGTCAAGTCAAAATGTCTCCTGTGAAGAAGGCCTATTACATAAGGTCAGCAAACTTTTTTATTTATTTTAAATGTTGTCAGTACGCATTCCTGTGCTGAATTGAAGCCACACCCAACCAGCACAATCCACCACTGTGCGGGTCAGATTTGGAGCCCACCTACCGAAAGCAAATACTGCACACGCCCACACAGTCCTCAGGAGAGGTTTAATCAGCTTAAATAAGTGAAAACACCTGTGTGGATGGACAATGGGTGTGGAGAGCCGTTTAAAGGTCACAGCAGCAAAAGTTTCATGCTGTACTAAAGTTGCTGAGGTCCAATGTGGATTTACTGGAAAAAAAAAGTTTTATTGTTTCCCAAGAAGTTGTGTTTTTTCTAAATCCAGAAATGTTACCACCAGCAGTGTGGTTTGTGGCTCCTGGCTGCATGCGCATCTTTGATTGTATGTAAGCTGGAGCTGTCTGAAATTACTCCCTTGTTCACTCTTTCACTACTCCCTACATTATAGAAGCCAAATTCTACCAATTTGATGAAAAAAAAAAGATCCTGTAAGTCCTTTTATAAAGAAACTTTATTGAAATAATGAGTTGGTATCTCAAAATAATGAGTTAATTTATGACTTCTGAATAAACAGTAGCTTACTCTATAGTGATCAGTAAATAAGATTTGGACATTTATAATCATAGGCCAAATACATTTCACAAAACAATCATTTTCTCATCAAAAAATGCTACATTGTTGGATTAAAAAAAATGCATTTGTATTTTCAGAATTATTTTACTATTCTACCTGTATAAACCAAATTAAAAGAAAGTGTCAGTGCAACACAAAGAGACACTACCACAGTGTTATATCAGAAATAACCAGAAATTGTCACATACGGTGGTGTCAGTGATATATGAACAAGGCTGCCAAATCTGCAGAAAGGTATTGTATCATTTTCCAAGACTATATATGATCTTTTTAAGAGGAATAGAACTGTTCATTTTCACCATTTATCAACGAGGAGAGGAGAATCAAATTTCTGTGACGCTGCTATGCATTTCCTGGCCACACTCATTCCCTAAATGGGAAGGTAATGCCTGTGATCAAGGCCAAGGGGTCGTAGAATTTGTCTCAAAAAAGAGCCTCACATTTGTGCAAAGCCCTGCTGATATCAGTCACATTTCTGATTATTAAGGTTTGGATTAATATCACTTCCATTGTGGGATTGTCATCAGAAAACTAGAGTACATGTCATGGACACTACTTTTTTCATTCCATTGTGAAATTTTTGATGGCACTGTAGAGCAGGGGTTCTCAAACTTATTACTCAAATGTCCACATCTGATTTTTATGCAAGGTCAGAGGAACAATTGGCAGAAACATTTAATCCACTTACTAAAATTTTTAAGCTTTCAACAAGCAATTAAATAATGTCACATGACAGGCCAGCATGAAACAGAGGCACACACAGGCCAGACAGTCAGTCCATTTGTTTCTGATTCAGAAATATTCTTACAACTTCATTTCCATTAGTTTTAGAAATTGTGTATTAGAGAAAAGGGAGCTGATTCAAGACCTGATAGCTAATTCTACAGCAGCAACACACAACACTGTCCAGCAGTTTAAAGCGATATTCCACCCCAGAACGATAATCCACTCAGTATGTACTCACCCCTATGCTGATGTGAGGATGGGTGAAGATCTTCAGTTCACAAAACAATCCTGGAGTTTCAGCAGAAAACAGGGTTGCAACCAAATCCAGTACAATGGCAGTGAATGGTGACCATGGATAAAATGTAAAAAAAAGAACACAAAACAAACACAAAATGTCTCCATCCTGCTCGTGTGGTGTAATCCAAGTGTCCGTGAGCCGCGACATTAAAATTTAACCACAAAAGACACCATTTACACCATGTTTTTAGCTGAAATGTCAACTGTAGCCTCCCAGGTAGTATGTAAACATGGCGTCGATGTATCGCGAGACTTCGTATATCTCTTAATGGACGCATGTGTGAAAATATCACGAGATCTCTTGTGCATCTGGCTCGAGTCTGAGAGGCTTGCTATATAGCATTCATGTTACGCTCAGACACTCAAATAACATGGTGAACAGTAATTATATGAAGTATATTACTGAATATACGAAGTAGTAGTGCACTGTAGTAAACAGGAAATGATTTTGGACCCAGCCTGGGACATTACTAAGTGGTCAGGGTGACCTTTGACCTCCTTAGTGTTGGATGTTTCAAGATCCTTTTATTGTGTATCAAATGAGAAAAGATGAACGGACATAATTTGACAATCCTTCAGCCTTCTTTTACTGGCTGTGTGTTGTGTGTGTTAATTGTGTGTGTGTGCTGTATTTGTTTGCCTTTGATGTGTGTGTTTGTGACCTTGTACATGTATCTTTGTGTTTTTTCATGCTTGTCTTTGTGTGTTTGTGTGTACACATTTGCTGTTAATTTGTCTTTATCTACCGTATGTGTGCTTATGGTCCTGCCCTCGCATCTGTACTTGTGTGTGTGTGTGAGTGTGTGTGTTTGTATGTGTGCGTGTCCCCCGTGTTCTTGTGTGGGTGCTCCTGTCTGATTGCCATGGTCTCCTTACGCAAACGCTTACGCAACCATGCAGCCTGGTGGCTGATCTCCCTTTTCCCATGTTGTGTGTGTGCATGTGTGTGCGTGCGTGTGTGTTTAGCCCTTTCTTGTCATTCCCAGACATGACTGCCTCTGAAACCCAACGAGTCGCTGCCCTCTTTGAAGAGAGAGAGGATTAGCAATTAATTCTGATCTTTTTTTTTTTCATGAAACTTCATTAGAGTTTAACTTCCACAGGCTCTAATCTGAGCTGTCGCCGTGACGACGCCCCACAGATATGCCGTGCAACTGTGTGTGTGTGTGTGTGTGTGCGTGCATGCGTTTCCCTTTGTGAATTCTTGTGTGTCTGTGGTGCTCTATGTGCACATTTGGGCCACTAGTGTATATTAGTGCTTGTGTACACATTCCTGTGTGTGTCCTTCATTATAAGTTAAAGCACAAAGTACTGTATAAACACTCAGTATATTGAGAATACTACAAGGTTGGTTGGTTACTACTACTATTACTATTACTATTATTAGTGCTATATTATAATTACTGCTGCTGTGTTTCTATGGTTATTACTTACATGCTACTATGCTACTATTCATGTCACTTTTTTGCTATTTGTATTGCAAACAGGCCACATTAACATACAAAGGAGTAGATAAGATGATATTGTGAGGTGAAGGCAGAGGTTATCCTCCAGCAGGGGGAGCCATGTGTCTGTACAGCAGGTGAAAAGCTGCTTCTTGTCTGCACATAGTGTATCTATACCTGAACAAGTCATTTCATGTGGTCTTGAGTCATAAAACATAAACCTAAATATTGAAAGAATCTGCCAGAGGGAAGAAATTGCAGATGAACTTCTCTTCATGTTTTGCTTGGGTCAAATGTGAGTTTCTTTGTTGTTGTTGTTGTTTTTACAGCGTTGATGGGTTTCATTCTGTCAGTTATCACAGAGCGGCACTACAAAGATATCAGAATATTTTGGCAGTAGCATTGATTCCTTTCAAGAGCACATTTTACATTAAAAATAGATCACAGGTACTGAGTTCAGTTTTTTTTTTTCTTCTTCAGTATAATTCTCAATTTATTTCTCAAAGAAGCTGCAGAAAAGCCATTTTTCTCAAAATTGTGCTGCTGTGATGATAATAGAATTTCATTCATTTTCAAATCCAATCAGCATGTTTTAAGATCAGGACATGAAGCGCATTACTGAAAGATTTTGGACTTGGGGGAGATTTTTAATCATCTGCATTGAAAACATGAATGATTTTCACCTTCATGATATATGAAGACACAAAGTCTTACACACACCACGGTGCTGTACTCTGTCATCAAACTGACCTTATAACATTTCATGACATCTTTATGACAAGTCCAAATGGTACCACTTTAGTTGAAGTCCCAGAAATTATTAATGACACCGTTACAAAAGCATGTTGACTGTTTAAAAAAACTTAATGGCTCTCATGATGGTCAGTCAAAACCAACCAGTTATGACAGTTTAATGTGATGTTAAAACAGAAAGCTAAACATTTTGAAAAGTATGATAATGTCAGGTTGTCCTAACAAAGACATTGACAGGTTATGTTGTCTTGGTTAATGTCAAGTTGTTTATGCACACCTTTTCAAATAAAGTGTTACCTCTTTTTCTGCTAACTCAAAAGAACAGATTACATATGGATGAAGGAATAATGTTGGAATATCTTATCATTTTGGGAGCTGCATAAGAAACAGAAGTCAAGAAATTTGTCAAATCCAGTTGGGAATCAGGTTGAAAGATGAAAGGAAAGGAAACACTTTCCAGGAATATATGAGGATGTATTTTCCAACTTTTATCACACTTTCAGAGAAAACATGAACATCTTACAAGTTATGGTAAATGCTGCAGGGTATATGAGTTTTTTGTGTGTATAAGTGTGTGTGTATGTGGTAGCACATTGCTCACAGCTTCCACACACTCTTGGCTGAAAAGAACTACAGCTCATAAATTACCAGAAATCTCGACCCAGTTGAACCCCCCAGCCTGTTACGGTTACTGCCATGTGTGTGTGCGCGACAGAATGTGTGCATGCATGCCAATGTTGTTAACAAACATACACACTCTTTTCCATTCTGCAGGGTGTCCGGGGGCGAGCTGTTCGACCGAATCGTGGAAAAAGGTTTCTACACGGAGAAGGATGCGAGCACGCTGATCCGACAAGTCCTGGACGCTGTGAACTACCTGCACAAGATGGGCATTGTACACCGAGACCTGAAGGTACTGCAATACACACACACACACACATACACACATTCCCCTCCCTCTTTAAACCCACACGAGCGCTTCATTCTCACTTGACAGCCAGTGATTTACTGCAGCAATAAGGGCAGTGGCTTGACACATGCAGTGCATTGTGGGTCAGCGTGGCGCGTGCCGGCTGTAGCGAGGAAGGTGATTGGTCAGAGCGAGCTCCATAAACCAGCAGAGTGTAAAATGAGGGAAAAAAAGAAGGTTGTGTCTGTCAGTTTCTTTTAAAGTTGCATTTATATCGCTGCTCAGATTTTTCTCTTACAAAATACTTAAAAATACATGTTTTTTGTTGGTTTTTTTTGTTTTTTTTTACATATTTTTCTTCTGGCTTCTTGTGCTGTTTATCCATCTAGATAGTTTTGTGTGTGAGCTGCCAAATTTAGTAGAGATATCTGCCTTCTCTCAAATTTAATGGAACTGAATGGCGCTCGGCTCAAAGCACCGAGAAAACACATTTGAAAAATTCAACACCAGTGTGTCTTTTCCAGTAATCATGATCCTTTACTCAAGATAATCCACAGACCTTGTCGTGCGCAGTTTCATGTAGGAACTACTTTCTTTCTACGGTAGAATCTACCGGAACTACTTTTGCTTACTCTTCTAAGACTATCTAGAATGATATATAGCGCTGTAGGTAAGAGGAAAAATATGTTTATTTGATTTTGGGTGAGCTGTCCCTTTAACAAATAACTGACCACAAGTTTAAAACCCATGAAAACCACAAAAATGAAATAAAAAGCCTTGATTGTGTCTCTTACTTTCTCTCCGTCTCCTTCCTCCAGCCAGAGAACTTGCTGTACTTTAATCCCCAAGATGAATCAAAGATCATGATCAGCGATTTTGGTCTCTCCAAGATGGAGGGTAGTGGCGACGTCATGTCCACTGCCTGCGGCACGCCGGATATGTGGGTAAGTCAGTCAGTTGTCCCTGGCCTCCCAGAGTCTGTAATCGTTCTTCTTTTTCTTTCGCCCTCAAAAAAGTCACCACTTACCACACCGTAGCGTTCTGGAAACAGTTAAAAGAAAAAAACAAACTTTTCTGAGGAGATAATTAGCCGTTTGCTAAACCCCCTCAGTTACTGTTGCTACATCTGTCAAGCTTTCCATTCTCGCACAACACATATGCGGCCTCTTGAAAGTCTTAGTAATTTTTGAGACAGTGGGTCCTTGATTTCAGACAGTGGTGCACAAAAGCTGGTGTCTCATTTCTAGACAGCAACAATCGATTTTGCCGGCTGAATGACAGCCTTCTCTGCCAGATTTTAACAACTTTAGCTAGCTTGTCAATTAATCTAACGTTAGCTGTCTCCAGCTGTCCGTTTACTGTTTCAATCATTTTAAACCAGAACCTTGTGAAAGGGTCCCAAATATGCAGTTGATGGCTACATGCATGTTACGTTGGAAAAGTCTGAGGCTAAAGCTAATAGGTCCCTAACAAAAAATGAAATCCTCACCAGTTCATGATTTATGTAGAAGACATGGAAATAAACAAGCAACACTATTCAATTCTTATATTGTCGCATTGTAGTCCTATTAAAAGTGTGATAAGTAAAAAATTTACATTCTAACGCGACCCTGTTTAGCTGCTTAGCTTACAAGCATATGACAAGCAAGACAAAGTTTAGATTTACACTTAAGTTATGTTTAACTTTCAATGTTACAAGAACAATGGCTGAGGACTAATCGGTGTGTCAGACGAATGTCACGCTACCTCGGATAAAAAGTTTAGCTGGTGTTGCTGGGGGGTAATCTTCCTCAAGTCCAATAAAGCTCAGGCCAAGAAGCCACTAACGTTAGCTTGAATTCTGTTAGCATCAAGGACCGGCTACTATTCAGGGGTGAAATACTACACAGTGGACATGCTACTGTGAACAGGCTTTTTCCTAATGTAACCTGTAACCACATAAAATAATGTAGTAGGAAATGGTTCTCTGCCTTAGAAGTGATGCTAGGTCACTAGTGTACGCACTGTAATAAGCTAGTTAGCTGGACAACGATTGCAGTTCAGTTTAACACATTGTTTAGAAGGGATGTGAGCAATTAGTCGACCAGTCATTTGAATACTGCAACCTTTGCTACTGGGCATCCAAATACCTGTCAGTTAAACTAATTATTAGTGTTTCATAATGTGCTTTGCTATGCTAGTTAACTGTTGTGTTGAATCAGGCGCTGCAGTGTTTAGTCATGCATTGTGTAGCGGGGGTCTGTTTGTTTGTGTTGAGAACATAAACCCCTGTGAAACAATCAGAAAATAGTGTTTCATTTCTGTGATTCACCAGCTTTCTCGCACTGCTCTATCGCAAGTAAAATTTAATCAATCTCCTATCAAATAAAGATCTGAAATATAACAGAGATCATTTTTATGAGCGTATTCACCATGATATCTGATGTATAAGTACGTGTGTTAAATACGTAGACCTTTATGTCTTTGTAAGTTTCACTGTGCTGTCAGAGAACATGCAGCATTTTTCTGTAGAAATAAAGCTTTGATTGAGGGGGAAAAATGAATTTGGTATTGTTTGGTAGAGACAACATTTGTTTGTTTTTTTTTAACACCAGTCAATCGATGATCATTAATTTTACCAGTTTGCAAACCTACTTCCCATTCATTTTTTATGTCAATCTCCCAAAGCTGCACACTGTCTCTTCATCCCTCTTCTCTCTCTCAGTCACATGAACACAAACCAAAAGAAGCTTCTTGTATCGCTACTCTGCAGCATAAACTGCAACCAGAACCAGACCTAGAATCTGAATGCACGAAATAAACCAAACAAGGACACAACTGAGTATCATCATGAACTCCGTCTGGATGGCACCTGTTTTCAGAGATCTTTCAGGCTGACTGTGGACCAATCTGATCGCTGGTTCATGATTGGCTGTGGCAGCGTGAGATCGGGCTGCATTTCCCAAATGTTGATTCTGTTTTAACTTTCTTCGCTGCACGCCACTGTTAGTGGATAGTCGACTAGTCTAAATTTAAATTTCTGCTTAGTCAGCAGCAAAATTATTTGTGAGCAACATCCCTACTGTCTAGTCCAAGCCTTAGTTTTCTTGCTCACCTGCAGCCTAGTTGCTAAGCTATGATTGGCGGCTGTTTGGGGGAGGGCTTTAGCAGACAGGAAATTGATTCTGTATTCATATCAGTGTTGTGGTTTGGTGATGGAGGTCATAGCTCATGGTTTTATTTCTCATTGTGTCACAACACATCAGTGTAAATATGAACAGAGCTGACTTCACTTGGATTTCTGCAGGCGTCGATCTGACAACACACATGAAAAATTCAAAGACCACATGTTGTTTCCATCTGACACCATTAATGCTTCCTGCACCATCTTTGTTCATTCACTGTGATCTGGAGCGCACTGTGTGTGTGTGAGCCCATATGTATATTTGTGCGTTTGTGTGCACACGCTCATAATGTATAGTTGTGTGTGTGGTCAATCTGTGCAGCTCACTAGCACACACACTCTCCAGCCATGCTTATCACTCCCTGACAGACGCCCCCCCTCTGCAGAATCAACACAGAGCCAAACAGAAACTGTGCCTGCAGTGTGTGTGTGTGTGCATGTGTGTGTATCTATACATGTGTTTGTATATTTCTTTTTTGCATGTGTGTATTTTTGTCTGCTGTTGAGTGCATCTGCCTATGTATGTATATGTACATTTCTGTGTTTGCGGGTCCGTGTGTGTGTTGTTATACGAGACAGATGTTCAGTGTTGACAGCACACACACTTTCATGTTGAAACACAAACAGGCTGGTTGTTCAGACAAACATCGTACAAACTCCCACATAAACAAATCTGTCAGAGAAACACAGACAGACGGATACATAAATAACAGTTTGTTCAACTTCTGTAATTGATTTCTTAGCGCCCCTATCAGGCCAACTTTGTTAAACCCAGCTGGAGTTCTTGTAGTGTAACAGATTAGTATTTTTTTAGTTTTTAGAGTTTGGTTTATACCACCCACTCGTAAACTGCCTACGTTTCTTTATTTTTCATTTGAAAACCTATGAAATTGAAAAATCACACCAGCCAGGATTTGACTCTATAAATGGTCATGTATCTTTTTGAACCCCTCTCACCATCTATCCCGCCCAGCTCATTTTGGGCTTCACCCCCGACCCCGAGTCTCCTCGCCCTCCCGCAGAGGTTTGCTTGGCCACAAGGCATTTCCACTCCAGACAATGTGTTTCTAAATATAACTCAGAACGCTCCAAATGAAAACCAGACCTGAACGAAGAGCGTGCTTTGTTTTCCTAAACTTATGAAGAGCTTCCATTGACAAAGTTACCTCCCTGGGTTCATAGCTGTGGACCTACTGTTTCACTGTAAACAAATGCTGGTATATTTACTTGAGATCTGTTAAACCTACCTAAATTGATCTTATCATAAGAGGGCACCTATAGTATGAGCAGTAGGTTTAGACAGTATGGAATGAAATGAGTGCTTGAACTTCCTAAAAAAAAACTCCTGGAAAACAGTGCACATTCAGTGACCTCATGCTGCATTAATTGATGTTGCGAACACCATCACACATTTTTGAACAGTCCTGCCCTTTTTTTATTTAAAGATTGATATCTCACTCCCTTATGTCTCCAACAACCTGTTTCAACAGGAATTAAAATTACAAACTGGTGCATTCCTATCTGCTCAATAAATGCAGAAAATGTTTATAAAACTAGCATTGGATAAACTATTATACGTATTACACCTGCAGCTGCTTCACTGTAATAGCCCTCCAGTGCAGTAATTCTAAACCTGGTAGTAGGGACGCCCAAGGGAGCCATCAAATCATTTCTGGGTGTCACCAGATGGTTGTGGAGAACAAACACAAACACTAACAAAAAGTAACATTTGTATTTTGTTCCATAAAATGGCAAACTTAACAAACTACTCAATCCAGCACCTGGCATTATGGGAAATGAGGCAGTATTTTAGACTGGAGAATGTTTTTTACGTTACATCTACTGTACCACTGATGATAATGTGAGTTTTCCATATCCATTCACCTTGGCCATATGTTAAAATAGAATATAACAATATATCTTATAAAATTCATATATTTCAAGGATAGACTAATATTAATATAAGCACTGGCCCCCATGGGTCACCAACCCCTAAATTTGGTGGCCAAACTACATTTTTGGTGGCCCACGTGTGAAAATAGGTAAAAACAATACAGAAAAAAACACTTTAATGCATTTGTTTTCCACTTTTTTTCATGAATTGTGATGTGCTGTTTCCTGAAGACACCTTTCCAATGAAAAATAAGGTAAACAGCCAGTAGAGGAAACTGGCGGCAGACAAAGGAGTGCATTACGTCCTTAGATGTGGCGTATTTTAGCCATTTAAATTCCTGATTCCATTCCTAAATTCTCGTTGCCATTTGCAGTAGGCTTAATAAATCCATACTTGAGTAGCCCAAACATCATTAGTTAACTTTCAACGAGTACTGTTCACTGCTTTCGTAGAAACTAAAAGGAGTGAAGGAATCAGGGTGTTTGTAGAAATGTAACGTTGTGTTGGTGAAGGCTCGTAGTATGGGGATAAAACTTAATAATAAATATGCACAATATAGATAAAACACATGGAAGGTCGCTTTAAATGCCCAATATTTAAGCTCTGATGCTAGGGTTCCCTCTCACATTTAAACAACAACAGAATACATAGTGTGTTGATGTTGTAAGGTTGTGTGGGATTAGGGATCCATTGCAGATGAATATCTAGCTGTCATGATTTAGATATCATGGACGAGATAATATTATATAAGTTTTATTCACGTTGTGTTTAGTTGCATTCGGATTGCACTTCCCTCCTCACTCTCTGACGTGTCCGATGTGTCCCGTGTTTTCCCAGAAGTTATAGCAACTAGTGACTAGCAACAAAATGCACTGTTACCTTAATTATGGATTTCTCTGCGTTTGAAAATTGTCAGAAACATTTGGGATAATGTAAGTGTACAACTCAACAAAATATATAACATAGGTCTAGCATTTTTAGACGAAAACGTTGCAGCAGCTGGAGGCACATGATCTATGTGGGAACCAATCAAAACAGAACCCATCAAAGCAAAGCCACATTCATCATTATCTCAGTCAAATTCCAATTAATAATGTTAAATTTAAAAAGCAGTTAAAAGACATGCTTTGACCTGTTTTTGTGTTTTCTTCCACCAAAAAGTGAGTCAAACCATCTGAAAGCTCATGCTAGTTTTGGCACAATGCAATCAACAACAGCAGTTTGTTTGGAAAGAACAAAAGAACGACCAAAATAAACTGAAAGTCAGACTTCATGAACAAAAAGTCCAAAGATGGTGAGGTCCCACACAGAGTTTGACAGGTGATTTGTAAAAAATACCAAAGCAATGAGTTTGGCAACAGAAATTGATCTCAGAAGATGAAGAATAACATTTCAGATTACTACCACATTTTATACATTTACTCTCTATCAGCACGTTTGATTCTCAACTTTCTTATTGAAGCCATGAGCACCAGGCACAATGACCTCATTGTGTAAAAATGTCCTAATTCTGAATCCAGCAAAACAAGAACACACACACACACACACACACACCTTCACAATGAGTCAGGGTCGACCTATAAACAAAGCTAAGCACTCTGATTCAGCACACGTGTGCAAAGTTTATATTGTGCACCAGATATGAGTGCTGTTTCTTCATATCTTGCTCTGAGTGTGTACATGTGTACGTGTGCCAAATCTATTTCGATCCAGCTTGTGTGTGTGTGTGTGTGTTATGTGTGTGTGAGGTGATGTTATGGTGAGCTCACTGTCATCAGTAATTTGCTCGGTCCAAAGCTCGGTAATGAGCTGCAGAGGAAGGTCAGGCCAGGCCAGTCTGCCTCACAAAACACCAGTAGGACATGATGATAACAGCAGAGCAGAGGAAACAGAAACACGTCTGATTTTACAAAACAGCACTCGCTACTTTGTAATACAGGAAGGAGGAAAAAGTTAAATTAATAAAGTAAAAGTATTTCAAGAAAAATAGGCTTCAAATCATGACATCATTGCTTTGTTTGGGTTTTTGTTTTGGGTCCATCCTGGCTTTCAGTCGTGAGAACATGAACCTCTTGCAGAAGATTTCCCACGATTAACCAAACTGGCATGTGATTTTAATTTGGACGGACGTGGAGAGCCTGCATATTTTCTCTTGTTTGCAGGCTCATAAAACAGCTACATTTTTTGTGTAAAAAAAAAAAAACACAGCACTTTTAACTGGATCCCCCACTGATATGACAATAAAATGCTACTAAAAATCCAGATTTAAGCTCAGTTAAGCACCAGGCTACTGCAAAATGGAGTCACGTGAACACAGTTATTGCAGAAATTCAGCAATTAGCCGAGACTAACCAATTTTTCCTTCCACTTTCAGCGCCAGAGGTTCTTGCCCAGAAGCCGTACAGTAAGGCAGTGGACTGCTGGTCCATTGGAGTGATCGCCTACATCCTGTAAGTACCGTCTTGTCCTCTGATCATGCTGTACAGCAAGAAGTTTCATCCAAGTAGCCTGACTGACATCATCATACTTTCAGTTTGGGTCAGATTCACATGAGTTGCTCACCAGGAACGACATTATGAAACACTATGTCAGATAATTGAGGTAACTGAACACATCACAGAGTTCTGTTAGTTGCGAAAACCTTGTCGGCTCAACCTGGACTTTCTTTTGCTGCAAGAGAGAGATGTCTCCATCCACTACCACTATGCAATTATTAAGAGTTGGTTCATCAAGATAAGCAGTAGGTAGCACCAATTCTTCAGTCAGAGAAACCATTATACCACTGCAGGAGAAGATGCTGAAATTGAAAGCACACCTGTCAAACCTCAAATGGTGAAAAACAATGTGGAAAACAGGATGGAAATATGACAATTCTGTTTGTTTCATGTATTAATGTGAGGAGGGTTACATCAGATCTGTGTGGAGCGATCATGGATGTATTATGGGAGCGATGAGGAGACTGTCAGAGAGAAACAGCTGATAAGTCATATAACTCTTTCGAGCAAGCAAGTGTAAAAAAAAACCTTTTGTGGAATTAAGGGAGCTTTCTCAAATTTTGCAGTTTCCAATTTGATACTTCCAAATACGCATAAGGAATACATTGATGGAAACACAGCTTATGATAAGTCAAAATGTCAGCTGTGAAAAAGGCCTGTTCTCCACCTCTTTAACCCGAGCAGAAGTCTAATTAGCCAGAACAAGTGGAAACAACTGTGTGGCTGGGACAGGCCTTTAATGATTACATGATGATTAAGACTTGAAAGCAAAAGTGTGATCAGTTTTGACTCATGTCTTTAGTATTTGGGGGGGAAAAAAAAAGCATGGTCAAATGAATTAATGACTTCATAGTCCCCCTGGATATAGGGATGCACAATTCATCAAATTAATCTTGCTCATGATTTTGGCTTCCCACAATTAAATGAACATGATCAGCGGTGATATTGGTGTTTAAAATCCATGCTCCACTCATAGCAAACTCCTCTGTATATCAAATCAAGTACTATATAAATTTTATAAACAACCAGCCACCCTGCAGTGGCAACCCGTGCAAAATTTCATTGATGTTGCAGATGCAGTCCAGAGTAGAAGAGTATTTATACAATATATAAACAACAGAGAGCAGGCAGCCAAAGCGAAAATCAAATGTCTGGAGCAGAAGGCGAAGAGCAACTCCCTCGAAACAGGTCAACCCATTGCTGTGAAGGTGTTTTTTCAATTCAAGGCGAGAGATGTTCACCAGATTATGTTTGAGACTTGTGTCTGCGCCTTAAAGCAACACAACTAACTTGTTCAACCACCTGAAAAAACACCACAAACTGAAGGACAAAAGCAGTGCTGATTATTTAAATGCAACACAAATATATTTTGAAATATTTTTTCACTTCACAAAACTTAAGTACAATTATAAATCATATAAAAGACAGGTAAAAAAAATAATATTTTGACTAAATAGACTTGAGACTTTATAGGACTTGAACCTCCATCAAATCAAATGAAAATAGATCTGCTTAGACATCTGTCTTCTTCATCACGCTGGAATCTGCAACATCTATTTAAAATAAGAGTCAGACACACACTGATGACACAGAATGATTCAGCTCCAGCCAAGCTCGTACACACACAGACAAAAACCACTGGCTGAGTTACAAACTCATAAAACCCAACATCACTTAAAACCACTTTCACATTATTTTCATTATTAAGCTGGTTAGCACTGGTTTGTCATACACTACTGACTGGAATAACACTTAGCAATGTTAGTATAAAGCCTGTGTGTGCACGGAGCCTAATGCTCTCAAAGGTCATGTAGCACAACTCTGCTCTGAGGCTGAACTTGAAACACTTGCATTATGTGTGTGTGTATTTGTTGATTTTTTCTGCCAGTGTGTGTGTGTGTGTGTGTGTGTGTGTGTGTGTGTGAGTGTGTGAGTGTGGTGTGTGTGTATGTTGGTGATGTTGCTTGTGTGCCGTCATCAGAGCCAGATGGAGCTCTGCTCAATGGCCTTGTATGGATGTGGAGCTGCAGGCTAGACTTCTTTTTCTCTGCTTTTTGTTTTTCTTCTGCCACGTCACTTCTACCACACACACTCTCACTTGTGTGTGTGTGTGCGCACACATTTGAGTGTACATACACAATATCTGTGTGCTTAGGTTACTGTTCCATTGTTGTGTGTGTGTGTGTGTGTGTGTGTGTGTGTGTGTCTTTGTGTTGTGCGTGTGTGTGTGCTTTTGTGGTGTGTGTGTGTGTGTGTGTGTGTGTCTTTAGAGCATGACCACTAATGTGTATACAATACTGTTGACGCCCGAAGCCACCGCTTTAATTGTTTCAAGGTGTGTGTCTTTCTCCATCTGTATCTCTATTTATATATGTGTGTGTGTGTGTGTGTGTGTGTCCTCCACCTGACAGAGACATTATTACCCTGAGCATGAGGTCAGATCAGGGGTCAGATGTCAGATGTCGCAGCAGGTTAATGGGATGCAGAGCGTGCAAGGTGGCAGAGTGGAAAGCACAAATGTTTGTGTCCAAGAGCTCTGTGGTATGAAAAGTGACATTCTCTTACCTAGACCTGCAACAATTAGCCAATTAATCAATTAGCTGTCAACTATTAAATTAATTTCCAACTATTTTGATCATCTTTTTTAACATTCACAATCTCTGATTTCTGCTTCTCAAATGTGATTAATTTCTGATTTTTTTTTAGTCCTCTATGAGAGTAAACTGAATGTCTTTGTGTTGTGGACAAAAAAAGACATATGAGGGTGTCACCTTGGCCTTAGGGAAATAGTTGTCAACATTTTTTATCATTTTCTAGCATTTTATGGACCAAACAACTAATCCATTAATCAGGAAAATGATCAAGAGATTAAAGGAGAAATCGGTAATATATTTACTGTAATAAATCATAAAATAGCCGTGATATGTCATCAATTCTTGTGGGACTCAGGCACAGAGTACAAGGGAACAAAGCAGACAATCAGGCAAAAAGGGATGAAAACAGATGAGTATACAGGGTGGACTATGGAGGTCGGGGATCGATGAGTTATAGACAACAGGTGAAAACAATCACAAATCAAAGAGGAAGCAGGACAGACAAGAAGTAAAGACAAAACACATGAGGAAAGACAAAAAAAACATGACACATGCTAAGCTAAACTACTTGTTAGTCTGACAACAGCGCTACTCCTGTGTTGTTCTCGTTGGAATTTCCACTTCGGGCCGGAACGTCAGTTTTCGTTTGCCAGTTTCA
Source organism: Lutjanus argentimaculatus (assembly GCA_034769285.1). NCBI lineage: Eukaryota > Metazoa > Chordata > Actinopteri > Lutjaniformes > Lutjanidae > Lutjanus > Lutjanus argentimaculatus. The sequence continues at coordinate 14,499,838 of JAWZSL010000020.1, read as the reverse complement.
CATTAATTAGAGTTCAAATTAATGACAAACGTTTGCCGAATGAGTAATTGTCTGTTTATGAGCCATAAGAAACCATTAATAATCTTGTAGAAGTGCGTAAAATTGAAATAAACTGAGCAATATGTTAATGGAGTCTGGCAGGAAGTGAGACAGGCAGTCACTCAACTCCAACTCCAGAGTGCCTGGTTTTCAGAACAGTGGGCTGTTGTTTTCAGGATAACAGGCTTAACTTTACATCGATAAACAGCTGATCACTTATACTGTAGGGCTTGTCGTCACTTTGTCATGTTGTCAAAGTAAAATGCATTTGCTTGCACTCCTGCAGTGTTCCTGCAACCTGCCTGAGCCTCCTCAAGTCTGAAGAGGAGGAGGCGGGGGGAAACAACTTGCTTTTCTACCTATTTAATACACAATCTATGGCTCCAACTCGCTATTAAACTGTGGTATTCATTCGATAATGAAAATAATTGTCAGTTGCAGTCCTACTCTTACCCTTTTTCTCTCTGTCTATATACATCAGCATGTTTGTGTGTGTCAGTCTGTGTGTGTGTGTGTGTCTTTATATGTCTATAAACCGAGTGTTAAATTAAGCCTTTTCTATAAAAGTGAGTAAAATGAGGTTGGGTGCAGCTGCCATCTCAGTGGAGAACATGTATATGTGTGTGTGTGTGTGTGTGTGTGTGTGTGTGTGTGTGTGTGTGTGTGTGTAGAGACAGAGAGAGAGAGAGACAGAGAGAGAGAGTAGCTCCCTGCTGGCAATTAGCACAATTAGCGTTGGGATTCAGACCTTGTTAGCTTTTAGGTGCCGCTCAGGTGGAAAGATCACATCAGGTAATCAGCCATGATAATCACCTGGGATCGCGTGTGTGTGCGTATGGTGTGTGTGTATGTTCGGTGGGATGGATGACGAGCGACAGGCTGAGTCTCCAACCAAACGTGAAAGCAGAAAAACAAAAGAGAAGCATCTCTTCACACCAGGCGGAACCAGAGTTCCTTCCTTGTGTGTGTGTGTGTATGTGTCTGTGTGTGCGTTGTGAGTGTGTTCAGTGGAGTGGAGGGTTAGCTGAGTGACAGGTGGGTCTTTAACCAAATGAGAAACAGAAAAACAAACGGAAAGCCTTGCTTTCCTCACGGCAGGCACAAGCTTTCTTCCCATCTTTCTGGTGTGTTTTTCATTTATTCCTTAATGTGTGTGTGTGTGTGTGTGTGTGTGCATGCGTGTGTGTACGTGAGTATCGATGAAGAACGGCATTTTAATGAGTTTTTATGAAAATCTCTTGGTGCATCCAGAACTTGACTAATGAGGTTCAGATGATGTTTTTGGTTGGGCTGCGGCTCTGCTGTTGGTTCACTTGGCTCATTACGGAGAATCAGACTGGAGCTCCCGTTAATTTGTGCTCACCAACATTTAGAACCAGTTATCACATGTTAACCCCATTAAGGTGATACTGCCAACTACTCCCAGCACTATGAGTTAAAAGGACTGTCACATTAACCACTAAAATCACTCAAAAAACGTAACAAATTTTGTTCATTCATAGTTAGATTTGATTGGAATCAATTTGGACAACAAAATTTTGGAAAATGATAACACAATATGATTATATTATCATGTTAAAAATATACCAAAAGTCAATATAAAATCAGGTTTCAACTTTTATTTTATTTTATTATTTTTTTTTTTTTACTCACTGGGGCTATCTTGCCTTTATTTTAGATAGGACAGCTGAAGGGAAGACAGGAAAGGGGGAGAGAGAGTAGGGGCATGACATGCAGCAAATAGGCGGAAGTCGAACCCACGGCCATTGCAGAGGACTCACAGCCTCAGTGTATGGGGCAAACACTCTACCAACTGAGCTTACCTCTGTACAAATTATTTTATTTATTAGTGTTTATCAAATAAGAACAAAGACTAAAGTTAATTGTCATGTTAAATCTAGGGCTGTAATGTCTATGAAATGTCAGAAAATAGTGAAAAATGTCCATCCCAGTTTATTTAGTCCAAGATGATGTCTTTAAATGTCTCATTTTGTCAGTGAAAAATCCAAAAATATTCAGTTTAATATCATCATAAATAGAGAAAAGCAGGAAATCTCCATTTTTGTAATGTTGAAAACATAATTTTCTGCCATTTTTGCATGAAAAATTAGTTTAAACATTAATCTGTTATCGAAATAGTTATTATAGTTATAGTAACTCTTTTTTACCACTTGCTCTGTCAGGCAAGTAAGTTGCCAGATTTACTTGCATGACTTGGCATTTGGCATATTGAATTATAGCTGCTGCGCAGCAATGGTCGGGCCGGGCAATTTTAGGCAAAATTAGGCAATTCTGAGCAACAAGCAGAGTGTAGGAAGATGAAAAAAAGGTGGCATTCTAATGTGCATTTTACATCAGTTGAGGCTTGAACTCACAATTTCTGGCACAAGAGACTCTGCATATTGACTGATAGCTAAGCCAAATAAACAGGGAAAAGAGACAAGGGATAAGAGGGAAACGTGTTGATAAAGAGTATTTGTCTCTTCCCAAAACTCCCTGAATCATAATTATTTTAACCTTAGTAGTCTCTAATCCACATAGCATGATACCTGAACATAAGGCTTTCACATTTGAAAGTCCATCCTGCCTTAGCTGAGGCTCGAACTCACGACTTCTGACACTGAAGTCCGTCTTTTATCTCACTGAGCTAATTGGCAAGTGACAGTTCATTTGTGGCTTCACAAATTGACTAAGCCAAGGATCAGGGTGCCTGGCAGCAGCCATCCATGCCATGGAAAAGAACATTTCAAAGTGAAAGTTCCAAAGCTGTAGCACATATGGTTGACTTGTTGTGAATTTTCAAAGTTTTGAAATTTAGAGGCTTGCTGTAGCGCCACCATCAGGACTATTGTCTTGTTTCCAGTTGAGGACATCTGGCATGGGACTGGACCTTTGTGAAAAGTTTGGGTAGATTTCTCATATGGAAATGTTGTACAAGCTGAGGCTTGAACTCACAACCTTCAACACCAAGAACCATCCTCTATCTCACTGAGCTAATTGGCAAATGGAAACACCACTTGTAGCTTCACAAATTGACTAAGTCAGTCACCTGTGTGTAAGACAGCAGTTGTTAGCATGTAAAGGCAGATTTCAAATGGCTGTCAAAAATTCAGTTATTGAGATAAAAATCCCAAAATACACAAATTGCATCTAGACAGCATGGAGATGTTGGTCATTAGTTTTTAACAATGATTTATTGGCTCCAAAGTGAAAAAAACTGATGTTTAAAAATGACATTTTTGCATTGACTCCAATTGTTGGCATGAGAGTGAAATTCAAAATGCTGTAAAAAATTCAGTTTTTGAGATAAAATTCTGATATTTTCCAAACATCATCTACCATGACTCCAAAATTTTGTCATTTTTTTTCATGAACATTGAAAATGTATTTAGCAAGAATTTGCAAGTATATGTTTATAATACCATTTACAGTCAAACATTTTGATGCACTGTAGGCTCAATTTTTGATAAATCAAAAATCTGTGTGGATCATTTGTGTAGGACAGTCTGAAGATGCTCTGTAGCAAGTTTGGTGCCAATTGAGCAAAAATTGTGGGAGGAGATAGGTTTAATAAGTTTTACAGTTTTTGAAAAAAACAGAGTGATGGACTTCATAACTTGCAATAGGTTTAAATGTACAAAAGTTTCTTCAGTATTGGGGCTACATTGTGGTGAAAGTTGTAAATCTGTAGCACATATGGTTGATTTGTTATGAATTTTCAAAATTTTGAACTTTAGAGGCTTGCTGTAGAGCCACCATCAGGACTATTGGCCTGTTTTTGCAGCTGAGGCAATCTGACATGGGACTGGACCTTTGTGCAAAGTTTGGTCATTTTTCGTGCATGGGAAGTAGGATTTCCTCGGAAGAAGAAGAAAGAAAGAAAGAAAGAAGAACATGCAGGATTACAATAGGGTCCTGGCAGCTTAGGCTGCCCGGCCCCTAATTACTGCCCAGACTTTATCCAGGGCTATTCCACATGTATCAACAAGCTCATCAGTCGTCAGAAGAAATTAATTTAGGGCTGTAAATATCCTTTTTTTCAATATCAATTAATCTGTACATTACTTTTACCATTGATTGTTAGAGTTACCATCTTCAAATAACTTTTTTTGTCCAACCAGCAGATCAAAAATCAACAATAAAAATAAACAATTTAAATGATCGATCATAAAAATTATTTTTCTATGGATTGATAAATCAATTATCTGACTATTCATTTCAGCCCTAAATAACTAACTGAATTAACAATTTATTGGCTGAATCAATTAGTGAATTAACAAATAATGTGTTTTGCACTGTATAAAATAACTGAGTTAATGAATCAGGCAGTGACTCAACGAGGAACACAAATAGTTTTTCTGACTTTATTCCTTATTTTTATAATGTATAGGTGTTGTGTTTTTTATCTAGCCAGCCATATGCAATATTTTATCTTCTATTTTGTTGTATCTATTCATTATTGTGTCTTAGTTGTACCACTAAGTGCCTTGTTGGTTTACATACTGTATTGTGTCTAAGTTGACCACAGCTGTGTGTAGCACTGTTGCTCAAGCCAAATTTCCTCTTGGGGACAATAAAGTTTTTCTTTTTTCTTTTCTTTTCTTTTTGTTTCTTTTCTTTTCTCATCAAAAAAAGGAATCATTTAATTGATGGATCAGTGAGTCACAGGCTGAATGTTTGACTGAGTGAACTTCTTGTCTGCAGGCTTTGTGGTTACCCTCCATTCTACGATGAAAACGACTCCAAGCTGTTTGAACAGATCCTGAAAGCCGACTACGAGTTTGACGCGCCATACTGGGACGACATATCAGACTCTGGTTAGTCTTTGTCTTCCTCCTCCTCCTCCTCCTCATTCTTCTTCTTCTGCTTCCTTTTTCATTTTCCTTTCCTCCTCCTCCTCCTCCTGCATCCACCATGTGGCACATATGGCCCACACACCACCTCTCCATCACTGCTCTGACGTCATTTGTCTGGAATGAATGTATTTGGGAATGTGTGTGTTTGTGTGTGTAAGTGTGTGGGGTCACCAGTCAGCTGGCAGTAAAACCAGCTTGTGTTTGCTGGAAGCACATTCAATACTCTAGTCCACTGTGTGTTTGTGGATGTGGATAAAACAGCAGTTATGTGCTGTCGGGTAAAACCTTGTGTTTCCAAAAGAGTCAGGTTTCCTCTTGAAGCAAAAACAGGGTACGGTGCTCAGAACAAATGGAAATCATCCAAACCACAGTTAGGTGGGTTTTGCCCGACAACAGGTAGTTGCATTTAAACTTTTTCACACAGAGAACTTTTAGCAGCATTTTTGATTGATCAGCACGATTCAAACATTCAGAGTGAAGTTTAAATAAATTGTATAAATGCATTAATTGCACTTGGCTGTTTGACTTTTTTAGTCTTTTAGTTGAAAATACTCAGATCATCGCTGTTGACATTCTAGCTGCTGTTCGTGTGACACATACTGCTCATCTGTGCTTCTCACAGACACATCTCTGTGCAGCCTCACAGAGTTGCTGGCATGGCTGTTTTTTGGAGAGATTGTTTTACAGATGCCAGGTTTTCAGCAGACGACAACAAAAACTGGCAAACCATGCAGGTGGACATTTGCACAAACAATTCATCCTGACTGAAATGTCAGATTATCAGTGTTATTTGTGTCACAAATTTCCCTTTTCTCCAAGCTTATTGACGGTCATGGCCTTTATGATGTTTTTTTCCAGCCAAGGATTTTATTGGCAGTCTGATGGAAAAAGATCCAGTCAAGCGTTTCACCTGTGAACAGGCACTCAGACACCCCTGGTGAGACACACAAACACACTCGCACACAAAATGTCACACACAGGCTAACAAAAAGGCATAAAATCAATACAGATATTGATGTAGAGTCAGTGGTGTTAACAGAGAATTTGTGTTTGTGTGTGTGTGTGCGTGTGTATCAGGATCGCAGGGGATACAGCGCTCTGCAAGAACATCCATGAGTCAGTCAGCCGGCAGATCAGAAAGAACTTCGCCAAGAGCAAATGGAGGGTAAATATTGTTTACTGCAGTTTATTCTTTGTGGTTTTGGCTCTGTTGCAGCAGACTTTGGTACTACTCCAGTACAAACGATTGTCTGTGTTTTTAGAAGATGAATCACTCTGTAGTAAAAACCTAGCCCACCATATGGTCAGGAGTTAACCTTCATCATCCACTTTTCTCCCTGAAAGTCTTAGAGGAAGAGAGAATAATCTCAATGTGAAACAAATTAGTCTCTCTTTTAGAAGTCTTCTTCACACAGCATGTCTTTGCAGCTCTGGGTGTTAATAGTACATCCAGCTTGTGTAATATTTGAACCTCAGATGTTTTTAATGGAAGATAAACTACAACAGAAGACCATATCATGGCATTTTTGCACTAGTGCCAGTTCATTGAAAGCAGATTCTGGCCTCTAGCTTCAAAGCCACTGAATGAAATGAAAAATTACTTTTTTGATCTTTTCAAGATCATAATTTTAACCAATCCCTCATATAATCCCACTGCTACTCATGAAACATTACATTGATAGTGTGGCAACCTCATGCTGAAGCAACAGGTAGAAATAAAAACTTGAATCTGTGATGAATAAAAGCATCACAGATTTTTGCACAGGTCTGCTCCTTCCCATCTCTCTCAAACTGATATTAAGTTTTTAAGCCCTTGGTGTTGTATCACACAAAAACATCCTATTTAAACAAGTGACACATAATATAAACTAAACAAGATGCTATTAAAATGCTGTTTATGATGCACAGAAATCGAGCCAAAGTGAGAGCTCTCTGTTTCTATTTTTATTCCTCTCTCCAGCAAGCGTTCAATGCCACTGCCGTGGTTCGGCACATGAGGGGCTGCAGCTTGGCAGCAGTATGGGGAGCAGCATGGACGCCTCCAACCCGCCGACCAGGCCGAGCCAGACACAGAAGCCGGCCCAGGCGGGCCAGAACCAGCCAGCTCTGAGCCAAAACACCGGCCAGGCGGCCCAGAGCCCGAGCACCAACACGGCCGCCAGCAAAACCTCTTCCATAGACAACAACATAGCAGCTCCACGCAAGGAATGTGAGTATCAATGAGTGGTATCAGTAGCACCAGGGAGTCAAGAGAACATATGTGTATTATAAAAAGTTAAAGAGCTGATTATTCTCTAAATCCCTCCCCTGAACAACGATTGCAGCAACCACAACTAGGCACAGCTGGTCTGGCATTCAGATGTATGTCATTCTGTTTGTAACTAAAGAACACAAAAGTAAGAATGGAGGGAATGGGTAGTGTGTTTTGCAACATTAGCATGTCCAGCCTACCAGCTTACTACCCACTAAACCACTGTCAGTTTTAAGACCAAGGAGCAGTGAAGATAGCATTAATTGGGTTAAAGGTTACATAAAATATACTTTTCACAATAGTACATCCACTGTGTAGTAATTCCCCACAGTGTGGGAGCCGGTCCTGGGGTATGCAGCCATGTGGAGGACGATTCAAAACTGTGTTGCAGACATGCCATGTCCAGTAGAATCATCAGGTTACATTCCAGCAGCAACCCCACACATACTCACTATCAGAGATAATGCTGCTTTCACATCAGTTAGTCCTCATCCTAAAAGGCTTTTCTCTTGTAACGTTAAAAGTAAAACATACGGGTTGGAAATACAGTAAAGCATAAAGCTAAGCTTTTGGCTCTCCAAATATTTAAGACAAGCATCAGTGTAAGGTTAGAGTGAAACAATCTAACCTTTAATTTTTCCATGTCATCATGTTATCATGACACCAGGGCTAGCTAGCTCTACACTGCAAAGGAAGAACCATGCTGTTTTGATGTCTTCAACACTTATTCACACCTGTTAGCTTTAGCATTAGTCTTTTAGCATGATATCATGCATGTAGCCGTCAAGTGCATATTTTAGACCCCTTTAGAAAATTGTCATTTTAAGATGAATTTGTTTCAAACTTTAAAAAGTCAGTGATTGAAAAGTCGGCCTTTCCAACAAACTCATGAAGCTAACGTTAGCGTAATTAGCAACCCATTAGAAAAGGGACGTCTACATTTGTCTTCCCCAAACTGAAATTGCCCACTGTTTCAAGATTGCTAAGGATTGTATATATCTAATGTGCAAGAATGCAAAGCATAGCAACAGTAACTAAACGGGGGCATAGCTTAGCGAAGGGTCAATTACAGGGGCAGGTAATAACTACAAGTAACGCAAATGAGTAAAATTCATGCTCCTTTTAACTCAAGTACTTTTTGAAGACCAGTAATCTCTTTTCAACTTAACTACATTTGCCATTTATACCTTCATAAAATGAGTCTGTTATCTACTATACATATTGTCACATTAGCCGAAACGAGCTGTCATCAAAGATGTGTGTACATGGTCATGCAGGAGAGCTTTAACCAATCCCACTTGCGGTACAAAGCAAAAATTGAGACACACACTAAACAGTGTTATAACACAAAGTAACTTGATCTTTGAGGTGTTTCTTGACCATCTACTTTAGAAAGTTTGGCAAATGGCAATTTTCACTTTTACTCAAGTAGGTTTTTTTATGGAAGTAATTGCACTTTTATTTGAGTAATGATTTTTTAATACTCTACCTACCACTGGTCAATTATAATAAATATTTAATAAAATATATGATAAAAAAAATCTATGCCATGATCTATCCGCTGATTCCTCCCTCTCAGGTGTAACTGCACCAGTCACACCCTGCAGTCTGGCGTCCGCAGCTTCTTCTCCCCCCGCGGGGGCGGAGCTGAACCGGCCACATCCCTCAGCGGTTCCTGCCCCGGTGCTCACGGAGACCAAGTGACGCCAGGTTCCCGCGGGGAACCAGCTGGGAGGCCACAGCGCTGTGAGGCAGAATGACGGAAAGAGACGGAGGACGACAGGAGAAGAACAGGATCCCCTTCTTCCTCTTCTTCTTCTTCTTCACTCCCTCTCCTCACTGCATTTGGATGCGCCCCCCCACCCAGCCCGTTCCCCGCCCTGCTCCCGGGAGAGCAGAGGACTTAAACCTCCACCCCACCAATTCAAGCCACACAGCGCCATACTGCACACCCACCACCCACCCACCAGGACGCCATGTGGGATTCCTCCTGCCGCAGCAACAGCACGGCCCCTGACTCTCATTGAGGATGTTTGTACGGCCGGCTGTGATTGGTTGCTGTTCAATGATGAATGGGTGTCGACTGCTGTAATTGGTGGTTCACGGTGGGGCCGGTGGCATCATATTATTCAATGTCAGTCAACATCAACTTCCCTCTTGAATCTGGTCTTTCCTGCGCCACTTTATTTAGCTTTTTTCCAAATTAGATTTGACTGTTGGCAACTGGATTGTTTTATTGTTTATTATTACTGTTTATTTTAAAGGTGGTATGTGTAACTTTTAAAAAAGCAAACATCATTGTCAGGTTAATAGCGCTACTTTGGTATAATTACTGTAAATAAATAAGACTATGATCAAGACGATTGGTTGCCTCTACCTCACGCTAATTAACAGCTATTAATTGTGCAGGCATTTTGTGAAAGACCCAATTCCCACCCTCCCTTGTTTTTTTCTTGTTTCCACCATCACCAAAATCTGAATGCTTTGACTCTGTTTGCTCTGGAAGAACAGCACCCTCTTCCTCTTACGTGCCATCGTAAATGCAGAGTAGAGGCTGATTGGTCGTCTTTGTGATGACCTGATTTGTTTACATTAGTTTCACTAATGTAGCTAACTGTGACAATGATTTTTTTCATGTTAAAACGCTACATATAGCACCTTTAAGACATTTTATATGTCCTTATGGGCTTGTTTGTTTGTTTGTTTGTGCTTTAAGAAGTGCTTTAAAAGTACCATACGACTGTTGAGATATGAAAACATGAGTAAGCGCTTTATGTATTTTGCACAGAGAGGGTCAGATATTTCTCAGACACAGATTAGCCACCATCCACTTACGTTTATCAGAGAGTAGAGATTGTAAACCTTTATAAAAAATATATATATACCCAGAGTGGATGTCAGAGCATTGTACAACTTGTTAAATGTCTGAAAGATTCTGATTTGTTTATTATTTTCTTACTTTATAAGATTTTTATAACAATCACCCTTTAAGGGACACACATACAGGTTACTATGAAACATGCAGCAGGTTTAGGATAGGATAGATAGCATAGATAGAGGTATTTACAGGAGAACTGCCTCCAGTTGAGAATGTTAGTGACTACATGTTAGCTTTCCCTTTTTTTCCAAACACAAGCAGCGCAGTCCTGTCTTAAGGTTACAGACTGTCTCCAAGATGTTTAACTGCCTCCCACTGGGTCCTCAGAGTGTGTGGCTCATGCGGAGACAAAATCCAAGATGGAGAGGCTGCTGCCTGCCTCTGTCCCTTCCCCCTTCTCAAGAAGCCATGATCTCACGTTTTTCGCATCGTCAAAGCTGCGCCCAGTTCAGGAGTGCTCAGGGAAAACTGCAGCTGCACTGTGAGCGGGCAAATACTGATTTCCTGGTTTAGGTTTTCCTGTTAGTGTTTTTGGTTCAGACGTTGTGGCATCACAGTTAATGATCCAGGGCTTAAGACGTTAGCTGTGTCCTTATTGCAGTGTTGTACGGACTCATGACTTGAATATTGAAGACTCAGACTTGGGTTCAAACTATTCCACCAAGGACTCCAAGGTGTATTTGACTGAATCGTCTTACACAGCATGCACAACTTTTTCTGCTGTTTTGACTAATCTGTTTTGTTGATGCAACAGCACCAACACCAACCAGCAAGTGTGGATGGAAACGCCAAAATTACATGTAGGTCTTTTCTAACAACATGGAACTTTGAACCAGAGCTAATTTGGTGGAAAGAGGTGCCATAGGATAGATTAGCCCTTCCTGTATCCAGTGATCCCTGCCTTTATAGCGCAACAGCAGACAGTTAAACCATGTTTCCTCCAAGCAGATTAGTTCAGTTCTGAACATATTAGAACAGTTATTTTTGCGCTTCCAATGGAAAAAGTTATGGATGGTACCAACAGAACCATTCCATTCTGTCCTGTTTTTTTGTTACTAGCCAGTACTAAAAGGTGCTGCTTGCAGCCTTTTCTTAAACAACGCCTGTCTCCTTGTTGTAATAAACAATCATGTACCAAAAAAAAAAGAAAAACAACACAAAACATGTGACTGTGTGGTTTAGCGAGTGTGGGATAGCGAGCGGCAGTTGGCTAGTGGAGCAGAGGAAAAGGTTAGGAGTGAACTTGTCAACCTGGCAGTAAATGTACAGTACAGGTTACAGTTTGTCATCTAATTCATGCTGAACTTGCTCAAGAAAAATCCCACCCTTTGTTTCCCAACTGCTGGAAGAGTGAAGGGAGTTAGCTCCAAAGCCCCATTAACAACCCCGCCCACATTTACTGTCTACGGTGGAAACACAATACAGATCTATCAGATTTAGGTACATGCAGGTGCAGGTTTCAAGGGAACTGTATCAAAAGTGTTTGGTGGAAACATGGCCTTATTGTGAACAAAATCCAAAGCCTGGTTTGCATGGCTTGGTACTCACAATTAGTGAAATGGTCCAACCTGCTTCATTATGAGCAGCGACGCCAACGTATTTCATCTTCCTCTGACTATCTCAAGTTGTGCAGAAGGTTCAGTTTTAAGCGAGTTTTGAAAAGTCCCATGTTGACTCGTAATCTCTGTTAATCCAAAAATGCGTGAGGTTATACATGTGGTGTTCACCACTATTTCCTCTATATGCTTCTCAAAAGTTGTACCTGATCACCTGGTCCGTTAACAGTACAGACCAACTCGTAGAAACACAACACAAAACATCAGTCACCTACCTGTCTGACTGGAACAACAGCTCATTAAAATTCACTTTCAAGGTTTTAATGTCAGAACAGATGGAATGACTGAAGTCCACAGCTTGGAGTCCCTTTTTTAATTGATAATCGGACAGACGGACTTTGTTTTAATTTGTTTGTGGTGGAAATCAGACTTTACTCAAACGTCACCCTCTCATGACTCAAACCTGACTACAGTAGCTTGTAGATTGTGTCACTGGTTGTAATGGCCTTTTAGATGTAATTCAGAAAGTAGAACTGTACAATGTTGTTATGCTCACACACATATCAGATTGTCACGTCTTTATCAGATGCAAGTCTACCGATCCCTTTATTGTGAATTGCAGCCAAAGACCAGTGCTCGGTACGAAGACAATTTGGTTCATTCTACTTGATGAATTTGTTAGAAGAGAACTAGTCTGATATGAAGCTGAACTAAAACTAAGGGCTGAACTCCAGCTGCAGATTAATATGGAGAGAAATTGATTGACCTTTGATCGCTTCCTGATCTGTTTTCATTTACATTTTTTATTATTCTAGACAGAGTGGTGCTGAAAAGTATCTGCAAATTATTCATAGTACTTGTTTTAATCTGTCTGGCATGTAGGAAGAGTGTGAGACCACAGCTGGATGAAAGTCAAAGTCGGGTAGAAAAGACAGTAAATCAGCTCTCACCCAAGCTTTCTGGAATTCACCTCTGGCTCGCTGCGTCAATGTGTCTGTTAAGCGCCGCCTATTTGGCACTAAAGTCGACTAAAACAAACCATGACAAGACATTCAGAATGTTATCCAGTATAAATCTCTGCATTCGTGTTCTCTGTTCTTTAACAGCACCACCTCCCTCCTTTAAGAAACTCAGAAAGGACAATTTCAGCGTGTTATACACCCCTGTCAGAACTTAACAACCTTCCTACCCTATAGTTAGCTGTCAGGCCTGAGCCCACTGGCTCTAACTCCAACATAAATCTTTAAAAATGAGTCACAAATATACAATACAGGCTCAGTAGTTTCTTAAAACAGATGGGCACTGTAGTTTACAGCAAATGTGACTTTAACAGGAGTTGAAAACTTGAAAACTTGTTGGGGACTATTTTCACTGGCGGATTAATACATGTTTGTTGCACTAGTGTTTGCAGCAGCACAACGGTTCATGCGATGACTCAAAATAAACTACAGTCCCCATGTTGTTGGTAATGAAGTAACATTTCATCCAGTGCAACAGTGTGACTCGATGTGTTTTTAATCATTTTGCATTTTAATCCAGTTTTACTTCTTCTTTGTTAACAAGCACAAATACAGAACCACTTATGCTGAGTTCAGACTACACAATATTTTTGTCTGTTACAATGGTCACTGGATCAGATTAGGTGATTATAGTGTCATTAATTCTTGCTGTTTCTTGATTGTGAAACGTGTCAGACTACACATTTCTTCCCAACCAACCATAAGCTTGCTGTCTTTCACGACATGTGTAATGTCACCGGGAAGGAGATGCTAGGAACGACTTCCGGAACAAAAATGTAAACAAAGATTGTCGGTGTGTATTATACAGGCTGTCTTGCGTTTACGATTTGTTGTGTTACATCGCATGTTTCTATATGTCTCTATGTCTATATGAGATAAAGAATAAGTTCATTGTATAGTTATAGTTAACAGTAATTTTTTAAAAGTACTTTGATTTAATTTACGTTGATGTAAGCATATTTTGTAAAAGGCAAGACTAAGTAAATTTTCTCTTAGGATGGTGAAGAGAAATAGGTCTTATGTGCTCATTGAGGTGATTTTGTTAAGTTAAGCCTCAAGTAATTACTGAGCCACAGCTTTTCTACCGTAGTTTGCTGATTAGGAGAACTTAACTTTGAAAAATCCTGCAACAAGATATTACAAAATACTTTGTTTTATCGTTTTTTATAACGAAGTCCTGTGGAAGTTGGGCTGTATAATCTTTCCCGGATGTAGCATCTGTTGTAGTCCAATGTGACACTCTGCACAGGATAAAATGACCAATTGTCACACCTGACCTGACACCCTACGGCTGCCGGATTGGGCTATAATGGGGCTGATATCGTATAGTCTGAACCCGGCATTACTGTCCTTGAATGTGCACATCTACAACTCGGAATTAGCAGTCTTGTCGTCAGCTGTTATTAACAGTGATGGAGAACACTGACTGCATTAAATGTCTCACGGTGTAATTTATGCCATTGAGGGAGTGAGCCTGAGATGTTTTGGTAAAACTGATGTATAATTTATATTTGTGCTGTGTGAATGTGAAAAAAAAAACAACACAAACTTACATTCACCTTAAGGGAAAGATTATCACGCGGGAATTGTCCTTAAACGAAACACTTCATTCCTCTCAACTCGTTCATATTTATGGGCTGCAAACACACACACACACACACACACACTCACACACACATCTACTGCACTGCTGTTCAAGTACTTGGGCATAAATTGTGAAACCTGCTATGCGGTGACAGCGCTGACATGTTGTTGATTTGACTGAAAACACTGCAGTTACTTTATGCATGTTGTCCTAGCAGCTAATCCAGTTGTAATAGAGTTTTAGCTCAATAAATTCAGTAGAGTTATAGCACGTGTGTAAGAAAGGGCCAGTTAGCCTGATTTATTTTTGCTATTTTAAATGTGCAGACATAGAAAAAGCTAATGTTTTAGTGTTTCTTACTGAATTATAACACCCATGTGACTCCGGCTGCATGGCTACACAGTTCACCCTTCATAAATATAGCCTATATTAATTCTGACTTCTTTACAGCAGGGTCTTGTGTTACATCTTCTCTCCTAACCAAACTCTAAAGTCAATCCATGTGATTATCCTTGTGTTACTGAGGGGAACTTTGAACCATGTAAGGGCTTTCTTCCAATGATCACCTTAATCTAATTATTCACTGTAACCATGTGTACCATTGATTGCTATGCATTTTTTTAACATTTTTGAGTGTGTCGAAGATGCTTTTTTCTTGGAAGTGGGAAAGGAAGCAACATCAGCACCTACAGGTAGACAGTTAGCTAGTTTGCCAGATCTTAAACAATTGACCCTTCCAAAGCCCCGCCCCTTTTTGCTCTGTGCTTTAATAATAGCAGCTTTCTCATTTCGTGTTTTTTGTGTACTTATTTATGCTATGTGCTAGACTAATCTATTTTGAAAAGAAAACCAAATTTTGAAAATGGTTAATTAGTCTCAAGTTGGCTAAAGTTAGCAAAGCTACCTCGTTAGCTAATCTTCATCAACAATTAACAAGGTAGTTAGCTAGTGTTTTGCTAATCTTAGCTAACATTTGTTAACGAGCTAGCTAATCTACATCAGTCATTAGCTCGCTACAAAGACTTATATGAACTAGACAACAGATGAAAAGTTGAGGCCCATCCAGTTCAATGACAGTTGCTAATTTTCTAGCTTCCAGGTTTACCTCTGTGGCAGTTCACTAAATGTTCGCAGTCTGACCTGCAGTGGCCACTAGAGGGCTGAGCAGCAATTCCAACCCCCAGGAAGAGCAGCGGACAGTTTGACATAGTGGCCAAACCATGTAATGACAATGTCATGTGAAGCTCTGCGGCCCAAAAAAGACAGCGGTTAAATTTTTTGAGGGTCATATCCTGTGAAATGACTCATTTCAATATCAGAATTCAATTAATTCAGTCAAAGACCATTTGTAAAGTCTTGAATAACCACTCAATTAAATTATTTTACCCCATTTAGGTTAGTCTAAACCGGAAGTTAGCTGCTCGGCTGAAGGAGGTGTTTTGTGTGCTTGCTCTGTGGATCGCATATCGAGGAAGCATGTGCATATTTGGCTTCATGCGCCACTGAGCAGCTCTCATAGGAATGAATGTATGAAGCTAGTGTTTTGCTAACATTAGCTAACTTAAGATGTGACTCCGTGTCACTTTTACATGAAAAAGAGAAAGTTGACTGAGGTACGAAGCTTGTTCACCTGCTATCTTGCTCAACAGAGCAAAAAGGGGCGGGATTTAGGAAGGTTCCATTTCAATCACTTAACTATAACTATTAAGTATTATTGAATGAGCTACTTTGTAAAAATGGTTTTACAAAAATTGTCAGTGAATTGTCAGCCAACACTGTAAGAACATGTTTCATTAAATGTGATGTCGTCCACTTCAGTCTGGACGTTTGGGTTTACGAATGTATTGTGAGGCAGGCAGAGGGTTCAGGTTCATGCTGCTCAGTGGTTTTATGTCTGCTGTTTAAAAAAAAAAAACATGTTTTCTGAATGAATCTTTCCATGTTAAAGATGCTACTGTAAATATATTGTTAATATGAATGATCATTTTCAAGATATTTACAAATGTTTTGCTGTTCAGGCATGTGAGAGTGAATGAGTGAGTGAGCGTGTGTCGAGGGAAGTTGATTGTATTCTCTATGGAATGTTTAATGTAAAAAACAAAAAACAAAAAAAAAAAACAGCTAAAATCCCCTTTACTCCTTCCTGCAGTTTGCTTTCATATACTGTCCAGCACTGTGCGACTGTGCCACAGTGCAGTTTAATGCCATCAGTGTTCCACCACCACTTCAGTGTCCGTCCGACTAAAAGTGAAAGCATCGTTTACTGAACTCAGGCTTACGTTTTTGCCATTCTAAAGGAAGAAATCCAAAGCTGTGACCGACTCAGAAACACACTGTTAAGGACGAGGGGCGGGGACGACCCGCTCTCGTCCGCTCTTTTCCCCCCCTTTGAGCTCACACTCCTTGGACCTTTTTTTAACGAAGACGTCGCTGACTTGCATCGTCACAAAAGATGAAAACACAAGCATGTCGAAAAAAAGTGCTTCAAGAATTCAACTTCACCATGAGTGTTTGCATAATCTTATATGCCCTTGTATGATGTTAGTATCTCTGTATTATGTAAAGACGTACACAGGTTGAGACTCCTGAGGTCACAAAAGGCTGAGTTTAGAGTTTCAGTTCTACAAACAGTGTTGAGAGGCAGAAGTAATCTCATTGGTTATTGTAACAAGTGGCAAAGGGACATTTATTCAAGACCCAATTCATTACAATGAAAGTTGCTCTGATGCTACTTATTAGAGTTGTGTCTTGCTGATTTGACCTGGCATTAAAATAAGGAAAAGGCTATTTGCACTCAGGTTTCAGTAGCCAGCAATGCTAGTTACACCTGGGGTGGAATAGCCCATGTGGCTATTTACACCTGGGTGTATATAACCTAGCATTAGAGAGACAAGCTCCCGGATGTACTTGGCCAACTATACTATTTGCACCCTGGGTGTAAATTGCCAATGTTTACTCTTACATGGCAAGAGATAAACCATGATATACTCCTAAACCTAACCAAATAATGTTGTCGCTTAAATCTAAAACTGCGACTGAAAACTTATATTAATAATAAAAACTGAAAATAATAAGCCAACGTAGTCCAGAAATTAAAAAAATCACACAAGACTCAAACCCTTGTTACCAGGGTCAGGACTCAAAGCCCGGTCTCTAAGGGAAAAGTCCTATTTTTATCCCATTCATCCCCCACAACCTGCTCTCTGCACAGACGTCACTCTTTGTAGTTAAACTAGAGGGCAGAGTGTAAATAGCCAAATAGTTGTTCTCAGTGTCATGTGACTATTCCCCCCTCCCCCAGGAGTAAATAGACAGAGTGAAGTTTATTCATTCTGGCCTGTTTTTTTGCAACAATGATGTAGGAGTTTATTTCTTTTGGCCAGTGGTCTAACAAGTGGCCAAGTGACATACAGATGTTGTCTTGGACATAAATATCATCACTTGGAACACCAGTCACTCAGTGGTGGTGACAGTGATGTCAAATATCATAAAAGTGGTGTTTGTTTGTGAAGATTGTCTTTCTGAACAAACTGTGTACATGTCATGAAGAGCTTATTTTCTGCAAAAACCCAAACAGTGGAAAAATCCCATTGGCATTTTGTCAAGGGACCCAGAGTGAGTAACTTCAACAGAAATACGTCATCCCTGCAGCACTCTGTTGCTTTGTATGGAGAGTTGGAAACTAAGCAGGTTTACTAGCTAACTTAGATTCATATAGCTAAATTCTAGATTATTTTCTCTTGACTATTTTTATCCCAAGAAGGCAAAGGCTAGTCCTGTTGCTAACTCTGCTACCAAGAAGGTTAAGTTCGTGTAGGCTAGCTAATGGCAAGGTATTTTTAGGCTACTTAGTTAGCAGTGGATTTCATAACTCATGCTAAAGTTTACACAAGAGTTGCTACATCTCCCTTTATATCTGATGATCAATGATCATCAAACTTATTCAAACAAGACAAGAAAATACCTTTACTTATGTCTAAGCATGTCAGTATGAATTGTTGCCAAATGCTTTTGCAGCCACATTATTATCATTGTCTCTCATGGACTCAAAGAGTTGCTAGATTTTTGTTAGCGTCAGTAAATCTAGTGGAAAGCTGCCGTGTTAGCAGCCGTGCTCCAGTCTAGCCAATGTTAAAAACTGTCCTTTACCTTTTGCCCTTAAAATCTCATTAAAACTAATGAGAGCAGCTCTGCCTCTGAGAGTTGTTTGTGGGTCTAAAACTTCCTACAAGCTGCTTTTTCGGACCCGGTGTCTCCCTGTGGGTGTCCTTGTCCAGAGCCTGCTGAGTTAGCTGGCTGTATTGTATTTACTCTCTGCATGTGACCACAACAAACTCCCATTCTGTGCACCGTCGTCACGCCGACGACACACTCATGTCTCAGAGCGGGCACTGCCGCCTGCCGCACTTATTGTGCTGTGATGATGATGATGATGATGATGACTTTCTGTTAATGGGGCTTGTATATCAGATGCCTTCGACAATCATGTGCACATATCAGAGTTACCATGACGACACAGGCCAGAGCGACTGATTGTGTTTTGTTTGTCTTTCTCCTGGAATAAATCCTGAATGATCGTAATATGACTCATGTTTTCGTGTGTGTGTCAAAAAAAAAAATAAGACACCGTTGGCTATTAGCGCTACTCCTCAGAATTAGGACTACATTTCCTACAAGTGTAAACCCATGTGTCTGTTCGTACTTAGTATTTCAACACTCGCACACTCCAGGATCGGGCATGCGGATATAAAGCAGACACCAGACACTCTTTACCACTTTGACCAACATTTAACCTATATATGCTGCAGATGTTTAGCAGACAGAAGACAGATGTTGCAAACACACGAGGCACATGTTGCCTTTACTACCACATGTTGGGATCCATTATTAGAGCTAAAGCACTAAAAACATGCTGTCTACAGATGTTACTTCCACATATATATATATATATGTGTTCAGCCTGAGGGGATTGTCCTTAGGTTTAGACTACAGTACTCATGCTTAAATGATTGTGCAGTTGCAACAAAGAGTTGGGTAAGAGTTCAGATACAAACACATTTACAGACTTGGAAAAAAAACACTGGAGACCACTCAGCATATTTGCAGTATCAGTGTTTTTCTGTGACAGAAGTTTTCCAAACTTCTTGGGAGTGTTCACAGCTGCCCAGTGCACCAGTGTGTGTGGATGATGCTTAAGGTATCAGCTAAAATAAGCAAACCCAAGAATTGTTAATAGTACTCTTACTTTGAAAATCAACATATCCAAAGTATTGGAAGATGTGAAATACACTGCTACAGACCAGACAACATCGTGTCATGAAGCACCAAAACCACGCTCCCTTTTGGGGGAAGAATGACACTAACACATGATGTGAGACACTACTGGAATTAGAAACAGCCGTATTAATAACCAAAGCTCTCACACAGAGATCTGAGGCACATATGTAAAACACATGAATGTTCACTGTCAGTGTGGGAAATAGCTAAATTATACTTTTTTTTTTTGGGGGGGGGGGGGGGGGGGGGGGGTACTTGTACTTTTATGAGTAGATTTTCAATCTGTTCTTTAGTAGCCAATCAGGTGATCTGATCGCAAACGAACCAATGAAAACAGACATACAAGCAAAAAGCAAAACAAATCCTGTGGCAACACACATTTGGAGTAAGGATGTTAATGATTAATCATTAATCAATTAATATGACCAATTAAAAATGTATTCATAGATATTTAATATTTAATCAATAGTCTTGGCAGTAATTTGACCTCATTTGACATTATTTTGTCTGGTGGAGCCATTTGTTGAAAAAGGAAACTTAGATTTAAAATGACAAAAAAAAACAAACAAAAAGAAAATGAGGAAAAAAACATGTTTTTATCTTAGAAATTATTAATGATAATCGATTGTTAGCGTTTTCAACTATTGGTTGAGAAAAATTAACAAAATTTGTGACCCTAATTTTGAGAGGTAACTAATTAACTAAAGTAACTAGTAAGTAAAGTACTTACTTTTACTTAAGTATATTTCTAACAGCAGTACTTTTACTTGTAATTGAGTAATATTTTAGCAATGTAACAGTACTTGTACTTGAATACAGATTTTCAGAACTCTTTCCACCACTGTGCATAGCTAGCTTGAGTGGAAAGCTGCTGGAGTACAGTCATACATTGTTGCAGGATCAGATATTATATATTATATAATATTGGTATCTCCTCTGTACCATGGTGTAATCTTGGAAACACTATATATTGTTACTATTCTCATATCCGATATTTTTCCCGTACTAGGCTGCTAGTTTCTGTATTTCCCATTGTTTAAATTGTTCATATTTTTCTATATTCCTTGTTTATATTGCTTGTTCGCTATTTATTGTCTTTCTTTTTTACTGATGCTTCTATTTTTGCCTTCCACTTTGCTGCTGTAATGCTGGAATTTCCCCACTGTGGGACTAATAAAGGAATATCTTATCTTATCTTATCTTATATGACTATAGTCCCCAACTAAAACTGAGCCTAGCCTAGATCGAACAGGTGATTGTTTACAATTTATGCTACCTGGTGATTAAAATATGTATAGAAGTCCCAAAAGAAATGTTTGGTCTCTGTGAGACAAGCAGTGAGACATGATATATCAGTGATATAAGATAGAAGAGCAGGAGGCTACTTTCTGTCCTTAGCCTGTCAGCACTATAGTTAATAATACATTGTTTATGTTTAAAAGCAATTTCATTTTGAAGTTAACTTTTAAATTATTGTCAGTTGAAGATGATGCTGAGTTTTGCCCGCTGAGCAGCGTTAGCCTGAAGCTTTATATTATATTTGCTCATCACAGATAAGTTGTGCTAATATTGGTCTGTTATTAGCAGAGTTTGGCCTGGCGGAGCTTCCTGCGGTTCAAGTCATCACACTTCCTCTGCTTTTCCCTCCGTCTCAGTTGGAGATTTTCCTCCCTACTGTCTATCTATCCCAGTTCAGTACAGAGGAACACACACACACATGCATACACACACACATTGAATGCACTGATTCCAAATTATTCATCTCCTCTGACACACCAAAGCACTGAAATGAAAATTGAGAAATCAAAGTATTTTACATCCCTTTGACACGTGTGCCCAACAACATGCACACATACGGCATCAAAACACACACACACACACACACAAGGCAGCAGAATTGAATTTCTGCTAAATCAAAACTACCCGTCATACACACACACATACAAACGCTGCTTGTTGACTTTGGCTGTCAGGCTCTAAGTGTGTTTGTGCTCAGAGTCACTGATCTCTTTGCTTCTTAAACTGATTTCTCCTCATATTTAATTCAGGGCTTAACCCTCCCCTCCTCTTCTCCAGCCCTTCCATCCCTGCAGGGTCTCCTCTCCCCCTCTCCTCCTCTCTCCCCCCTGCAGAGACATGTTGTTTTGTTCTTTACCAAGCAGCATATATATATTCCATAAAACTAATTACAGGCAGATCATCTGAAACAGAGAGATAACACGCAGTCTCACAGGAAATAGAGGTGGGATCGCAGCACGCTGAGGAATTTCAAGTGTGCAAAGACAGTCCGTGTCATTTGGACAGACAGTTGTGAATGCAAATGGCAGGAGGTCACGTGATGTTTCCTTCTACTGTCCCACTGATTGTTTGCAAGCATTTAGTGAGCTGAAAACTAAACCAAACTATAACGCATCTCGTCAAAATTCTGTTCTTTTAAATACACTTACAGAACTTTTGATATCCAGCTGGTTGACTGGCAACCTGAGTGATGCTGTGTTCAGGTGAGTGACTGTCTGTGACATTTTAAACCTATTTACAGCACAGTCTTATGGCCATGCATTCATTGTGAGCGCTGGTTACTGAAACCAATGCCATATTGTTCAAACATTAGTTAGAGTTACTTACTCATCTGCATTACTGTCCTGTAGTGTGGTCAAGTGCATCAAATAAAGCTTGGATAAACTACAGTTAGTCAAGAATAGACCGGATGACTCGCTCTGACCTGTAACAGAGGAGCTAACGTCATCAAAATGCACATAACCTCAGGTTATACACTGTTTTTAGTGGTACTGTTATTACTTTGAGCAGAATGAGATGCCTCATTTACTATTTTTAGACATAATGAGGGAGTGTGATGTCATTGTTGTTATTATAGTCATTGGTTGTTTTATTACTATTAATGTTAATTGGTTATTGTCTATTTTTTGTGGTTTTGTCCCCTTTTCCTTGGATTTTGAATTGTTTTACATTATGATGTCATGTTTAATTGTGTGGACCCCAGGAAGAGGAGAGCGGATCCAAATACATAAATAAATTAAAGCTGCAAGCAGCATTGGACGGACCCTCACACCCCCATGCCTACTGGGGCATGCTGCAACCGCGACCCCATTGTAGATGTGTTCAGGCTGGGACTCTGATCAATCATGTGAAGTGTGGTGCAGATCGGACCATTTAGTAATTTGGCATTTAGCAAAGTTACAGCAATTTCTTGTTTCATGGCAAGACATCAAAATTTGACAGCCATGCCCCTCTGCAATAGCTAAATCTTTTATTAAGTTTTGATCATGCCAGTTTTGAAGTCATTATGATCAATCCTGTAGGGGGAGTAAAATACAAAGTGTAGAAGTTGCCAAAATTGACCACAAAATTCAAAATGGCTGACTCTTCCTGTTGGGGTTAGGTGATGGTCTAAGAGACTTTTTGGTGTGTTGGTGTGAGATGTTGTGTGTGATTTCTGGGTGTGAATATATGTGGACTCCATTTTCGGGCATATTGGTTGGCAGAGCGTGCTTCCGTGTGGTGCCCTAACGCCAGCAAAAGCTATATCATACAACATTTTTCGCCATGACTAATACGTGTGCAAGTTTCATGCACCATCGAGCATGTTTAGCCCTCAAAAATGTGATTGAAGAGGGAGAAAAGGAAAAAGAAGAAGATATAAAATAATATCCGAGCAAATCCAATAGAGTCTTCACACTGTTCGGTGCTCGGGCCCTAATAAATATTGGCACCAGTTCCTGTATATCTGGTACGTACAAGACCAATTGGTTGCCTGAGATGTCTACTGACATAGAAATTATCTGGTGTGGACCTCACAGACAACAGAAGCATCACGGCACGTCATCACTAGTTATCATTATGGCAACAATCACTCGACATGGCTCTGGCAGTAGGTAGCCTTCCGTTAGCTGGTCGCCACTTTAAACACAATAAAATTTCCAATCTAACTGGTCTAAAGTGTAGCTGCATTTCACTTGAAAGGATTCCAACAAATGTTTAAATACAATTGTGTGTGAAGGGGGGAAGCATCTGGCAACGCATGAGGACACACTTGAAAGCAGAGGGATGCACATTGCTCCACTGCTTGTGTGACCCCATCCCAAGCACATCAACCGTCAGTGTAGGCGTCTCTGGCCCACATCCCATAGGGAGCATAGATATATATAAAAAAACAGATACAACATATCATAATGACTTGTGAGTTATATCTGAGGGGGAGACTACTCATGATGATGACAGCAGCCTTTCCTCAGGTTGGAAAATATGACATTTCTGCAAAAGGATTGCTAAAGTTTGAATCTGGATTTTGTAGAATACCAACTCAAAATTTATTTTGCTGTTATTAGTCCTGAAACTGTAATTTAGTGTCAATTAGTGCAGTTCAGTTAGCTTTATGAAAAAGACTATAATTCAAAAAGTGTTAATCTTCGAATCAATTAAACAAGTTGACACTTGATTCTCAGATCCAATTTGTTTGAGAACTACGAAGAACCAACGTTAAGTTACTGAGCACCTTGGAAAAAACTGCCAAGGATAATTTTGTTTGCTTACAAAAATACACGCACACACAAGCACAAAGAACAATGAGTTGGAGTTGATATTAAAGGGATAGTTCACCCAAAACTGAAAATTCAGTTATTATCTACTCACCCTCATGCAGATTAAAGTTGGAGTTGTGTTGCAGAATCTCCCAAACAGTGGAAGTGAATGGTGACCAGTTTTCAAACATAAAAAGCCTCAACATGCCAAGCTAACTTGAAATACATCATTTACATCATATTTTTAGCCTGAGTCTTCACTGTAGATCCTTAGCTTGGAGCCATGTTCACGTGCACATGCACACCATCTGAACTGTGGGTGTGTGGTGTGTGTGGTGTGTGTGTGGTGTGTGTGTGTGTGTGGTGTGTAAACGGCATGTCAGGATTGAGTTTTTTTCATTTGAAAACTGGTTATCATTCACTTACATTGTTTGGGAGATTCTGCGATGCTGTTTTCCTGTGGCACATTTCAGTATTTTGTGGGCTAATAAAACTAAACCCGACCTTCAGTCAGCATGAGGCTGAATAGATAATGACTGAATTTTCATTTTTGGGTGAACTATCCCTTTAACATAGTTAGTAAGCTAACGTTCAGCTAAATAAATGAACGAGGCTGAAAATTCACTGTCACATTATGATTTGTTCAGGAAACTCAAAGTTTAGGTCTTGGGACTTGTCCATCCTGACTTGAGACTCGATCTGGACTTGAGTGCAAAACTTGAGACTTACTTGTGACCTGCAAAACAATTAATTGATCCCACATATAGTTATCATATTTCTCTCAATGAATTTGTGCTCTCCAGCAACATTTCCTCAGAAACTCAGTTCTTAGCATCAGATACGCATGTTTGGCTGCTGCAGGGTTAACAAAGGCATGCTAGCTAAGCATAGATGAAGGTCAATGAAGGTCTTCTACACCTTGTGCAGAAAGGCTGTGACAGAACGTAAAAACAGTACATTTTTGTATTCATTTGTAATTTTAGCATCTTGAGCACCAGCTGCACGTCATAATTCAGCCACTGCTTTATTTTTCACCTCACCATCACTGAGCCTTTGATTTTATTTGCGCCACAAAGGAGAAACTGCAATTTAGCTTCCGATGAACATCTCATCACCGTCTCTCTGCATCCTCCTCTGTCCCCCCTGCCTCACATTTTGTCATCTTTCGGTGATTTGATGTTTTGCCTGCATTCACTGCAGTCTCGTGATGTGACGGCAGCTCGCCTCCCTCCAGAGCTTTTGGTTCTGCAGACTGAATTAGAGGAATATTTCAGTGGTGTCCTGCTGTTCAGAACATTGCTGCCCACACAAACACATTCCAGTCACTTGATGGACCAGACACACACACACACACACACACACACGTTTCTTTTGCTCCTCAAATACATATACACACATAAAACGTCTCCTCTGACCTTAACCTCTCTTTACACTCTCTGCGTGATGCTGTAGGGCTTAGCTGAACCGCCGAGTGTGTGCAACTGTTTGTTTTTTTGTACTCCAGTGACCCAGATGTTAATATCCTACTTCAAAACACTGTCACGTTCACACTGATGTTCATCCAAATCAAATTTTATATGCAGAAAAACACTCGTACAAAAATATCCACATACAAGCCAATGTTCCAAACTTTACAAAACTCAAATTAATATTAAATGAACCTCATTCTCAGTGACACCACTCTCTGCTCGCAATTTCAGTGAAAGAAAAAGTTGCTAAATCACAACATCATTAAAATTAAATGTAATGTCTCTTATCACTACTTCACCAGGCCATGATCACATAAAAAGCATTTTTTTAATGTGTCTTTTCTTTGTTTAGGATATGACATGGGCCACAAAAAGCTGCAAAAACTAGCAGACAGAAAATGCCACTACAAGTCTTTCATTACTTATTTTTCCCCTGGCCTGCAGTGCTATCTAACTGATCTAACTGTCTAGATTTTTTTGGGGGTGTGAGTTTTGGAGATATCAGCCATAGAGATGTCTGCCTTCTCTCCACTATAATGGGACTAAATGGCAATTCCTTGTGTTGCTCAAAGCACCAAAAAATACATCTGAAAAATTCAAAACCAGTGTCTCTTTCCAAAAATCAAATACTCATGCTAAACAAATCTAGATGGATGAAATGGCTCTACAGGCCAGGGGAAAATATATATTTTTTTGAAGCGGCTGTAATCATTATTTTTAGAGTTCCTTCTGGATGTGTAAATACGCAACCACCTGCTAACTAAAGCTCTATCCTCTTAAAAGATGATTTGCCACTGTTGTGTTTGCAGCTTGTTTCTGCCACCCTAAAATGCCCAGAAAATCAGTTAATGCAGAGTTAAAGGGATAGTCCGTGCTTTTTTCAAGTGGCGTTGTTTGAGATACTTATTCACTTAATGTATAGATGGCGGCCGGCAGAAGGAGCATCAGTGTAGCTTCAGTGCCTCTGCTCCTGCTGCCAACCTACATACGTACACTGACTATGGATAAGTACCTCATACAACTTCACTTCAATAAAACCAAACTATCCCTTTAAGTATCAAGATCAGAAGATTCAGCTGAAAACAATAAATATATTGTAGTTAAAGTGATTTAGTACTCTACAAAGGGAGACCTGCCAGGGCCATTTTTTTTAATAAGAATGGTTTAAATCAATGCATCAGGAGCTGCAATATCCTGACTTTTTGACCCTGCCTGGTGAATACTAAATGCTGATGGCTGAGGGAATAAATCAAGTGAGAAGTAGGGACATTTTCTCATAGACTCCGATATAACCGGATTCCATTTTGTAACCAGTGGAGTCGCCCCCTGCTGGCCATTAGTAAAAATACAGGTTTAATGCACTTCCACATTGCTGTCACTTTTCAGACCCCGCAGCTCCCTCCACTTCTCTATGCTTTTACTTCATGTTAGGAAAACAGACAGCTGAATGGCAAACAGCATAATGCATCACTCTCTCCATTAAGCTCCTGCTGTAACTGTGACTATTGTCGCTCACAGCTGCGCTCTCTGTCTGAGCCAAAACACCGTCCATGTGATCACGGCCTGAGAAGGCAGCAGAGGCAAAGAACTGCTTCACCTGCGACAGGAATCATAGAGAAAATAAAGGTTTGATTCTCTTGATTCACTTTTCTGTTCTTTTGTCACCTGACCAGGGATGTTTCCGACCATTACTGTTGTATTATAGCTATCAGAGATACAAAAGAGAGAAAGAAAGTTTATTTACAAGAAAACTACACATTAAAAACGAAAAAAGCTGAGAAGATTGCAAAATTTCAAGGCAACTACGATGGAACATAGATTTTTGAGTTTTGAGCCGGTCTCAAATTCTTAAGTTTTGAACAGGTTTTACCAAATGAAGACATTTTGTTGAGATAATTTTACTTTAATTCTTCAGAAAAACTTGAATCTTTGAGTTTTAGAAAAATCTGTATTTCAAAAATTGTTGTAAACTTATTGAAGTGAGTACGGACAGTAGTTAATAATTTAATATTTTCAATTGCAGTAATGACAAATCAGGTTCATTTTTGAAATGCAATTTATTTTGGGTTTCTAAAACTCAAAAATTCAAGTTTATTTAAAGAAGAAAAGTAAATTTTCACAACAAAAGGTGATAAGTCAGCAGAACTCGTTTCGTTTTTCCAAAACCTAAGAGTCGGAATTTGATTCAGAACTCAAAAATCAATATTGAAGGCAGTTGCCTTGAAATTATGAGTTTTCTCAACTTTTTGTTTTACAGTGTATGTAGATTATTACTATAAAAGTGTGTTTACTCATATGTGACAGTTCCTATTTGTCTGTCCCTTACACAGAGACCGCCCAGCAGTCTCTTCGCTCTGCACAGCCAGTTTTCAGTCCAGGTGGATGGCCGTTTGGTGCAATTAGTTAAAGTTGAATTCGCTTGCGTATCGTCGTGCTGGCGTAACGCCTGGGCGGAGGCTCGTCCTGTGTGATGGTGTTGAGGTGATGCCCCGCCCTCCGCTCCGCAGCCTTCAGCCTCTCTTGCAGCTCATGCGCCTCCTGCTCGGCCTTGCGCGCGGCCTTGCGGGCGTTCCTCAGCGAGCGTTTCACCTTGCGGACGCGCTCCTTCAGCTGTCGGTTCCTCCTCTCCGCCGCGGCCAGGCGCTCCTGCAGCTTGCGGCCTCGCTCCTCCTCATCAAACAGCGCGGCCTGCACCGAGGAGCACAGCAGCTGGAGAGAAGGAGGAGAGGGAAAGTGAGTTAACATACATGAAGGGTTGTTTTTCTAACTGCTGTAAAACACCAGCTGCCATCTCGTCACCTGGTTGTGTTGTGTGAGAGCGCCAGGTGATGTGATTTTCCCAGCAGCCGCTCTGAGAAAATGAAAAAAATCTTTTTTGCCTCTCTTTGATCTCTACAGCGCTTTTATTTCTCCCTCGTTTGGGATTTTTTCTCCTCTGCAAAGCCCAACACACTTGTAAGGACAGAAGACGGGGAAATAAAGTGAGGTCCTGACCCTCGTCAGATACATTTATCTACACAGGCTCCCTGCTACTGGTGTAAAAACACAACTGGACCACGTATGCTGTTTATGTGCGTCTATGTAACATAAATGTTTCACTCCACGGACCTCCCATCCCTCCTTGACAACGCGAGGGTCACGTACTTTGATGTTTCAGGGGCCCTAATTTTCCATCTCAATGGCAGACCAGAGCTGACCTCGAGCAGCAGGGTTAACAGGGGTGAGTGCTCTCGAAGTCGCAGTGGGGAATGCGTGTGTGTTCGTGTACGACTGCACTTCAGAGACACACAAACGTTGGAGAATCTGTAAAACACCTTTCATGGCCATCACGTTGTCTCAGTTGAGGTCAATGCTAATTGTTGCCTGCGTTCCACAAGCACTTTGCTAACAAATGCAATTTCCCGTAGACTGGAGTCAGACCAGATACCGTTACAGAAAACTGCTGTCACGCCACAGTCTTCTTCGCAATAAATCATCTTCGGTGAGACTTTCGATGAGTCACAATCAAGATAACTGCATCTTCTTCTTTCTTCCCTCTTAAACATGGATGTGTGCAATGGATGCTAGTGTTGAGCCGAGCTATAGAAAAAGGAGCCTAAGTCTTGTTTGCTGCCGACTACGTAATATGCTGTTAAACTAACTTAACGTTAGCTAACTAGTTGCTTAAGTAAAGTTAACCTGCCCCAATCAAGTTGAAAGGTGTCCAAACGTAAACTATCAAATCTTTCCCAACCTGTTTATAATGCAAAGTGTTCCATGGTTGTTAGCACTCAGCTAACGTTACGTTTCAGAATCATTCGCTGAGTTAGAACAAGAAGGTCTCCAGCCAGAACTGAACCAGGTATGTGCAGTAGACCGCAGGTCCAGAGGGTGCCCCACTGCTGAATTATTAAATGTTTTTAAGTTAATGAAATTTTCATTTTCAATGCTGTGTGAAAACAAACATTTTATTGTAGTGGAAGTGGAAAACCACAATCGTTTACATAGATGAGACTGGAGACAAGAGAGACTTTCTTTTCCTTTTCTTTTTGTTTTCTTTTTTCTTTGTAATTTGGGTAAGCTGACCCTTAGGGGAAGTCTCCCTATAACCATTTATCCAAACAAAAGTCAAATCCATATTACATAACATTGGCACATTTTTTGAAGCCTTTCTCATGCTCTTAGAAAGCTTCTCAGTGGGACGTCCCAAACACACACATGCACGCACAAACTCACACCACCTGTCAAAACATCCGGGTGTTACCTGCCTGCTGTTAAGCATCATCTGTATAAACAGTACTCAGAGGACATGTAAAGACACATGTACAAAATGTCCTCAAATTCAAGTGTACCACAATTTTAACACAGAGGGACATGGTCTCTTTTGTCTAAAACTCTATCAAGGCCGCATCATCTCAAAATGAATAAAGAGCAACTGCTTTGAAAATACTCTCAAATACATTTAAAGCTGCATTCGACAAAATTCTTACACTGACAATGGAAGGACCTTAAGTACGTTACATAAGCAGGTGGTGTAAGACAAGTGACGTTAAACATGTGGTTGCCATTTTGAAATGGCCACAGTTTGGTTAGGTTCAGGAAAACATTGTAGTTTGGGCTAAAATAAGTATGTTATGAATGTCAAGTGATGGAAGTGATGGAAGGGACATACGCAATGTAACGAAACGTAACATAATGAAACATAACGTAACGTGGCGTAACACAGTATAGCCTAGCGTAATGTAGTGTAACATAACATAGCATAACATAGTATAGTGTAACATAGTGTAGCGTAGCAGTGAAGTGTAACGTAATGTAGCATAACATAATGTTGCATAACATGACGTAACGTAACTTAAAACACAAGTCAACAATGACTGACTTGAACCCTGGTCTCCTGAATAAATGTCCTGTATTTAAGGAAACACACGTTACGTAACACTTTAAATAAGTCAGTGTTTACTTTTGGTTTCATGTGGGACTCGAATTCTCATCTTCTGGGTCAAAGTTCTGTTCATACTGTCACCTGTCACTTCCTCCTTTGCTCTCATCACAAATGCTACGGCCACTAGAAGTCTCCTAACAATAAATGTAAATATGGGTTGTAACAAGCTGCCTCTACAGACAAATTATATGCCTATTGTTCAGGTGAAGACGGACTGATCAATTAGCAACTGTCCCTAACATGTTTGCCATATCAACTTTATAAGGAGAAAATTCTCTAGCACCTGTTGTGCTGCCCCCATGTGGCCAAAAATCTATTAATATAGCTTTAAGCAAGGTTTAAATAGCCAGAATGTGGAAATTGGATAGATATCTTCATTTTATTGTGCTATATTTTACATTACGCTGCATCACAATTGTGCAATTTCAGCTGTGAATCTGTGTCACACTTTCAACTTCTTTATTCTCACTGAACAATCACATGAGGCCAGCAGCTGAGAGAAGCCACAGGCTCTTGATTGTAAGTAAACATAAGGTTGGAGCTTTTGCATAATGCTTCTCAGATGACAGTATGAGCTGTTCTTTACTCAACGGCAGAACATCCTTCATTAACACTGTTTCATCAATAGATTGACTAAGAAAGAAAGAAAGAGGCAGATGAAGAGGAGGAATGAGAGTAAAGGTTTGAAGGGACTGAAAGACGTGCCCTTGTGTGTTTGTCCAGCTGACCTGACCTGGCCTGACTATTTCTGCAGACTTTTGATTCCACTTTTCAGCTTTATAAAGAGACTCAGCATGAATCCCCTCTACCCAAACACACCCCCTCCCCACACACACACAGACACTCACACACAGACACACACACACATTTAGTGTCTTTAGAGCTACACTATTGACGTCAAAGAGACAAGCTGAGGTCTCTCCTCTTCTTCTTGTGGTTTTATTTTGCTTTGTGTGAGTGTGTGTGTTTCTGGTGTGTGTGAGATGTGCGCGCGCGAGCGCACGTTAGGGATGGGTGGTTAGAGGACAATAAGACAGAAAGAGAGAGTGAGTGATTAAGAGATAAAAAGAACAAAAGGGAGCCCGAGAACGAAAGAAAAGCAAAGGCGAGACAGAGAAAGTGGAACACAGACAGGACACCACACACACACCAAACACAACACACACAACACACACACACACACACACCACACACACACAGGACTTGACACTGTATTCATCCTGAGCTTTAACCACTAAGTGAAACTGTGTTGTCCTCCTTTCATCCTTCTAAGCATCCACATAAAATGTTAATGAGAGTCAGAAAACTTGTTAAAGGTGTTTACATGACAGTTACAACTGCAGTGTTCCCTCACCGGGGTTATAATCAAACCATTAGTGCACATAAACATGGAATCCTGCTGATTAAGACGTACTTGGGGAATTCGCCTCTATCTCACTGTGGCATATCAAGTAAAGGCAAAGGGTCAAAAGAAAATATGCAAAAAGTTGTAGGATATCTTTCAGGGGGAAAAAAAAAAGTGTATTTACAGCAGTTTCTACCTCCTGCTCGTGGTTAAAGCTGCTCTGTGAGTTCTGCTGATAAGAGGAGGCTCCAACAAAAGCTAATTGAAGGTTCTGGCAGAAAAGTGGAGGAAGTCTCTTGTCTATCCTCCTGGAGGGGTGTCTGGTTCCCACGAGGCTGAAACTAGAAGCAAACCACCTCCCAATTTTAGAGAGATGTTTTGTGTGTAAACTCCAGCTGAAGGATGTCTGAGAGTGATGCAGCCAGGGAAAGACATCCTTGGGACAAAACTCAAATTGGAAATGGGATCTTGTTCCTCTTTGTTGTTTTTTTTATTTCTTTTCATTCTCAGCCAAAGCAAAACAGAAGGAACGATAGAGAAACAAGTTTTCCTTTTGCTTCAAATCTGATACTTTCAAACCAAAAGGAAAAAGACAAGCAAACATGGAAGGGAAAGGAGAGACATGAAGACGAAGATGAAGGTCCCTCATTTCATACTCCTCTGTAAATTCCCGGAGCAAAACACCTGTTTTGTCCCGCCTTGCCTGAAGGTCGTGGCCTCTACATGTGAGTGCCTGTCCACTAAATAAGTGACATTAACCCAGGCCTCACTGACCTTTGACCTCAGAGACCACACCCTGCAGGTCAAACACGAAGAAAAAGGGACAGGGAGACACCACACCACTGCACCTTTACTGATTGAGCTCTCAGTTTTGACTGCCTACAATAATAAAATGACATAAATCCATTTTGAACACCATTAACCATGTCTCTGTCTACTTATGCTGCAGGAACAAAGCACAACATCCTGACTATTAATGCAGTGATGCTAATAGATGTAAATTTAGCCATTTACTCCCACTAATTACATAAATAGGTACAAAATCTTTTTCCTGTTTCCTATACTTAGATATGTATGTATAGGCCCATTTATGTTGAGAAGAAAACCAAATTGGATGGTTAAAAGATCTTGCTGGGGGACCTGTAAATCTGCATCATATATCAGAGTCACATCGTATGCTAGCTAATTTTCACAAAATTTTAGCTAGCTTGCTAATCTACAGCAATCCTTTGCTAGCTAGTTACATCTGCTAGCCAATGTAGGCGAAATATGTGCTAACTAGCTAGCTCATCTACATTGATCAGTAACTAGCTAGCTAGTGTTTTGCTAACATTAGCTAACTAAAGATATGACTATATGTCATTTTTAGAGGTCCCCCAGCAACACCTTTAACTATCTTCAAAATTAGGTTTTCTTTTCAACATAGATGAGTCCAGCACATAGTACAGGAGACAGGAAAGGAGAAAGTTGACAGGCTCTGCCAGGTACCAAGCTTGCTCAACTATTATTGGAGCATAGAGTAAAAAGGGGCGGGACTTAGGAAGGGTCAGTTACTGTAATGATGCAGGCACTGTGTGATGTTAAATCAGTCATTTTGATATTCTGGATACAAATCTGAGTTGTTTTCAAGGCTTTTTGGGTGAGTCCAGCCCAAGTCAATGGAGGTAAGTCCAAGTCAAGTCTCAAATTAAAGGAGACTTGTCAAAGTCATGTCTGAAGTCAATGAAGTCACTCAGGACAACACCAATTCAAGTCTTAAGTCCTTTGAAGTTAAAATTTGTTTCAATTAAGTAAAAATTCATTTGAGACGAGACAAGTGAAGTCAAAATTAAAAGACAAATCCAAGTAAATTCTCAAGACAATGGAGACAAGTCAAGTGAAGTCTCAAATCATATGAGACAAATGAAGATTCATTTGATATATTTGAAGCCCAAGTTAAGTCTCAAATCATTTGAGACAAGTCAAGTCAAGTTATTCAAGTCCAAGTCCATGTTGAGCCTCAAGTCATTTGGCAAGTCAAGGTCAAATCTCCAGATCCTTCAGATAAATTCAAATTGAGTCTCAAGTCACTGAGTTCAAAACTTCACTCACTCAGCATTTTTTAACTTGTCAAGTCTTACATTAGGTCAAGTCTTACCGCACTCGACCAAGTCATGTTTCAGGCACTTATTTTTGTGACTTAACTCTGACCAATCCGAGTCCCAAGTCTACAACCCAAATACAAATACTGTGAATTTGAGGTAACTATGATGACATATATAAAAACTTTTATTTTTGAGCTACTGCGATGACACTGTTTCACCACATGACAACCTCCACAGCACCTAAACAGCTGCTATTGTATCCTTTCAAAAGGAGGCCAGAGACGTGTGTAGATCCATCTCCAGCCGCCGTGTTCTGTCTTGTTGAAGTGCGATGTGGTCAACTCACTCAGAGGAGGTGTCATAATAAATGACAGAATCTCAGCAGCAGACCTTTCTTCCTCTGTCGACAGGGTCCGGTTTATCTCTGCTCCCAGGTCAGCAGGCTGTGTTGCTTCATACTGATACGAATCCAAAAGCTGCAGACTGACACACTTTCAAACTGCTACCTGTCAGAGATGTTGATCTCTGCTATTTGACCTTCGACCTCTGGACGGCCAGTATCCTGCCTGCCTGAGGAGCCAGACGGACGGACCTCGACCGATCAGTCATTGCTTTGAGGCCGTGATCACATGGGACCAATCACACATTGGGAATTGTGCTTCTTTTAATCCGTGTGTGTGTGTGTGCGTGTGTGTGTGTGCCAGAGGGTAGTTAGACTGTGATCCGCACCGCATTCCTGTCAGCAGAGTCACAACTCAACTCGGGATTAGATGCCCCCCCACAAATAACACACACACACTCAAACACACGAAGCAAGACCTCTCTCTGCTGTCTCACACACCTCACACACTCACTGCAGTACAACCATGTCCTGAATATTACTAACAAACCAGAACACCCTAACAATAGCTGTAAGTCCCCCCACCTCCAGCTCCCTGCTGCTCGTCTGGACAGTTAATCTGTTATCTCCATAGTAACAAGATGGTCTCGGGTTTGTTTACATCCTCTGCAAACACCAAGAAAAGCTGACCTGACTGAAGAGGGAGACATTTTTAATCTTATTCTTCTCAGGAGGTAATGAGGTTTTCAAGGAGATGGGAATCGTTTCAGTTTTCAAGGAAGCAGCAGGCATTGCTATGGCAACCAGCTATCCAATAATGCTGCATGGCAGTCCTCAGGGCTGCAATTGTTAGTTTTAGAATTCAAAGACATTAGGCATGAAAAAGTGTGTGTGATGCCCTACCCTGCTGTCCTCCTGGGTGTCCCACTCAGGACTGAATGTGTGGAAGGGCTGGCTCCCTTGGGTGCAGTTGGAGAACTGGAAGAGGCTGGAGAACGTGCGCCGGTTCTCGGACGTGTCGGGGAAGATGGCGTCCTGGAAGTTGACGCCGTGGGGGAGGATGTTATAGTTCTCGTCCATCCTGCAGTGGAGATAAACAGGAAAACTGTGAGAGGAAAGCTGAAGCTGCTGCAGGAATTACTGGCTGTACAGTAGCTGGAGTTATGAATTTACAGTAATCAAGATGAACGTGGGTTTCATAGGCTGATGCATTTCATACGAGAGACATGCATCATATTTAATGATCCTGTAGTCTGGTTTGCAGCTTCCTTTCAAAAGTTGTCTGGTAGATCTAGTGAATAAAAAATACAACATTTCAATTCTCACTTAATCTGTCACCAAAACTTTAAGCCTAACTTAAACTTTTACCTAAGGAATTCATTAGTACCAACCTTGTCATACTAGCTTATTTTTGGTGAGTGACCTCTCAAGGTAGCTGAATGAAAATGGGTTCTATGGGTACAGACATACCAACTTCATGCTAATTCCTTTAGTCAAAAACAATGACATTTTTCATGCAGTATAAATGTTATTTTTTGCCTATTCTATTTGAATATTTTTGCATACTGGGTTCCCTAAACAGATTTGTTATAACTGGAATGCCGAGACTTTTAATGAGCTAACTGACCCTTCCTAAGTCCCGGCCCTTTTTCACTCTGTGCTTAAATAACAGTTGAGCAAACTTGGTATCTCAGTCAAACTTTCTCCTTTTCCTGTAAAAGCGACGTATAGGATCTCATCTTAAGTTAGCTAATGTTAGCAAAACACTAGATAACTAGCAAACTAATGATTGATGTAGCTTAGCTAGCTGGTTAGCTAATGATTTGCTAACATTAGCTAACTTAAGATGTGAATGTCACTTTTACAGGTCCCCCAGCAGCATCTTTTAACCGTCTTTAAATTTTTTTTTTTCCCAACATAAACATGTCTAGCACATACTGTAGCATCTCTAAGGAATTAGGAAATCAGGAAAGGACAAAGTCAGGGTTGCCAGGTCTGTGGGACAAAACCAGCCCAATGGCAGATCATGGATGTGTATTTATCGCAGTTATGCAAAATAGGTCCACCCGACCAGCGGACAAAGAATTCATCCCAGGGCAACACTTCAGAAGTAGCCCAATTCCGCAGAAAAAGCACAGACCTGGCAACCCCGGAGAAAGCTGACCAAGGTGCCAAGCTTTTTCAGCTGTCATTGGAGCACAGAGCTAAAAGGGGCAGGACTGAAGAAGGGTCAGCTGTATTCATGTGTGTTGATGTTAGTGCCCATAGAAGCCATTTATTTGAAGTGAAACCACGCTTTGGAGCTAGACCTGTCTGAATAAAATGATGACCTATAGTGAACTCTAGGATAATCACAGCCTTGTAAAACTTCACAACCACAAACTAGAGACCCGGAGCATCCAGAAGATGTATGGCTTGTATATTGACAATGAAGGGGTCACTAAGCAATTCCTATCCAATCCAGATGCAATTTGTACAGAGTTCTACAAAATGTCAAAGGTTTTTGATACCAAATCACGGAATGAATTTTTCTGTGGTGTTCCTCACAGTCTTGGTGTGTTAATGTCGTGTTTTGCCATTTTTATCAATTGTCAGGTGGCTAAAAATGGTTAAATTGTGCACCAAATCTGAATGATGCAGTGTAAAAAACCTTGACATATCTGAGCAGGGGAATGGCCATTATATACTTCAGTAGCAATGTTCTAAGCCCTTATACACGCTAAACTTTCAAAATGTGCCAAAAGAAAAGAGAACTTGACATGAAGTGCTAGGCAGCAGCTTAATAATCTTAGAGACGATGTGTGACACTTATGCGTCATATACTGTTGGCCTGCTGTCTCCCCTGTTTGTCCTCTCCAAAAAAGACAGAAATGGGTGTATTGCAGGGAGAGGGAGTGGAGGAGGTTTCTGGAAAGCCTTAAGTGGTACACCTCAAAATTATGTTTAAATACAGTTGTCTGACATTAAATCACTGTTTGCTCCAAAACAAACTCTTAGGCGTTATTAGAGTGTTAGTTTAAAATTGCTATTTTGCAAAATGCACTTCTGTCTGGCAAAAAGTTTAATGAGAAGCAGTCTGCTTTTAATAGCAACAATAAAACTTATTCTAGACTGAAGCATTTAGAGTCCTAATGTGTGTTGGAGCAACAGTGGTTGGATGAACGTGTCCAGGCCTTTCACCTCACCTGAGGAAGAAAAAGTAAGAGTAGTTCTCCATCACGGTGTGGGACTGGCAGGACAGGTAGCCGAGTCCGGTCAGGTTGAGTCTTGATCCAGTGGGCACCTCCAGCATGCTGCCCCAGGCCTGGTCGCACAGCAGCTCCACCTCGGCGGAGTACAGCAGCCCTTCCTCCGCGCCCTCGTACCCATACCCGAACCCGAAGGGCAGCGAGTTGTACAGGCTACCCGCCCCGCCGCCTAGGGGCTCCCGGTGGATCGCCAGCACCCGGGCGTAGACGATGATCTCCGCCAGCTCCGCCCGGCAGCCCTCGCTCAGTGGCCGCCACTCAGACGGGAGCTGGCAGCCGTGCGTAAAAGTGTCCAGATGCGCAAAAACGCCGAGCGCTGCAAGGAGGAGAGCGGTGGAAGACATCCTGACCCCGAGAAGGGTTTTGAAGCTCCTGGCACTTTGTAACCCTGTGATGATGCTTCAATGAATAAAATGTAGTTTTCCCTATTTGATCAAAATGGATTTATGCTGGAGGTCCCCTAAAGCAACCAAGTTGCCAAAAGTGAGTTTAAAAATGCGAATAAAAAGTTTAGAGCTTGTGATGGTTACCTGGCCGCTTGAAGATGCTAAACTTGACCAAAAACTCTTTAAAAACAACACAAAAAAAACATGCCAGGTAACTTTTTACACAAACTTCTACCATGAACTAAACTGCAGATACTCAGATCTTCTCAACTCTGCAGATTCTCAAAGAGGACACAACAGTCAAATCAATCTGCAGAAACTTCAACAACTCCAACCTGTTGCTGCGCTCCCAGTGTTTCCATCTCATCTGTCTACTGTGAGAGCGTCACGCTTCACCAGAGTGCACCGGTGCTGCGTTCAAGGACTGATAGGACGCTCCAACATTTGATGTTTCCGCGTGAACTAATTGGTGGGCACATTTCATTTCATCTCATCTCATTTATAAATATTTATAGGAAAAGATTAAAAGTAGCATTACAGGTGGTAAAATTGGTTACAATCTACCCTCCGTGGGTAGAAAAAATGTAGTATTTTCTTTAAACCTGAAAACAGCCAAGAGGAGGTGCAGAACGATCAATGGACAGTTTTAACACGTTCAAAATATATTAGACTTCGGCAATTAACATATTCTTTCAATAAACATGATATTTCTGAAAATATACATCGTTTAACAGTAACATAATAACATTATTTATTTATACAATAATATTGCAATATTATTTATTAATAATATTTATTACATAAAAGTTATTATTTTGTTTGTTTATGCGAAATCTCTATATTTCAGTGTGTAACAAAGAGAATGGAACGTTTGCCATATCCCAAACTTTTACTAGACGTATATTATTAAACAAAACTGCCACAATGACTCGTTTATGTTGAAAAATACTCATATATGGTCTGTTTTGATATGGCTGTTTAGCTTGGGAACACTTGCAACAACTCGTTAATCGAGCTCAAAAGCTCTGCTTTTGGGCGCAGGTCATGAGAAATTTCCATTTTTCCGTAGCGCATTTGAACGCATCCAAGATGATCAGAGAGGGAAAAATCAATCAGTCTTAGAAAAGTAGCTAAGTGGTTTCTAATGCTGGAGACTATATTCAGAAGAAGCTCTTCAGTGGCTTCACTGAAGAGGTTTCAAGTGAATAAATCGGGTTAGCTTCACAATCACATCGCTGACTGATTGATTGATTGATTGACTGATTGACAATAGTTCAGAGTAGAACATGTAAGATAAATGAATAAGGTTACAGAAATCACGTGTCGGAGACGGTTAACGTATGGATCGATCAGGTGCTCCTGTTTTAAATTCTTCTTCTCCTCCTCCTCTCCTTCTTCTTTCATTAAGACCCTACTTAAGATATTTTTTGTTATTCAGGCAGTTTCATTTAACCTCATATGGAGTTTTACTAAGACAACACTGCCATCTAGTGGACACCAACATGAACATGTAGATATTTTTCTTTTTATATAATAGATAATCTGAACAAATCAAATTAGTGCTGTGCTGTTTCATATTTGCCCTAATGGGCCACTTTGTATACAAGCTGAGACTAAAGTAAAATACTGGTAGGTTTATTGTATTCCATAAATATTCTACGATGACCTTGATCTGTTTTTATAAAACAATACTGATAATGTACCATGATTCATTAAATCCTTTTCATGGTTTAATCTATATTTTGTATTTTTAGAACATGGCTGTCTGAGCAGGTTAAGGAGTCTCCAGTATTTCCCTTTCTGTTTCCAAAGTGCAAGGTGACTCCTGCAGGGAATTCCCGCTGTCAGCTGAGGCCTGGCCCCGCCCTCAGTCTGATGTGTAACACATCTGGATCGACCTGTCCGCATCGAGGCTCTGTTCACGCGCTGCTGCAGTCTGTGCTCAGATCTGTTCACTGCTCCGCGACGTCACTTCGAGGAAATGAAAACCTTCAATAAGTCAACGCGAGTCAGAGCTGCGTCATACTTGCGACAATTAGGCCTACGGGGACAGGAAGTAGGGTATGCACGCCTTCAAAATAAAAAAAAGCCACAAAAAAAAAGTGAAACTATACTGGTGTACTATAGCCTAATTTATCAATCCAACAATCCAACTGATTGTTTATATTTATACATCATTCACAGACATGCAATCAGTTCACATTTTTGCACATATAATGCTCAGATGGGGGTGCAATATACCAAAACTACCAAAAATGAAAATAACTTCAAATAACTATACTTTTTTTTATGGAAACTTTGATCACATTAGAGTAGATTTATGCCTAAATTTATGTTTTAGTTAAATTACCAACAATCCAAACACCAAGTGAATTCGTCACATTAAATGCAAGAAAATAAAGTTATTACTGACAAAATGCTTACTAAAAGATTGTTAATTCATACAATCGGCAAATCAGGCTCGAGTTGTTTGTTTTTACTAATTGCATTTCTCTTGTACTGTTGCTGTTTTCACATGACCAGAATTAGCCTGTAGCATACAGTTAAATTACACTGAAGTCCAAAAAAGAACAAAAAAAAACTTTGAATCGCATCTTTAATATAATGTTTCGTCTACCAGGCTTTTTTGAAACACAACAGAAATATCTGACGACAGTAATTCTCAAGTCTAGTACCCATACCATACTGAAAAAAAACGGACATTGTCAATGTGTGGTTTTATTTTGAAAACCTTTACCGGAAGCGCGCTGTGCCGTCACGAGACTTGACGTCGCTTCAGACTAGAAGCAGCAGTAGAAGGTTGATCGACACATTTCGCAGTCGCTCCCGAGTGTTTCTGTTTATTTTTTGGAGTGAACACGCAGACTGTGTTTCGTTCAGGAGTGGACAGCGGTGTAGTTACAACATTTAAACTTATTTAACATTTGATGTGACGCAGTTTGGCTCAGCTTGAACCACATCCGTGTTGTGTAAGTTAGTGCTAACTTTCCAGTGTTTACCAGGAGTCCCACACGGGACAGGCCCACCTGGAGAAAGTGAAAGCAACGTTTCACGACCAATTATTCAACAGAAATATCCCTTTAACATTTTTACAGAGCAAACATGTGTCTGTAGTATTTAGTGGTGATTTTAAAGTAGCGTTTATCTCAATGGTCTTCACTGTGTTATTCCCATGTTACAGTCAAACCGTGTTATCTCCTATTATATGCTGCTAATCACTGTGATTGATTATCTGTGACTGTCAGGTGATTGAGTGAAGGCAGGAGCAGATCACAGTGTGTATAGCATACTGCTCTCTGTTTTTGTAATGTAATTACATTATCATGTGATCGCTGCATGCTGAAACACTGAGTCACCGGTGATGTCAGCATGGAGAAGGTTTTTTTTTTTTTTTTTTTTACATACTTTACTGACAACAAATACAAGTAAAAACAATAAGAGTGAAGCAATATCCATATTGTTTGGTCAAGTTAAAATTCTCACAAAATAAGAAGAAATTAGACATGAAAATTAGGTTTTGAGTCAGTTTGTTCACGTGAATATGTCCTCAGACAACTTAATGATCACTCAATAAATCAAGTAAACACTGACTGTAATCCTGCTAAATCACATAAATCACAATTTCAATTTCTACGGAGATTGATCTTTAGACGGTCTTGAACATCTTTTAATTATTATTTTAAAATCTGATTGCATCTGCACCGCTCATGTTGAATTTAGAAAAGGCTAACAAAGTGATTAAAGGGTACTATGTGAAGCTATGTACATGTACAGTATGTAGATCGCTTTGTATTGGCAATGTGGGGATGGATTGTAACACAGCTTAAAAAACTGAAACTTTCCCCGACTTTCTGAGTTGACTGTAACTGCAGCTGTTATGCTATTTGGTGAAGTACAAGAGTGCACCTGTGAAGCACGCATGAGTGCATGTTTAACCACACGATCCACCTCTGACCTCACGATCAAATGTTAGACCAGCTTTATGAATGGTTTGACCATGTTCCAAATATTATGCAGCAGTCAGGCCACATGAGCACGCTTTCTTTCTCTCTCTCTCTCTTTGTCTCTCTGCTGTGAATGCGAGTCTGCACCACAGTCTTCTCTAGTGCTTTAAAAACAGATTATCTGAACTGTGAATATTCTGTTTCCTCATTTGGAAAAAAAAACCAAAAACATGTGGCGGGGTGTTGTTCCAGTACGTTCAAGCAGCACTACACCTATACTTGTAGCAACCTGTGGACTGATTTATATGTAAAGGACTCAGGATGGTTTCTGGGGGTAAAATCCAAAGGATATGATGACACAGAGTGCCTTGCCTCTCATCAGCTCACCTACAATGCAAACAGTGTGCAACACTAGCTAACTTTAGCTTAAAAATAGAGTCTGTTAACGTCAAATGGCAAGCGCCCACCACAGCACAAGCCTAACTTTACCTACCTCATCTATCAACATTATGCTGGTCAATGGCGTTTAGCCTTTTGTATGTTACATTAGTGCCACCATGTGTATTTTTTCCTTGTTTTCCTCTCAGCATCATGGCGTCCGGAGGCCCCATGATGAACGGCGACATCTCTCGCTCTCCCA
The DNA here is from genome assembly GCA_034769285.1 of Lutjanus argentimaculatus. Classification (NCBI taxonomy): domain Eukaryota; kingdom Metazoa; phylum Chordata; class Actinopteri; order Lutjaniformes; family Lutjanidae; genus Lutjanus; species Lutjanus argentimaculatus. The sequence goes on along the minus strand of JAWZSL010000020.1, from coordinate 14,457,459 downwards.
GTCAGTCCGGCACGCTTGAGGAGACCCTGCAGCAGATGAACATCCTCATCCAGGAGAACCGAGACCTGAAGGGTGAGAGTGGCTGTGTGTTGGTGGAATCAGACCCTGAGAAAATGTTTTACATTCCAGCTTTTTATTTGGTGTTGTTGCACTATTCAGCAACAAAGAAGTCTGTTCTGTATCAGGTCAGGCCAAAGCGTAGGGTCAAAGGTCAGCGGTCCTGGCGTCTCATGTCAGCTGGAGCTGCATATGGGGACAAGGAAGCTCTGGAAAGGCTCATTCCAATGAGTTGGCCGGTGCAACGAGCATTTATTCAAATTCTGTGTGTGCGTGTGTGCGTCTTGTTTAGAGGCCCTGCGTCAGACCAACTTGACGATGAAGGAGCGTTTCGAGGGTCTGGCTGCGTGGCGGGAAAAGCAGCGGGAAGAGCGGGACTTCCTGGAAAGCAGGCTGGAGGAGGCTCGGGGCCGCATGGAGGCGCTGACCCTCCAAAACCAGGAGCTGAGCAAGAGACTGGGGGAGGAGGGGAAGTCAGGAGGAGCCATGGTGAGGGTGTGCTGATACTGCTTTTTGATCATTTGTTATATTTTGGGTGAAATCAGCTGGGAGCCAGTGTTACGTTCACATGTTAATAATTGTTTCTGATGATCTTCATTATATTATACAGTACCTTTCAGACTTTGTCCAGATCATTATACATTATGTGGCACTAGATTTAAACTTAACTTTACCATCTCCAGGCGCTGTCATACAATCAGAGTGCAGAAATCGATGCCCTGCGTGCCCAGGTTGCTCGCCTGCAGGCAGAGAAGAACGACCTGGTGGCCCTGAACTCTGAGCTCCAGCTTAAAGCAGAACAGGATTCACATGGCGACTCCTTCATCGAGATCATCAGAGTTTCGTAAATAACAACACACACACACACACACACACACACACACACACACATATATAAAAATACATTCAGAATTTTTCTTCTATTTTAAGGTGTCATCAAACAAAAAGTCTCCACTTAAACCCACAATAAAATGCCATTCATTCTGTGATTTTGATCAACTCATAAATGCGTGTAACTAACTGGGTGTTTTGCTGCTCAGGACGGAGGCGTTGACGGCGTGAACAACGTGTGTGGTGCCGAGCGCAGTAAACGTCTGGACCTGAGCATGACAGCGTCTCGGATGGACAGTGAGGAGATGACCGTCAGCCAGCTCCTCCAGTCACTCAGGAACGAGACGCAGCGGGCTGAGCGGCTGCAGGCTGAGATGCAGGCGTCTGCTGCCAGGTAGTGGACAGCAGCTTAATATGGAAAAAACAGATGATGACTTAGTGTCTGAAAATAATGAGATTGTATCTTGGATTTAATAAGTTAATATTTCAAAATAATGAGAAACTATTTTGAGAAAGTTTTATTATTTTTAGATACTAAATCATTATTTTGAGACATCTTCTCACTATTTTGAGACACAAACTTACTACTTTTAGACTTGTAATTCATCATATTAAGATACTAATTATTTTGAAATACTAAGGCATTATTTTGAGATAAGTAAGTCATTATTTTGGTACACTGGACTTAATGAATCTTTTTTTTTATCACATCGGCTGACTTTGGCTTCCATAACTTAAAGGAACAGTTCACCACTAAATAATCTTCTCTCATCATGACAGATGAAACTCTTCCAGGTTTTATAGCATCAGGAAACACTGCACACTCTTGAAATGAACAGTTAACGGTTGAATTGAACAGTTTTTGAAACGCATTTTCCAACAGAATTAGAGAGCTGGAGGAGAGGAAAAGCATTGTAGATCAATCAACACAGACCACCCAAACAGAGACCAAGGAGGATTCTGGGAAAGAGGAACAGGTATACTCAATACTAATACAAGCAGTGGCATGAATGTTTGGAGTAATGAAGAGTACATGCAATGCAGACTCGGTGTGAAAGATGATTTTACTCTGTGCATTTTGATGTTTAAGTAACATTTCACGTCACATTTAAAAACCTCAGTTTGAAGTCTCATCTCTGTGTACTGATATTGATTCATGACTTCATCATTATCTTACATTCCTGATGTTTGTCATGTTTTGTTTCGTTCTTATCGTAATGTTTGTCTGTCATGCAAATATTTCAGGCGGCGTCTGAGGTGGAGAATCTTAAATCTCAGATGATGACGCTGTTCAAAGAGCTGCAGCAGGCCCAGAGCAAGCTGGATGAAGCAGAAGGCATGAAGAAGAACCTGCAGGACAGGTTAGGCCCACATACTCAACATATCCCCACACTACCAAAACATGACTTGCAAATAATTTAGTAAAGTAGCCTATAAAAATAATACTGTTAAATGTTTTTATTTTTGTGCTACTAAAAACATGAAAACAGGAAAATGCCATGAAAATGATTTCTAATTATACTGTGTACATGTTTGGATCTTAAAAGAGAAGAGACTTGTCTATGTTTCTCAAATAGTGGCCGGGGCCTTTATTTACCTGAACTCCAGAAGGTAACAGGCTTTTATTTGAAGTAGGCTTGTATTAGGAGGCCTTTACTCTATCCCTGTTTGTATCTTTTGTATATAATTGGCCATATTTGAAAAAAAATGTAGTTTTAACAGCTTTTGACCTGTTATTCAGGGAGAATATCCATGCTGGTGTGCACACAAGTTTTCTAAACAATCTGTCATGTATGTACGGGCACTCAAACATAGGCCACTTGGTTCAATATCTTAAGCTAGCTCAGCCTTCCTTAAAACACACAAATTTGTTCGCCTCAACAAAGTTAGCGACCAATATATAGGCAGAGAAAACCCTGATTATGCTCAGTTGGCGTGCACATAATATGACAGCGACTGGGAGTTTATCACCACTAATTTTTCCCCAGCCTATATTTGGGGGCTGGCCTCTGTTTCTTTGTGTTGACCACAGCACCTTTATTTGAGACCGGTCTTTATTTGGCTACCAGTTTTTATTTGAAGAAATGTGTTATGCAGAGCTTTCCTCTTTTAATCTATGTTTCTGTGCATAATCTTGAGCCGCACTTACAGAAGTTTTCCTGTTGTGTCTAGATGTCGGGAGGTGGAGCAGGATGTGGCCATCTTAAGACCCAGCTGGTGGAGAAACAGGCCGTTCAGTCGGAGAACGACCGGCTGAAGCTGCAGCTGGACAGCATCCAGGCCCAGAACCTGATGGAGCAGAGGAAGGCTGCGGATGAGAGGTCTCACCATTTTACTCTGCAGGAAAAATTGAAATCTGAACTATTTTTAATTGCTTTTTTTTAAGAATGGCTTCAAATGTAGTCAAATGCATTGGGAAAAAAATGATATCCCAGTAATGATGGTTTATATGGACACACGTTGCGTAGTTGGTAACACCCTTCCTTCCTCCCTCACAGAAATAACCTGGCTCAGCTGAAGGATGCCTACACCAAACTGTTCGAAGACTACAATGAACTCAAAGAAGAGAAGAAGAAGAGAAGGTCAGTTTATGTAGCTTAATGAGGAGCTTTTTCTGAATTTAGTAACAGAAAAATCCTGGTGATTTCCACTAACCCTAATGCAGTCATAAGAGTATAAACAATAAGAAATGAGAGCCAGCATGCTTAACCTTTGCCCTCTGGTCCTGCAGTCTCAGATGGTGCAGAAGGAGGTGGTGGACCAGCTGCAGGAGCGGCTGGATGCCGCTGAACAGGCCCTTGTTGCTAAACAGGACAAGATTGATCTCATGAAGCAGGAGATCTTCCAGAAGGAGAAGGAGCTGGAGACCATATCTGTCTTCCAGGCTCAGGTCAGTCGGCATATGAATGTTTTCACTTCAGTTTGTTTAATTTAACGCTTACAACTTGCATTGGACCCCCAAAGTAAGAGAAGTCCAAATGACAGCACGGCTCCTTCCAGCTTCATGGCGGTCGTCATGTCTTTGGTTGTCCTCTCTGTGCAGGCAGAGGTCTACTCCTCAGATTTCTACGCAGAGCGAGCAGCGAGGGAGAAGCTCCACGAAGAGAGGGAGCGTCTGGCTGCTCAGCTGGAGTATGTAATGAAGCAGAACACACATCTGCAGGAGGAGATGGACTCACTGGGCCGGTACGGAATCAAACAGGATACCAAGTCTGGTTTTACACCTGTAGTTCAGTTCAGAAAAAAAAAACAAAATACAGCATATTGTTTCATTTTAGTTTAGTTAGTTAAATTGCAGCAGAGGTTGCTTAGAAGCAGTCTGAGATTTTTTTTAATGCTGCCTCAGACCAGAGTTTAGAACATTTCTTACTTTCGACAGCTTGTGGAAAAACTGGAAAATGCATTATGCAAATTAACTGTATGAAGTTTACAACATCCTGACTTGGACTGCGTGTAAGCCTTTATCAACAGGAACCCAGGTCTCCTCTCTGCAACAAATTTTCTTGTGTTTCTCCACAGACGATCACTAAATGAGATGCAGAGGAGACACGTGACACTGGGAGGGAGTCCACACGGAGCTGGCGCTTCTCTGGTTGGAAGAGGTATACATGGTTTTATTTTGTCCTGACTGTAGACTTCCAGGCATATTTCCTCAGGCGTGAGTTGATAGAGCCTTCAAAGAATTATTTGTATGTTTGTAAATTCCTTTTCCTGCCCAGTTACATGAGGAAAATTAATACCATTTTCATTGATACATATGAAGCTAAGGACAGGAGACAGTTAGCGTAGCTTAGCATAAAGGCTGGAGGCAGAGGGACACAGCAAGCTGGAACTATTTCTTAGCTGGGACAGTGACTTCCTTGGGTCTTCCTGTCACCAGGGAGGTTGCCAGCAGGGTTGCGACAGCACATGGGAGAAGTTAGCCTTCAGGTTATTCTGCCAGAAATCTTTATGTCCGAAAACTCAGAAAGCATTCTGCGAGAAAGGGATTTCTAGCAAAAAGGTTTTAGGAAATCGGTGCATTGTATAAAGAGTGACAAATTCCACACTGGGAGCAGGGGGTGGACGAAAGCATGGGAGAAATTTGCCTTCAGTGCTTTCTGACAGAAATCTCGGTATTTTAACCCAAACTGTGTTCCACCCAGGGGACTGGGGTCAGACACTTATTGATTTGTTATTTTTAGACTTAGTTAACTTCTTATCTTCAGTTTAAAAATATATATATTTTTAGTTTTCTGTTACAGTTTGGATAGGTTTAGGCAACAAAACTACTTGGTTAGGTTTAGGAAAGGATCATGGTTTGGGTTAAAATACACTGTTGACCATTTGTTCAAGAGGCTTTCTGGCAGAAAGATTTTTGCTAGAAGGGGCTTTCTGGTAGAAAGCCCTGAAGGCTAACTTCTACCATGTGTGGTGGTACGCAAGTTATGTCTCTATAACTTGAGGAAGCCACTGGCGCAGCCAAGGAATATTTCCAGCTAGTAGCTCAACAAAAAGCCACAAAATATTGTTTTTGCATTTCAGTTTTTGTTTGGATTAAACACATTTGATATAAAATGCTAATTAGTGAGTTCAGACATGTTGATAAGCAGATTTGTTTTTTGCCTTTTCATACAGCAGAACCAGCTGTTCCCAGTCCTTATGCTAAGCTAAGCTAACAGGCTGCTGGCTCTAGCTTCACATTGAGCTCACAGACATGATAGTCCGATCAATCTTCTCATCTAACGGAGCAAATTTTCAAAAAACTATTGCTTAAACCAACCTTTCACCATCTTTGACTACATCTTAAAACATGTTATCGGTGGAGCTTGTTGTCATACAGAACAATGTGGAACATCTGTCCAGCATGTTCAGGTTGTGATCAGTGTCTCTGGCTCTCAGGTACCGACTGGAAGCAGGGGAATATTCCCGAACACGCCTGCCCCAAGTGCAACGAGATCCTGCCAGACCTGGACTCCCTGCAGATCCACATCATGGACTGCATCAACTAGACCTCCATCATTACAAGCATCCAAAACTACAGCTGCTCCTTTAGCACCTTAATCTGAGTCTTCCTCTGCTTTTAGCTGTACCTCCTCCTCTCAGATCCCCGAGACTTCACTCCATAGTTCCACAATAAACTCAGTAAAACTCATTGTTGTTCAGGATTTCAAATCTTTCTTACATTTGAGAATTGCTTTTAAAGATTTGGAATAGAACAGGAAAAATATTGTTGGACACATCATGTATTTTTGGCCCTGTCATCTGGCACATTGTTTCTTGCTGTAATGAAGAAGCTGGATTTGGAATATCAAAACAGAAACTGCACAAATACTCTGATAAGATTTCAGTTTGGCGCTGTCTCCCTGTTGTTCAGCCTTTTGAAGTTGAATTTGTTTACCAAGTAAATGGTTGCTGAAGGCTTTTTTTTTTAAAAAGGTTTCTTTGTCAAATCAAAGTGAAAATCTTTATATATTTTTTTTCTTGGGAATAATATTTTTTGCTCATGGTTGGTTTGTTGGAAAAAGAAGCATGCATGATGTAGGCACTTTAATATAAGAATATATATTTTATTTTGACTCTGCAGATGATGCCTGGAAATGTATTTAACTTGTTAATCAACCTATCACTGTACATGGTAGCCTTTGTAAGTTATGTGCAGGAGACTCCAAGACCCTGCTGATTCTGTACTCTGTAGATTATAAAGGCTTTCTGATTCCATGTTGTAATTCTGTGAATGAAAATAAAAAATCTGCAGATTTTTGTCTGTTTTTAGTCATGTTGTGATGAAACAAAACACAGGTAAGTGTTTGAAAATCACTTGAGTTAGAAAAGATATTTTATATGATAGAATTAGCCTGATCATAGTCATATCAAAAATCTTACAAACACCATGAATGTAACATCTGTCTTAAATAGTAAGAACTTGTGTCAACATAGCCAGTTCTGTCAGAGAACTGACTAATGAAATGACTATGAAGTAGCTGCTATTGCAAAAATTCTATAGAGGGGTGTGGGTTACTTAATTTGCATAATGAGCACAGTGCATTTTTTTTTCCTTCTTTTTTTTTTTTTTTTTTTGGTTTGAATATGTTCAGTCCTTCATATCCCATACAGGTTGAGCTTTGTGGGAAATTGTGACAAACTCGGGTGTCAATTTTTAGTTGTAGTGCAGAGCTCCATCTATGGTTGGGGGTCCATAAACAGGCAAAAAAAAAAAAAAAAAAAAAAAGAATTGTCTTTCTGTTTTTTTAATTGAAAATGATCATATTTTGTTAATGTTACTTTTCAATTACAAAAACCTACATACAAACAAACAAAGACAATAACAACAAACAACAACACACACCAAAAAAAACGAGCAAGTTTCCCTCCATGTCTTTATTGGGAGCCTGTACTGCATAAACCCTGATTTTAGCCTTACAGGCACACTTCTTCCCTTAATACTGGCCCAGCCATCAAATGCGTAACGGTATAGGTTGCTAACACGTTACAACGGTAGTAAAAAATAAGGCTTTGATTTAAGTTTGGACAGTTACGTCAGCACTGTGTGTAAGTAAAAGACAGGAAAGCTACATAGTCACTACAAAGTAAGGTAAACCTGGGAGCCAAATATTAGGGCAAAATACGCCCGTCAACTCGAGGCCTCCAGGCAAGTAAATGAGTAAATACACCTTTTAGAGTCGTGAATTCCCCCTGAACATAAATTCCAACAAAATCAATATCGGGAGAAATGTATGTTGCTTAATGAATTTTATCTCAAATTAATATCTCTTCTGAAGAAATATACTCATTTTTATTTTGGTCAAAAAGTGATTCTATCTCACCGAAACTCATTTTTTCAGTTAGGCAGAGCTTTGGGCACCTACCAGAACTTTGACAACACAGCAGGGTCCTTCGTTTAGCGCCAGATTAGATTTTCTCCCTCGCTCTGAGAACAGGTTGTGAAGATCACTGTATACTCAGCTCCAAAGTGTCATTTTCATGAAATATAACCAACGACTCTTACACAGCGAGGTGTTGTGTTTATTACAGGAAAACAAGCAACACACTGACAAGTTGGACGTAGTTGTAAAATCCGTCAACGTCACATCAGAGTTAGCAAAGGACACAAAGCTGCGACATTAGACCGCAGGGTGAGTTGACTGTCTCATTATCTTTGAGTAATTACGTTAAAAATGTTCGGTTAACGTTTCATTTTGATAATCGCAGAAGAAACAAGCGGTATTCGTTTGGTCAAATGTTGACATTTATGACTGTTTACCATGTTAGATGCTGAACTGTATCCGTCTGTGTAAATGGCACCGCAGTGAAGCAGGTTGTCCCCTCAGACTGAATCTGATTTTGTTTTTTAAGTAAAGTGATTTTGTACCTCAGTATTGACAGAGGAGGATGTGTTTTGCCTGCAGGACATTTTGGTGCGCTGGCCTAGGACAGACACTACTTGCAGGACAGTTATGTGATAAGACAGTAGTCGGTATGGTACACAATAAAGTGTCTCTCTTCTTATAGGTCACCAGGTCATCTGCGATCAGCACCACTATTAACATCTCTAAAATGGACAGTGAGTATCACGTGCTTTAAAACACATTAAAGTACAGCTTTATGAATCTGTCGAGACATAAGTCGATTTATATCTTCTCTGTCCAGGTGAGGATGATCTGGACATTTTGACGGCGCTGCTGGCTGAGAGCGAGGGTGTTGGAGAAGAGCAGGATGGTCTGGAGGAGGAGCAGACAGACGACTTAGACGGCCTCTTTGACGATGACAATGATGAGGAGGAAGAGTACAAAGACGGCGCCGAGGAGGAAGGGCAGGACGCAGAGACAGAGGACGCAGTGTCGGATCTCTTTGGAGATGTGGACGACATTGAAAATGAAGAGAAAGACACCAAAGGAAAAGAAAGTGGGAGCCTGGACACGTCCAGGGAGGATTTACAGGGTTTGTAGTGCTGAAGTCTCTCCTCTAACCTCCTTCAAGATGATGCACGATATGACTTTGTAGAATTGCAGCAATTAGTCCATTAATTGATTAGATGATAGAGGGAAAATTAGTTGCCAGCTAATTTTTAAAATCGATTAATTGTTCGAGTAATTTTTCAAGCCTAAGTGTCAAACGTTTGCTGGTTCAAATTTCTATTTCACTTTTTTTTTTTTTTTTTACATTTTATAGACAAACGATTAATTCAGTTCAGTTAAATGCTGCTTGTTGGGTTCACCAGTGGAGCTCTACGTCTTCCTTCCTCAGAAGAGCTCCGGCGCATGCAGGACCAGATGAAGCGGTTGCAGCAGCAGCTTGAAGCAAGCCAGAAGGTCTCCACCTCATCTTCCACTCCAGTCAGGACTGCAGGGAGCTCAGCTGGCCCCAAACCGATGACCCCCAAACCGATGACCCCCAAACCGACACCCCCTCGACAACCGATCTCCAAACTGACCCAGGCCAAGCCAGCCGCTGCCACACAGAAGACCAAGACACAAGCAGGTAAACATTTTGTTGTTCACCAGCCACAGTGGTTGTTAAATCCTGAAGTCCACCGGCCACTTTGCTGTTTTCAGGGTTCATACAAAGTGCTGAAACATATATTTTGATCATTAGGAATATGCTTGAATTTCAATATACACTTGAAAAATTATTGAATTTCAACATAATCTGGTGTTTCATCTACACAATCACTCATTTTATTTAATCCTTATTTAATCAGGAGTTAAAGATTTGTTGAGATTAAAAATCTCTTTTTCAAGAGTGTAATATAAAATGAAAAACAAATAACAACTTACAGAATTACAAGATATGAAAACACTCAAAAAAAAAAAAAACTTCCCATAGTTTTTTGTTGGATGTAGATCAGTAGATAAGAAACCAAAAATCTGAAATGAAACAATCCCATCATCGTATTTGTCATTCATAGAAAAGTCCTCCATTGATCCCTTACTGTGGAAATTAGCGAGCATTACATGATCATGAACATACAATCAAACTAATATGAACAGCTGGTAAAATAAATATTGACAATAGGATTGACTGCTCTGGGTATACAGGAATTTGAAATTGCATTTACAGTTACAATTTAGATGTGATGGCATTGACGTTGGGAATTTTTGGTTTGGGTGTCATGAAATGTGCTTGAATTTTAAAGCCACATGAATAAATTGATAAAGACAAAATAACTACACACAACTGTAACAAAAGCTGACTGTGCTTCTGTTTTCTTTGTCTTCTGGCAGCAGCAGCGTCTTCATCCCCTCCGGTCACTGGAGGAGGTGTGAAGCTCCAGGAATCCTCTGACTTTTTTGATCAGCTGAACAATGCTGACTCCTTCAAGCGCAAACCCAGGGTAGCTCACCAACCTAAACCCAGCACATCACCAGGTAAAACTTAATCCTTACAGAATTTACATAAACCAGAATTACTGAACGAAATTTGTCATTGAAATTACTGTTTTCTCATCAGAAGACAGAGGGCCTCTGGTGGAGATAAAGATCGGCAGCTCCTTCAGCCAGTAGAGAGCACCAGCAAGGTCGCCAATCCTCTGCGTTCACCTCCGTCCTCCCAGAGCAGACCTGCATCAGCAGGACCTAAACCCTCTTCTCTCCCTCCTCTTCCTAAAGATGTGGCTGTAGAGAGATACTCAGGACTGCGGCTCAGGTGCGGACACTGAAGTGATGGAAACATTGGATTTTTAAGCTTAAAAAATCAGCAAAAAGCCTGAAACTTGAGTCTCAAACAAATCCAGGCTTCTCTGTCCAGTGTTTCAGTCTGAATCTGGTCCCTTTGCAGAAATCCTCGGGTTTCCTCCAGCGAGATGGACCTCAAAATGGCAGACCGCCGTCTGATCCGCTTGTCGCAGGTGCCAGAGCGTTTGACTCGGAGAAGCTGGAGGACAGCGACTGGGTGACCTTTGCGGTGCTGGTTAGCAAAGCCACGCCACAAAGCAACAGCAGTGTAGGTTTATGCTCAAACCTCTTATCCCTGGTTTTAACCCTGCCCTCTGTGTTTGCTGAATACTTTGATAGGTACACAGTTACACAGCAAACTGATCAAACACAACAATAATACTGAATATTGTTTTCCTGAGGAGTTCTGCTATTTTGCTATTATTTTTTTGTAAAATTGTAAAGCAAGCGTGCTTCACAAGCGTGCATTGTGAAGGATGTAAAAAGAATCTCAATTGGTGGGAAATCAAAAGTGATAAAGTGTCACTGGTGGTGGCTCGGTGGCTCAGTTGGTGGAGTGTGCGCCCCATGTACTGAGGCTGAGTCCGTGTCATCTCCTCACTCTCTCTCTCCTCCTTTGCTGTCCTCACTTCAGCTGTTGTATCCAATCAAGGCATAAAAAAGTCCCCAAAATATACAAGAAACTTGTCATTGGTCACAGCCGGAGTTTATGCTGGTTAAATGCTAATTTATCATGTAAGAATAAAATTCCCCATCGCTCCTCTCAGTACTGTGGACAGCGCCACTCATGCCAACTAATGTAATTCTTGCAAGTCACCGTTCAGTTGAGGTCTACATATGTGCGGTGTGTAACAAACTTCAATACTGAAAGGAAAATAATCACAAGTAAATCACTTAGATTATTTTTAAATATGCTATTTTTATTTTAGATATTGTATATGGTCTAGATGGCGTATTTCCCATTGGATATTTTAGTCATTCATCTGCTGGACAGCTACCAGCAAAAAGCTAGCATATGCCGGCTAAGATATACCCTGATCACAGCATTGAAATGCATCCAAAGCTACATCTAACTTGGCAAAACTCAAGAAATACTGTGTATTGTCCAGTTTTTGTGTAGGCCTATATTTTATTTTTAAATCTTGCGTTTTCCACAACACAGAGAACAAAAATGAAGACACGACCTGACAAAGTAGGTCAAAATAAAACAGACTGCCAGCTCACATATGCTTGTCAATCTGTACAATGACTGAAAGGACCACAGCTGGGTTAGAAATAAGAGTGCACAGAATAAAGACAGAGTGAGGTCAAGAAAGGCTCAAGTAAAAGCTGGAAAACTGAAAACCTGGCGGATCAAAGCACAATATAATACAGCACATTATAGTACAGTACAGTCTGATACAATTACTTTCCAGTTTACCACCTGTTCCTCCTAATATGATAATTAAAGGGTCCCCTGGGCGGGCATTGGACAGAGTACGCAGAATTTCTTCAAGATGTAGACAGGAAACTCTTGTCATTTAGACATTTATAAAGCAGGGAGGAGAAACTGATACTGAAACTGAACTCTTTTTGGTATGACAGGACCAAAGATGACAGGTTGTTGTAATGCTCAGGGAAGGGTCAAGGAATAGTTGAACAAACCCAATATCACAAAAAGACCGTCAGGGCTTAGTTTTCTGCTGTATATGTCACTGTACAAATGAAAAATGTCATGTGCTATCCGGTTTTTGACCGAACGCTTCCTCTCTGCAGGGCAAAACCTTCAGCATCTGGAAACTGAGCGACCTCCATAACCTTGAAGTGTTTGTGTCTCTGCTGCTGTTTGGAGAAGTCCACAAAGAGCACTGGAAGACGGAGCCAGGCACCGTCATCGGCCTCCTCAACCCAAACCCCATGAAGCAGAAAGACGGATATGACGGGGTGAGCGGACACTGAGCTGAATATGATGTACAATCATGTTATTTAACCATCTGAATCTGAATTATGTTATTGTAATATTCAAGTAATTACATTTTTTTCAGTGTAAAATATGCAAAATCTTCCTCTGCAGTTTAATTTTATTATAATTGAAACATCTGTATTCATTTTCATTATGTTTTTTTACAAGCAGCATCTCAAATGCCACTGATTTTACACAAAGATGAACCATGTGCAGACATTAAAAGAACAGAGAGATTAAATGTCTGACCCAGGTGACAGAAAACTGGGTCAGATGGAGGCTGCGTGTCCCTCTTAACACCATGAAAATGAACTGTGTTTTCACACGCGGTAAAGTGATTACTTTGTTTTTATTTCTGTTTTTCTCGACTGGTGTTTTTTTTTTGTCACATACTGGTTTGGCAATGAAAAGCGACGGCCAATTAAACCAAAACAGACTGGCGGTGTCAGCATTCGCACACACCAAACTGAGGTGTTAAAAGAGGAATGTGGTGAGGAAAGCCACACAAACAAACACACCATCCACGGAGGGCAGTTTGAGTTCAGAGAGACACTAATCTGTGAACAGAGAACGAACCAAGGGTCACTGTTTGTACACAGCTTCTGATGTTTCAGTAGGAACTTTTGTCTTGAACTACTCAAATCCTGTTGTGCTGTGTTCAGATCAGGTGATGACTGAGGTATTTGGTCAAAAAATATTGTGATATTTGATTTTAGTCTATGTCACCCAGTGATCATACAACAAACTAATTTAATCACCTTAGCTGCTTCGACCCTTTGGAGTACATAGCATGTTGTCAGCCACATCCCACATAATCAAAATTTATCGTTGTCACGAAAGGTTTTAATATTGACGTCCTTTTTTTTGCAACAGTATTGACAGCAGTTTATTTTCATCATCCGTTAATCTGCTGAAATATTTCCTCTATTCTTTTGATTAAATATTTTGTCTATAAAATGTCAGTAAATAGAGAAAAATGCCCGTTTTCATTTTTACAGCCCAAACTTTGATTTATCTGACCTGCAAAAGATTCTATTTATAATGATATAAAACAGAAAAAAGAAGCAAATTCCCAAACTGCAGCTGCCTTTTTGCTTGAAGAATGACACGATTCATTTATTATCAAAACATTTGCTTATTAGCTTTCTGTTGATCAACTCATGGATTGATTGACTTACTGTAACCAAGGAAAATATCAATGATCACACATTAGAAATCTACAAAACAAATATCATAAGAAGTATAAAATCCCAGTCTTAAGAACAAATAAGACAAAAGTAAAGAGCTGACTTCCTGATTTCCCTTCCATGAATTAAAAGCCTGTGTTGAACGTGTGCAGGTGAGCCTGACGGTGGATCACCCGCAGAAGGTGTTGCTGATGGGTGAAGCTCAGGACTACGGCACCTGCAAGGCTATGAAGAAGAACGGAGACCCCTGCTCTCAGATCGTCAACATGGTGAGTCCATCTTCTCCTGCTGTGTGTTCCTCTCCCTGAATGTACCATACCATACAGTACTTTTTACGTCCATGTATTCTCGTCAGGCATCAGTATTCCATCATGTCTCGTGTCTGTGTGGCTGTTTGTTTCCAGTATGAGTGCCAGTACTGCCAGTATCACGTCAAGGCCCAGTATAAGAAGATGAGCTCGAAGAGGGCCGAGCTGCAGTCGTCGTATTCTGGGAAAGCTCCCAACAAGGTGAAGTTGAAGGGGAAGGGCAGCGGCCTGAGAGAGCGCCTGTGTCAGGACGGCTTCTACTACGGCGGTGTGTCCTCAGCCGCCTGCGCCGCCTCGCTGTGAGTTATGTTCCATGTTTCATTGTACTGTTTTCTACAAACCCTCCCTTTAATGCACAGTATCTAATAAATGTGTTTAATAATAATTAATGCAATAATAGCCCCTGTGTGTGCAGTTTGAAAATAGCAACTGATTGCATCCATAAGACAATAATACATACTGAGATCACAGCCCTGTCCAGGCCGGATTCTGGATGAAATTATATTCAAACGTTTACAGTGTTACAGTGTTACAGCAATTTGAGCAGGACTAACTGCAGCTTACAAAGCCAGGAACACCGACTGTGTGGGACTGGGCAAGAATGTGAGCTGCCCGACTTTTCCAGTAACAGGTCTCTGTGTTGCAGAACGGCGTCCAAACCGAACAAACCCGCCCAGAGTACTCTAGACAAGCTGTTTGTGAAGGGCTCGGCCCAGCTCGTCAATCAGGCCAAGAGGCTGGGTGAGGAGGACACACGCATAAACACACAAACCTCAGGACGGTCTACAATACATTTTTTTTTTCTGTGTTTTGAGGCCCTGTTGGGGTTTGTACATGTCTTGTATTACTAAAACCAAATCAAGTCACTCATGCACATATTTTATCTGGAGCCTTGACAGCGTCTCTTCTTTGTGTGTTTTTTTTTTTTTTTTTTTTTTTTTTGTAGCAATGCAGTCTGGTGAAGTTTCAGGTTGTTCGACTGAATTTAAGAGCCTGATGTCGATGCAAACGCCCGGAGCTCTGCAGCTGAAGAAGCACTTAACACAAAACAAACAAACAGGTACACAGCCTGGAAATATCTCTCTGCCTTTCACTTCTCTAGCTAAGAATGAATGAATGAATTTTATTTTATTGAAGTGCCCTGTCATCTCATGGCCACTCCGTCATGGTATTATGTCAGGACTTCTCAACTTTTGTAACTTGAAGCCTACTTCTGATTGTTAACAAACAATTCATGACAAAAAAAAAGTGAAATTAAGAGTCCAGTTCAGTGATGTGAATTTCTCTTATAAATATTCACTGTCAACTTATGCTGTTACATTCATCAAATAGCTGCATTCAAAACTTAAAAATAGACCAATATCTGGTGCCTGAGTTGACCCCAGGTTAGTACAGTAGCTTGTTGTCCGTCCTCAGAGTCCAGAGATGCAGCTGGAGCTCCAGTTCAGTCCATCTCCGCCTCAGACCTGCTGAAGCAACAGAAACAGAAGCAGCGGGAGCTTCTGCAGAACCGCCTTCGGAGGGCGGACGAGATCCAGAAGAGGGTGCTGCAGGGCTCAGCGGGGCCCAGGCCCGGGTCGTCGTCCACGCTGATGTCCCCAAAAGCAGCGTCCGAGGCCCCCAGAGCCACCCAGAGCCCCGCGACTCCCCACACCCCCCACCCTGGGCCGAGGCTTCTCCGAGGGGGAGGACATCCTGTTCTTTGAGAACAGCCCACCGCAGCAGGCGCCCGCCCCCGGCGCTCTCAGCCTGTCAGCCGCCAAGCTGGCTGCTCTGAAGAAGCTGAGAGCCAAAGGGATGGGGGTTGAAAAGGAAGACCCCAACGCTGTGAAGAGGAAGAGGAGTAACAGCAGTGAGATCAACGCCCGGGTGGAGAAGAATCTCACCTCACCAAAGGGTACAAACACTTAATACGTTTAGATGTCGTTCATACTTTCATCTCCTAATTTTCTTTTTTTAATTTCACTGATTGTATTTTTTCATTTTTTTTTTTTTTCTGCTTTTAGATTTTATTCTTTTATTCCATTTTACATGATTTCGTATTATATTATTGCGCTTAATTTCTACATTTTATTTCTATACAACATACCAGCAAGCAATTTTCAAGCACATCTGATTTCCAACCACATTAATATACTGTGGTATTATTGTTTTTTAATCCATTTTTCGTCATCACAAACTGTTCTCTCTACGGTGGCTCTGAGAGCTCAGTGCTCTGCAACTAAACATAAAACACAGTCAAACGAAGACAACATCTTTTGAAGCAGACAGAAGATGAAGAGACTCACTGCTGAATGTGAAGAAATCTGTTTTAAATTTAAAGTCTGTAAAATTATGGGATGAATTTCAGTTCATATTTTGAAACTGAAAAAAAAGCTTTGAAAGGTTGAAACTCAGCTTTTACAGCTTTTAAGGTTTAAATTTAATTTAAAAAAAAAAAAGGTTTTGAAGGATGGCATAATGTTTGATAGACTGAAAATAAGAAATATCTCTCCAAACATTCTATATTTGTATTTTCCTTCTGCAGCATTCTTTTTGCAGGGTTTCAATTTTGTTACTGTTCTTCTAGTCTATTAGTTTGTTTTCCATGTTTGAAATCTTGTAAATTGACATCTGAAAACTGGTGAACATATGTTGTGAAAAAAAGTTTTGAAACTTAAGATTTTAAAAGGCACGATGTACATTTGCACATTTCACAGCTGAGAATACTGGTTGGAGAAACTCTAAAAAGTCTGGTGCAGTTGTGAAGAAACACAAAAAGTTTGCAGAGATTTGATTTTCAAACATTATGCGGTCTTCAAAAAATTGTTTCAATCCTGCAAATCTTTTTATCATATTTCAAGTTTTCAAATACTGAGTTTCAGTCTTTCAATCTTCGCTTTTTTCTTCTCAGTTGTGAAATATCACAAGAGAATCATCTCGGATAAAACAACTTTCTTGCCGCTTGTTCTAACCTGTCCTTTTTCTGACTGTGCAGGTGAGTCATCCAGTAACGAGGAAGAGGAACCGGCCCAGAAGAAGAAGAGAGAGCAACTCAACTACGTCCAGTCAGAGGAGTTTCAGAAGATCCTCAACGCCAAATCCCGCCATGATGTCGTGCTGCAGGCGGTATGACAAGTCACACTTTCACAGCTGTTACACATAGATATGAAGTAAATCTGATTTCTCCACTCACAAATCCAACTGCGTCTAAAACATTACAAAGTGTGTCTGAATTAAAGACGTTTCCATGTGAATTTCTTTTCTCTCAGGCGGAGTACCAACTGCAGGAGCGCTACTTTGATGTTCTGGTGAAGAAGGAGCAGATGGAGGAGAAGATGAAGGGCATCAGGGAGATGAAGTGTCGCGCTGTTACATGTAAAAAGGTACTGAGTTAAACTGACACCTATTTGATTCAGATATGTGAATGTATAAATGTGTTATACATGGTGTTTTCAAACATTTATAAACAAATCATAAGTGCGAGCTTTAAGGGTTGGCCAGTTATTAGCCTGGACGATTATCTGCCCCAATACTCACCATTTTTATAATTATCATAATTGTTATTTTTTATTTTGATAAAATAAATTAATTTAAATATACTTGACCTTGGCTCTGATGCAGCCGCTTCTCTCTGTCTGGAGTCACTGCACTCTGTCGTCTCGCTCAGTGTCCCGTCCACAGCTGATTGGTCAAAAGTAACAGCATATCAACACTGAAGGGTGCTGTGCCAAAGACGAGTAAAGAGGAACGCAGGAGTACAGAGACTTTGAGAGAAGGATTCAAATTTGAATATGAATTTAAGTTTTAGTGGGTTTATTTATTTTACTTTTTACTTTAAAAAGCTTGATTTATGTATTTAAATGATAAATTAACTATGAGAAATGCTGCTTGGGGTGCACTTGCACTTTTTTTTATTTAATATTGAAAAGTTCTCTTGCAGTATTTAATTAAACATGCTTAATGGAATTTAGAAATTCTTTGTTGGAGTTTGTGTTATTCAAAAGTTTAAGATGAAGATTTCCATTTTTACTGAAAATGAATATCTGTCCAAAATCCAAAAATCTCCTTGGTTACTAATAATCGGTATCAGCCCAGAGAAAAACAAAAACAAAACAAAAACAGGGTTTCTGTAAGGTATTTACAGATCTTAAAAATGGATTGGATTATGATTACTTTTATAACGTTGCTTTAAATTCATTTTAGGGATGTCACTGTTGCAAAAAGCAAATGAAATGAGCTTTCAATTTCAATAATCGAAATCAAAGGCATTGTCCTAATGTTTGTTGTTTCCAGTTGACTGGTGAAGGAAGTTTGCCTGTTATTATTACCTTTTAAATAAGTTATGTAAGTTTGACCATATGGCCTGTGTGGTACATTCCAAAAGCAAAAAAAAATCACATTTGATACGGTGTGGCCGACCTTTTTCAAGAGGAATTTGAAAATGTAATTGACAGTTGTTCTCCAGTCTAACAATGGCATAGCTGCCAGTGCTGAAAAACAAAGTTTAAATCAAAACCACAAAATTGTATCATCAGTCATTTTTTTGCCAGTATTGACCTGAAATAGGTCTTAAATTTCATTCATAGTTGTCGTAAAAAGATCTTTAAAAGTATGAACTTGGTGAAAGCTGCAGAAAAATGGAAAAAACATATCGACTGACTCCTAGTGAGCATGGTGGAGATGATTACTGTTTCTCAGTAAGAAGTAGGAGAAGTAAGCTTTACTTTCCCATGTTCACTTGCTTCCAGTGTAGCTACACCTACTTCAAGCCGGCGGATCGCTGTGTGGAGCAGAATCATGAGCTGCGGTGGCACGATGCAGTGAAACGTTTCTTCAAATGTCCCTGCGGACAGAGAGCCATCGCTCTGGACAGACTGCCCCACAAACACTGCAGGTAACACTCCTGATGCTCCCGTCATCTCTGTCTCAATCATTTCATCATTTTTCAGGGTTCACTCCTGTCATGAAAACATTTAAATAACTTTGTTTTTGTTTTTTTCTTCTTTCAGTAACTGTGGTCTGTTTAAATGGGAGCGAGACGGCATGCTGAAGGTAAAATCTCTCTTTGACTCAGATCATTTGAAAAAAGTATTTTATTGCTGTGAATGGAAACAGACCCTTATGTTGCTCTTTCTGTTTTCTTTCAGGAGAAAACTGGACCAAAGATCGGTGGAGAGCTCCTCCTGCCTCGAGGAGACGAGCACGCCAAGTTCCTCAACAGCATGAAGTGACGGCGCCAAGCTGGTTGTTGAGGCGACAACATGTATTTAGATTTCTGCGTTTGTAATTCAAGTGTCATAGTAGCATTTTTACATGTGTATGAATTATGTTTTTAAAGTTTGTTGCTGTGTTATTGATTATGTTTATTTGAATATTTGATATGGTGGCAATACGCTGATTAAAGTAATAATTTGCTACATTTCACATCAAATGACTGCTTCTACTTAGATGATAAAACACTAGTGATGAAGAGATGAGATCACAGATTCTGGTCCAGATGTGGAAAGTATGGACTTGTTAATCATATAACGCTGATTTAATAGAATGATGGGGAACAGGTTTTCCAATGTTTTGATTGGTTTCCTGACTGTTAGTCATTTTTCCCAAAAGCTTGTTTGTCACAGTAGGAAAAGCACTGGTGTAACTAATAAAATAAAGATGCTTGAATCTCATTCAGCTGCTTCAGTTTCAGGGTCCTGGTATTGTTCTGGCTTACTGTCACACTGTCATGACTTACTGGGACACTTTGTAAATGTTATTAGTAGCAGCTGTGCTTTTCCTGCTTTGACAAATCAAAATGTCTGCTGTGGAAAAAAGCTGTTTCATGTACAAGCTTAAACATAAACCCAATTTCAGCATTTTTTCCAAGTAATTCTTGCCTTTAATGTACAGTATGAAAAACAATATGTTCCTTAACTAAACCAATGCAAAAATACTACTCACAACCTGACAAATAATCAACTAAACTATGGTGAGTTCGTTATTTCCTGCTGCGCTGGATGTGTCCGATATGTTTATTATAAAAGGCAGAACTGCGTTGTGGTGGTTGGATGAAGAATATAATGTAAAGCTGTATAAGAAGTTAAAACATGATCAATAGAAAATCCAAGCAGGGTGGGTGATCTTTTTCACATCAGCCATTTTGACATGATACTAATGATACCAAATACGGTTCTTTTTCCATTTAGGTCAAACAGAGTCAGAGTGCTGCTGTTGTCCATGTTGGCTTACTGGAAAGGCACTGCTATGCTAAATGGAATGGGACCTTAATTAGTATTATTGGGAACACAAGCTCAATTTGGCTGTTGTGGTCTATCGTCATACTGTCATGGCTAACCCAGGCACAGAGTGGAGCCAGAATTTAATGCAATGCATGAGTTTGCATATTACACACACACACCTCACCTCACCCTCCCCTTCCAAGTGTGTAGTAGGACCTATGGTGTTTGCAAAACGCATGCAAAATGTGAAAGGGCCTATCTAGAGCCAGTGTTTGGTTTGTTTGTTCTAAAAACACAGAGACCTCCGTGGAAGAGGACCCACACCCTCTGTAGATATAAACAACTTGTTCTGAATTTGGCAGCTTGGCCGAATTCAGTATCCAGATCCCAGAAACTGCAATTTTTTTTGATAAAGGTAAAATGCATGTCAAAACAGCATTATAATGAAAAGCTGTAGTGCTGCAGAAATGTTCTCCAAATATAAAAAGACAGAGCCAAATAAATGTCACAACATGATTTTCTTTTGGGGAGAATAAAAATTGTGATTCAAAAGACTTCATTTCCCTAATTGTGAACATATTGGTCTCACAATATCAAAACAACTCCAATCAGATTTTTTTTTTTTACTGTATTGCACAGCCCTAATTTTTTTTTTTTTTTTTTGTGTTTATCCTATTTTTTGTCAACAATGTGAAGAATATACACACATAATTCTCATTTCCCATAATTCAAATTCCCCACGAAACAAAACAGACAAAACAAAGCAAAGAAAGCACAACACGAGACATAACAAACGTGACAACATGCTGGAAAGAAAGTAAAAGGTCAAGAATAATAAGTTTTAGTTATTTCCTACTGGGCTGGATTTGTTTTGAATAAATGGTAGAAAATGGTAGGAATGATGTTTATAGCTGAAAGAAAAGAGTTCCACTTGTAGGTGTACTGTATAAGAAGTTAAAATGTCATCAAGAGAGTGTCTCAATATGGCTGTGTGCTCTAAAAATAAAGAAAGGCATTTCATTAAGGTAGGTGACTTCCTACAATATTGATAAGTTCTTCACCTCCATGCTGTTTTTATTAGTCTCACTGCTGCAAACTGCCAAAAAGCTAATCTTAAATATGTTCCTAAATGTGTTATTTTCAAATTACTGCAGGTGTCTGATGCGACTACCGTTAAGTCTAAGAGCAGAAGAAGTTTTAGCAGTGTAAAATAAGTACAGAAACCAATGCAGTAATTAGATTAGGCAGATTGCTGACTAAAGTACCTAACAGAACTTGTTTAATGTTATTATTAGAGCAGTAGGGAGCTATTACATTACTGCCTTTAAGAAGCCCCCTTACTGTTTCCTATTTTTCTTTAACAGTAGGACATTTGGTTCATGGGGACTGAACCAGCCTCCTGTATCAGGACACAACCATCCTCTAACGCGCTCCATGTGTTGGCGTGATGACTGAGGCCAGGTGGCGCTCACTCAAGTGAGCGAGCCAATCCACTTGGCCTTGGACAGGAAAGGTCCGAGGTGGAATAACAGTATGGAGATAAAATAAGACATTTGGATTTGACGCCGTGTGATTACCAAGTTCGGAGTGCCATGCCACATCGTTTGAGGGTTTAATTTGCGCTCATTATCCCGCTGCTACTTGTTTTTCTTCTCTCTGCCTCCTCTGTGTCTCCTTTGCCCGGTTTGTGTCTAATATTTCCACTCTGGAATGTGGAATTCATTGCAGCCTGATGACTTCTGCAGCTTCACCTCATCTTCTCTTTTCTTCCACACCGCCTCCCTCTCTTTAAATACTCCAAATACCAGACAGTGCAAGCCTGAGTAAAAAACACATCAGTCAGTGGTTTGGGAGTCAGGGAACTCATCTTTATTTGTCATATTGACTTGAAGACATAAAATGAGTTTCTTTGCGAATAAAGCTACAATCTCCCTCTGGAAAAACAGGTCAGTTGTTAATGTAAGAGTTAATTTATGGCTGCTAATGCCTCACGCTGATGAAGGTCATTATATAGCTTGTATGTACATGTAAAAAAAAGTAAAAACAAGCATGCAAAATGTATGTCTCCATTTAATATGATCAAGTTTAGCTTACAATACAAAAACTGCACTTTTAATACATTTTACAGTTTGACATGGAGTCACATATTGCACAATTTAAGTTTTATATTTAAAAAAAAAAGAGAAAAGAAAACCTTTATCTTTTAGATTAAAGAAGGAGTAAATATAGAGATAGCTTTAGCACAAATCAACATTGGTACAGGGTTAAGGTGATGGCAGTATTATTACTGCTCCAATGAGAGGTGCTGTATCCTGCGGCCCTCAGTGGAACCAGTGGTAGCGAGGATATTGCCCGTCGTAGTGAAACTCTCGGAACTGCTCAGTCGTTTCCCTCGTTCTCTCATGTTGCTCTGTGGATAAAGAAGATTTTAAAAATAAACTGAGTGGCTATAATCATAATTTTATATTACCGAAGGATCAGCTGACTACTTATGTGAGTTGGATTGATCATAGTAACAACTGTAAAGAGAATTAAACTCGACTTTGCAGTTCCCCTCAGCTCTATTGAGCTTAGTAGCATCTTTTAGCAAACTGTTTTGGTTGTCCAGCCCACAGTTTTACTGATCTGGATCACTCTTAATCAGCATTTTCGGCCACAGCGGGCAGCTGTTTACGGCAAAAAGGCTTTGCTCAACTCACGTTCTACCCGTGCAGCACCAAACAACATTATACAAACAACATTAGCGACTAGCTGGCGAACAAAGCGAAGCATTTAGCAGCTAAATAGCCAGATAATCCCTCAGGAGTTACTGGAGAGAGTGTATATTGGACTTCAGATGCCTTTCCATTACAGGAACTTTCTCCGGGGACTAGGAACCTTTGGAGGAACTTTCCACCACAGAGACCAGGGTATAAATTAAATTTGTTTTACCTCCAAAAACTCCCTGCTCTGGGGTTAGTACTTGTATTTTAACTTTGGTGGCGGGGCTTTCAGCGAACATTTCTGATTGGTCAAATGCAGCATTTTATTTCAGACACCATTTTAAAATTATACAGCCACTTGTGTAACATGGAGTGACACAAGAAAGCATACGATAGATGAACAAACAACAAAGTGTAGGCTTTACTGAGTATTTATAATGATGAATATCCATTGCTTTATATGTTGTCATCATTTTTGTATACTACTTTTTCATATGTGAGTGGACTAACTTGCCTCATCTTCTGTGGTCTTTAGACCACAGTGGAAATGCTGACAACAATGAAAGAACAGGTTGAAGGAACCTTTTAGTTCTTTGAAAAGTAGTTCCTGGGACTAAAAGTTCCAGGTACTTTGGTGGAAACACGGTTTTATAATTGTCAGAGGGCCAGAAACAAAGCTCCAAATGAAAGCTCTGTATGTGCTTATGTGTAAATAGGTAACTGTTTGCTAACGTGTTAGCCATATCAACATTATAATGACATTATCTTGGCTGTTACACTTATATATAATCAAAAACTAACACTAATTCAATCAGTTCAACTTAGAAATCAATTCTTTGTGTCTACGTTCACTTGTTAATAATCTGCTACAAATATGTAACATGATAAAATAAGCAAATTTATGCTAAATTTAGACTATATGGCAAACAATGAGGGACACCATCTTAGAATAATGTATGGTTTCAATACAGAATAACAGGGGGTATTTTTGTTCTTCGCCTTGTGCTGAAATAGTGTAAATGCAGCATAAAGAGCCCACAATCTAGATATATGAAAACCAAGAGTGTTGACATTCATGGCAGTTTCTACAACTACTGTTCCGTGACCTGGTGGAGATCTTTTTGTTTTCTTGTAACAACTCATTGACCCAAAACACTTTTATATATAAAGCCCAGGCACATCTTTATGGTTAGCCGTTCTTAGTTTAGAAACTGTCACTGCAACTATATCACACCCGACAGACAACCACAGGGAAGATTGTCAGCTTGGGGTTGTCCACAAATGGACAGTTTGATTTGGTGTGGAGTCTCAGGCACTCTGCCGTGGTCCAGAGGCTCGTGGTGCCGTGAAGTGCATTCAGGACCCAAACAAGAACTCTGTCTTCAAGTAAATGTTAGGTTTTTTGCAAGGATTAATTAAGGTCAGCCCTAACAACACGACATAACGATGCTGAATTGGCTTCTTTTTACTGATTCAGAGCCTCTATGCTTTATTTTTCTTTTTTTAAAAGTGATTCTCACATACACTTAATGTTAAATGTTTTCAGTCGTCTGTGGAAGGGGTGAAAATTATGGTTAATGGTGGGTATTTTTGTCATTCAAGCATTTAACATGGAGCTGAAAGCAGCTGCATCCAGGTCTTAC
The DNA here is from genome assembly GCA_034769285.1 of Lutjanus argentimaculatus. NCBI lineage: Eukaryota > Metazoa > Chordata > Actinopteri > Lutjaniformes > Lutjanidae > Lutjanus > Lutjanus argentimaculatus. The sequence goes on along the minus strand of JAWZSL010000020.1, from coordinate 14,432,933 downwards.
CATCACGCTCCTCCTCGACGTAGTTCTCATACTCATTCCTTTGCTCCTCATTGTACTCCCTCCTCCGCTCGCTCGCTGCAATCCTTAGCCTCTGCTCGGCTGTGGAAATAAGAAGAGAAAGGAGAACTGAGAACTAAACCAAAAATTTTAGTACGTACACTCACGTTATATTGATGGATGAAGCATGTTCAGTAGTAGTAGTGTTCGCTCCTGAAACAACATGCTGCGTGATTTGTAGCTATGCTAGTAACATGGCTAAAGGTCTGTTGATCAGTCATCACTTTCGTCCAGACTGAAATACCTCAAAAGCTATTTCAGAGATTTACATAAAATACTGTGATAGCATCAGTTATATCAGAACTGGAGAGTATTTCTTCACTGAAAGAAGAGCAAAGAACGGTGCTAAAGGTTTTTCTCCATGGAAAAGATGTTTTTTTGCTCTTCTCCCAACCAGCCTTGGCAAGAGTTTGAGCTGACTGGTTAAAGTTAGCCTGTGTTAGATGTGATAGACAGATGGTTCATCCAATCACCTGCCAAGTATTTTTTTTTTTTTTTTTTGGAAGTTCCTGCCCTTTTCCACACAGTTTCTAAGGATGACTTCCCGGCTGGTTCTGTGTAACAAACCATCTGGTGTGTCAGGTTACTCAAGCTAACCAGCAGGTTTCACTTCCTGTGACTTAATTTAACATCAACTATATTACTGGCACCAAATCTTGTACAGGTTTTGAGTGAAAAGTCTCAACAACTCCTGGATGGATGGCTATGTAATTTGGTACACAGACGCATGGCCCACTCTTTCTTTCAATCGCCATCAGATCAAACCCCGCTGACTCAATCACACTGAAACCCCCTTTTTTATAGTATCAAATAACAATTTAAGCCAAACCGATCAGAAAAATGAACACTTATGAAGAAGAACTACCTACAATGACAGAAACCGTCTTTCCATCTTTCAAACATAATGTCATAATAAACTACTATTACATTTCAAAATGGCTGCTGTGAAAAGGGCAACAGCCATGACTGAATTAGTACCTCATGTTTACACAACTGATTTACATCAGTATGTACTGGGTCTAGTGAGGTGTTAAAAACAAATACCTGTGGCTAACCCATACCACTGACTGTAATGCATTAGAAATTTGTGTAAACACCTGCACCTCCCTTCTGCTTCATCACTGTACAAACCAAACACCCCCACCCATGTAGGTACAGGGCATCCACTGTACACATTAGACATTACTACTACACAGTCTGTGTTTTTCTTTAATTCCTTCATTTTAATTAAATTAGAACAAGCTTGTGAAAAGTGTAGGGAGGATTACATCACATTTCATGTAAACACGCACCTGCATCCGCTCTGCAAACGCATTTTCCCTGCAAATAGGCCAGTGAAACTTGGCTCACACTCATTTTCACACAAACTTCACATGTAAAACCACTTGCTTGTTAACTGGTATTTGTGTTGCATTTCTTTCTACCACCCTAGCTTTATTTTTTCACTGAAAATCCATCCTATTTTCCTTTTATGACTTACTATTATTGAAAATGGAGTATGCTTAAGTGATAGCATGAGTCTTACTTAAATTGGACCACTATGTACTATCCATGAGTTTTGCAACATCTAAGAAATTATGTCCTTTTGGCTTTCCAAACTACTTCTCCTATGGAAAAACCATAAGAACTTTGGAAAAAAAACAACCATGGCTATATGAAAGTTGCACTGAAGCCACACTTGGTTATGCAATCATCCAACATCTGTTGGAAATATTGGATATACTCGATTTGTGAGGAGGAAACTTCTCTTTTTCTTTTGTACATTTTGGTATTTTGCATCTTACACTAAATCAGAATTAAAAGATTATATGATATATTGAAATTGCCACAACAAGCTATTGTAGTAGGGTATGATCATTTGTTAGCATGGAACTGCAGCTTGCATTCAGGCCTGAGCAGCCTGTGCATCACTTTTCTGGCAAAGAAAAAAGTCTGCACAAAAAGATACACATCTCATGTTCTCAGTAACCGAGCTGGCAAGGAACATAATCAGCCTTTTCACTTTCTTTTAAGTGTTTTATTTTTTTCCCAGAATGCACGCCTGTTTGTCCAGCGCCGAAGTCCCGTTCGGTGCTCTGATGGGCGGGCAAGGTGAAATGACCCACAGCCTGTCTCTGGAGGACTGTTCTGGGGCACACGTGGACCTTTCTGATGGGTTTTCCACCAGCGAAAGTGAAGAATTAACAAGGACTGAAAAGATCACTGTTGTTTCAGCAGTATTTTGTTAAGTCTGACCATTTTATGCCTTTTTGCCAACTAAAGAATCACAGGAATCTTGTTTTTAGTTTTTGACAAATTATTTTGGTGATAGAGCATGATAATAAGTTCCTGTGCGCTTGAAGGAATGTCCTGAAACACCTCTCATTTGTGTGTTTGTTCATTTTTTTTAAAGTGTGTTGGCGTTGTGTATCGTACAGGATGCTGGCAGTGAAAGAATGAGCTTATTGTACCAAGAAACTGAGAGAGTAGGAGCCTGCTCCATACTACCCTGTGACTCCTTCTACAGCCTCCAGCTTGTGTGTGTGTGTGTGTGTGAGAGAGAGTGTGTGTGTGTCAGGTTTAACAGCGGCTACTGTATAGAACGACACCTGCTTGAGTTTCCATTAGTCTCTTTCTCTTTTTCTCTTGAATTTTCACAGCTTCCAGTCAAAACCTCAAATCATATCATCCCCAGAATCCAACTACAAACCAGTAAACCAACACTCCCACTCATACACAAGCCCGCTATGGGAGGCCAAACATGCCGGATTTTAGACTGTCCACAATGTGGCCACATAAACCACTCAGGCAATACTGGAGTGAGTCATAACCCCGAAATATAAATAAATATGATTCCCATCTTCAAACCACAGACCAACCACTTTACTCATGACTTTGATGTTTTTCTGCCAGCAAAATGACAGACAGCCCTTAGATAAACAACTCAAAACTACCGCCAGCTATGGTTATCTTTTCATACACATTAACAGGCTTGTAAAATGGGGATTATTAGCAGAATTACAATTTTAAAATACATTTTAAAATAAAGAATGATATACTTCTATGTGCAGTCCACAAACATATTACAACAATTAACGAGTCTAAACACCACTCTGTTCTCGGTGAAACCAATCTGACAGTTGCTATTTCATAACCTGTTAAAAAACTGCTTTCACCTTTTCACTGGGTGGAAATTTTGCCATTATCTCCTCTCAACATCTAATTTAAAGAAACATTTACAGGTAAGACCAACTGTTAACATTAGCTACACAGACCAACTGGTTACTGCATTTTTTTTAATCAGGTCATTAGTGACTGTATCTGAACACATTTTTAAAGTAACCCTCCCAACCCTGCATGTTCTATCGATATTGAAGACCTTACCTTGGAGCTCAGCATAGTATCGGGGTGAGCGGCGACTGCGGCGTTTGAAGAAGTTGGAGGCGTCCGACTCGGGCATGAACACCTTGTGTGCTGGCCCTGTAAAGGTCAGAGGTCAGAAGGTGAAGGTCACATAAGGAGGACATGTGGAGGAGGGTTATATGAAATAGAGAAAGGGGGTAAACAGTGTTATCACCTTTAGCATGGTCTGGAGTTGAGTCGTCCCGGACCGCTGCGCTTTTCACCACGCTGGAAACTACAGTGTGAGGAAGAGGAAAAATTAGCCTATGATTTCTTGTCTTTAAAGTCCACCTCCAGTCATGTTTTTTTTTATAAGTTCAAATACCTTGTTAAAATGGCATACATTTAGCTCTACACCTTGCCTTTATTTTATTATTCAAGGCTTCATGAATAGGCAAATAGTACCTGTCCTCCCCACACACAACCCACCCGACACCCCCCACCCCAACCTCTAAGTAGCTCCACCTGGCTTCTCCTCTGTTTTCCTAGCTAATCAAGGCAACTAGCTACATCTGGCTTCTCCTGTGGGCTGGTCCATTGCCGCTAATGATCTGTATAGTGCCAACCTCTCAATTAATGGTATTGGTTCCTTAGGTTTACACTAGTTAGCTAAACTACTAGCTAATGCTAGCAAAAATCAGGCTAACTAGCTTGCGTTAGCTAATGGAAGAAATTTTTCCCTAACACAGTTGCCTCAGTGCTTGCTCTTGGTGGGAACTATTGGGTTTATAAGAAGTATGGTCTAGACCTGCTCTATATGTGAAGTGCCCCGAGTTAACTCTGTTATGATCTGGCCCTGCAGAACTGAATTGAATTAACGTTTTATGTAGCAAGCTAGTTAGCTAGCATTTAGCTAGCATTTAGCTAAACACACACACACACACACACACACACACAATGGCATTTAACCATCTTCAGAATTTTTCAACATAGACAAACATAGCACATAGCATATTTAAGTTCAACAGAACAGGAAAAGGAGAAAGTTGACTGATGTACCAAGCTTGCTCAACTGTCATTGGAGCACAGAGTGAAAAGGGGCGGGACTTAGGTCAATCATGAAATTGTATCTCAGTCTGTGCATTCACTCAAATTTATAAATGTGCACGGTGTACCAACCTTTAAATTTGGATTACTACATAAAAATATGTCATAAAAAAACTTGATGAGCAGTTAGCATAAAGAGTTGGAGAAACAGAGAAATGATGATAAAGGGGACCATGAAAACCTGTATGTATTGATGGAATAGACCCCAAACCTATATGCAAACACACCAGATTATGGTATTTACAGAAATCATAGCCTCCCACTTATTTTATGTAGCCAGTGTTAGATGTCTGTGCCAACAAGAACTTACAAACTGTCCTATACAAGGTACTGCTCAGGCTTACAGTTAGAAATAATGTTACAGAATACAGGAATTGAGCCACACAAGATTAGTATTACAGGAGGATCTCTGTTGTCACCAAAATACGGAAGGCTGCATGGGCCATAACTGTCCTATTAATTATCGACGTGACACATTTTAACAGGACAAAAATAATTGTTACCATAATCTTTCCTAAATACAATAAACTGTAAGATGTCTCGTTTTGCAACATCTACCAAATTTCACTTTATTCACAGTTCAGATTTATGTTGCTCAGGTTCAGGTTACTTTATTAATGCCTGTGGGCAGATTTGCTTTGCAGTGGGTTATCACACTCATACATACATACACACACTGCTCACTGTGATCATTATACCACGCCCAGTAGTTCACTGATTTGTTCGGTTTATTGTGGTCATCTGGACACATATTCTTATTGAAAATTATGCTTATGAGATATAGGCTGTTCTCTGGATAACTACAGGACAAATTACAGCTTTGTTTCTCTGTTTAAATTAAAGAAAACATGTTTCCATGGTTTGTATAGCCAAACAAACTTACTCTTCTAACTCATTTTAACTGGACATGAGATTTAACGATGGAGTATAATGTCCAGTATAATGATTTTTTTTTTGGGGAAAATAAAATCTAAATGTTGAAAATGAAGTCAAGATGGTATTTCAACTTTATGCTCAATAATTCAACTTTATTCTGAAAATTTTGAATTTATTCTTGAGATTTTCACTCATAATGCAACTTTAAAAAAAAAAAAAAAAATCACCCTATCATCCTATTTTTTCTCATATATGGCACTAATATTCAGCCTTAACTTATTCTCAACATTTTCACTTTATTTTAAAAACGCATTTATGAAGTATTCTTTTCCATATTAAGGAGTGACAGCACATATCAGTGCATTATATCCTCAAAACTACTCTGGTTATCCCCCTGGGGATGTATAACCCAAATATACCCCCTCCCTTTGCCCTGTCCCCCACCCACCCAGACAAGGTACTCACAGGTGAGGATGAGGAGGGTGGCGAGCAAAGACAGCACAACAACCCGAGTCCAAGACATCTTGAGAGAGAAAAGCAACAGAACTCTGCTGGACTTAACAGCACACCTAACTGAACTGAACTGAACTGAGAAAGGGGAGAAAGATGAGGGAGGGAAGGGAGGAAGGTGGGTGAGGCAGGGAGAGTGGGAGGAGAAAGCTGCTGGAATTTCAATTGCCCAAGGGAGAGGAAGAAGAAAACATGAAAATGATGATGAGTGATGGGTGAGATGGATTAAAAGAAAAGCACAGCTGAATGGAAACTAGAATTTGGTATTAGATGGAAATCAAAAATCACGGCGACATCACAGTTCTTTGGTGGCCCCAAATGCAGCAGTAGGAGGACCTAAATCCTCCACTTAAAAAGTATATACTTTGATTCATTCTGTTATGATTTTATATGCAGCCAAGCACAAGGTTTTGAAAGGACAGTTCCCAAGTTCAATAATATATTTATTTAAAGGCTCACATCTGTGCTGTGTGCAGTATTCAGTGGCTCTGTTCATTTTGGCCCAACATCCAATTTCATGTATTATTTTCTAATGACAGTAGCTCGAGGTGGAGCACCTAAATGTAGCTGTTCACTTCAAAAAGTATTATATTCAGTAGTTCGACATGCAGTAAAGCAATGATACTCTGTGTGTGTCTTTGGCAGGGGTGGAAGTAATTAATTACAAATACTCAAGTTACTGTAATTAAGTCGTTTTTTTGGGGTACTTGTACTTTTATGAGTAGATTTTCAGGTTTGTACTTTTACTTGTACTTAAGTAATCATTATACCATGTATTCTGCTTAGTTACTTTTAAAATCATAGCTGAGTACTAAGTACAATTTTAATCAATAACCAGACCTTTTATCTGCATTTTTACAGCCAATAAGGTGATTTGATAGCAAACAAGCCAATGAAAACCAGGACATATGGATGAAAAAAACTAAACAAAAAAAAAGGATGTTAATGATTGAACTTTAATTGATTTTGCGTTAAGAATTTTACCAGTATTCAATAGTTGTGGCAGTAGTGTTTTAACTACTGGTAAAGCAAAACACACAAAGTCCTAGTCTGGAGAGGTGACGGTGACATCATCGGTTAAAAGTAACTAATACTCTGAGTAGTTTTTTTGACTAATACTTTGTACTTTTACTTAAGTATTTTTCCAACACCAGTACTTTTACTTGTAATTGAGTAGTATTTTAGCAATGTAACAGTACTTGTACTTGACTACAGATTTTCAGTACTCTTTCCACCACTGGTCTTTGGAAATATGAATCATGATATACAGACTCTTGACATGTATGATTCAATTTTTTCCCATGGTCTAGTGTTAAAAAAGCAAACAAAAATCACATTAAATCCAAATATCAGATTGCAGTAGAATCCCAATACATTAGAATCACAATATAGATTGAATCAAAGTTCTAGTATTGAATCAGAATATAAGCGTATCGTCCCAGCTCTACTAACAACACGTACAGTAACGCGGAGACTTTTTTTGCAATTTCTGCTAGTTTGCAGTATGGGAATATGCTGCATTGTTTATATGCATAATTTTTACTAATGATTAAAATGTACTAAAAAAAATACTTAAACCTGTACTAAATGATTTTTGCAATATGAGCATTCATTTGAAGTTCTGTTTCTGCTCAGCTAACTCACTCTCCTTTTAGCTCTGTTTTGGTCACCAGCTACCAACTTCTGCAGGAAATATCTGACTCTTAAGCTGCTAAATGCTCTGCTATGTTCACTGGCTAGCCGCTAATTTTGTCCGTTTGTCTGTTTACAGCTGAGTGCTGGGCAGATAGCGTAGTGTGTCTGAACTAAAACAGTAACCCTGCTGGATAACCAAAACAATTAGTTTAAAGATGTAATGATGTTAAAGATGTTCTACCGAGCAGAAAGAAACTGATATTTGATATTTACTGATATTTGATATTTGTGATATTTCTCTGGGTTTGTCACCATGAGCGGGGTTTTTACACAGAATCTAGAATTAAGAAGTGATCTACAGCAGTAAAATACTGTCAGAAATGAAGACTTTCTGCCTCTGTTCCAATTCTGAGAGAGAAACAGGTGGTCAGGAAACAGAGGCTTTACTGCAGCTTTGGCGACTGCACAAAGACAAGAAATATTCACACCAGTAGACAGCCAGAGGACAAGGACATCAAATAATATAAAATGTAATTAGTATGTATGTAAGATTAAAGATGCCTTTCTTTGGCCAGGTATTTTTATTTCCAGTCTTATATTGGTGGATGAGCTGACATGAATGAGGACACGTCTCTCACCACCAGCCAATCAGTTATCACTTATCAGAGACTGATCCTGGAGGTCAGTGGCCCCTTTTGTGTATTAAGTTCATACAGTCTTCCACATTATCTATTTGTAGAGAGATGTCATGTTTTTGTGCCTCTTGTGTGATAAATTTGAGTTTGCAGGCCGAAGTTCACTCACTTGAACTGCATTCAGAGAGTAAACAGATCAGTTTGCACTTTGAATTGTGCTTGACACAGTTTTAAGCTGGAATCAACCCTAAATCCCCCCAAAAGATGACATAATATTACACTATGCAGGTAGAATATTATAGGTGTAGATAGTGTGTAGGTGATGCAAAATGATTCCACTTTATAGCAGTATTTAATAACACAGAATTTAACGGACTGCTGAACTCAGACATTCTTTCTTTTTATTCCTTTCGTCAGCATTTATGACATTCTCTATTGTACGTTGTGCTCTATTGTGTATTGTGCATTATTTCCCTTGCAGGCAGAGTGTGTGCAGGTGGTAACATCTTGATGCTGTACTCGAACCATTCATTATCCTCCTCAGGTAAAAATGATCTCAGGGTTTAGCACTAACCTGTGGTTAATGCTACATTACGCTCCGGGCTATTGCACTGCATGTGAGATTTTTTGCTTAACATTGAGAGGCTGCTTTGGATTTTTCCTTTTGACTGTGTGTGATCTTGTGAAATCTGAAATGTGTTTCCTCCAAAGGAAACTGGGCAGAGACGAGGGGCCACTTTGCTCAGAAAAACGACAACAGATCTGCAGTCTGGGGAATGTTTAACAGTAATTGAACCTGAATTAGACCTGTGCGTGAGAAACCGTTTGCTGTGTCTGCATGTATGTGAAGTTACGTGTGCATGTGCACGGATTTTTTTTTTTTTTTTGCAATTTGTGTTTTGCAAAGTTTGCAAGTGTGTCCCTCTGTGCATTTGTGCTCGTGTATATATCATGTATGTGTGTCTGTGACGTGATGCTGACTGCAACAAAACCTCCGCGTTTAGCTCGCCTGTATCTAAATGAATTTGCTGCATTTCTGAATTAAAAGAGCTGAGAGCTTCCCTCTGGGTTTGAACAAAGATGCTATTTAAAAACACCTACACACTCAAACACACACACAAACACACACTCTCTTAGCTGCGCTGGATCAGGTGTTTTTTGGGGGTTCCACTGTGGGGAGCCAGGAAATAGCTGGGCCTCCATCTGGAAACAGACAAACCCTCTGAGACCAACATGACTGTTCAAATGTCATTCAGTGTTGAGCAACTTTCTCTGTTGTATGTACAACAGTGTATGTGTCTGTTTTTAACACGTGGAAGGGATATACTGAGATGATCCCTTGTGTTCTTTGGGATTATTCTCTCTGATTACATAATTTACTATCTCACGCCATGAGCCACAACACAGTTTTCTAAAGTTAAAGGTGCTATATTTGGCCACCTGTTGAATTTATACTCCAAACAAACAGGGGGCAGCATTTTACTATAAAGTTATGCTGCCATTAGCTAGCTAGTTCAGTTAGCCATGCAGCTAGTGGTCCCATTAGCTGACTCTGCCCAGACTAGGAGCACAGAGGGGAGTGTTGATGTTTACACTGCTGGAACAGGAGGTTTGAACCACTGGGAGAACCAGGATTTCAGGCCCGTGACACGGGGGGCAGCGAGGAATGCTTATGGCAGACTGACAGAAGCCAGTTTGACAAAACAGAGTACAGTACTGAGGTGATTTACAGTGGATATGACCAGGACTCTGGCTCCAGGGATGACAAAGACATGGTGGGTTCTGGCAGTGACAGATGTATGGAGCAGGAGAGGAGCAAGAAGGAGATCAGGTGTGGTCAACCCTGGGGTGCCAGGAGCCAAACCTGGCAACAAAACCAGCTGGGTGTTGTTGGACTGAGGGTAGACTGAACACAACAGGGACTCGCTATCACCTCTATTATTTATGTCATTAATTCAATTATTATAATTTATAAATATGTTTTAGGATTTCAATATTTCATTACATTAAAGGGAATCAAAACATTATTATAGCAGTATTTTTTATTTTCATTTATCAAAACAGTTCATTTATTACAGTATGATTCTAGAAAACAAAAACACGTCCATTCAGTCATCATAAAAGTGTTAAAAAATTCACATTAACATGTTGATACATTTATAAGGCATTATAAGGTCAAGGCCTCTGTTAGTGTTAATTAACAAGAGCTACAATCAACACTGATTGTTCACACATTTCTGTTTAAAAATAGCTTTCATTACTCTCTCTCACTCTTCACTTTCTCAACCTCGCTCCACCTCTCTCTCACACAATATGTCTGACTTTTCTTAATCAACATGCAAACTAATCTTTTTTTTTATTTTGTGCAATTAACATCCCTTTTTCTTTCTGTTTTCATTAAACAGCTCGAACAGTTCAGGGTGCGTTCACACCGTTCTGCAGTTTTCAAGAGCAATTTCAACTGAACTTTGTGCTGTAAAATGTTGTAAAGCAAGCAGCAGGAGGTTTGCTGACCGTCAAGTGCTTTATTCTCCCTGGGACTGTGTAGCAGCTTGCTTACTGTATAAGTTAACTGATACTGATATTTTCTATTTAAATAATATTTCATGTCTTTATGTTTTGTGTTAGAACAACATGCTCCAGATTACATTACCAAAAATGTTACAATGAGCCCTAAAGCCTAAATCAAGTAAAGAAACAAGTAATCTAAAATTACATTCCTCCACTACAAAAAGAAATTAGAGATTGTATAAGAACAATTATTAATAATTTATTCATGGTGACTTTACAGCACATTTAAAGGGAGCCTCGAACACTTTCAGTCTCACTGTGAATGTGCCCTATTGCTTCCTACTCAATCTCCATATCAGTCTTTTCTAATTTCAGCTCAGCTCATTTTTTTTCTTTATAATGAAGTCCTTTCTCCTTGCACTAGGCGGCCTCGGAAAGCCCAGGAATCCTATAGGAGAAACAAGAGTTAAAGGGTCAGTTCAACAAAAACAAACCAATATTTTCTTTTCTTTAAAATGTTTTGCTTTCTTCTCCTCTCATCTTTAGCACGTAACCTCCATGCGTTCTTCTTTTTGTTTGGAGATACCTAGTGGGTGAAACATAACATACAACAGGTAGCTGGTGTCCAGCAATGTGTCCGGTGAAGCTTTAGGACTTCCTGAACCATCACTGTTCACTCCGACTGCAAAGTCTGTGATTTTATCAGCCCCATCTCCATCCAGCTGTAGGCTCTGATTCTAGAGCTGTGTCTTAATTCAGATACTTCCGTTAGTACAATGTCATGTAGCACACTTTGCACACTCATGCTCACTTGCGTAGTGTGCAAATTTCGACAGGGTAGTGCTGTCTTAAATCGAGGATGGCCAGTAGGGCTGACTTTCAATAGTCGAATATTCGACGATTCGATTCGGAGAGGTCTGATTCGACTATGAACCTCGCAGTCGAATCATCGGAAAATGTTGTTATGTAACTAGACCATACCATTCTGACTAGGCGGGGGTGCCCACGACTGCTGAGCAGAAATTGATACATAGAATGTCTTTTTTTCAATATATAAAAGCCTATTTTTGATACAAAATCATCTCCATGTCTGCCTCACTAGTCATTTATACTATTAATCAATATTTCAATCATGCACGATGTCAGTTATCTGTCGCCGCATGCAGCCGCCCGCCACTAGTCGGGGCCGCGGCCCTCAGACGGCAGCCTCTCGCCCAGCGTGTACGCCCTGATCACCTAGGCAACCCCGGATGTTTATGTCAAAGTCGGACAGATGAAAACCAGCGCGGTTTGGCAGTGTTTTAATCTAGAAAATGGAAATAATGTTGAATGTAGACTGTGACAGAATAAGCTGATATATAATCACTCGACTGGAGAAACGTGCACACATTAAACACAGACACGGAAATCTGCAGGCGGAGCTGCTGCTGTCAGCTGCAAACGTCAGGTCTAGTTTACCTGCAGACTCCGTGATCCTCTTCGGTCTGAAAAGTTGAAGCATTTTGTGAGTTGCTCTAATGTTTTGTACGTTAATGTGTTTGGTTTGTATTGCATATTTAGCGTGCATAGCGCACATTTCAGCGGCATTTAAAGTACGATTTGGCGATTGTTGACTGTGATTAACAGGGGGGGCGGCGACTATTCGTCGACTACGGCAAAATCTGACGAATCAGATTCGACTATGAAAATCCTTAGTCGAAAACAGCCCTAATGGCCAGTGTGCCCTTATCTTCTTCTTTGTAGGTGAAGTGAAGCTGGGCAGAGCTTGACTGCCACCCGCCAAAACATCTACCTGCTTGTTAATTAATTTGTGCTCAATGGCGACGGTTGAGGGCGAGAAGTGTCCAGTTCAACATGCAGGTACTGCGTTGCCGTAAATGTCAGTAAAAGTACTGATATATGCTAATTAAGATGGGGCTTAGATTTTCTTTCTGGTAAAATCTGCAGTCATAACTGAGTTCTCATTGCACTATGCTTTAAAGTGGATGCTTGCAGTGAAAAGTGTATCATATTGTGTTATCAGCTGTGATAGGGTGTATTTTAAAAAGATGAATGAAATGTGAATGTAAATGTCTGACCTTGAAGTCGATGTCGCTCATAGCGTACTTCTTGGATGTGATCTCATTCACCTCTTTCGCAATGTTTTCTTGTGTGGTTCCCATCACATCGATGTAATAGCAGTCAGCGCTGGCATAGTGGCAGGAGATGGCCTGAAAACACACACATACACACATGTTCACACACACACTGTCCTCTTGAATTTTCAATGTATTTTCATCACATCTATTGTATAATTTCCTTTTTGTAACTCAAAAATAAGAGCATAAGAAATCCGGCGAGCTGATGAATTATGGGGATAGTTTGTTTTTGGTGTATTAGGGGTAATGTAGTACCTTACGGAAGCCCTGCGTCTGGTTCATGCCAGAGCCGTGGATCAGAAGTGGATGGAAGAAGACAGTGTCGCCCTTCTCCATCTCCAGGTGCACCCTGGGGTGCTGCGGGTTGTAGTCACGCACTCCATGGTACATCTTGTTGACGCCACCCTGAGGACACCCGAGACAGTGTATGTGTTTGTAGCTCATAGCAGATGTAATTGTACTTCCCTTAGAACTGTTCATGCGTGTGTTTCTACCTCCCACTCGGGGTAGTCATGCTCCTTCAGGGTGTCGGTGTGAGTTCCCGGCAGGACGACCAGGCAGCCGTTCTGCCTGTTCACTTTCTCCATTGCAGTCCATGCGCAGACGATCCGGTCTGCTGGACGGAACGGGAAGTAATGCAGATCCTGATGCATCGGGTGACGTGACGTCTTCTTACCTGAAACAACACGAGGGACATCTCATAACACCTGAGCCTGGTTTTAAAATGCTAAGCTATTTTTTTTTTCAGTTTTGGGGAATATCTTGCCTTTATTTTGCTCGTGATTCGTGTAAATCAGATATTTAATGTCAGGAGGGGTTAATCTTTTTATTGCACATCACAATTCAGTTCCTAATCCATTTCCTCTCAATATATCTGCACAGGGTGCCTTTAAGTTTGAAGTGAGGATGGGTTTTATTTTGATTAATTAATTAGCAGGACACAGAAGGTTAAAATCCATAATTTGACATCTTTTAATGCTACTGTGAACACTGGAGCGCCTCAAGGCTTGGTGCTGAGCCCACTACTGTACACACTGCTGACCAGAAACTGCATTGCCAGACACAAGAGCAACCACATTATTAAATATGCTGATGACACCACAGTTGAGGGGCTTACATGAGCGCCTTAGAAACTACACGTAATTTAAAATTTAGAGGTGTCTGAGTGCTAAGTTGGCAGCTTCTAATGCTCAATACTTGCTTCTATTGTCTTGTTTTGTAATTCTCTGGTTTTTATGTATTGCTTCGGGGCACTATGCGTCATTCTTGCTTTGTGCATAAAGATAATAAACTGAACTACAATCGGAATTTGAAAGGAGCAAATGGGGGGAGGTGGTTCCAGTGATTCTCCAGACAAATTAAAATCATTTAATTGTTAATATCATTTAATTGCTTCATACCTGCATCAGGAGGTTTGTTGATCAGCATCGTGTGCATGGCCATGATGTTGGGTCCAGTGAAACACTCCACATACTTCAGAATCTGACATAGAAAAACACAAGTTTTTGTACAACAGTGTTCAGATTTAAATTATTTAAAAATAAAAAAAGTTGAGTTTAAAGCCAACAGATTAAAACAAGATGAAAACAAGGACCTGTTGTGATCTAATTGTGCGTTGTACCTGTGGTAAGGCGCAGTAACGGAACAGTTCAGGATCTTCCTGGAAGTCCTGGAGTTTGGAGACCGCTCTCTGATCTGCAACGAACTCTGACTTAGCAATCGCCACATCCCTCATTACCAGCAGACCGGGAACCTTTAACTCCTGTCGACAGATCCGTTCAAACTCCTTCCTGAGGGACGAACACAAGATCACATTCAGCACTGCACAATATACAGGTCTAAAAAAGATGTAAATTTTATACGTCATTTTGATGCAAATTATGTTGTACAATAAGATAAGAATGTCTTAAACTTTAGATTCCAATTTAAAATGTGATGTGTAACTTTTAAATGGCTACCTTGTTGAGATGGATGAAGTAAATTGTATTTTATAGGTGTTACAGTTCAGTTGCTGCATTTACTAAAAGAGATGTTTTTATGCTTATATGCTGCCTGCAAGCAAAATTTTCTTATCACGGCAGTTGTCAGAGTTTCTGATGGTCACCTGAACCTGTCGATGTCTTCGTCAGATACCAGATTCTTAATAAGGATGAAGCCATTTTCCTCATAGGAGAGTCGCTGTTCTGGGGTCAGCAGGTCTGTATCAAGAGTGTACCTACCAAAAAAAAAGTGGTAAAAAAAACCAACATCACCATATTGATACACACAAATGTCAGGACACACACATACAATTCTATACAGACTATACAGACAAGAAGAGAGAAAAAATGGTTACACAACAAAACACCAATATGGAATAGTGAATTCTTTCAATTTTTTAATTCTCTCAGTCCCCAGGTAAGGTGTGTTTAGGCAAAGAACAAGGACCACACTGTGAAATATTATTTATGACAAAATGTGGGTAAGTTTATTATATTTTATGTTTAGGCTGTTTACCACAGAATGTGGACATTATTACATGAAGTGAAAATTTATTGCATTTTGTTGAGTTATTACGTGATGCTGCGTTATCTGATAATGTGTTGTTACGCTGGCTAAGAAAAATCAGTCACTATCTCCTGGTCGTGATAGCAAGCAGGACATGTGAGAGTCTTCTGAAACGCTGCATAACAAAAAGCTGAAACATGCACTGTGACTATACTAGCTGAAAAATAGAGCTTGTTTTGTTGTTGTCATCTGAATTAACGAAACCGAATGCACTATCAGCTGTTGCTACTATTACACAGGAGCAGAAAACTAGGACATCAGGCGTGATCAGATGGGCACTGGGGAAACTGTGTCAAAGGTGAATGATATATAAGGATTGTATAATTGTGGGCATGTAAACCTTTAGCCCGAGGCAACTATCGAGGCTGTTGTTGGAACTAGTGTAGACTGAAAGTAAGGTGTGTCCCAACCTCAGTCTCTGAGGGTGACTGGAGGTGTAGGTTTGAGCATAAGTCGGTGCAGCTGTCTGAAAAAAAGTCAGTCAAGGACAAAAACAAGAAACAGTACCATGTCTCAGACACAGATGATGCTTTCCCAAAGTTTAGAACAAACTGATAAGGACTCTTTGCAGATCCTGAGCATATTTCAACTCACTTTTCCTCCAGATTTCTCTAAAAATCCACCAATGGTATCAATACTTTTCATATTATTGGCTATCTTAAAAATACTGCTTTATTAATTTGTTGCTCTTGATTTCTCTTTCTTAGCTGTTTTCAATGAACATCAGTGCAGAAGCATTAATCATTCATTAACGATAAAAACACACAAGCTATAATGCTAAGTGACCTACAAACACACACACAGACATACACTGGCTTTCTGATGTTATACCAGTGTCAAAAATACTGTTGAAGACACAGTTTCACGTTAACTGTTTGTAATATATTTGCCGTTTGGTAAAACTTTGACTTTGAACCTTTACTTTGTTAGTAAACTGTTAATAACAACTTCCCCACAAGCTGCTACACAAACAATGACGAATCCAAAATAACGGTGTTACTATATGAGCGCGAGAACTAAACTCACGTTAATAATGCGTTAATAATGCATTCATAAACAATGATTACGGCGAATAATATCCGTATTTCTTCTCATTTCGCCGGAGGCCTGCGGTCCACAGCGGGACCCCGGCTTAACCGACCGGAGGTGTCCGCCGCTGGCTGCTCAGCCGTCGGTTAGCGGGTCAGCGCGCTCCGCCCGGAGCTGCGATGATACAACATGCGCAAAGAAAACAGGATAAAAGGATACGACCGCAGCGGGTGGTCGATCAAGATGATTGATCAGCAGTCTGAGTCTTTCCGCAGCCCGAGACATTTCCAGATCAGGTTGGTATGTCGGTGTGATCCGGGTACCACAGGACAGCTGCAGAAAAGAGTGTTTGACACACACACGGGGTAAAGGGCAGTGATGACAGCACACACACACACACACACACACACGTTCACTGTCAATACAGTGTAGGCTGTACTTCATACGGGTCTGCGTGACCTCATTATTATTATTATTATGAGGAGAAAAGCAAAACTGAAAAAATACACAAATAAAATAAATAAATAGTAAATCATATAAAAATTACTCAATAAATAAATATGCCGGAAATGTACAAGATATAATATAAAAATAGGCAGTAATTAATGTATAAAATGTGACAGAAATTGATATTTTTGCATTTTCTGTATTTATTTTCACATTTTATGAATAAATTAATACTTATATTTATTTTTAATATTTTTTGGCGCATTTAATAGAATATTAATTTATTTAATGAGTAATTTATTTATCTATTTGTTTATATTTAGGCAGTATTGGTCCTCCAAAAAAACTCATGCTTCCCAACGGTATGTCATTCTGTCATGGAGAATAAATGCATCAATAGCGTTTGAAAGAATACCCCAACTAACAGATACCACAGCAGTAAATGAGACATATAGCAATATTTTTGTTTATTCAAAAGATTTCAACACTACCCTTTATTCAGACTCCCTTATAATACTTATTTTACTCACGTTTATAATCTGTATTACCAGTATTCAACAAACGAGGCTGAAGTTGGCATCCGATTCACAGCTTCTGATTGGAATTTTCCGGTCCACCTTAAAAGTGTCATAACGCCTGTAGATGGCGGTATTCAGTCGTTTTCCTAATTCATGAACTGAGAGCATGAAACATTGTAGGACGATGAAAAGAGAATCAATCCTAGATTGCAACGGTATTTAATTCATCTAAAAACCAGGATTTTATTTATTTTAATTGTAGATCTACTCTCTAATATGTGTAACTCACAGTAAAATGTAAATGATGTATTTCTATGTCTTTTTCTGATCTACATCACATTAGACCAGGTCCTGATATAAAACCACAAGACTTATACGCCTCAAATCTGGACTGAAATATTCTACAGGGTCTATACATTCATAAAAACACAGTCTCTGATTTGTGAAACCTTTATTCTATTTGTGAAAATGCAAAAAAGGCGCAGTTCACTGCTTTTTTTCTCATCTAGACCACATTAGACCAGGTCCAGGTCTACAATCGCTACACTTAAACTCCTCAAATCTGGACTGAATTATTCTACAGAGCCAAAAAAGTCATAAAAACACAGTCTCTGATTTGTGAAACCTTTATTCTATTTGTGAAAATGCAAAAAAGGTGCATTTCACCGCTTTTTTCTCATCTAGACCACATTAGACCAGGTCCAGGTCTACAACCGCTACACTTAGACCCTCAAATCTGGACTGAATTATTCTACAGGGTCTATACATTCATAAAAACACAGTCTCTGATTTGTGAAACCTTTATTCTATTTGTAAAAATGCCAAAAAGGCGCATTTCACCGCTGTTTTCTAATCTAGACCACATTAGACCAGGTCTAGATCCAAAACCACTTCAGTGGGGGTGGGGTTGCATCACTTATCCGTACAATTTAGCAAGAGTAAATCATCTCTACGGATAATGTAACGATAATATGAGAACATGTTTAAGCATCCAGCAGCAGTAGACAATAACTCTAGCCTTTGATTTCAGGGGTGTTACAGTGTTTTTTTTTCTGTTTGCTCATCCTTCTTCATTTGATATCTGATTACAGGTGCCTTGGTTTTGGCTGCATGAGATCACAGGCTTCCAGACTACTTACTATCTTCTCAAAGTTATTGTGACTATTTTGTTAATGATTCGTCATATGTATTGATCATTACAAAGACAAAACCTTACAAAAACAGAGTTGACACCCCCAAAAGTCAAAAGAACAAAAATTGCAACATTTTGTGCCATAATCTGAACCTTTTAAACGATTCATTAATAAAAAAAAGTTATTTCCCCCCCATCCTAATAATCCAAGTGCAAATTAGTTTGTCCAAGTTATTTAATATTTTTAAAGAGAAAAGAAAAAGAAATATGGGTCATTATAGATTGCCCAAAAAAGTTTTATTCTTCAAAATAGTTAGTACACTGTTAACTTTGAGAAGATAGTAAGTAGTCTGGAAGCCTGTGATCTCATGCAGCCAAAACCAAGGCACCTGTAATCAGATATCAAATGAAGAAGGATGAGCAAACAGAAAAAAAAACACTGTAACACCCCTGAAATCAAAGGCTAGAGTTATTGTCTACTGCTGCTGGATGCTTAAACATGTTCTCATATTATCGTTACATTATCCGTAGAGATGATTTACTCTTGCTAAATTGTACGGATAAGTGATGCAACCCCACCCCCACTGAAGTGGTTTTGGATCTAGACCTGGTCTAATGTGGTCTAGATTAGAAAACAGCGGTGAAATGCGCCTTTTTGGCATTTTTACAAATAGAATAAAGGTTTCACAAAACAGAGACTGTGTTTTTATGAATGTATAGACCCTGTAGAATAATTCAGTCCAGATTTGAGGAGTCTAAGTGTAGCGGTTGTAGACCTGGACCTGGTCTAATGTGGTCTAGATGAGAAAAAAGCAGTGAAATGCACCTTTTTTGCATTTTCACAAATAGAATAAAGGTTTCACAAATCAGAGACTGTGTTTTTATGACTTTTTTGGCTCTGTAGAATAATTCAGTCCAGATTTGAGGAGTTTAAGTGTAGCGGTTGTAGACCTGGACCTGGTCTAATGTGGTCTAGATGAGAAAAAAAGCAGTGAACTGCGCCTTTTTTGCATTTTCACAAATAGAATAAAGGTTTCACAAATCAGAGACTGTGTTTTTATGAATGTATAGACCCTGTAGAATAATTCAGTCCAGATTTGAGGCGTATAAGTCTTGTGGTTTTATATCAGGACCTGGTCTAATGTGATGTAGATCAGAAAAAGACATAGAAATACATCATTTACATTTTACTGTGAGTTACACATATTAGAGAGTAGATCTACAATCAAAATAAATAAAATCCTGGTTTTTAGATGAATTAAATACCGTTGCAATCTAGGGTTGATTCTCTTTTCATCGTCCTACAATGTTTCATGCTCTCAGTTCATGAATTAGGAAAACGACTGAATACCGCCATCTACAGGCGCTATGACACTTTTAAGGTGGACCGGAAAATTCCAATCAGAAGCTGTGAATCGGATGCCAACTTCAGCCTCGTATTCAACAATAGGGTTAAATTAATAATAGTCATGGGAGCTTTTTTCCAACAGGTGGCGCCAAACAACCAAAAATTACACTTAGTTGAGTTTATAGTTTTTGTTCAATTTATTTATGTCCCATTGTTCTGCTTCTATTGTCACGAAGATTATTGCTACTGATTGCAATATTTATACTTTTTAAACTGACAGAATTAGTGAAGGAGAAATTACACACAAACTCATGATGACTCAACCATCTTTTCAAATATAAGAAAATTCATTTCATTGTAAATCTTTATTTTAAACAGAGTCTAATCTCTAATCTAATATCCGAATGTTATTGTAAAAAAATTAACAGGAAGTAAACTATCATTTAATAATTTCAAAGATTATTTCAAAATGAATAATTTGAAAACTATACTTTGGTTCTTAACTATAAAATGCAACGTGACATACATTTTGAACCTTTGATAAACATGGACTGTTTTTTGTAATACCCTGATTATTACTGTTATTGTTGTTATTTTCAAGTTTTATAGGTTCTTCCTGTTTGTATTTATTGCATTATTGTCCTAAATAAATGCACGTCCAGTGTTTCATTGAAGACTGACTGGGACAAGGGAGAAAATGCATTTTGAAACATTAGTACAATGTTGCAGTGCTGCAATGTTAAAAGCGAATGACTTACACGAAACAGCGGAAAGGAAAGCTATTCAAATAAAGATACCATTGTTTCGATTATCTTCATTTCCTACCGCTCTTCTCAGCTCCGTCAAGCTAACGACAGTTCTCTAGCATTAGAGCACAACCAAGTTGAGTTTCCTATGAAATGATATATGTCGTATGATTACATATGTTGAAACACAACCTCGAGAATGCATGTATAAATGTATATGACTAACTCTGTAGACTATTTATAGAATGAAATCGTTACTGGCGCTTTTATTTTGATGTGTGACAGAAAACATCACATGTTCGCTGCGAACGATTTTATTTTGAAATTTCACAGGAAGTTCCGTCGTTGCTCACTGTGCGGCACTTGAAGGCAGTTAGCTCGCACCCCTCCCGTCTCTCCCGTGTCGACAGCAGATCCTCCTCCAGCCGCTTTAAACTGCTCTCGCCGCCACACAAACGACATTTTGGGGGTTCGGTCTCTCGCCCTCCGTGCTCACGGCCCTCACACTTCTGCGTGTTTGGGAGGAGATTTCTTCTTTTGTCGGAGCGTTTGGAACCGAAACCGAGCACAGACGGCAGCCGTGTTTCAGGCGACTTCAGTGGGCGGATAAAGCGGAGGAGGGCATCCGGGCCTGGCTGCTCCGGAGAGTCGGCTTGAAACGACGGAATTCACAGTTTTCAGGTAAACTGGCTCAAATGTCATTTCTGGATAACACCCAGCCTGTCCGATAATGGACGCTGTGGCGTTACATTTCGTTCGGCTGCTTTGGACGAAGGCTGAGCAGTGGTGTGTGGAAATGACAACACAGAGGAAGCTGGAGAATAATTCTGCCAGCTGCTGTATTTCACATGTCACAGCTCCCTTCTGTTTTTCTCTTCACTGTTATGACTGTTATATTTGCGCCTCACACAGATCAGAAACTTAAACTCTCTTATTTCGTTATTTTGGGTGCAAATATTTTTGGTTTGTTTACATAACGCATGTATTGGCAGCCAGGCAGGCTACCCCCCAGCGACAGGAACCCTGTTGTAAATTTTAGAGGGATATTATAGAAAAAAACAGAGAAAAACTGCAGGAATATGATTGGAACGTAAAATATCACACTGATGTATTGAAATTGAGACAGAAGAACATTCATGCGTTTTGGTTTGATTTCTGTGATTGACAAATCTCCAAAAACACCATAAGTCTGCTGTAAAATCAAGATGTAACACTACAGGCAAACTCAAAGACAGTTAATGTCTACAACCACAGACTCATGTTGCCCACACCAGACTGTACTTTTTCTCATGTATTTTATAAATACCGTGAGAGTTTCCCTTCACATGTAAAGTTCCATTTTTCACATTGAAAATGTGGATATTTGATCACCTCAAGCTTCTGCTTATAATAAAAAAACATTTTTGCAGCCACCTGTCATAAATCCAACATAACCCGAATGCACCATACTGTTGTCACCCTGGAAACAGTGAGATAGTAAAACAAAAATACATATTCTTCCTCCAACCTGTCCTGTTACTTATCATCTAAATTGTTTAAGTGTGTGTCGCTGAGTCTTTGAGATATCTATTTTCTCTCTAAAATAATGTAACTAGATGGCCCTCAGCTTGTGGTGCTCAAAGCACTAAAAATATATATTTGAAAAAATCAATGGCAGTGCCCAGAAAGCATGGCCAAGTTACTCAAAATAATCCATAGACCTTGTTGTGAGCACTTTCATGTAGGAACTATTTTCTCTCTACAGAACTACATCCGCCAGCTGTATCACTGTGCAGAAGGAAGCGCGCGTCCACTCATGGATGAGAGGCCCGTGCTGGTGACAGTGTGGGCTGTAAACATTAATGGTGTCCTTCTTGGCTGAGCTGTAACCTCTCTTCCATGAGCAGATACACACCTCCTTCTGTGCAATGATACGGTTGAAGAGTGTATTTGGTTGAAAGAAAATAGTTACTACATTAAACTGCTCACAGCAGGGTTGGTGGATTATTTTGAGTAACCAGGTCATAATTTCCAGAAAGAGACGATGCTGTTGAGGAGGGCCAGACCAATACTGGATTTTTGGTGGCAATACTGATATTAGGGAGTAAAAAACTCTGATACTGACAGACATCTCATGTTTAAGAATGTTTATTGAAGCAGCAGAACATAGTTATAGTTTGGCGCCTAGGCTCCGACCTCATCACTCCCTGCAGATTATGTCTACATAGAGATAAAGAGGAGTGATGAACACATATCTTGGACCCCCTGTCAGAGCCTGCAGGTGGATGCTGGGTTGGTGGTGGGGCTGAATGAACAGGCAGTGATGCTGTTGCAGGGCAGCAATGGCCTTGACAGGCAGAGGGAGAGATGGCAGGTTTTAGCAGTTTAAATAGACTGCCAGATTGGAAGTGTGCTTTTGGTATGTACTGTGGAGAGTGAGGCATGTTAGATGTGATTGCACTGCAGCTCGAGTTGACTGAATGAACTAGCTCGTAGGCGCCGCTACATTTGTGCTAGGCCGATATCGGCCAACCAATATATCAGTCTGGCACTTTTAATTCCATTATAGTTGAGAGAAGGCAGACATCTTTATGGCCGATGTCTCCAAAACTCAGCAACTCACACCAGTACTATCTGAATGGGACTACAGGTGAGAGGAAAAATATGGGTTTTTGTTATTTGGGGATGAACTGTCCTTTAAAGTCAATTATTCTTAGGTAAACTAACATCTAAACGCCTTAAAAAACTTCTAAAAATGCTTAATATATATTTTTTTAAATTTTATTTTAAGATTAAAACTTAAATGTAGAAATTATAATGAGTGTATACTATCCAGTTGTCAATCTTGATAACTTATAGCATCATATCATCATCATCACTGAATGAATCACCAGCAGATGATAACCAGTTATATCGACCACTTGACATCCATCTCTGCAGTGAAGTGTCCGGAATGCATTTAGGCTCTTTTCCACTTCCTGTTTGACCTGGATTTACTTCCACCATCCTACATCTGGAACAACTGGCCGCTCATTTGTGTGTGTGCTTGCGGATGTGAGTGTGTGTATTGACCCACATTAAGATCTAGGCTGTTGGCTGTGAGAGTGATACACCCCCAGAGGACGAAGTAATTACCCTGACAGCCCCCTCCTCCCCATGTGTGTGGGCTATATAGCAGTGTGTGTATTGATCTGTCTCTGCATTATGTCGTATACAGCAGCAACACGAGACACTGTACTGTGAATATGTGCACACACACACACACACAAACACACTGCACATGCACTCATGCTCTTTCTTACCTTTTCTTCCAGGAACAGCCAGTACAGTGAATTGAGTTGTCTCCTGGTATAGTTTGGTTTTGAGCAGTGTGATTGGTTTCAGTTTGAGAAATCAGAGTGTCCTCATGTGGTCGACTAGACTGCAGTGATTGGTTCAAAACTGGTTCAGAACTTCCTGTTGGAACAAAAAAGTATGAGCAGAAGTCAGAGTGAAACAGAGCAAGAGGTCCTGTCAGCAGAAGTCCTCACTTCTTAGAAAGATGGATGTGATGTGGGTCAAAGCTTATATTCAGCTAATTCTTAAAGTGCTGTTAAAGGGGCATTCCACCAATTTTACACATCAAACTCAGTCATGAAACACTTGGAAGAGGTTTCCAATGTCTGATAAAATAGCCCAGATGATGTCATTAGGTGTTATCTTGACTTTGGCTAGGAGACTACAGATGTATGGCAGAAAGCCTGGTAGGGGTGCATAATAAGTAAGGAGAACTTTACATTGTTATTTATTATTCCCGTAATGACATTACAGCTGATAAACATTAGCTATACTAATATCTGATTTGAATGTCAAAGCATTTAATTTTTAAAGGCAAAATGCTAATAATAAAAGCCCGAGTATGTTTGGGAAGTTTTTTGTGTGCAACTACAGGTTATATGAAGACTTTCTTACAATACAAAAATGTGAAATTTCTAAAGTCTGCTGCTTTGATTTTTACCATTCAGTGGCTGCCAGTGTTAAAGAAGGCCAGTGCTAAGTGCTAAATCATCGGCATGCCCCTTTAACTTCTGTAAAGACCGAAGAGACATGAGCCAAGATCACACTCATTAGAAAAATCAGTGAAATGTGGTTGATGACGTTATGGTATGGTGAGGCGAACAGCTTGCTGTCACTTGAAATGTTCTGATGTTCTGTGCTGCAGCCGTTTGCTACGTCTAAAAATGGAGTGACAGTCAGCATCAAGTGGGAATGTGGATGAACCAGAGCAGATAACATTAGGATGTTATTGCTAAATATAAATATTTTATAAAGAATAATGTATTGGACTGTATTATAAACTGTATCTATGCATAGGGCTGACAAAACATCATGTGCTGCAAAGCATGATGATATCCCACCATGCTTTGCAGCAGAGCTGACTGCACATTACTGATGATCAGCCTCCAAAACACTGTTGCCATTGACAACCAGGCCAGCAGCTTGCTTTCTCTCTCTTTCTCTCTCCCCCGTTTATATAACTCCAACTTGTGCAATGTTTTATTGATTAGAGAGGTGTGTATAGGTCTGTGCGTGTGTGCATGTGAGAGTGTGTGTGTGTATTTCTTTGTGTGCACATTGCTTTGCACCCTTGTTTCTTTGAGTGCGTTTATATAGTTTTATGCGCTTGTGTCTGCATGTGCTTTGTGTGTGTCCCTGTGTGAGCATGTGTGTTTCTTCATATGTGTGTGAGTTAACATGTGTGTATGTGTTGGAATGCAGCACTGAATGTATGAATGTCTTGCCTTTTTAACTCAGGGTGTGTGTTCTTGTTTGATTGCGCTTGTGATCATGTATTTCAATGTGTTTTTGTGTTTTTACATTTTTCTCTGTGTGTGTGCATGCCCATGTGCATACATACACCCTTCTTAGACCAATAAGCTGTTTATCCCCAGCTCTTATTTGTTGGTTAAAAAAAATTGGAGCCCGATTGATATATCAATTGGCCAATATTGGCCTATTACAGTTTATTGCCATTTTTCAGTTTTTACAACATAATACTCAGCACTGCACAGTTTGTGATAAACAATAACAAATATAATAAATTAAATACAGATAATAATGATAGATGTAATAACACAAATAAATAAATGACTAGATAAATAAAACAAAGAGAAAATAACAAACAAAACTAAATTGATAAATAAATAATTAAACAATTATATAAGAACACGTGCCAGAGAAGCTCAGGATAATACACATTGTTAATTATATTAAATAGAGGTGCCACAACTTCAATACCAAATTACCTACCTACAATACCTACTTGTGTTTTTCTAACTTTACAGCATTCGGAATTTTTAAAGGAGCACGGTACAGGATTTAGTGGCATCTAGCAATGAGCTTGCAGACTGCAGACGTGGTGTCACTCTACTCTTTAAAGTGCGCAGGAGAACCTACAGTGGCTGTGAAACTTGTGCTGTATCTAGAGCCTGTGTTTGGTTTGTCTGTTATTGGGCTACTGTAAAAACATGGCGATACAACATGGTGGCCTCTATGAATGAGGACCTGGACACTCTGTAGATAAAAGCTGCTCATTCTAAGGTAACAAAAACACAGACTCTTCTTTTCAGCTGATTACACACTATTGAAAACATACATATGAATATTAAATATCATTACCGCAATAAAATCCCATAAAACATAGACACTGGACCTTTAAAAACACTAGTGACACTTTTAAAGTTTTTTTTATAGATCATTGTTATAATATAATCGAAAAGGCACATCATATTGAAGATAATACAGATCACAACAGAAACAACTGAGCGTTTTTGTTTCATTTATTGTTTCACCTGAGTAGGTACAGAAAATATAAAAAGCAGCAAGAGGTTACTAAATCTCAGAGGCAGACTTGCTAACAGGGCCTGGGGGCTGATGGGAAACGTCTCCCTGCCACTGCACTACCACAGGGTGGGCATCATGTAGGTGAAGTAGTAATTATTGGGTTTTTTTGGGGTCTGGCTAATTGTAGGGCTTCAGAATGAATACAATTACTGTGGGCTGGGTGCAGCGAGAACACACACTCTACACACATTTGAAGCCATATGAACACACACGACGCACACTCAAACACTGATGAGGAAAGTTATGTCAGACATGCATGGAATGTAGAGTGTTGTGCTCATTGTCTAGCGCTCTCTTACACACACACACACACACACACCACACAGAGCTTTTTCTACCCTAAAAAGTAAAAGAAAATTAGGTCATGCTACATCAAACAGCTCTATCAGCCTGCTGGTGTGTGTGTTTCATTTTACAGTAAAATAAAGACATCTTGTAGTGTGTGTGTGTGTGTGTGTGTGTGTACTGTTATCTGAACGTGTTTGGGTGTCAATAGGGATGTTTGGTCTTGTACGACAGCTGTGTGTGTTAGAGGAAAGAGAATGGCCAAATGTGTTCTCAGTCACACACACACACGTTGCACACAGACACACACACTTTGCTGTAATACTCAGTTTTGTCTTTCTGTGCACATGCACACACACACACATACACTGTCATTATTCCTGTGTGTTTTGGCACCATGCCCCATCCAATTGCCCCCTGGACAAACCATCCCATCATGCTTTGCTATGCGTGTGTGTGTGTGGAGGGTTGAGTTGGGTGACTGGGATTGGCTCATAATCTGGAGATTAACCAGTGGCATTGTTAGAGCAGCAGCAGTAGACAGGGATTACACACACAGACACACACACAGAGGTCACACATGAAAATAAACAGAGCTGCAGTTCATTCATGAAGTCACTTTCCCTTACGTGGTGAGCGCTCACGAGTGGTGTCGTTTGACAGTGAAGATGCTGAAATATTCATCATCACTCTCACACACACACGCAATACACACAGCTGCACATTAGTGAGGATCTGAACACAGCGATGATGTTTAACTTTGCTGACGAAATAACATTTTTCCAAATTATTTTATTATTATTTATTTATTTACTATTTATTATTTTTTATTCCAAGGTTACTTTATCGCGTGCATGATCTGATTAGTCAACACTTCGCCTACTGAAATTAACTCTCACTCTAAACCTTAACTTTAACACAAAAGGCTAAATTGGCTGCTCGAAGAAATGCAGCACAGACCAAAATGAGGACAGAAAGATTTGAAGAAAACATCTAATCATGATTTTTGTGACAACAGTTGTTATTTATTATTATTTCCCGTAAATAGATAAAAAAACAAAAACTTGTATTTGTGATTTCCATATATGACAAAAGAAATTGTATCCAAACATAATAACAAACCTATTTCAAAGCCTATTTCTCTGGGGAATTGATTTTTCATGTTGTGGAGGAATGTTTTTTTCACAAATTGTTCAGTCGCTGGAAAAAATTATTAGAGAAAAATGCGATTAAGCCCTTATTTTGTATTATAGTACATTAGTGATATTGACAGTACTCTGGTTTAAAAAAATCACATTCAAACATGGCATTATGTGTATCAGCAACAGCTACATACTGACAAACTGCTGACAATCCCTCATTAGGGATGGGTGATATGGCTTATAAGTAATTTCTCGATATTTTAAAGCTATATCATGATAGATGATATACAGGGTGTCCATAAAGTCTCTTTACAATTTAACAAATTTATTACAAACGCAAATGAATAGACAAATCTGTGGAAATTATTACAAAATGAAAAGTAGATATTGATGTTTTTTTTGCCTCATTTAATACAACTCTATATGGGCACCATTAGTTGCACAAAGCACATCAAGACGGTACTCGATTTCTTGCCATGTTCGCTGTAGCATAGCCTCATCAATGGTGGCAATGGCATCAGTGATCCTTTGCACGAATTGACGGACATGACGGTGGATGTCTTCCATACTTAATCCTGTAGTTTCGCTGAGTCTGCGTATCCCGATTTTGTTTCAATAAACCATGATACACATTGTGCCTTTTCTTGAGGAGGAGCCATTTTTTAGGGGTTTATTTAACAGAACCTATTTCATCAACAGGGTCCCTGAAATACACAAATGCAATGTGATTAAAAACTTTGAGAACCACTGAGTACATAGAACAAATCTGATTAACATATCTCATCAATTGCTTTTGTAATAAATTTTTTAGATTGTAAAGACACTTTGTGTATATCTCAATATAGGCCTGCACATTTTTTTTAAAATAACATACCATAAATTCTCAAATAGTGCAAACATATGATGATCTTATACAATATGAGTCATGGTGATACAGACAAAATCAGATATCACAATATTTTTAATCAAATTAGGGCTGCATTTTCGTTGCTGATTAATCTGTCAATTATCTTTTTGATCGATTGATTAATTAATCTCGTCCTGATCTTATCATCTTGACGTACGTCTGTTTGCGCCACATGTTTGGACCTATTTTCCAAGTCTGTCTTGCAACAAATATTTTCATTATCAGTCAATCTGTTGGTCATTTTCTCCACTAATCGATAAGTTGTTTGGTCCATAAAGTGTCGAAAATGTCAATCATTGTTTCCCAGAGTCCAAGATGATGTCCTCAAATGTCTTGATTTGTCCACAATGCAAAAATATTCAGTTTAGTGTCAGAGAGGAGTAAAGAAGCCAGATGATATTCACATTTAAGAAGCTTGAATCAGAGAATTTGGACATTTTTTTTTTCTTAAAAAATTATTCAGACTGATTAATCGATTATCAAAATAGTTGAATAATTGTTGCAAGCACTAAATCAAATACCTTGATATTGCGACTGTATTGTAAAGATGACTATTCATGCTTTAACGTAATATTAACACCATGAGATTTGTGATGGGTAAGGGTTAGTTTAAACAAGATTTGATGTGACTGACATCCCCTAATAATACAGTTGACACAGATGGTGATAAGCCTGAAAGAGTGATGAGATGTGCTTAGAAGTTTAAGTAGAAGATTTCAACTACTTCTCACTATCTGCCATCTGTCTGTCAAGTTCAAGACTTGACGACTGATATCATTTGACGATTATGTGATATAAACTCATTTTACAGCTTGCTGAGTTATGTGGCTCTAAACTGAAAATTGCTGCTTTTCAAATCTTGTTTTCTTAATACAAGACTATGAAAGTGGATTTTATGTGCACACAAACACATAAACACACAAATAAGTGGTACAGTGTTTGTGCCAAGTAGTCAGCTGTGGCCTAGTTGTTGACATTCTGCTGTTCAGTACATCCCATCCTACACAACCCCCACCATCTGCCTGCTTATCTAAAACAATTTTGGCACCTTCTCCCCATCTCAAACAATCATGACAATGAAATTATTCTACCTGCAGTTGAGTTTGGTTTGTTTCATTCTGTATTTCGCTCTTATTGCATTTGAAACTGTGAGCTCTGGGATTTTGAGAAAGACTGTGTAATCTTGTTCCGATCACCCTCTCTTACCCTGCTGCCTCCTCTTACTTTTAATTCCAGCCTCTGCATAAAAGTTTCCTTTTTAATCTCAAGTAGGAATCTCTAATTATCCCTCTTTCTTCACAGAGGGTTAATCATTGCCTCACAGACAGGCGTTATCTGCAATCAGTGCCAAGAAAGTGCATTGAAGGTTCACCAGAAACAGTCACGAAAAGTAGACCACTCATGAAGCCTAGAGAGACAATAGTCAGGCCTTGCTGCTTCTTAACTTAGCCATTCTGAATTAATTCAGGAGTGTGTTGTAATGGAAGAAGGTTCCCAGTAGTCCTCTTAGGTTTTATGTTTAACAAGCTCTTCAGCGTATTAGCACCAGTAAGCTCTCATTCATCATTATCTGAAAGGTCAGATCAATTCGAGGTCAGACTTGCTGCTAGGTGCATTTGCACACACACTAATAATCTGGTCTAATCAGATTAACACAACAGTCTTACCTGAGCAGTGATAGCAGCTGTTATTGAACAGAAACTACAGAAACCTCAGGCTTTATCAACAGAATACCCAAGGATGTGAGGTTAGAGTGCAATTCAAGATTGGCTGGAAGGAGATCTTTGGGTAGAAGATAGAAACTAGACAAAACCAGTTTTTAAACACTTGTCCCTCAGGAAGGTTTGGCAAGGTGAGGTGAGGCAAGAAATAGAAAATCTGTTCAATCAGTTTCTTGATTTTCAGCTGCGGGAAATTTCCTTTCCCTGCAGCTGAAAATCATGGAGGAGAACTTTTTTTTAGTCTCATTGTCGCTAAGAGGTTGGCAAGCAACCAGCAGAGACTCGAGGAAGTCCCTGCACCTGGCCAAGAAATAGTCTGACACCACTGTAAAACCACAATGTGTCATGTTTACACTACAGTTTTTTTGTATGGACTAAACAGATGAGATACCACCATGTTACTCAATGAGCTTTAGAGATGTTTGTAGATAGATTTTTGTTTCCCAGTGTCTCATGCCTCCGTGCCAAGCTAACTTGGTGCAGACAAGACAGTGGTTTTCAGTCTAACTCCTAGTGAGAAAATAAAGCATATTTCCCAAAGTTTTGGGATATTACTTTCTTATGAACGCAGTTAATTGAGCTTTTTCTTCCTCGTGTTGTAGAAAAGCAGTTCATATTATATCTTTAAGTTTATATTTCTCAAAATAAGGCATCAAAACATGTTATGGTGTCTCTACGGAAAGGGAAAATGATCAAATGATCATACCCAGCTGTAGGCAATAAAGATATTAGGCCTCATGCAAGAACATTTTCATATTCTTATCTTAAATTGCTTTTTTGTATGAAGGGCTCGTACAAACATGCCAAGGTAGATTCAGCAAAGCTTCTAAGTTTAAGTAACTGTGTAAATGATCTGCCTGTGTGTATTTCAAATTAGCATAAATAACGCCCCAATAATACTGTATAAGGCTACACGTCCTGCTCCATATGTCAGGAAGTGTTCATTCATGAAAACGGCATCACAGAGTGAAAAGAAGGACTTTGTGAGCTTGGAGTTTGAATTCCTGCTTTCAGAGATCCATAAAGGAAAATGTGTCACTTTAACAGCGTCAGCTGTGAAATTAAAGGATCTGCTAAAGTAAAGAAATTGGAAAAATAAGTGCTGTTAGTGTCGTGTTACCTGAGGGTCGGACTGTCACTGAAATAAAGAAGAAAAGTTTCACTATGAAAATGGCTTCAAAGGGAAAAAAAAAAAAAAAACAACAACCAAAACCTTTCACCACAGCAAGGGGCAGTAAATGACTCCAACATGGAGGAGGGGGTCATGGGGGTTGCCATCACAGAAATACAGGACAGAATGACTGAGGATGTTCCCATGGACAGTGACCTCATAAACCTGCATGTGAGGATATATATGGCCAATACACCTGACAGGAGGTAATAATAGGCTACATCATTAAATTAATGATGAGAGGCTATTTCAGACTCATAATGTCTTCATTCTAATGAAATATACGTCATTAGTGAAAAAAAAACTTTTGGATAATAGCAAACTAACTGCACAGGTCTGGACCACTCGAAAATTGTGTTCATATCTGAAAGAATATTCAAAATACAAAAAAAAAAAAAAGTCCACCCATAGATCTTTTTCACAGCAGCCATATTGGCATGAACTAGTAGGGTAAACACAGGATCTGAAGTAGGCACAGAGAGATTTTTTGGACAGCAAATGTCTGATGTCATGAATTCATGGGAAATGTTGCATCTTTGTCTCATGCTGGGACGTCCCACCTTCTTTGGCACAAAGAAAGGAAAGAGCCCAGGCCACTGTTGGATGGTGTGAGCGGCACACATATGCACACACACACACACACCACACACACACACAACCTCACTCACCACACAAAATAGGGCACCTCAGGGAGTGAACACCTGTTCCCAAAGGCCTCGGGGTGAATGGAGATGGTTTTGGAGACTGTGTTCAGGGGAGTGGTGGGGCGTGAGAAAGAGGATGCGTGATGGAAAGCCATAAAACAGATAGAAGAGGAGGAGGAGGAGGAGGAGAGGTGATAATAGAGGAGGGAGTTTAAAGTCCTGTTGTTGTGTGTAAGACGACCTGACAGCCTTAGAAATCTCTCTGTGGTTGAGCGTTGGTTTTGTGTCTCTGTTGTTGGGAGCGGGTGACTGTAGTTGTTGTTCCTTTGATCTGACTGAGTGCATTTTAAAGCTATAGCTGGCCACTTTGGAGTTTTTTGACAGGAACCTGAATGAGTTTTTGTTCATGCAGCTTTTCAAATTAAAAGCATTTGCCAATAATTAGCTGAATATGCTCCGTTCATAGACTTTTTTTAAAGTCAGACAAAGAAAAATGTTTGAGGTAAATCACAGAACACTTTGCAGCAGAATTAGTTGACATTTTAATCATCAAAATGAAAAGATTTCTAAGACTCATTTTTCATTGCTGTTAGTTTTACAAAAATATATTTTAATCCTTAACAAAGTCCCTATTTGAGTGAGCGTAGAGGTTCTTTCAGCTTTTCTGTTTCAGTACAACATAGTTTGCATAATACACTCTCATTGGCAACACAGATTGTGTGTGTGTGTGTGTCATCTTAAGCTCGTACAGTTTCCCATCTCTCTCCGCTGGAATGTGCCATCTCCAGCTGTGTGTTTGGATTCACCAACCAGACAGGAAAACACACATTCTTGCATGTTGTGTTTATCCAGCTCTGTGTGTGTTTGTGTGTGCTGGACAGACCGGAAGCTTCTTCTCGTTAACCCTCGTTAGTTTGTTGTGGATATAATATGACAGACGAGAGTTATGTAACAGAGAGACCACAGGATAAGGATGGTGTCGATTTCACAAACAGAAGACAGGGGGGTTGGCATTGTGTATGTGTGCTGTAGCAGATCACCATGTCTAACAATGGTTAACAACAGGTGGTTAATGTTTTTCCCACAAAATAATTTTACTGCCATAAAAGGATCAATGTTATTTTTATCCTGAGGGCCAAATTAAATGCATGCACATTGTTCATTGAGCTTTGACAGCTTTACTGTTTGACTTTAAAGCTGCACTTGTCAGTTTTGGACAGCAGCAAAGTGCAACAAACTTGGACTTACAGCACGTTATCCAACTATGCACTCAGTTAATGATGGCAAGTCACGTGTTTATACAGTCAGAAGCTGCAGTGAGGTAAACAGAGTCATACGAACATCATTCATGTGCAATAAAACTGCCTCTGCCACTTTCACTACACAAACAACAGAGTGACTGTATGTAAATACAAGAGGGAACAGCAGCACTGACAGAACCAAACACTGGACTGTGCTAGATGACTAAAATAACACCCACTTGCCTTATTACCAATGATTAACATCACACAATACACATGAACTGTAGTGGCTAATGCTAAATTTGTGCTGCAGATAGCTAAATATCATGTATTAAATAATTATAGCTAGTCATAGAATACGCCTGTTTTTTTTTAAAAAGTGGTCTGTCTCACCGGATATACACTGTGAGTATAAGCCTATCATTGGCTTTTTATGTTGGGCAGCATCACGGAAACCACTGTCTGTGTTTTCAAAGTCTCCAGGAAACAACAACAATCTCCAAGCCAACATACGTGCTGAAAATGGCAAATTAGCACCTTGGTTGCTAATGGTACAAAAATAAACAAGATAGCAGCTGTTACTTTATCTTTTGAGGTGATATCGTCATTTTAATGCCGGGACTTGCCCACTGATGTGCTCATGTTCCCCCGAGCTCCCTGCCCACACTATTTTGTAGGGCGACTATCACAGCATCCTGAGCTAAGCGCTGCCCAAGTTGATTGTGATTGGTTTAGAGAAATACAAACAAACCAGAGTGCTTTTCCCCTTTTGCATAATGATAATATGTGGAACCAGACCTTTTTCTAGTGTTATGGAGATAGGTCTGGCTATGCAAGTCTATATTTAAAGCAAAAGGTTTTAGAAACCAAAACCATTGATTGAGAGTGAAATAATCTTTTACCTACTGAAACTAAAGCTAATTCACTTTTGGGAAACTTGTATTTTTTGGCAAACTTTAAACCCCTGTTGATTGATTTTTTTTTGTGGCCACATGGAGGCAGCACAACAAGCTCTAAACACAACACTGATGTAATTTCACTTTATATACCTTATCAACAACAAACAGCAACAAAGAGTTTGATGAGAGTGGTGAAACT
The DNA here is from genome assembly GCA_034769285.1 of Lutjanus argentimaculatus. Lineage (NCBI taxonomy): Eukaryota > Metazoa > Chordata > Actinopteri > Lutjaniformes > Lutjanidae > Lutjanus > Lutjanus argentimaculatus. Next base: position 14,398,305 of record JAWZSL010000020.1, on the reverse strand, counting down.
GAACCAAACAGTAAAGTTATGCTGTAAAAACCAATTCAGTGAGCTGAAAGATGCTAACTTCCTCACTAATCCACTGTGGGTTTGCTACAATGGCCTACCCCTTTCACATACACATAGTAATTTCATTCCTTTGTCAATATAAAAAAAATTGTTAAGTGCAGTTTTGAAAACAAAATCAGGGGTAATGTGGAAGGTACGATGGACATGTCCTCATGAACATAAAACACTGTTAGCCTGGATTGGAGCGCAGCCTTCCTGCTTCTGAGAGCTCTAGTTCCTACTGCGTGTGTGTGTGCGTGTGTGCGTGTGGATTGATTACAGTGCCGGTGTGAAGAACAGATAAGAGGATCATCTATCCTGCACACGATCTCTGTTTTGTAATTGGAAGATGGATGAAGTGTATTGCCTTTGGACTGACCTCAAGCTAACCCCCTCACATAAACACACACACACAGAACACACACACACACACACACACACACACACACAACACACACACACACACACAGTACACATACTGTATATACTACATACAGAATCTGTTTGTGTCTTTCGAACCTCACCCTCCTCCCGCTGCAAACGGATGACACTGGAGTATCTGGGCGTGTGGTCAACCCTTGGTGTATGTGTGTGTCAGCTGAGTTCCCTGTATGTTTTGTGGCCTGTGGGCTTTGTGTTTGTGTCTGTCATGTGGCATGGGAGCGACAGGGTAATGGTGCGCCACGTGTTGTGTTTACATTTGTTTGTGTGCATGTGTATTCAGCTGGGAGACGCTATAGCCTTCATGCCTAAAAATAACATCTTCCCTCCAGCTCGCCCTTCCTCTCGTCAATCTTTATCTTCATTTTTTCCATCTCACCCATTAAACCCCAAGATCTGTGTTCTCCTCGCTCTTCTCCTTGATGGTTTCTTCTGTGCATCATGTTTTTGTTTATGTCTTTCTGTGGTGGATAATAATCCTCCATGATAACAATTTAGCACTTACTGTTATGATGCATTGAGTGATATACAGGTAGAAGCCACCAGCGTAAACCAAACTGACAAAACAGGAAATAGTTTCGGCCAGTTAATGTTTCTATTTTCTGAGGCTTATCTGATATGTGTCTGGTTTGCGATAGCAGCAGGCTAAGCAGGGTAGCCCCTTCAGATCTTCATGGAGGGTCCAAGGTCCAGATAGGATGAATAATTCCTCCTTATCCATTTTTCCCTTCCCGATACCAATTCCGATATCTAAACTTTGCATATTGGTTGATACCGAAGTGATCTGATAGCTGTATACTCCTAAACCTGTATGGATGCGATTGCTATCTTTGTTGTATGGCCTGACTCGGGTTATTTTTATATCTTTATTTCACCAGGAAGTCCCATTGAGATTGAAAATCTCAAACACAACAACAACAATCCAATACAACATGATTTACAAAAATAGGCAATAAAACACGAACAGCTATTCAAACATAGTGGACTCTCAACACAACAAGCTCGTCTCCATCACCACATTATTTAAGATACCAATTCACATTCTAATTTATGATGCCCTTAAATTCATCATTCAGACCCTATGAATGAACATGAACAAATACATACACAGAATGAATGCCATAGATCATGATTTTGTCATTTGGGGGAAAAGGCATATGGGATGCGTCTGGGAAGTATGTTTGGGGGTTAATTAATTACGTGGTATCAGATCGTTGCATAGACTGGCATACTTACTGATTTTGATAACAGCATTTTAAGCAGTACTGGAGGTATCTTCTGATACTGGTATCAGTATTGGAACAACCCTAGTTTTGGGTCTCACTGGGCCTCCTCATAGTTGGGCATGCTCAGAAAACTTCCACAGGGAGGTGTCATGTGGGTGGGCGTCCTAATCAAATTCTCAAACCATGTATACTGGATGTCTTCTTTCAGTGTGAAGGAGCAGTGGTTCTATCCCAAGCGCCTTCTAGGGATAGGAAACCAAATACCTGTAAATTTAGTGACATTCCCATCAACCTCAACGTTACTAATTAGTAGGGGTGCCACGATTCTCTAAATCCACAATTCAATTTGACGATTTAGCACAGGTGGCTATGCCATTGTTAGATTATTAAGTCTTGATCTGTAAAGATCAGCAGTTCATTGGTTTTATGCCCTGACAACTGTCATTTACATTTTTTTTATTCTTCTTTTTAGAAGATGGATTCAAGAGTGATATAATGTGTCTTTGATTACTGAAATTGAAATCTTCTTTCAATTTTTGATTAATATTAAAATTGTGACATCCCTACTAATTAGCATAGTACCTGCTAAATATCAGCATGTTAGGCCTGTCACAGCCTTTAAAGCTAAATCTTCCAGGAACTAGTCAACCAGAGCAACAAATCTCAGGAACTAAACCCCCTTTTGGGCATTTCCTGTTTGCCTTTCCCACCCTATCTGAAGAACTACGAAGATTGGGCAAATAAGACCCATGGTGGATTAAAAAGCAACAAGACAAAGCAGCATTTGAATTGCAGTTTTCACGCATGAGAAACAACAACACAGAGCCATCCTGTTGTTCCTTGTATTTACTGTTGCCTGACTGATGTTTATTGATGTAGATCAGTTGCATGACAGACCATTTAGATTTGCAACTGCTACAGCAGAAGGTCTTTTTCGGTAACACTGTATTTGAAGGGGTGTACATTAGATTGACATGACACTGTCATAAGCCTGACATGAGGGAAACTTACTGAATGTTTCTGACTATTGACTTTAAGTGTCATTTGGTCAGTTATGTCAGTTTTAATTCAAAGTTGACATTGTTTGGGGACATAATTGACAGAATGAAGCTGTCCTGGTCATAAGCATTCATAAAGACTCCTTAATTTTCATGACAGCTGTTGTGTCAGTCTTAACGCACTTCCACTTCCGATGATGCTCGTAGGTTACAGTAACTGAATATGCTGAGGTGTTAGGACGGAGCATCAAAGTCAGCAACACAGATGGACATGTGGATGAATCTGGTGTCTTTTGTTGACCACGCAGACTTTCTCGCTTCATTCTCACTTCTCTTAATATCTGTCCTATGAAACCTCCTGAAACTGTTCTCCCTTGTTCCTCTTCTCTTCCTACATCACTTCATCACCTGAGGGCATGTTTTCATTCATGGCCATTGGTAATTTCCTATTAGTATTAACATTGTAGCCTTTTGTGCTCTCACAGAAACGCGCAGGGTTATTTCAGCTCGCCCCTCTGGTTCAGTCATGCTGAGGCTCCTTTTTAGTTTCTCTCCAGCAAAACAAAGGGTCTTTCAGTGGAGAGCACCCACTGCAGCGGGCAGCAGCACTGATGCTCTGTTTGTGCGTGTTCTCATAGCTGCACAAACACATGCTTGTGACTGTACTCAGTAGGGTTCAGCTGAAATGGGCGCTTGAAGGCAGATGACAGTGCTAATAGTTTTGAGGCTGAAGATATTTCGGGTTGAGGCTCAGAATTCCTGGGTTTTAATTTTTGCATGTCAAAAAAGACTCAAAAGTTTGTGTCGAAAAGCCTTTAAAACACAGAATCTAGATACTTATAGGACATTGGGATTTCAGGAAATATTCATCTGCTGGAAAAATGCAAACTCCCATTGGGTTCAGAGCTGGAAAACCCTCAACAGTGCTAAAATGCAGGGAATCAGCAGAAAGTACAGTCACTGTGAAATTGTCTAGAAATTGTTTATGTCAGCAGGCTTCACAGTTGTGGTAGTCAAGGATATCAGATGGAGGGATTCATCCACCCTGTAGGCTTTCAGGAGGTGACACCCTTTGGTGCTCCTGGTCTTTGAAGGCTTTGTAGTGGTTTACATCATGTAGGACAGACAGGGGTGCTTTGATTGTAATATATACCGGCAATGTGAGGGAAACTCCCTGGTGTCGGGGTGTGTGTGTGTATGTGTGATCCCTATATGACTGCAGTGATGTAAGTGGGCCTGAGGCAGTGCAAACATTATATTCACCTGTGATCCTAAAACCAGACGTTTGTAAATGAGGACAAATCAAAAGTGAGCACCAGCGTGAGTTCAGATTTCGCCTTCTAGCTTTTTTGTCTGAGCTGCAGCTTTTCATCTAAACCGCTTTGATTAGCATGTTTGTCACTCTGATTTCCATTCTGTTGTGTGATGGTGTAGGAGGCAAGCAGACTGTGAAGGTGGGAGAAATTGATCAATGAGAGACATTTGCAGATAAAGGACACTTGATGATTGAATTATTACACAATTTGCAAAGAAAATAAATGCCGTGAAACCAATTTGTTTTTAGATGATAGTGAAGATGGGCAGGATGTCTCAAGCTGAGCCGATGAGTCAGACAAGATTTGGAGAATGATTCTAGATATTTTTCTTGCCTTCATGATGAAATTAAAGATAAGGTTGATGTGATTCCTTATTGTTCGTATCCAAGGATGCACTCATCAACCGTCCAGAGACCAGAACTGGCCGTTTTTCAGTGTGACTGGCCCTGACCAGTGACTGGCCGGTCAGCATCACACGTCCGATTCTGGACTGGTTAAATTCACATGCATGTTCTGCACAATGGTCACAATGGTCACGTCGTGCGCGCACTGACAGAGACAGTAATGTCACAGCTACAACAGCACTGGTCATAGCCCCATACAAACTCAGACACATGCTTGCATTAAGTCGGCGTTAGTGACAGATTTCAAGAACAGGATAAAGAGAAGACAGTCGGTCTGCAAGTAGACGCAGCAGCCGAGCAGCTGACGTTGTTGCTGAACAACGGTAAACTTTCTAGCTCTTCAGGCTAACGTTAGCCAGCAGCAGGCTACTGCTCACAAACTTGCAGTTAAAATCTCATCTCCAGTTCTGGCTGAAGAATAAACACTGATGTGTCTCCTCAAACATTTTTTTTCATTCAGACTCATTAAATTTCTACAAATACTTAGTTTAATTCTTTAAAAGGCTCCAGCAGGACAGTGCATGTGGGATTGACTCAAAATAACTTACGGTGGCATTGTCTGTTGTAATGAGGGAACATGTCACTCAGTGTAATGGTGTGGCTCATTGATTGATTGTTTTTAATAGTTGTTGGACAACAATGGAGCTCTGTGGCACAGAGGAACAAGCTGCTGTATGACAGGCTTTGGTAGATAGTCTTTGTTGTCCCATGGTGAAATTCGTTTTTTTTCTATACAAGCGTTGTTGAAAAAAACTTTGGTGGGCCAAAATCCTCAGGGCCTGCAAAACATGTGTTCCTTGAAGTTCAAAAACCCTCTTTGAAAAACAAGAAAAACCAACTTGATTCAGTCAGAATTGAAATTTACTGAAACTTAAGCAGAAACTGTAAACTGAGTTCAGCACACTGAAGAGAAACTGTTCAGGAGTCTTCTTTTATACTCTGTGGGGCTCCTCCTATTGTGGAGCTTAAGTTTTAACAGTTTTCTGGGGCTCCACCCTATTTCACAAATCCAAGATTTTGACACCATTATTTATGAGACATTTCATTAAAATGGATTTTATTGTACCACTATATCTGCGACCTAATAACACTGTAGCCTATGTGGTTTCAATAATAGCTCCCTCTACTGGTCATTACACATATACCTTGCATTTTACTCTACCAATATTTTCAAGGTTCCTTTAATAGTTAAAATAAAAATGAATGGCACAAGGCCTTTAATACTATATTAACTGTACCAATAACAAGACAATACCACACAAGCAAGATCAATGTATTATTATTGAATCATTATTCATTATTATTTATTTATTTATATTACAAACAGTAAATTACTGTATTGTATTTTTTTTAATGTATGTTTAAATGTATGTTGTGTGTGTGTATGTGAGTGGACCATTTTCTTTTGAATCTATAATAAAGATTATTATTATTATTTTGGTCTTTTCATTGGATTTCTTGACACTTTGAAAACTATATAACCAGAAGTTAACCTTTAAGGCCATTTTTATGCTGCTATATGGTAGGACTGGGAGATATGGACAATATCAAATGAGACAATTTTGTAGGGATGCTTGTACAAAATCTTAACCAAGAGATTTTTGCTAAATAATAATAATAACTAAGTGGGTAAAAGCAAATAATGCAAACAATAAAATAGATCGAACATTAGGGCTGGGTATCGGTACTCAATACCTTTAAAGTATCTGATCTGGCTGATATAACCCAGTAACAAGTAGTATCAAAACTTCTCCAGTCAAAAATACCTGCATTCGATCCTTTTTTAAAACCTGGTCTAGGGTAAACTATTGTTATGGTTTTGCTTGCAGTCAATCACTGCAAATGTTAGATTTAATTCAACACGTGATTGGCCCACTCCTGCAGCAGCAGTCTGTGGGGTGGTGAAGTAGACCATGGTGTATTTGGGTACAGCTGACCTGATATTGTTGATGCCTTAGACTGCAGATATTAATGGATTTGCTGCTTAATCATATTAACTTCAAGGAGCCTGATCTGAATGTTATTTGTTTTCAAGCCAACAGCTTATATGCAGTATATTACATACAATATTTATTGTAGCCTTCAAGTGCATAAGATGTTCGCTCTGCAGAATAAACATGCTTTCAGATAGAGGATGGTTAGGAATCAGCACTTCCCGCTTCATGAAGTTGCCATTACCTTGTGGGTAAATCTACAGTATACAAAGTATGTTCACACTGTGTGCATGTGTTATTGGACAGGACCTGAAACAACATATTAATAACTTTTTTTTTTTTAACAGAATTACTGATTTGCAATTATCTCGTCAAAAAAAGGAGAAAAAGCTAGGAGCAGGGCTAAAAATAGAAGCACATGTCATCAGACACAAACCCTACAGTACAATAATGAACCACAAATAAAACCTAAGCATTGATCAATAACTGTCTTTGACACGTGAGCTCATTCTCCCCGCGGGCCATGTTCTGTCCTGGCCCCCTCATGTCTGCACTGCAAAAGGAAAAGTGATGATTCTATCTATTTTAAAGTGGTTGTGATTCTCATATGAGTGGGTCTATTTTCAGCAATGTTCCTAACAGCGTTATCTCTTGTTTTTCTTTTGAGAAGACAGCAACGCTGGCGACTGTTCAGCCTTCTCAACTCTCACTCTGTTCCATGTTTTTTTTCTTTTTTGCTTGCTTTTGCTGTCAGTTTTAGAAACTTTTTAGAACTGAAGGTATGAGTTACTGAGTGAGCGTCAGGGATTGTGCATCAGCTCAAGTTTTGGATCTTGTGGTCAAAGAAATGAAAAAAATATTGAATTTTATTGTATATGGATATATTGTTTAGACCTTTTTTCACAGCAGTTGTTTTGACATGAAATAGCAGTGTAGACACAGGTGTTACCAGTGATGCTAATTAAGGTTCCTTTCCATTCAGGTCAAACTGGAAAGGTTCTACTACACTAAATGGAAAGACAACTTAATTAGTATCACTGGCAACACCTGTGTTTATCCTACTATTCCATATCAGCATGGCGGCTGTGAAAAAGGTCTGTGGCTTGTTTATATAGTGGTTTTTAGTGTTACTGGTGGTGAATGGATCAAGTTTTGTACCTGCATGCAAAGGATTCACAGGAAATAACACGTTATGATGATGATGCACAATGCTGTGAACTGCCTTCTTCTTTCTTATTTATGAAAGGAAAAAGTGTTTGTAAAGATGCTTTTTTGCTTTCTTGCCCAAAGCCGCTTAGCTTAGCTTAGCATATCTTTAAAAAAAAAATTCTCGAAACAGCTAGCTTGGCTGGCTGACAATAATTGAATTGAATGACATAGCAGTTATCTACATCCACTGTAGGACTGTTAATGTGTCACTTTATTATGTTTTAATATTTTCTCAGGTGAGAAAGTAACCTTGTCGATTCCCAACATGTGGCTTCTAAATTATATCCAGATGTAATGTAAGCAGACTCTGACCAAGGCTTTAAGACCAGCTTTTGATATTTAACACTTCCAGTACTTGATGCAGTTTGGTCAGTACCAAATAAGTTTTGAGGTTTGTTACCCTGCCCTCCACATTACAGATAAGCTGGACCTTAGCACCCCTGTTTGATGGCCAGTTGTAGGAAGTTGGGTTTTGTGAGCACTTACTCGACCTAATTAAATTTTGAAAGCACACATTTAAATAAGGAAATTACAAGGGGAGAATGCACTTTATGATCCACTGGATTTAGGGAACAGACATACTTGACTGGTCACTTAAAAAAGTTAGCGGTTTTAATTCCCAAACCTGCCATTAACACAAAAACTAGCCACTGACACCATGTTGGACAACCATCCTATCTCTGTCTCTCTCAGCTGTACATGCCTGCAGTCACTCTGGTGATTTCATGGCTCTTAACCAAACACAAAGACTCCATTATGGCTCCGTTCGCCGAAATAAACTCACTTTCTCTCCCCTATTCCTTCTCTCGCTCGTCGTCTTCTTCCTCTTCCTCGCCTCACTCTTCCTCCTCCTCTTCACATTCACACTTTCACCCACATCTCGAAAAAAAAAAGCCAGATTTTCTGTTTCCTTACCTCATTCTGATATTGGACTTGGGAAAGAGGAGGGGGATAAAGTTGAAAAGAAGGGAACGAGAAAGACTGAATGGCGGAGGAAGGTGTTGTGTGTGTGTGTGTGTGTGTGTATAATTATTAGCCCAGTAATTAGGCCTTGTCGCCTGTTGTCTCTCCCCCCTCGTTTGCCCTTTGAAGTCTTCTCCTCTGGTCTACCCACAATGCACTTGGGAGGTATCCAGGAGGGGGCAGAGGAGTGATGTAGTGGGGGTTGTCGGGAATGTGGGTCAAAATGTGTGCGTGTGTAAGAGAATTTGTGGAGATGCTGATGGTGACAAAGAGAGTCGGGGCGTCTCAGTTCTCCCTCTGTGTCTCCCTATCCTTGGCAGATTGCTTGTGCTGCTTTTCATGTTGGAACACCCCCCCTCCCGCCCACACACACACACACACACACACACACACACACACACACACACACACACACAAATTCATATGTGCCAGATGCTGTACTGTCAATACACGCACACACAGACACATCCACACGCTCTCATACACGTCACATGAGTCTCTTTGTTTTGGTTTGCAGCAGAGATAAAACCGGGCTCTGTTACACTCCTCTACAAGGGAGACAAAGAGCGCTTATCTCACATACAGTGAATGTGTGTGTGTGTGTGTGTGTGTGTGTTTGAGGGAGAGAATATGTGTGTGTTTGCATGTATGAGAGTGTTTCTCCAATGCAGTCATTTTATTTTTGCATTGCGATGTTTTACGAGCGGATTTTCAGCCCCATTAGCTGGAATTTTATTTCCCTCTTTCCTCCATGACCAGACGGTCTGATAACTTTTTGTGTATATGTGTGTATGAACGTGTGTGTGTGTGTGTGTGTATGACAGCATCAGATCTGCATGCCGATAGGGCCACCAGGGCCAGCATGACACACTTCACTTCAAAAGTGGGCTAATCATAGACAGGTTACTGGACAGAGCAGTAAAAACACTTTTTAGAGTAGTTGTAAAATGTTTGGAAAAATGCTAAATTTTTAAAGTGGATTAATAATTTAAGGGAACAAGCAGAAACAGAAATTCCTTTTACTAAATGTGAATTTAGTCGTAATATTTATTTTTTTCCCAAGGCTTGCAGAGGTGTTCATTCAGCCCAGTGGTCAATCTCTGGGCCTTAGTGTTAGTGCTGTTTTTTATTTTATGATTTTAGTGTATCTTTCCTCTGCAGCTTTACCAGCGGTGGAGATTAATATCAGATTTTCAACTCAAGTAAAAGTACAATGACTTGACTTGCTGTTGCTTGGGTGACATGACGATATATACTGTGAGAAGATAGAAAATCTTACAATACTTTGCTATACCAGTCATACTTAGGTAGCTGTTTCAGTATCGCTGGTTCTGCTGGGTCACTGTGACCAATGTTGCAAATCTATGAGCAGGAATGCTTTATGGCAAAAGTCAACTTACCAGTGAGATAAAGTGCCTTGATTTGGATCAGCGATATTTGAAAGAGTGCTCTACCAGTTTAGCACTGCATGCCCATAACTTTGTCCAGGAGTTTTAATCTTGTCACTTGAAAAATAGGTCCACACATGTTGAGCACATGGACATACACTTTTCTTGTAATGATTATTTTCATTGTCCATTAATTTGTCAATAATTTTCTCCATTAATCAAGTCATTGTTCGTCAAATGTCAGAAAATGTTGAAAAATGTCAATCAGAGTCCAAGATTATGTCTTCAAATGTCTTGCTTTGTCAGCAACCTAAAGATATTCAGTTTACTGTTTGAGAGGAGTAGAGAAACCAGAAAATATCCCCATTTAAGAAACTGAAATCAGAGATGATGATCGATTAATAACTGATTAATGATTAATTGTTGCATCTCTAATAGGATGCCAAGTCTACAGACAGGACAGATGATCCACTTTGAAACATCATTTTGAGCATGTACTATATGTATTTTATATCATTTACCACAGCTGTAAAGTGCTGGAAAAGCTTGGAAATGCACCTTTAAAATGCTTGAATTTTGACTTCAGAAAAGGAACCCTACCAAATAAATCAACAATTTTTAATTTGTATTCTGTCTTTTAGCGTTACTCAGCTTAATTTGACTGACTGCTCCTTAACAGACCATCCAAAGAACCATATTGAAAAATATTCCTTCAGTGCAATTAATATTTATGAAATGAAATCTTTTAATTAATAAATTCCTCTTCTGGTAGCCTGTTGGGCTTTAATTAGACCAACTGCAGCCAGCTGAGAGGAAATTCAGGTCATGTCCCCACACAGGCACGCAAACCTACAAGCATTTGTTTCTTAAATATGTGTGTGTGTGTGTGTGTGTTGTCGTACACAGAGTCCGATGAACAGGTCGTGGTTGTGTGCTGGTGTGAGATTGCGGTCACATGCCACGACACTGATTGATGAACCGATCCTCGCCACGCAGTGTCACGAATGACAAATTGCTAAAGGGGTGTGTATGAGTGTGTGTGTGTGAGCGTGTACAGACAGGCAGATGGTGTCTCATGAGTACGAGGGGAGCCAACGACCTTGAGAGAGACCGAAAGAGAGGAAGAGGAGAGAACGAAACGGAGAGATGGTGACGGCAGGGGTCAGTTTGTTTTGCGTGGAGGGTCGGGCGGGATGGGCGGGGCCATTTCTGCTGCCGCTTCCTCCCCGCATTTCCTCCGTTCACCCAGCGTGCCCGTTCCTCACACACACACTTGCATGGGGCGTTAACACAGCGACACAATGAGCAGGGACTGGCTTAAGGCAGACTGAGCAAGGTGTTTCCTGTGACCTGGGCGACTGCTGCGTCAACACAAACACGCTCGTCTGGAACAACAGTAGCATGAGCTTGCAGACCTGATTTGACTCCCTCCTCCTCCTCCTCCAATTAGGCCTCGTTAATGTCTCCGTGTGTAAATGTGCGAATGTGTGTGTAAGTGAAAACAGCTGTACTCAAGTCTGTGATATTCATCCTTTATTCATGCTTTGTTCATGCTTTATTCATGCGCTGTTCAAGCATTTGCAGAGTGAATGAATATTGGATTAAAAGCAGCTTTACGTTATTCATGAGCTGAGATATTTTGGATTATACGGAGGCTTCTGGAATTCCCCAACACTGTGCACACATACACAACAACAACAACCAGAAATCCCTCTCTAAATATTGTCTGAATTTGCCTGCTTGTGTATGAGTCCGTTACTGCTGCTTGGATGTTGACTCTGTGTTTGTGTGTGTCCCGCAGGCCGTGCGCTGCCCTGGTATGGAGAAGATGAAGAGGATTAAGAAGCGTCTGTCGTTAACACTCCGCTCCAGTCAGACCATCGACGAGTCTCTGTCTGAACTGGCTGAGCAGATGACCATCGAGGATGGCGGCACAAAGGACAATGGTAAGGATTTAATATATTTCCCAAAATAAATCTGGATGAAAAAAAAAACAATAACACATTAATTGGGGTGGTAAATGGCTACATTTACATAAGACTTTTATCCTTTACAACTTTTTTGTTGCTCATTCACCCATTCATGCACACACACTCATGCACAGATGGCAGCGAGTTACCACTGCCAACCCTGTGATCAGTGGATGACCCATGCTACCTCCTGAACCACAGCTGCCCCAAGTTAAAATTTAAAAATACCATCTGTACTACTTTATGCTCATGTGCATTTTCTTTCCATTTCTTTCTTCGTTTTGTGTAACTGGAAGATTTTCTGAGCAAGAGGACCTCATTCGTACTATCATCGTAATTTTCAGCGAAAAACTTTTGAGTTCATGGGGACTTAAAATGTGTTTAATTTATCAGTTTAAACTGACCTGCTTCTTTAAAAAACATTTGTCAACTTAAAAGATCTACAATTAATTAAATGCCTGATTTAAAAAAAACATGTAAAGGAGCTAAATTTAGCAGAAAAACCTGGGTAACAATTATTGTTATAATTGATTAATCTGATGATTATTTTCATGATTAATTGATTAATGGTTTAGTCTTTAGCACATCCTTACATTGGAGAAGCTGGAAACAATAAATGTCTGATATTTATACTTGAAAAAAGACAAAAATGAAACAATTAATCGATTATCAAAACAGTAGGTGATTAAGTTTCTTGAGATACATTAATCAATTTATCAACCAATTGTTAATAATGTTAATAAAAAACACCTGGGTCAATCAGTCAAAAATACCTCATAAAAAATCCAGATAAAATCAGTCAAAAATACCTTTTTAAATAGCTACAATGTATAAATAAAATCAGGATAAAATCAGTGAAAATACCCTATAAAATAACTACACTTTCTAAATAAAATCTGTGTAAAACAGTCAAAATACCTCATAATTAAGCCACAGTTCTAGCTGGAAAAAGCATTAAACTGGTTGAAGAGAATCAGTGCCACAGTCCAACCAGGGGAGGAAATTCCACTGGTCTGATTTTTACAATATCTTCCTGAACAGTTCTGTCAGCAGGCATGTAAAAACAACACACACACTTACACATGCACATACACACACACATACAGAGCTTTCAATATCTTGGTAGCTCTCAGGGGTTTTAAATTATGAAGCAGTGAAGTTGATGAGGAGGGACAGAGCGCAGCGTGCGTCAGTAACAGCTGTAATGGACTTCCAGTGAGTAGCTCTCTATCAAGTTATGTAACAAGAGTAAGAGAGCAGCACACACACACACACACACACTCACTCAGGTAGGCTGGTATACACAAAACAAGCACTCACACACAGTGAAACACACTTTTTTTTTTGCATCTCTTTGTTACATAACATTCTGCCCGATTTGGCAGTGCTGGTGTGATCGACACATGAAAGTGATTGGCTGCACTCGTGATTGACAGCTGCCACAATAAATGGACACACACATCCATTTTTTTTCCATATCCAGAAAGACTTTACAGCAAAATACAGCAGTAGAGAAAGTTTCTGTTCCTGGATCAACAAAAACAACATGTGGCCAGCAGAATTAGAGGACAAAGGTCAGCACCATCCTGTCGTGAAAATAATGGATTTAATGTTACTCATTCAGCCATTTAAAGGAATAGTTTAACATTTTGGGAAATTTGCCCAGTACCACTCTAATTTCTGTCCATTAGGTATGAACCCAGCCTGCAGCTAGTAGGTTACCTAGCTCTCTCATTACAAAGGGAGTTCCTCAAGGTTCAGTCCTTGAGCCAGTTTTATTCACCATTTATATAAATGATATTACCTCCTCACTGTACAACTGCAATTTCAGTCTTTATGCAAATGACAGTTTCCTCTGTACCCATGCAGACTGATTTGATATTAAAACTTTTGTATGCAATATATCACTCTGCACTACGACTCATTACTGGAGATAGTTATGGGACACACTGCTGTTTACTTTACCAAACAACTGGCTCTACTGCTCTGTCAATAAGGAGACATCAACATTTATATAAATTCATTTATAGGGACATTTTACAAAAACTCCCCCCAAATCTCTCAGCCCTGTTTTCATGGAATGTTAGTAATCATTGTATCTGTTCACAGACAGAATCTGCTGTCTGTTACTGTGCCCCAAATACCTGGAATTTGCTTCAAAAAACTTTATGATGTCCTTGTTAATACCACTTAGACAATTCCAGGATTTAATTGCTGGTTTTACTGATTGTAATCGCTAATGCTTTTACATTTTTAATTGCTCTTATTATTTATTGATCTCACTCCCAATGTCTGCACCTTAACTACTAAAATAGTTCATTTTTACCTTGTTTTAGCCATGTATTTTTCCTTTATTGATACCTCCAAGTCTGATGATTTTAATTGCTTGTTTTCTTATCGTATGTCTGCTCCTTGGCCCCGTTGTAAATGAGGGTTCTCCCTCAATGTGTTTTCTGAGGATTTAAATAAATAAGCGATGGTGATGATGATGATGATGATGAACTATTTCTCCCTACCTCCAGTCTTTGTGAAGCTAAACTAATCACCTGCTTGCTGTAGCTTCATATCAGACAGACGTTACAGTGGCAGAGATTTTCTCATCTAACTCAGTTTGTAAAAAAGCAAAAAAGGGTATTTCTCATAATATGAAACAGTTTCTTTTGGAATTTTTTTTCCTGGAAAATGGGGAAGATCAAGTACTGGCAACGTGTTTGAGTCTGACTGGCTGAACCTGTTCAATAAGAATTGTTACTTGAATGAATGTCAAGTTATATAAATAAACTATTAACTCTTAAATCGATGCATGAGAAATGCTGTATCATTTTAATGCCAGTTGTTAAAAAGGTTTCCAAGTAGCCCTAACATTCGTACCTCCTCTGCTAATATCAGTCATGCATGCTCAACTTGTAATTCTGATATGTCTGACAAGCACCTGAAGGCAGCATTAAGTTAATTTTGGAGAGGCTGGCGTGTGGGAACACAGCACAGCCTGTCAGCTCAGAGTTTAAAAGGTTGGAGGAGCTAAAGAAAGTTGGCAGTGCAGAAAGATGAACTCATGAGATGTGACAGACTTACAGCCTGTCTAATACAGTTTTTATACCCAAATAAATCATAATAGTATGATTTATGGCATTTTTGCACGGGTGTTGCTGAACTCTGCCCACAGGGGGAACACTGGGTTGTAATATTTGCCTACATGTTTTCCTTGCTGAGTAGAATTGGAAATTTGATTACTAAACGAGGCACATGAGTGAGGCTCGTGTCTTGCTTATTGGTAGAGGAGCCTTTAGCTGTCAATTTTCCAGTACTGAAACCGTTTTCTTCCCCTCTTATGCTGTTTGCCCACATTTGTAGAGGTAGTGTGTGTTCATTTCTGATTCTGCTGGTTATGATTATAGACATTATAAATTCCTTGAACTCCAGTTCACCTTGAACAAATAATCAGATATACTGGGAAAGTTGCTTATTTGCTTCCAAGGGGATTTATAAAGCCCCGCGTGGAGCTGTCACGATACTAGAGTATAAAACTGATAACTGATAGAATACTAGTATAAAAAAAACAATATTCTATGCATCTTTACCTGCCATGTTTTTTTTGATTAACCTGCTCTCAGTGCTGGTACAGAAAAAGTCAGTGAACACTGTCTGGTTTTGCTGCCAGCCAAATTTCAGGCTGGACACTAAAGACTAAACTGAACTGTGGTCTTGAATGAGCACTTTTAGATATTATTTTGTAATAGTTTTGGTACTTTTGGTACTATAAGTAACTGATTGCATTGTTTTAAATATGTAGTATTGAAATACTATCAGTACTTTGATCATTTTGACAACCTTAACCCCAGGATATACGCAGATTTTTCAGTCAAGTTGAGTCATTTTGAACCCATTCAGGCGAATTCACCTCGCCTTATCCCCTCATCTAACTCTTGGCAAGAAAGTGAATAGGCATATTTCCAAAAGAAATCTCTTAAAATTGCTTAGTTTCTTTTTTAAACAGCAGAAAAGTTAGTATCACATTCTGTTTTGCTCATATTGAGTTAGCCATTCAAGCAAAAGTCACTGCAACATTAAATAACTTTGGCGAATATTTGATGTCTTGTTACATTTATTTTACACACATTTCTTCGTAATTTAGCCTGATGTTTGATATTTTTGGAGACGTCGGGACCTTGACTTAAACATGAAATAAAGTTGGTTTGGCCACACAGCATGCATTTTAAATGACAAACACAGTGCAAGGGGTTGAAGAAGATACGAGCTGATGATAGTTTCACCCTCTTACGACCTGAGTTTTTTGAGATTTGTGATGCAACTTGAGAGCCTCTGTAGACTTTCAGAAAACGATGACGGTGGTCATTTTGTCGTGTTTCAGAGCCCTTCATGAGGAACGGCCGCCCCCCCACCTCCCACAGCATGCACTCCTTCCTGCACCAGTACACCGGCTCCTTCAAGAAGCCCCCCCTCCGCCGGCCGCACAGCGTCATCGGTGGCACCCTGGGGTCCTTCATGGCAATGCCGCGCAACGGCAGTCGCCTGGGTGAGACACACACACATTCACACACTTCCACACACACACGCGGAAGGAAGTGAGTAGTGGGAGAGCAGATGGCATCCAGGAACAAACAGGAAGTGTGTCACGGTCCTGATATTTCCATCCTGCTTCTTATATTCACAAACCCATGAGGCAGCCTCTCTCATCACCCTCAGCAGGGCTGTTTTCGCCCGAGTGACAGCTGGATGGGGGACTCAGTCAAACATGACGACGTATCCTGTGTGAAGTGATTCATCACAGTGGATCCGTAGCAGCCAGTCTGATCCCGAGGCTTGAAAGGGAAGACGATGTTGGGATGATTCAAAGCGGCAGCAGATTTCAAGCTGGGGGATCGGGGAACAGCCAGGAGGGTGATGAGATGATTCAGGGGACAGTACGAAACAGAGGGACAAGTGTTATGGGTATCAAAATCTACCAACCTGTAGGCTTTTTGAATGTTTAGTCAGTAAAGCCTGGCAGGATCTAGAGGGATGAGCACAAGGTTATATTTAATGCTTATAATATCTTGTACTGCGACAACTAACGCTACGAACAGCAGAATGTCTTCATTATTCTACTCAAATGACAACATGTCCAATGTCAATGATCCTGCCACATTGAGCGATCTGCTGAGGCATCTGTTAACGCTCAGAGGTACCTTATTTCAGAGGTTCCCCTCATCATGTTTTAGCATCACAGCTTCCTTACTTACCACTGATAGGTGATATGGGTTTTGGACTGTTTGTCAGACAGCACAAGTAATTATTCTGGTTTAAGGAGTGTTATTTGGACATGTGAATAGCGCGTTCAGAATAATAATGCATCTTAATAAGGGTTTTTTATGACACACGGCCTCTTGTATGTTTACAGTCAGCTCTGTGTGCTGTAAACAAACCAGCCAGCCAACAGTTTGCAAGGCTGGGGTAGAGATGCTTGCAAAGAAAATCCCAAATTCCTGGACGGAAGGAGAAACAAACTTACTTTTAAATATTATGAAAGGCTTGGATATCAACAGGCTTTTATATGCACAAATTTCACAACACTGACCTTTTCAAGAAGGTGGCTGAGTGGTGAGTGGTGGCGAGTGAAAGAAAGAGCGAGGCTGTGTTTGCACAGTTGAGCAAGTCGGCCATCAGTGGAAGACTTTGGAAAAATACTATTTTGACACAAAGAAGCAAAATGGTTCAAGCGCCTCCAGGCGTTCCACTTTTCCAAAATCAGAGTAAACAGGAATATTAATGGAATATTCTTTTTCATTAGCCATGTAAAGAGCTTTGTAGGATTATTGTCTTTCCAGAATATGGACAAAAACCTTAATATTTTGTGCTATATTTTCTATTTATTGCAAACATTGTACCAGCATGCTAACATGCTGATGTTAGCATTTGTAGCTCAAAGCACCGCTGTGCCTAGGTACAGCTTCACAGAGTTGCTAGCATGGTTGTAGACTCTCCCTGTGGTTATTAATCATTTTCAAGTTGTAGTGTTTTCAGATTGTTTGGCATCTTCATTGATTTCAGAGCCAATATGATCAATTATACCTCACTGTACCAGACAGATGCTGCCTGAAACCTTAAACAAACATTGTTTGACTGTTTTTTTTTTTTCCGCATGGCCAGGCAGCAAGAATCAGCATCTGTGTAAACAGTCTGTTTTAAGTTGAACCATTCAGTTTCTGTTAGGACTTACTGATATCATGCTCGTTGTGTCAGTAAACATGCGGACCCTGATTGGTGCTTCTCTAACTAATTTTTGCACATGGGTGAAACACTAAAGGACTTTCTGAGCCTCGCACTGGACCCTGGCCTAGATAACAGAACTTGGATCTAAAAACAGGACAGTTAAGTGGGACACTGATGTGCCACACATTGCTCCTACACTCAGTGTGCTTATTAGCAAAGCTGCTAAAGACATCAGAGAGACAGATAAGCAGAGAGAGAGAGGAAGATCATGAAGGTCCAACAAGTACAAAAAAAAAAAACTCAGGAAAGCGAGGGAAGTGTAGGAAGGATGTGTGAAGATGATTGGGAAAGAAGAATCAAAAAAACAGGTGGAGAATTAAATCCTTCAAGGTTTTTAGAGAGAGGAAGAAGTGAGGCAAGAGAAGATAAGAGACACGTGTAAGCAAAAGACAAATAATTTAGGAAGGTTAGAAAACAGCTGTAGGGTTTTTAAAGAGAAGGAATCAGGTTCAGCTGTTGGGAGGTTAAGAAATGAGGGGAGAAAGTGAAAATATTATTATGAGAGAAAGAATTTGGGGGAGTCTTGGAGATGATGAGGGGAGATATGAAATAGCAGGAGATAATGGAGAAGTATGTGAAAGTAAAAGGAGATTGAAAGCAAAAGAAAGTAGGACGGATGAGATCATTTGGAGGCACACGAGTTAGAAAAGAGCAGGTAGTGAAGGAATGTGTTGAAGCAATAGAGAGAGTCGGTAGGCCGCTGCCTGTGAAAACCATGCAAAAGAGACAGCCAGATAGGAGAGAAGGAGAAATATGTAGAGTGAAAGGCAAAACAAAGCAGAAATAGGAAGTGAAAGAAATTGGTGAGGTTTTTAAAGCAGGGCAAGGAACATGTAAATGAGACACAGAAAAAAGGGAAGAGATCATTCGGAAGTTTTTAAAGTGGAGACATGTTGAAGAAGCAAAATGGGGCGAGAATGTGTTGTTTGCAAGGTGTTTATTGAGAGAAAGTAACATGGTGAGGAGGAGGAAAGTGTCACAGTTTTAGGGAAGAAAAAGGAGGAGTGATAGAAAGAGTAAGAACTTTAAAGATGTTACAGTAAGGATTTAATAATGGAAGCATGTTTTAAAGAGAACAAAAAATCATCAAACATGCATATTCACACCTTTACGCAACGACTAATGATAAATCTCACCTGTTTCATACATGCATGTACAGGCTTGTTCACATACAGACATGCCATCAGAATGCCATAAGGTCAGCCACATCTCTTTGAGAGTCCTAGCAGCTTTAATCTGGAGCTACGTGTTGTGGACAAAGTTAGCAACCAAGAAAGGTAAAAGTAAAAAAAATATCATAGTCGGTGAATTTCTAATCCGTAAGCTTTCCGTTCTGTTTAGTTTGGCAACACCTGTGGTTACTGGTGGTAACAGAAAGTCTGATTTAATGCTGCAGCTCCCAGAATTCAAGGAACAGCTAATTTATCAGAAATACAACAGAATGGTAGCTGACGTATGTGTTTACCGTGCAGCCTAATAAACTAATTTAGTTTAGTAATAAAGAAATCCGTCAATAATTGGACTTTTTCCATCAGGCCATGTGCAACCACAAAGTGATTTCATGCTGCTCCTGGCACAAGTACTTTTCCACATTACAAAAGAGCACAGCAAAAGCTAAGAGCAGCCTGTCGACTACAGCTCCTCATCTAACAGCTCACTGTGGCTGCTCCCTCTTGATCCGTTACTCCCATAAAAGAAGTTTGTTGAGTGACTGTGTTTAGCGCTGATCTCTTTGACAAACAGATTGCGTTTCCTGTGACTGCACCACAATAAAAGCCACTTGAATCCAAGCTAACTAACACGACTACTGTTGTTAGTAACTACTATTGAGAGAGGTAATTTCAGAATTACAGAAGAACTGTTGCTAAAAAGCAATAGTATCAAAAACAGGGTTTGATTTAATAAAAATCTTAAAGATTGTAACATGGTATAATTAAAATCTGAAGAAAAAAAAATTGTACATTGTATCAATTATGCTAATGCTGAAGTCCCGCCCCTTTTTGGTCTGTACTCCAATAACCACAGAGCAAAAAGGGGCAGAACTAAGGAAGGGTCAGTTGGTTTGCGTGCCATTACACCTGTGCATCATAGTGGGTCAGGTGGTATGCATGGTAAGGAGTGGTTCAAAATGAACACACATTTTCAAACACAAAAAGAAATGAAACAACATAATTCTACATGTGAGCAAAACTGAGTGTATGCATGGATGATAAATGAGCGCCCAGGAAAAGACAGACAGGATAGATGAAGATAGATGCTTGTAGAGGCAAAAGAGAAAAAGAATACATAAAAAATACATAAAGAAAGTGAATTAGGAATATTTTTGAGGAGATATGGGTTGTGAAGAGACGTGGGGCAGCGTGAGGAATGAAGAAAAGTCATCCATCTCCTCCTCCAGATGGAAACCTCGCAAAAATGTCCTGGTCCTCCCACTTTTTTTTTCCTCTTCTCGTATGTCCTGTCTTGCTGCCTTCACTATTATGGGGCATTACAATGAAATACTGAAGTGTTATATTTTCTCTTCCACTTAAAGACCTGCTGTAGTATATCAAGCTCTGCCAGTGTAACCAAAACCAAAGTTTAGAGGCAGAAGCAGCAGAGAAACCTCACGTCAACCATCTGTGGAAAAACAAAGTGACATGCAGGGTGGAATAGCACGGGTCAGCCTCAAGAGGAAAATCCTGAAAACAGTTTCTAAAATTAGATCAGCATTTCCTTTAATCTGAGGAGACTTTGGGTTTTGAACCAGATCGACCACAGACAGGTTCATATTCTGGGGCAAAGTGTTCCTCTGGATTGCGGCCGCGCCGCAGAGTAATGAAGTGACGTCTGTTAGTAAGGTGCATGAATAGAGTGCAAGAGAGCTTTGTTAGGATGCAAAACTACCATCATTGTTCCCTAAAATCTAGACCAGCAATTATAATTCATAATCTTTGCTGTGATAATCAGAGAAATAATCAGGATTATCATATTTGAAATAATTGTCAACAGTTAATCTCCATCAACAGAACAGAGATTTCTTTTTGCTCTCATTTCTCTCTTCTGTGCTTTCACATCTGATGACAGACTGCGTGGTTGGAGGCGCTGACACACTGATGACAGAGAGCTGTTCAACCATAGCTACTCATTAACTCTCTGTGTGTGTACGTGTGTGTGTGTGTGCGTGTGGAGCAGGGGGTGCATGTGGTTTGTATATCAGTGTGTTTGCTCCTGCTGTGCTATGGTAGCAGTGGTAGCTTTACTGCCCTGGAGGAAGTGGTGCAGGTTGGAGTGTTTAATCTTTGGCCTCGGGGGTTACAAGGGTGTGAGAGGAGACGAGAGAGCGAGGGGTAGAGATACACAGAGAGAGAGAGAGAGGAAAAATGTGGTTTGGGGGCCAGTGCAAGAGCCTACAGTATATTACTGTTCAGTCATAAAATCTGATGAAATATTCCCCAAATATTCCATTTAAATGCAGCTATCATTCTTACTGCAATTACATGCTTCTCTCAGCACCACTACAGCTCTACCATCACTAAAACCAATGGTTCCCAAAGCTCTTTGGCCCTTTGGAAGCATGAAATAACATGATCATCAAGATGAACTGAGTGTTTCCTTTCAGTCATGTTTCTCAGCTCTGTTGTGTGAATGAACTATGTATATTAAAGGCATAACATGCTTACCTTGCGAGGCAGGTGGATTCACAAGATCACACGAGAATCCATCTTTCCAGGTTTCAAGTTATCTGTTTTGTGTCTACACCAAAAGTGGTGTGTCCTAGAAGGGACTATTGGCAGGCTTCTGAAGATACTGCAAGTGCATCAGTTATTTTGGATTTTTGGTTGAACAAAACCAGGCTTTAAAGGTCCAGTGTCTAAGATATAGGCGGATTTACTGGCAGAATATGGCAGAAATGGAATATATTATCCATAAGTATGCTTTCATTAGTGTATTATCACCTGAAAATAAGAATTTGTTACCTTAGAATGAGCCGTTTGGGTGTTGGTCTTCTTCCATGGGGCCTGCCTTGTTGCATCACCATGTTTCTACAACAGCACAGAGCGGGCAAACCAAACTCTAGCTCCATATATGGCCTTTGGTGGTTTCCACAAGTTTTGTGGCCACCATAGGTTCTCCTACATGCTTGGAAGGGACGCGTGAAACAAGTTTGCAATCTGCAAGCTCACAGCTAGATAACACTAAATCCAAGTGATTGATTGATTAATTGAAAAAAAAAAAAAAAAAAAATCATCAGTTCCAGCTCTAATTAATTCTACTGTAAATATAATATCCGCTTATTTAGCATTTATAAACAGCATATGCAATAAATGTTTTATAACATGCCATAATGTATTTGTAAGCAGATATAAGTGTTTAAAATGTATTTGTTGATTATATATCCTTCTATGGGAGCCTATAATAGAAGGCTAATATATAAACAGATAATGAATGAAAACTAAGTAAAAAACAGTTGTAATAATATAAAATTTTTAATTAGAGAGGTATTTATTGTTGAGTAGTAAGTATTGTACACCAATAAACACTTAAAATGTTATTTCTTTTTGCAACTACATTATCGTGTCTTGTAAACTATTTATGAAATGTTTAAAAAATGCTTATAAACGCTTAAAGTAAAGTGTTTAACGCAATATCAATCAAAGTGTAACATATCCATCATGTTAGACTGGACCAGGTCTGATTTACAATAAAACCCTGTTTTACCCTGTTGAAAAATATCCTGTGACATTTATTTGTGCATCTTTATGTGTCTGTTAATGTATTCATGATTCTCATTCTCTCTTAGATATTGTGCATGAGAACCTGAAGATGGGCTCAGATGGGGAGAGCGATCAGGCATCGGGAACGTCTTCAGACGAGGTGCAATCTCCAACTGGCGTCTGTTTGAGGAACCGCGTCCACCGACGGATCTCCATGGAGGTGAGACACGCGTGCACGCACACATGGGCGCAATAAAGGCAAAAATGGCTTACACTGCGAGTCTACATCCCACTCTTCACCCCCCTCTCCTCTCCTTTTGCTCTGCTCTTCACCTCCTTCTCTCCCCCTCGGCCTCATGGGAAATCTGATTCGGGTGGGGGCCTTTTGTTGGGGGGGTTGCACGTCTCCTAATGGGCTCTCAATGTCTGGGCTTCATGATACTGATAGCAGTCCCTGAGGAGCACAGCAGCCGCTGGTAAAGAGATGCTGTGTGATAATCTCTGCTGTAACCACAGTGATTTTCTATATGTCAGACATCTCGGCACAGCCCCAGAGCATGCTGGGATAGGAGTCTCCTTTGTTCCTCCTTCAAGGATGTATATAATCAAGTTAATGCCATTCAAAATCACGTTTAGATTTAAACACCCTCTTGACATCAGAACATCAGCCCTACTGTGATAAAACTTCAAATTGAACTAGATATGATCTTATATTTTTCAGTTCCTTTTTATACATTTGTATATAGGTAAACAAGGGTGTTACACAAGATCCATCCCCTCCAGTTTCCAGGTTTGTTCATATTTTTAGGCTGCAGACACACATTTTTCCAGCCAAAAGTTGTTCAGTTTTCATCAACCAGAACAAGCTTTTTAAGTACTAGCTGGATCAAAGATGATAAATTGGCTTCGGTGGCCCACAGGGTGCACTAGACACAGTCACTTACACAAACTCAGCAATAAAATGTTAACAGGATAATTGGAAAAAAAAGTCCTCATGATTATCAGGGGACTTTTCCCCTGCCAGTTTCTAATTTCACAGTGTTTTTGTCTACATTTTCTGAGACATTTTTGCTGCAAGCCATTGTTCATTTGTCAGAGTTCTGTTACATTACCGTTACATAAGCAGGAAAAGGTTGCACATGCAAATGAAATAAAGCTAAATGTTAGCTTTGTGTGGGTTTCCACTACATTACATGCAAATGTTCCCAATAAAAAGATCTTCATCTTTATAAATATTGAACCTTAGGGGAAGTAAATATTGAGCATCTCAGCCTGGAGGCCTCCTGCCCCCTGCTGGCAGAGGAGTGTATGTGACAAAACCCACCTTGTGAACATCCTTGATGTTTTTGTCTCGCTTACGCACACAGACACACGCACACAGTGACCTATTTTTCACTCGTTTGAGTGTTTATCTCATTTGTAGGTTCACAAAACAAAAGCAGCTGAAGGATGTGGTGATAATCACTTGACCTGGTGCACAAACACACACACAAACATAAGCTCTTTTACATGAGCTTTAAGAGTGTTGCTCTTCTTGCGGCTCTTTTGTTACTGCTGGAGGTTTGAAAGAAGCTGTGTTGTATCAGTAAGGAGGTTAAGGGTTCAGTGTGCGCTCGCTTACTGACTCTTATTAACAGAAAATCAGCTTTATTCCAGGTTTTCACCGCACTCTTAACTCCAAGTTACCTCAAAAACATCACATCTTTATAGTTAAAGGAGACACCGTCTGTCAAATAAACAAAAACATCCATTTATAATATCTTATTAAAAGCTTGACTAATAGCGTGTTAAGAGTGCCCGTTTTCTGGGTTAGACCTTATCAAATTCCTTCATATCTATTATCATACATGTCCCGTTCCATTGTTTCCCTTTTATTCGTGTTATACACGTTGCTGACGTTCAAGCCAGTGTGATGATCTGCTGTAAATTTTTGAAATGTATCGTGTCAGTTTCTTAACATAGTAAACAAACTGTTGGACATGCCTTCAAATGGACACTAAGAGCACTAAGGGTGTAGATGGGGAAAGATTTTCATTTTGGTATAACAAAATTCAGATTTACATTTATTTAAAAGTATGGTATGTAACATTTCTGCATTAAACTGTCTAAAAACGGCTAGACATATCTTATATATTTTGTTGAGTTATGTACTTACATGATCCCAAATGTTTCCAACAATGTTCAAGCCTGGAGAAGTCTCATTCAAGATAAACAAGGGATACGTCAGACAGCGAAGAAAGAAATTAACAAACGCCATAAAAACTGAACTGAATAAAACTTAAATCTTTAACCTCGTCCTTAAACATGATTTCTGCCTGAGTCCAATCTGATAAATGTTCATCCGCTATGTTGGTTGTTTAACAATGAAGGCAGCAACTCCCATGATCCCACCCTATGAATATATCTACAAATAAAGCTACAACTAATGAATATTTGATTTTTTTTTATTAATCTGTCCATTATTATTTCAGTTAATTGACTAACTGATTAGATCAATGCCCGTCCCAAAAACTCAGAGGCCAAAATCATCAAACTGCTGATTTTGTCCGATCAACCAGTCCAACACCCAAAGATTTAACATTTTAAACGATGTAAACAGCAGCAGACACCAGCAGATCTTCACATTTGAAAGTCTGGAATCAGAGAATGAATGCTTTTTTTTTTCTTGATTAATAACTTGAATCTTGAACTTACACAATTTAAGTGCGTGCTTCACAAACTGATGTAACAACATAAATTCAAACGAAAAGCAGTAAAAATAGATGAGATTTGAGAGGACAGACAAAATCTGTTGCGGACTGATGAGATTTAAGACACCATCTTACATCAGAGTGGTCACATTATATAACACTTCGCCTCTTCATGACACCGATATGCTCTACATAATCTGAGCTTTTATTTGTACCCTCAGTTGTCATAATAAAGGCGCTGTCTCTGCGCAGAGCTGTCATGGAGGACAAAGGACCACAGTAATGAGATGAGAGAGTATGAGTTGATGGTATTTGTGGAGAGGCCAAAATTAAAAGCACATCTGATAGCCAAACAGATGTGACGTCTTCTCTCACTGTATTTTTACTCCACTCAGCCTTTCTGTCCCCCACATCAGACAGCATTATGTCAGTCCATCCCTATCAGATGTGGTCTTAATTTTATTTTATCTTAGAATAGATACAATCAGTCGTACACAACAATAAGATATGAGCCCTGCAATATTGACAATCGACAGCCTGCCTGCATTGTGAACACAGACAGAGATTATGAGCTATAAACATTAATAAACACATGCATGATTTGTTTTCATTCTCGCCTGGTGTTCTTGCTGTTTTGTTTCCAGGTGTTGTGTTTCCATGATTTGATCTGCGCTGACAAAGGTTTTGCTGTTCAGCCGCAGTCACGCCTCGACACGCCGCCTCTTATTTTTACCCTCCATAAGATGGTGATCGACCTGATCTCTGTCTTCTCGCTCTGGGAGTAGGAGGAGATGAGAGCGAGTTATTTTCGACGTGTGTGTGTGGTGTGTGCGTGTGTGTGTGTGTGGGTGGATGATGGGTGGACTCGGTAGCCTACATTGTCTTGTGCTGCTTGCTGCTGAAACATGCCCCACACCACATATAGACATGAGGCTTATAGCCCTGTGTTTTCTCACGCTTAATGGCGGAAAAGCAAAAGTGTGGCTCATAACCATCAACTCTTGTGGTTAACTAACAGTGTGGGGTTGTATAAAGTACTTGTCCATAGACAGTGTATTATCTACAGTAGATGGTTGTCAGGCATGCCCCCAGGTTGGAGAAACAGCAAGAATACTGGTGTAGGAGGCTAAGCAATGTACTGCTGTGGACAGGGTCAGCAGCAAAACATATTTTAGCCACCTAAAAACAGGCCAACTAAAAAAAAAATTATATCAGTTTAAGTGTATACAGTTTTTACACAGCTTAACTTTGCTGTCAGACAACTTTTTCCAACTGCTGTTATATAAGCCAAATATCACTCTCCAAACCAACCAAACTCCATGGCTGAAATTAGTCATTTTACCTCACAGTACACTGGAGTTGCTGGTCTTCCACTGCCTCGATCTGTTAGTTTATTTTGCTCATTGTTTGACTTTGTTGTCTTAAAAGGTTACTTTGGATTCAGCAGAGTCACACAATAACACAAACACACTAGCCATCGAGGCAGCAGTAGACGATCAACTACTGTGTTCTGGGAGGTAAAATTTGCCAGAAAGAGTCTGGTTGCTTTGGAGAGACTGAAATTTGGCAGTTTTTGTTTGGAAAAAGGCCGTCTGACAGGAAGGGAAGGCAGTCATTGATTTGTTGAAGTTTTCTAAAATACATTTTGCTGTCTGTACGTGCACAGTGTAGAGACAGCAGCTGCAAGTTTACATCACTTTTCACTTTTCACAGTTATCTTGGTACATGTTGTTAATAGTATTTACCATTCATTTTGTATATATTCGTTTTTGGGCATTTTGATAATCACTTCAGTGTCTTGTATAACTGATAGCAACATTAGCTAGCTAGAATCGTAGAATCTTCGTTCATCCAATACTCACCAACTCTGGTTTGCTCGAAAAAAAACTTTTTTCACGGGGTTAGATGTGAAAATTCCCAAGAGGAGCGAGAGGGAAGTCGGACATCAGACAAACAGCATGTACAACCAGAATATTTTCACATTCAGCGCAGTGAATTAAGGGCTTATTTTGGCCAAACAAGAGTTTGTGATTGTTGGAGCAGTGGAAAGATGACCCAAGACTTTTGTGGTGGGTTTGAATTTGTTCCGAGTTTGAATGAAGATGATGATGCTAGCTAGCTAATGTTACTAACAGTTATCTAAGACACAGAGGTGATTATCAAAATGCTCAAAAACACTATATACGAAACTATTGGTAAACACTATTAACAGTATATACCAACCTAACTCTGAAAAGTGAAGTAACTAACTTAAGGATGAAAAATCACAAAATTTATAGGCAAAGGTAGCATAATGTAGCATTGAGAAGGAGTATTATAAGCAGAGAATTAGTGGTGTGCTGACTGCCATCTTCTATAACTCATACAACCCCACTTCAAATAATCTGAACTGTTCCTTTAAAGTATAAGTATCAAGAATTTGATCTTACTATAGAGATTTTTGGCTTCAAATACAAAATTTCTTGCACAAAGAAACTTCAGATCCACTACAGGAATGTCAAAAGTGAGTGTCGATTTCTAGATATTTTAAACATTTTTTTTTTATTTGTGTGTTTCAGGACCTCAACAAGCGCTTGTCTCTTCCTGCTGACATCCGAATTCCCGACGGTTACCTGGAGAAGCTGCAGCTCAGTAGCCCACCCTTCGACCAGCCGCTAAGCCGACGCTCCCGCAGAGCCTCGCTGGTCAGTGTCTGTGTGTGTTTGTGTCTCCGTGTGTGTGTGTGCTACCTTTATTGCTTTGCGCCGCTGTTACCGGCTGACTCCCTCTGTGCAAGTTACCATGGCAACTGGCCCAATGTGAGACAAGGATAGATTAATCTGGAGTCACAAGCGCTCACCTCCTGCCTTTAGACCATCAAATTAGATCATAATACTGAGCCGCTGTGTGATCATGCAGCTTTGTTGCAGACTGTCAGTGACGAGGAGGTTTATGCATATTAGATGTTTGCCAACTCCCAAGCTTGAAAAAGTTATTGCTAGTGCAAAACAGACAACTTTTTTGGCTCTTTCTAAAGGATCATGTAAAAAATGCTGTATTTATTGCACCTTTAGTGCTTTGATGTATTACTCTGTATTCTGTCATGGCCAGTCACAGAGGGTGCCATGTCAGCTCATTTCCAGCAGCTATAAAGGAGGATGATAGTAGAAAATGTTTCATTTATCATAAACAAGGATTTTCAAAGTCTGACAATGTGGGCCCGTCCTCTGGAACAGTCGAGACAGCTACACTTTGGCACATCAGCGCGACTGAGAGTATGCTGAATTAACTATTGGCAGTTTCTATAAACAGTGTACTCATGGATGTACAGACAACTAATCAGTCCCTCCAGGATTTTGCCAGCTTTTTTTGGGATTGTTGCAAAATATCTGATTTCACAGTAGCTTTTCTGAAAAATTGCAATGCATCTTGCAATGTTTTTAGGCATTTTTTGCAATGAAATTGCATGCCCAAGTGAAAATTACAACAAAATGTAATATTGCAGGATATTCCAGGGAGAATAGAACTGCATTCTGTACTGAGTGTTGTCAGTAACCTTACCAAAAAGGCTCAATTCAAGAGTACAAAATATGCTTTATTTGTAAATGAAGAAGTGCTCTTGGATGATATCCTACAAAGAAGCAAAATCTTTTTGGAGCTCCAACTCAGGCAAAACAGCACAAAATTATAACATATAAAAATGTACAGAGCATAGATAAATGTCAGTAACAGTGTCAAACCTTGTGTTCTTTTCAGCACCTGTGACAAAATAAAAAAATCTAAATATAAAAATAATAATAAATAATAAAACATTGAGTTAGTTTGTGGAGAATCCCCCCAAAACATGAAGATTCTCAGACAAGTCCTGGAGTTATAAGGTGCATCTTTTTTTAAAGATTGGTAAGCAGATTTGTGGAAAGTTATTCATAATGGAGATAACAGAAAATGAAAGTCACACTAAATCTAGAAATATGTGCATCATGTCTACATGTTCAGATCTGACTGAGTTATGACTCCAAGAAGGAGTGCGATTTTTGAAGCACATTGTGGCAATGAGGCACAAAGGGTACCTTAAGTACCCCACTGTTCGAAAATCTCTGATCTAACACATTGACTGTACAAGTCTTGTTGTCAGTCCCTTTGAAACAAAGAGCAAGGGAGCCTGGAGCACCATCGTTCGACTCTCATGCACAGAGAAATCCATCACAGATGAGGCAGAGAGACCAAATTCTACTCAGTGACAACTGTTAACAGAAAAAAGACCAGAATACAACACAACTGCATTATGTTTTGAGTTTATACAGTATGAAAGGATATGTAAAGGTTTAGTGAAACCTTAGTTTCTGCATGAAAAATACTGTAAGCCTGTTGAAATCAGCTGTAATCAGGCGCTCCAGTAAGAGTAAAACCACAGATTGTTCTTGATCCTAACTTGATCCTCTTTCTTTTCCTCAGTCGGAGATTGGTTTTGGCAAGTTGGAGACGTACATTAAGCTGGACAAACTGGGAGAGGTGAGGACGTCCTGAAACAATATTAATGAAAGAACTATGTTTCACAACTCACATTAAATCAGTTATATTGAACCAGCGTTGTGTGTTGCATTCAGGGAACCTACGCCACAGTATTTAAAGGACGCAGTAAGCTGACAGACAACCTGGTGGCGCTGAAGGAGATCCGGCTGGAGCACGAGGAGGGAGCGCCGTGCACTGCCATCAGAGAAGGTAATCAGCTTTCGTCTCCTCTCCTACTTTTGACATTTTGTCAGTTTTTACTTTTTAGTTCATTGTTTAAAGGATCAATTCAACCAAATCACACAAAAACATAATATACTGAAGGTTAAAGGAACTTAATTTGTTGTGCTCAAAGAATAAAGCAAAAAAACTGAAAATTCTATAAAAAACATTGTTTTATCAATAAACTGTATATAAAAACCATTTGTCAGATAAATGTATTTTTTAAATTTAGAGTCATTTGTCATTAAAAAGTGTTACATGTGTTTCTCTTATTGTAAACATCTGTCTGTTGTGTCTGCAGTGTCGTTACTGAAGGACCTCAAACACGCCAACATCGTGACACTACACGACATCGTCCACACTGACAAGAGCCTCACGCTCGTCTTCGAGTACCTGGTGAGACTCTTCGTCTCTCGATGTTCTCAATGCGTCGTGGTCTTTGTGGAGAGCTTTACAGACTATACTTGTAAATTTAATACAAAAGGGAGAGCTGGATATGGAAACATTAGCATTTTAATGATAATAGACATTTATTAAAGGACAAGTCTGGTTTTCCAAACTGTTTTATATGCCTTTTTCATAATAAAAGATGATTTTGTTTTTTACAAATCTCTTAGATTAATGTACTGCTATTGAGCATAGAAAACAATTAAGGGTATAATCCTAATTCAGTAGAAATCATCCTGTAGTGCAAAATTTATGCAAAATTACACTATCAAGTTGTCATCAATTATTTTAAATATTCAGAGAGATCCCTCTGGACCTTCATCAAGAGTGTTTCAAACAATTAACAACTAAAAAACTGACAAAAGAGTCATAGAACATCTCATTTTGTCTCCCAAAGGACTAAATGATGAGACACAACAGGATGTCATACTCGAAGGAGTTCTGGGATTTTACGACCTACTTATCGTACACTCAAGATACAAGTAGTGCTTATGATTATGATTATACAACTTTGAATGATTTCTGAACGCTGCAAGAGTGTTGTTTTCATTCTTCACATGCAATCTCTGTAAATATTTTTGTAAATAGAGTTACTTATTGTCATGGTGTCATGGTGATTCCTGTCCTTTTCCTTTCTTATTTGTGGAATACAATGTGACAGAGTGCATACATGTTGCTGCCAGTTACTGAGAGACACTCCCAAAGTTGTCCCACACCTGTGCACACAAAATGGGTGGAGCAGTATCTATTTAAGTCAGTGTTGTGTGAATTGTTTGAAACACTGTTGACGAACGCCCAGAGGGACCAGAATGTTAGTAGGATTAATAATTTGTGATGTTGAGCAAGAGGTGAGATAGCTGTGCCAACATCTCCTCTGAAAGAATATTTAGGAACAACAAGATGAAAGCAGCGCGAAATGATTGATGATGTAGAGTAACGTCAAAAGGGAAGGGATTGTAGGAAATGAGCAGAAACATCGACATAGATTATTACTGCTTTATGAGGAATATAACTGCTGCATTATGTTATGTGAAATAGCAGATTGATGGGACAGAAAGGCAGTAAAATGTATGTGAATAAGTTCTATTATGTATTGTAAAATGTTTAAAAGTCAGTATGTTCTCTTGGTGTCTGATGGTGCCGTCTGTCCCTGCAGGATAAGGACCTGAAGCAGTACATGGATGACTGTGGAAACATAATGAGCATGCACAATGTGAAGGTGAGGATGATGTTTACTGTTACTGATTATACACTTTTTATTCTGCTCTCTTTACTTTGTAATGATGGAGGCCCATTTCCAGTGAAAGAAAACAATATTCCCATTGTAAGTCATAATTATGAGATAAAAAAACCATAATTATAAGATAAAATAAAAGTCAATTCTATGATGTAAAAGTTGAAATCATGTGATAAAAAGTCAGTTATTAGATTAAAAAAAAAGTCAAAATTATGAGATAAAAATCATAAGTATGAGATTAAAAGGTCAATTATGAGTTAGTCATATTTTTTATGTAATTTAACCTAATTTTTTGACTTTTTATCTCATAATTTTGGCTTTTTATCTCTAATTTTGCACATTTCTGTTTGCATTTGCTGTACATCCTGTCAATTCAGCCACCATGGATGCAAAACAAAACCCATCCAACTAAAATCAGGCAGTTTTGACCAATAAAGGATAAAAAAATCCTTTGTGATGAGACTTATTAATAACATGGAGTTTTTACACATATCCTTCCAGATCTTCCTGTTCCAGATTTTGCGAGGGCTGTCATATTGTCATAAGAGGAAAGTTCTCCACAGGGACCTGAAGCCCCAGAACCTCCTCATCAACGAGAGAGGAGAGCTCAAACTGGCTGATTTCGGTAAGAGGAACCACAGCAGCAGCAGGCAGCTGGTATTGTCTTTAGCAGGAATATTCCTGCTGTCCTTGTAGTAAATTTGCAAAGGAAAGTTTGTGCTCTTTCCATGTTTAATGTTTCTCTCCTGTGTAAACAATCCCAATGTCTGTTTATGTCTCTGATGGGCTGTCAGGTCTGGCGAGAGCCAAGTCGGTCCCGACTAAAACTTACTCCAACGAGGTGGTGACTCTTTGGTATCGGCCTCCTGATGTTCTACTGGGATCCTCTGAGTATTCAACACAGATCGACATGTGGTACGAGCCTCACAAGAACCCTACTGCTCACACTACTGACAATACAGGCATGATCAGTCCATCAGTATAGTCTGATAAAAATAATAGAAAAAGGGGATCAGTCATAAAAAACAAGAGTAAGTTGAAGCCTTAGTGCCATTATTGTTTCCTACTTTTGCTAATGCTGCTTCTGTTGCTTTAGTAACACTGTGTTATTTGGTATGAGATACATCTAAAATAATTAGTGGGTAAAATGTTTAGTCGAATCGGCTGAAGTTTATCTGTCACGGTTTTGATTGTCAATTATTGTCTCAGTCAGAGAGAGACAGACGCGTACAGCTTGGCAGCTTGTGGGAAACTAAAACAGAAACATGAGAAGTCAGACAAATGCAGTGGTTACAGTTTGTTTGTCGATTTCTTGTCAGCAGGATAAACATAGACCATAAGTACTAAAGTTACCCACTGTAAGAATAACCCTTTGTGCACAATTCGCATCAAAATTCATACTTCCTCTCTTCCTGCATCAGAACTCAGTCAAATCTATATGCACTGGCATAATACACCTGTTTTCAGATTCAGTGTGACTTACACTTTCCCAGAGTGTCAAGTATCTGTTTATTACAATTAAACATGAATAAATCTGCTTAGAAATCACAGAAGAAAGGTTCTCCAGTGATAGTTGTCTCTAAATCTATGGGCACAATGAAAACAGGAAAGCTAACAGCCAATTCGACAGACTTTTAAAGGTGCAGTTTGCCAGTATCTAGTTATAGCCCACAACTGATGGACTCCATAGCAACACTGTACTTCCTGTTTACATCCCCTGAAGCATCAACTGTACTTTCAAAACTTAGAGCATGATAATCTCCCAGAGAAGCAAGACAAAGAACATTTTGCATGTAGCACATCAGTTAGAGCTGAAATGATTAATAGATTATTAAAAATTAAATTAACCGGCAACTATTTTTATTATCGATTATTGTTTTGAGTAATTTTTAAGGTTTTATTGTTTATTTTTTATTATTTTTTTTAGCCCCTTCTATAACATTGAACAAAACAAAACAATTTGAGGATGTTAGCTTAGGCCGTTTTTTGACCTTTGATGGACAAAACAACTAATAACTTAATTGAGAAAATAATCAACAGATGAATTGTTAATGAAAATAATTGTTATTTGCAGCCCTACAATCAGTATAGACTAATGAATCTGTTAATTAAGAAACTAATTGCCAATTAATTTATAATGAAGTCATCATTAATTGCAGCCCTTGAATGAAACTGTGTTTTCTCTGGTTGGTGTGTGTGTGTGTGCAGGGGTGTTGGCTGTATATTCTATGAGATGGCTGCAGGTCGGCCGCTGTTCCCCGGCTCCACCGTGGAGGACGAGCTCCACCTCATCTTCAGGTTACTGGGTGAGTGACTCCTGCCAGGCCACGTCACCATAGCAACCCAAATATCCGTTTACCTGAACAAGGCAAAGTACTGTATATGTGAGAGGCTGTGATTCTGTGACTCCAGGCACACCCACAGAGGAGAACTGGCCGGAATCTCCTCCATCGACGAGTTTAAATCCTACAATTTTCCTAAATACAAACCACAGCCGCTAATCAACCACGCCCCCAGGTACTGTGATCTGTCTGTGTGCGTGTGTGTGTCTGTGTGTGTGTTTGTTTTTTTTATGCACCAATGGCTCTATTTTATCAGTCTCTTTGCAAATATACACTAATGCTATGTGTTTGTGTGTGTGTGTGTGTGTGTGTGTGTGTGTGCTGCACGTCGTGGACAGGAAATCCTGTGGAACATTTCACAGACAGCGGTCTATTTCCTTCCTCCCATGAGCCCCCACATTCCCATCAGGCCGTGCTGCAGGCAGACAGTAAAAATGTTGCTCTTCCTTTTGTCTCCTCTAGGCTGGACGGTGAAGGCATCGAGCTGCTGCTGTCGTTCCTCAAAGTGAGTGTTTACTTCCCTCACAATACCCAGAATGCAATTCACTCCACTGCATTTCACACCTGATGTTTCTTTCCTCCCTTTTTGATTTTCATTATCGTGTCTTGCTTAATAATCAAACTGTTTGCCTATGAACAGTTGTTATTATAGTATATATATATATATAATTAGGATCTATAATGAATATATTTATATCAAAAGATTATTCGTGTGTATATATTTTTATGATTATATATTTATTTGCCCCATATAATTAAATTTTGTCTTTTAAATATGGTGAAAATTGAAATGTTATCAGTGTTTTTCAAAGAGTTTTGGTGACTTGTTTTGCTCACAAACCAAAGATATTCAGTTTACTGCCAGAGAGAATTAAAAAAAAAAAGAAAACAAAAATATCTACATTTTAGAACATGGAATTATAGAATTTAGACTTTCTTTCTTAAAAAATACTCAAACCGATTAAATCAATTATACTATAGTTGCTGATTAATTTAATAATCAATTAATAATTGATTAATCACTGCAGCTCTAATATATATATGTATTATTTAATGAATATATTATTTCATATTTAATTGTAATTATTACACTGGTATTCTTTGAACATTTCAAACATAGTCATACACACATTGTTATAGGATGAAATTAGTTGTATTATAAGATAAGATACGGCTCAGCTTTTATTTTGAAAATGAATCCCTTCACTACCAGTTGTAGACAGCAGGGGCAGAGCACTCTCAGTGTTTTCCCCTGCACAATATTTTCAATGAAACATACACTGGGTTCCTGTTTCCGATGTGTTTTAGTTAATCACAGTTTATCTGACTGATTCACTGATTGCAGACACAACAGCCGCGTCTCTGTCTGCTGACACCACAGGACGACTGATATTTCCTGTTTCTGTCTCCACAGTACGAATCCAAGAAGAGGATCTCAGCTGAAGAGGCCATGAAACATTCCTACTTCAGGCAGCTCGGGATGAGAGTCCACACACTGCCTGAGAGTGAGAGCACACACGAATACACACACACCACACACCACACAGAAACACATGCGCACACACAACTGAATACGCTGCAGTCTGTCTTTCTTGGTGTGTTTTTTCTTCTTTGCTGCTAATTATTGTAGTCTGAATTTCTTCTCTGTGTTGTAGACGTATCGATATTCACATTAAAAGAAGTGCAGCTGCAGAGAGACCCGGGTTACAGGAACTCCTCGTACCCAGAGTCAGGTGGGTGCGGATCACATCAAGATGCTTCAGCATTACACCTTGTTAGATTATTAGACAAAGAAACTTTTTTTTACAAGATATGATCATGTGACTATCATCAATAAGTAGATAAATGAGGCTAATAAAGGCTGACAGTTGTCTGATAGTTTTAAGGTTACTTCAGTAATGTCAGGGGATTGAAAATACACAAAGAAATTAAAAATAGTCAAAAAAGTAGGAGCAGCAGGGGCTGCAAAATCCTGAGTAGCCTATACTTAGGTTACTGTTTCCTTTGTTTGTAAAATTTGACTTATTATTAATCAAATGTTGTCTTTCAGAAATTAAGTGTGAATGGTGAAAGTTAAGATGCAGTTTAGACAGAATTAGCCACCAGTACAGTGAGATTGTCATAACTAAACACATTAGTGTACACACTGTTAAAAGAATGTGGCCATATGCAGCCCAGACCACCTCCAAATGAGGTTCACTTATGATTAGATCATCCTAGACGCATGTTAAAACTTGGTGTAAATGCCACAGGCTGAGCAGGATTCTTTGTTACAAACATACAAAGCTTAATATGTAACATCGGTGGTGCCCCATTAAACTGTCTTAAAGTCTAAAAGATCAATGAATGAAAGCTGTGTATAGCAGCTTTAAAGCTACTACAAGGAACTTTAATATTTTGTTGATTTTGGAGGCCCCTGTGGACAAAAGCGGTAGGTTTACTACCATAATAACCACAAAATATAACATCAGAAATGAAATTATTCAAATAAAAGTCCCCTCCTGCTTCTTTCTAAGTGGTTAAAATACTCCTCACTGCAGCTCTCCCTGGGAAAATGTAAACACGGACTAGTTTCATCAGATTTCACAGAGAATCCGACCCGGTGTCAGCCTTAAAAATAACTGTATAGAAATAGCCGCTTGTCTTGTGGATGGTCTTGTTTACTTATGTAGGTCAATTATAGGCTTCAGTAATAAATTGAAACTGTTTCAAAGCTAGGTAAAAACTGCATGTAGTAGCTTTAATGTAAAGGAATGGTATTATGGGTATTGTATTTTTAGAATCTATTCTTTTCTTCCAGGTAACGGCAAGATCAACAGGAGGCAGAGCATGCTCTTCTAAAGTCTGATGAAGAGGATGGCCGACTGCCCGACTTCTCCATCACTTCCCACCAA
Organism: Lutjanus argentimaculatus; assembly: GCA_034769285.1. NCBI lineage: Eukaryota > Metazoa > Chordata > Actinopteri > Lutjaniformes > Lutjanidae > Lutjanus > Lutjanus argentimaculatus. The sequence goes on along the minus strand of JAWZSL010000020.1, from coordinate 14,361,124 downwards.
CCTCTCGCATGAGCCCACCTCCCCTCGGAGTGACCCCCCTCCCCCCTAACCTGCACACACACACACACCACCGCACACACAAACATGCACACACACCCCTCTGAGCGAGTGACTCTGGGTTGAATCTATTTGGAGACTGTGTTTATTTATTTGGGGGGGGGATGAGGTTGAATTTTTTGCTGCTAAACTACTACTGTCTGTATTTAACACACCGTGTGTGTGCGTGTGTGTGCGTGTGTGTGTGTGTGTGTGTGTACATGATGTGAACTCGAGACGCCATGCACAGTTGAGCAGTCAGTGAGGTTACTATTGTGAATTTCTTCTGACTACGATTCTCCGGCTTCGTTTGAGTTAGAATTCCACTGATGTTGATGTCGACGCTGTGATCCAAGTTGTTGTTCTTGTTGTCGTGCTTGGAGACCGAACGCTTCAGTTTCTTCAGATTTTTTTTTTTTTATAAATATGTATATCTATATATATTTGGAGTTTATGTTTTGTTTTTCTTCGAGCTTCCGTGACTGAACTCTACAACATTTCCAGGTTCAGAAATACCAGGACGGCTAGATGGTCTTGGTTGGGGGGAAACGGTTCCTCTGGATTCCTTGTGGTCAATTTTTCCACAACATTTCAGCCAGATTCCTCTTCTAGAAGCCCTGCTGCCCTCTGGGGTTTACACAGAGGGTCCAAAAGCAGGACTGCGAGTGGATTGTGGCAACAATTTTGGTCTGCAGGTTAAAGAAGCACACACAGAGTCCAATCAGACTGGGAGAACATGAAACCAACTTTCGGTTCTTTTGTTCTTTTGGCTGTTCTGGCTCAGAAACGGGACCAAAACTGAGGAGGAAGGGGGAGGCAAATGGTTCAGAAGATGAGTGAAATAGGAGGAATACTGGAACAGGAAGTCATGTGATGTCCCACAGGAAACCAGCAAGCCTTCCCTAAAGCCCCTCACAAAACTGCCAGGACTTCAGTGCTTTTTTTAAAAAAAAAAAAGAAATGCAAAGCTACTCTTTCTCGCTCTGTGTGCATTCGGAGATCTCACTGCAGTAACTCTTTGTTTTTAACTTGCACTTCAGTGTGTTTTTCTGTTTCTTTTTTTTTTTTTTTTTTTTTTTTTGGAATCAGGGACCCGGGCCTGGACACGGCCGAGTTTACCCAACAGTATTAAGATGTGTTCTCTGTGTCTGTGACCTTTGACCTCTCCTTGTGAAACAACAGCGTCGTTGTGGCATGTTTTTCGGAGGGAGGGGTGGGATGGCGGGGATCAGAGTGGGACGTTCAAAAGCAAAATGGTTGTTTTCCACTTGGCGTCGGACCACTGCTCTCTCCAGCATTTGTACACAAGAAAAAAAAAAAAAAGATTTCAAATTGAAATTTTAGATTTAACTGCCCGCTGTGTTGTTTGCAACTGACAGTGATGCTACAGATGATGAAGCCATTTGAGAAATCTCATTTCTGACTGCATGTTTACGGATGGAAGATCTCCCAAAAATCACTTAAACACTTAAACTGAAATGTTTACTGCTGTGCTTTGCATTCCTGGATTAGTTTAGTTGCAGTGAGTACTTGTCTTATTCCTGTGGACCAACAAATGTGTGCCAGTTATTTCCAGTAGCTATGTGATAGCTACTAGATGCCATCATCCACTTATGAGAAAAAATGACATTTGCTTTCTTGCAAGAATAAGATAAGAAGATTGATGCTTCTCTTGTGTCTGTACAGTAAATACAACGCTAGCACCAGGAACCTGTTAGCTTAGCACCATGAAAACATCATGGCTAGTCTGTCAATGACCAAGGGTAACAAATCTCCCTTTCAACATTGTTAAAAGACACAAATTAGGATATATATATATAATGTAGTTCATTTAATTTGTACAAAAGTGTATGAAAATGACAAGTGGTTTTGTAGGTGCAATGTCTTAGCCAGGTGACTTTTTGGAGTCTTGCAAACACCATGAGATCCTGAACTTGACCTCAAGTAAAAACCATAACGTGTCTTTTTTACACTTTGCATTTTTATACACCTTAAACAAACTATTAAATATATTATAAAATATTACACATTGATATGTGAGGTTTATACGTGTTTGCAGGAGGCTTTAGTTACCCATCTGTTTCCCTTTGTTTCTCTCTCTCTCTCTTTTTTTTTCTTTTTTTTGGCTAGGCTAAGCTAAGCTAAGATGACCAATTGCAGGCAGAACCAACTGTTTCCCTGTGTTTCTAGTTTTTATACTAAGCTAAGTTACATTTTTATTGTACAGACATGAGAGTGGTATCAATCTTCTCATCTAACTTGGATGCAAAAGTGAAGAAGTCTGTTTCCCAAAATTTCAAACTATTCCTGCATAAGATTTGTGGTGAATATCATGTTTTGGTGTCAGACTCTGAGAATCAAAAAGAGCTCCAGAGCGGCCATTTTGCTCCCAAATTCAATAGTCACATGGGGAGAAATCCATCATGGAAAAGGCAGAGAGCAGTTTCTACACTCACAGTAGCATAACAGAACTGAGTGAAGCGTTCACGCTTCTGCACTAAAAAAGCACCAGGAATGCATTGAACATCACAGGTTGAACATACAAACGTGAGGAGATTAGAGGGAGATTTTCCTGTTACTGCAGCTCTTTTGCTCAACATCTACATGAAAATTTCACATTTATTTTCTGTTGAGATTTAAAGGATTTGAGCAACACTAGAGTTCTTGGTTTCAACATACCAATTAGGTCAAACATGCTAGAAAAGTGCTACTAATGCTTGATAAAGTCATTAATAGCTAAGAGCATTAATGTAATAAACTTTAACTGAGACACACTTTGCTTCTAATAGTGTAATAATCCTGTAAACATACTGTATTTCTCATCTTTTCAGTAGTTGAAAACCTTTCAATGTGGATTAAATTGTTTTTAATTAATGAGCAATAATAAATGAGCTCATAATTTGATAAATTAAAGCTCAACACAAACTCACAACAGAACAAATACAAATGGAAGATGTGGTTAACGGTTTACATTTCAAATAATGTAACAATTATTGTTAACAGGAAAAAAGTCATTATATTAATGGTAGACATCCTGTATTACATTGACTCATTGCCCCATAGTTTCTCCCTAGGTAGCTTTAAAATGAGGAACTTTTTTTCTTCTCCTCATTGTATTTCACAAAAACTGTATCTGCGTGTTTGAATGCTTCACTTAAACTTAATCAAATTTTTAAAAAAGTTGTCCTTTTCATTCTGCACACATTTCAATCACGAGAACGCAGGATTATTCCACTGTTAACCGCAAACAGTGTTTGTGCTAATAGTAGTTTTTTGACATGAACAGCAGTGACATGCATGAAAGGAGATTTCTACAACGGCTAAATATTTATCATTGTAAAACTGTAAAACTTTTTCAAATGTATGAATGACCTGAATTTATGTGAACATGTCTGAACGCGTGTGTATGTGTGCGTACGTGCGAGTGCGTGTGCCTGATGCATGGAAGGCCTGCTGTGTTGTGAATTCGACCTCTCTGAAACACTGAGCTGCCGGTCAACAGTTGGTGTGTGACTCTTTTTACTGGAACTATTTATTTCTCATAACCATTGAAAGTAAATTTAATCTGTTTCATAAACTGTCTCTGCAGCAGTCATTCTTTGAGTGGTGAAAAGAGTGTGTATTCCCAACTAAAATGAATAATAATACTGAAAAGTAATTCATTTTATTCAAAAAACAAAACTGTAACAGTTCTCTCAACAAAACAGCAAAACACAAGCAAATCACTGAGAATACATTTCCATTATTTTTTCTATAAAAATAACCAGGAGTCATTTTACAAAAAAACTTTTGTGCAATTTTGACCTGGAATGTCTATTAAAACCTGGTTTAAAGCTTAATACATTTACACAAGTCTTATAATATTGAAGGCACAGCTGGTACAAGGCATAAAAGTACAGTGCATTATTAAAAAAAAAAGCATGAAACTATACAGAAAAAAAAAAAAAAGTTCACAGCGTCAAGTCAAAGCAATACAGAGGACAAAATGAAGATCTGCGGCATTTTAGCGCACTGGCTAGCAGGTGCTCTGCTAGGAGTCAGTGACGGATTCATCACGTGGCCACAATCATGACTCAAACGATCTAGATCTGGACGAGTACATCAAGTGTAAAAGAATGTCAAAGTGATCCTGAGACACTTGCCATGTGTCATTCTACGTACTTTTCACATCCTCAAAATGACAGATTGGGTGCAAGGTTGATCAAAGAAGCACAACCATTAGTGTCACCCAATATTGTTCACATTTGAAGATTTGGCCTGTTGAAATTAAGGTTTAGCTCAGGGGAAAAAATATACAATCACACACTATTTGCTGTCTATCATGGTGGGGTACTAACCTGTGCAGCCTGTAGCATTTAAAGGGTGACTCCATCTGTGTTCTTGTCCATGTTTTTCAAATGGAAACACACAGTCAGCTGTTAGCAAAAATGGTGATGCAGGCCAGGGGTTTTTATGTAGCAATGTCACCATGCAGAAACATATGTCAGGTCATGTAAAATATTTTTAGTAGGGCTGCACAGTTAATTGCAAAATAATCAAAACTGCAATATGTCCACCCACAATATCCACATCAACAGAAATGTCAACTGCAGTTTTTTTGATGAAGGAAAAATGTTTCAAAACAACATTATAATGAAGTCCTGTAGTGCTGCAGAGAAGCTCTGGCCTACAAATCTTGTTCTCCAGATATATGTGATTTTAATATTTTTTTCCTGTGAAAATGAAAACTGTGATGCAAAAATCATCATTCCCACTAAGTCATAGCAATCGCAATATGACTTTTTTTTTACCGTATTGTGCGCCCTAGTTTTTAGAAGTGCTTGAGAAAATAGCATTTTGATGCTAAACCATACATACATGGACCACAATTTGAATGTTTGGATATGAATATGTAAGCACTAAGAAGCTACTGAGTGATATAAAATCCAAACAATAATGGACCTGACCTTCAATCATCAAACTACGGTCCCATTTATGATCAAATTTTAAGGCACAATTTGAAAATGTTGTCAAATTGACTGCTTTCTCTCAGAGAGTGAGATGAGGAGATTGATACCACTCGCATTTTTGTCAGTTTAATATGAAGCTACAGCCAGCAGCTGATTTAAACTTATCACAAAGACTGGAAACAGCCAGCATCGCTCTGTCCAAAGTTAGCAAAGTCCACCAACCACCTTAAAAGCTCATAATGAATACTAAGAAACATTATATCATTGATGTCTGTTTATTCTGTACAAAAAAGCAAGTTGTAAAAACGGCATATTGTGGTTTTACGGAGGTAACTATTCCTTGGCTAAGAAGAGTTGGCTAACTTCCTGGAGACTTCTTGTCAGCGTAAACTTACCAAGTAAACATAAAACTATAAACTGTCATTTTTACACTGTTTTCATACATATAATTAATTTAGCTGCAAGTAGTCAGATTTTGTCACCTTCAGACAGAGCAAGGTACACTGTTTACAGTCTTTATGCTAAGTTAACCGTCTCCCAGCTATACATTCATATTAAGCGTACAGACATGTACAACACATCAATCTTTTCATCTAACGCTCTTGGAAAAGCATATGTGAATTTCCTTTAATTGTACAGTAGCGAGATGGACAGTTATTTACTTAAAGAAGTTGTGCTTGAGTCTATAAAGTGAACGGTCTCACATTCTAGACAATACTTGTGAAGCCTTTTGGCTCAGTGAGGTCTTGTTATCTCATAATTGCTGATAAGGACTTCCCCAGATCTCCATTGTTTGAGTCACTGGTGTGAATATTGACATTATAGCCAGGTCAGGCAGGGAAACAGGAATAGCATTCATTAAATTGCACCCAGCTTGTTTTTAAGTTGAATCCAAGTGAGATGAGTTTTAAAATGAGATGAAAAGCTTTTCACATCCTGAAAAGAGGAAAACACAAACGTAAAGAACATGAGCAGATGAACTGTAGTAAACACACAAAGACATGTCTAATGCAAATACTCTTCTCAGAGAGCAAAGCTTCAGAGTGAAGCTCCTGTTACTTCATATAATAAATGGAAAGGAACAGGTTTCGGGTCAGAAGTGTAGTAGGACTCAAAAGGAAGTCCAACTCCTGTGTGGTTCATCATCAGAGTTTAAGGCTGATTGGCTTGGTCCTTATCTGTGCTGATCTGGCAAAGCTCAGCCCGGTTTGGCCCAGTTTGCTCTTGGAGCTCGGGATGGCATCAAGATTTGTGGGGGCTGGAGGAGAGCATCAGAGGAGAGGGAGCGTCCACGTTGGGTAAAGGCACGGGGAGGGGTCCGTTCAGCAAGGTGGGGAACTGCAGCGGGACAGTCAGAGTTAGAGGTTTAAAACACAGTAGGACGCACTGTTTTATGAGAGAAATCTGGGATTTTTCAGCCTGATTAGCCACTTCAAGAGGTCACTTTGCACCCGAGACAAAAAGTGAAGAGGCAATGAAGCAAACAAAATTTGATAAATAAAAAAAAATTAGAATATTAGAAGAATTCTCTGATTATAAAAAGGAAGTGTGCAACTTTTGGTTATTGAAGAATTAGGTGATTACAGCATCTTTAAAATTATTCTGACTCAAAGAAAAAGTAGACATTTAGAATCCTAAAGTCAGAAATGTTCAAATCCTACACATAGGAGCTCTAAGGAGAACTGATCCAGTTAAATTACTTTAGCTGGTGTGACTTTACACTGATTTAAACTATAGGGTAATTTAAGACTCACATTACTTGGATATGAGTCAGACTTAAGTCACAAATTTTATAACTTTAGACTTGACATCACAAAAAGCAAAAATTCGATTCAGACTTTAATACCAGTGACTTGTGACATCACTTGGACTTGAGCCTTTTGACTTGAAAATCATTGATACCTTCCCCAAAGCCCAAAGATTTAAAAGAATGTTATTTAAAAAGTGCACCACAAATCAATTAGTTTCCTTTCAGTTCCTGAATGTAACAAACATTCACGCTATTCCCAGCAAGTTGACACTTATTCCCTCAGATCCGCTTTGTTTGAATAAATCCGACAGCATCCAATCAAGTCATAGAAGAAAACCGTGAAGAATTAATCTTTCGTTACTGAGCTCCAGTTGAAAATAAGATATCGAAGATAATTTTGTTTGGGTACAAAAACTATGCTACAGTCAACAAAAAACCCAATTGCAGTATGCAAAATATGCAGGTCAAAAATTACAGATGCACATTCAACAACTTCCAGATTATTTCCACATTTGAAGTTACAGGTACAAAGAACGATAAGTCAAGGATGATATTAACATAGTTAATGAGCTATTGCTTAGCTAATGTTAGCTTAGTTGTTACTTAACTTTCTAAATCAAATGAGGCTTGAAAGTCTTAGTTTAGGACATGGGACTTGACTTTGGACTTGCCTGTCTTGACTTGTGACTTGCGTGACAATGATCTGTGTAGTAGCTCCAATACCTCACTAATGATGTCACATTAGTAATGTTACCAGAAACGTCAACGTTAGTCACTGCTTTCACAACTTATGTACTTGTGCAATGAGATGAGGAAATTAATGTTCTGTCTTAGCTGTTTGAATGTTGTGACAAACATGACATCACATGATTTCTCTGTTTTCTACATCTCTCTAGTGTGTCTGCCACTGAATCACAGGAAGTGGGTGTGCTTTTGCTTATATTACACTCAGAGGTGGGAAGTAACTAAGTACAAATACTTTGTTACTGTACTTAACTACATTTGTCAGGCATCTGTACTTTACTTGAGTATTTATTTTTCCAACAACTTTTTACTTTTACTCCCTAAATTTTAACACAAATAACTGTACTTCTCACTACTTACATTTTAAAAACAGGCTTGTTTCTTTGGTTTTAAGGAATTTCAGTGGAATTATTAATTATTTTTATTTTGAATCATTGTGCGCTGCCTTCCCAACATCAAGACCAAACACATAGAAAAGATGATTCCTTGTGTATCATCAGTGAATATCACGCACAACAGACACAATGAGATGAAAACGATGTTTCAAGAAAGAAAAAATCCATAAAAGATATAAGAAAACAAAAATAATGTAGCAAGACAAAAAAGACAGAACAAGATGAAAAAGATGTAAGAGAAGTAAGAACACAAAAAAGACCTAACAAGAGGAAAATGACGTACCAAGACATAACAAAATGTAACATAACAAAAACAATGTAAAAGACTTAACAAGACGTAGACAACATAACAAGATGTGAACATGTAACAAGATAAAACAACGTAACAAGATGTAACGAGACAAAAACGATGTAACAAGATAAAAAAGACTTAACAAGACATAAGCTGAAAATTGTGTAAAAGATGTAATGATGAAATGGACAATAGAGGGAGACTTGACTGCGGAGAAGGGCAACTTTTTACGTTTTTACTTTGAGTACATTTTGAAGCCTGCATTTTTTCATGTTTTTAGTAGAATTCATACTTCTACTTTTACCAAAGTTTTTTTTTTACACAAATATCTGTACTTCTACTTGAGTGATGAATATGTGCCACCTCTGATTACACTGTGGGGACTTAAAACCTGGTAGCACACCAACATTGCGGGGACCAGCCTGCACTGTGGGGACCAAAATGCTGGTCATTAGATGCTTAACAGTTTATTTTGGGGTTTTGTGTGTGTGTGTTTGTGTCAGAGAGATGATAGAGGTGGGAGGGGACTCCTGACACCCCAGCCCCCCCCCCAGCCAACAGGAAGTTGCCCCCTCTTCTTGTCCACACCAGAACGGAAACATCTGTAGCTTATTTTGAAACCCTGGCACACTGTGAATCACACATACACCGACACAGACTCAACTGTATGAAAACAACTATTGAGGTAAATCTGCAGCGTGAAATAGAAGATCCTGCAGTTATAAAGGAAGGATTTGCTGCAAAAGACTGTCAGAACTACAACCTGAAGCTTATTTTAGGACAGATTTTATGCAATTATACTTAAAAAAATATTTTCCAGCATTACAGAGACACAGTTTGAAATTATATTTTCTCCCTGTATTATTTGTATGTGTATGAGTTTTGCTGCATTTCAAGTCAGCTCACAATTCTACAGTAGAACAATAAGGTGAAATCCACCAAAGTGATTTTATTACATTGTGTCTTATTCAGTTTGAAACAACCCAAAACTTACCTGAAAGAGGGGGGCATGGCTCTGCAGTTGGGCAGGACTGAGGGGTCCCACTGGACTGAGGCTGGACCAGAAATGGATATTGGAGAGTAGAGGACTGGGAGTGAGCAGCAGACCAGACGGAGTCTACATTGACAAAACCCAAAATGAAATGTCAGAGGATAAATACATGAGGATGGAAATGATGGTGTTTACTCTGGCAATAAGTCCACAGAGCTGTGCATAGTCTGTGGTGAAGTTGTCATATCATTCAGTCTCACCCAGCGCTCAAAGCCAAGTCTGCCCTCTAGTGAACTCACGTCTACTAGACAGACTAACTTGGCAGACTGACTCCATGCAGGTCAGGAAGCTTCACTCATACAGAATTCATGAGATCTATTTTCTTCTGTCTCATCTTTCTCCTGTCTCTTCATATTTTAACCAAGGCCAGTTCGGTTTTCTTTCCGGTTCTGGTATGAGAGCATAAGACTCTGCTCTATCAGAACAATCAGCAACTTAAAAGTTCAGGAACAACAGTTTGTTAAGTGCATTTCGGTTCACATTCTCACTGCAAAGAGAAGTGCAACCACTGAGTTTATTGTGTTACTAATTTTTTTTTATCCTGTTTCACTTTTTTTCTTTTAGCAGTGCTATGCAACGCAACAAACTCACTCTTCAGCTCACTTGTGTGTGAAGCTGTATATCGTTTTTTTTTGTTTTTTGTTTTTTGTTTTTTTTTTTGGGCTTCTGCAAGTAAGCAGTTACTGTGACTGAACAAACAAAGAGAACATTGATGACTACAGACGATAATATCAGGGAAGTGAGGTCCAAAAACGCACCTGCAATTACCGCTCATAACCACTGGTGCCACCAAAGCAAACGAAATGGAGGTTGTTACTTTAAAATGATGCTATATGCCTGATTCTGCTAAAAGTCAAAGAAATCTTGGTGGCCAAAGGCTTTAAGGTGCCAACCATGAAATTAACTGCATGTCATTTTCTTCCCTGTCATCTGCTAATCAACTTTTTTAGTAAAGGCATAAAATCAATTGAAAACCTATTATTCAGGAAGTTGTATCAAACTCTTCCTATGAAACGATATAGGGCTGTGCTTCGGTTAGATCTAATTTCCTTTATTTAACCACTCATTTACACCATCTTTACAGTTTTGGATGTTATAATGTTTTTTGCGTATTTACCAGCCAGATCAACCTCATAGTTTGACTAATCTTTATAAACAGATATCCGCAATACTGGAAAGATTCTGGTTTCTATTTGCAGTCCCTTTGTAGTCGGAGTAGTACTGACCAATCACGTTCAAGTGGCTTAGGTTGCATGCAGGTGAACGGTCGACGTGGAGAGCAAAGAGGTGGAAGGCATTGGCCAAAGCAGTCTTGGAACCCATCAGCTATCATCTGGTGAAGATTTGGCTTTTTATTGGCCTTTTTTAATTGATCTGCATTCATATGCAGGTATCTATTTATGGAGATCAGTTTTCTCTAAGCTCCAACTCCATTCTTGAGTCTCAAATTGATCGGACAGTAAACAATGACCGGTGGACAGAAGGGGAAATCTTGGTCTGGATAGCCATTGTCCGTTATACGCAGGGGTTAAAGTGGGCCGGAGCCCTCCGGAGCTCAGCTCCGCCACCTTATTCAAATAAATAAATTTTTCAATTCAAACTGGCAGTAGCCAGTAGCTGTTACTTTGCTGTGTTTCTCTGTTTGTTAGCCATGTTAGATTGCTATGTGTGTGTTTTACCTGTTAATCCGGCCTGTATTTTTCTGTTGAGAATAGACTTGCACGGATTTATCGGCAGTACTCGGATTCGGGCAGGTTTTCACGTGGTCATCCATGACCTGCGACCGGCCGGTCAGTCTAAATTTGACGGTCTAAAGCGCCGGTCAAATTCCCATCGCGCTGCGGCAGCAAAAGAAACAAAAAAACAAAAACCAAACACACTATGTTATAACGTGCTATAACATGCTTGTTATAACGTGCTATAACATGCTTTCCTCAGGTGTTTGGTACCGCTGCGCTCTCACAAGGCGCGGATGCCGCGGCGCTTTCCAAGGTGCTGATCCTGACTTTGTTGATTTATTTGTTTGCTCGGTACTGTTTTAGTGTTATTCTCTGTAGTTGTTTTTGCACAATTTCGTACTTCGTAGTTTGACAGAGCCTTTTGGGGGCGTCGGGATGAATATTTTCCCGAAAATTACATTTTCTATCCTGGAAACAGAGGCGCTATATATCCCGACGTATGTAGGTTCCCAACCTGACAACTTTAGTGTATTTTCTGCTGATATCAATAATTATTATTGAGGAAGAAGACCGCCATTTCAATATTAATCAACATTATAAACTGCAGGCTGCGTGCAACTTGACGTTTGCTGCAGCTGCACAGGCGGATGAAATGCCAAGTTCAGCCTGTGATCTGTTACTGTCTGACTGAACAACCTCATGGAAGTGATATTTTACACTTCTACATATTTTAATCTAACAAAATTCGTTTAACAAAGTCAGTTGGTGTTTTCAAAGTCATGATATTGAGCTGAAACAGGTTCTAGACTTCGTTCGCATTCACAGGCTGCTGCTGAGCGCAGCAGACGGCTCACACCGCGCGCACTGCGATGTTCAACATCGTAGACTTAATAAAGTTAATTATCACTGAAAGTTAAAAAGCAAAACTCTAGGGCTTTGTACGCATTCACTGGAGATGTTGGTGTCTTTCTTCAGTGAGGGGCGCTTTTTGCCACAGCCAGCTGCTGATGGTAAATCCATCACATGCAGTATTTCACCCCGACGTGTTTTGGATAAAGTATAAATCCAGTGATCTTGAAGCTTCGAGCTTCACCGGGAATTTTATCTGAGATTCTAAAAGTTGCAGCAACAGTTTGCATCTTCATTGTTTAATATTTTGAAGTATTTCCACACAAAGCTGGTGGCAGACAGCGTGTCATGTGTCTCATTAAGATGGTAGAGTCAAAAGTTATTGTATTAAGTGCATTCATAATCAGACATGCTTGAATTCATGGCGATTTGTGATCGTTAACCAATTAATAAAAGCACCCTGTGTACTCAGCTGGTAGCAAATAGGAGCCAGAAAACACACACTACCCCGAATGAAAATAAAATCTTAAGAATAATATAGCATATGCTATGATATGATGATGTTATAGACAAAAAGTTATATATTATTTATTAATGTAGAGTGTGTTTTAGCAAAGACATGATTATTGAAAAGCTGGTTGAATCTTGGTTAAAATGTTCTAATAAAGGAAAATTTGAAAATTTTGCAATATCTTGTGTGCTGTAAAGTGGTTTGGAAAAAATGAAATCGGAATCAGCCGAAATCAGTATCAGCCATCCAAGCACTCTGCAAATCGGAAATCGAGATCGGCCCAAAAAATTGTAATCGGTGCAAGTCTAGTTGAGAATAAAGCCAATATAGTTTTTTGCAATCATTTACGTCATTTTCCCTACTGCGCCTCAGCACCGAATTTTAGGGCTCCCCCACCTGTCAAATCCCACTTTAACCACTGGTTATACGGATATCCGCTGGCTACAGTGGAAGCCCCGAAACATCAGCCGCTGCCCGCAGAGGCTAAATCATCATCAAATGAAAGCTAATGGGTTCCAAATTGCATCTTGACTTACCAGTTGAGACCAAAAAAAAAAACAGTAACCACTATAAACTGGTTTCTGTTGGATGACAGGGTTACTGCAAGGATGTTTTTTAATGTAGGAACCACATCTGTCCTGGGGAAAGTGCTTAAAGTTTCTGAATTCTGGAGGATTCCTGTGGTAGATAATAGGTTGTGGATACTTAACCATCAGCTCAGGTGTTCCTTGCAAACACTTCATCATACAAAACGTTCAGTGATGAGTGAACGGTTTCGCATACACTTTTATTTTCCGTCAATTATGTGCTGTGCAATCAGCAGGCTATCATTGCTCAGTCTGGATAAACGAGTCAGCTGAATGTAGTCAGACTGTCCTGGTTTGGTCAGTGTTTTCTTGCCAGTGAATCAGGAGCTTCAGGAACATATGGCTTCACTTATGAACCTCCTCCCTCCCTCGCCTCTTCCCGTCTTTCCGCTCACCTCTTTCCATCTCCTCCCCGTCTACAAGCTTAACTTTCTTCATCCCCCAAAACACATGCATCGACAGACTCTTTCCTCACCTAAAACCACCTGTATTTACAGAAGGGTTTTGTGTGAGTGCAGTGGTGTTAATAATGTGCCATGTTGTACCTGTGTGGTGAGGAAGGCAGGGGTCAGGGACCCTGAGGGCAGCGCGGGGCTGTTGAGAGCAATAGAGACAAGGTCACTTCCTGTCAGCAGGAGGGAGGAGGCGGAGATTTCCAAGCCTTTGGGTTTTCTGCTTTTCAAAGGTGCGCTATTGGCCAGTCCCCTCCTCTCTGGCGTTGTCGTGCTCTGTGACCTCACTCTCTCCCCTCTGACCAGATGACAGGTTTAGAGGTTGAGCACTCTGATCTAAGTCAGCAGTGTCTGTGCTCTGACTCCGCCCTCTCCACAGTGTGTGGGAGGGGCTCTGTGGCGGGGAGGAGGAGCAGGAAGAAGAGCGGGCCTGCTGAGGAGACGGCCTGGAGGAATGGGAGGTCTCAGTCGAGGATGGGGGTGGGGTGGGAGGTAGGGAGGAGTGGCCACGGTTGGTTATGAATCGGATGACAGAGGAGCTGTCGTCATGGCGGTCGGATCTGGGCTCCATCTTGATCGGCTGGTGCGTTTCTAAGGAGTGTTGCAGGGAGCTGACGTGAAGGAGGAGTACAGGCCGGAGTGGAGGTACTGGTTTCTTCCACCCGCGTCCTCGTCTTCGGCTTCAGGCTCTGATGTCGCACCCCCACCTTCCTCACTGCTGCGGCCCGACTCCACCATCGCAGGGTCCATCTTCAGAATCTCAGGGAACGACACAAACTTGTAGACGAACTTCTGGCCGATCACCTTCTTGATGATGTTCTGCAGAGGACACAGAACATTCTTATTTTTAACCCTTTTATGAACAATTTTGTTGTGTTGATTTCAAGTGAGTTTCATGGCCCTGAAAACATAAAACATTATCAACCCCTCTGTGGTCTGTGCGGCCATTACATACATTGCAACATATGGTTAGAGAATTCTTTTCACTGAAGTTAGCTGCAATGCTTTAAGGTTTTTAAAATTTCTTTGTAGTTTTGTGTGGTCATGTCTCGCTTGGACTGTTACACAATGCCCCCCATGACTTCTGATGGTACTGCTCTGTTTCTTTCGGACAAAATGTACAAAGACTATGTACAGAAGGCCATAAATGAGTCTTAAGACTGTTTAACAATGTATTTCAACAGTTTTGAAAGGTGTATTTTGTTTACTTTGTCATAGTAGTAGCGCAGGGCTCTGCTCAGCTTGTCGTAGTTCATGTTGGTCTTGTTCTTGCGCAGCCCCCAGAGCTTGGCCACTTCCTCGGACTTAAGGAGCTTGAACTCTCCGTCGTTGGACGTCCAGCAGATGAGATGTTTGTGGCTTTGGTCGAGCAGCAGCTGCAGCAGGAACTGCCAGAGGGTGATGGAACTCTCCATGGTGGGACAACACCAGCGACACGGGCGATCTGCAGAGAGAATCATGACTTACTATAATCAGTTGAACAACTATGTATTGCTTTGTATTCTCAAGCAGTCGTTCGAAACATTTTTTTGTGAACAAGACGGATTGTACAGGTCATGAATGCATGTTTTTCAAAATGAAAGTGTGCTTTTGGTGAAAGCTGATGGTGGAAGAAAAGTAAAAAGGAGAGGGAGGATGAGACAACAGTGGGGCTGATGGGAAATGTGGTCCTATTTGAAGGATGGCTAGCTTTAAAACAGCATTTAAACTGATTTTTTGGCCACTTGGTGGCAGCAAAACAAGCTGTAAACATAACGTCGACATATTATCACCTTATTATTATTATTATCACCTGGTGTAGCAAGTGTTAGCAAACAATTACCCATTTAACCATCCAGCAAATATGGAACAACAGCCATTTAGTTTATAGTCATAAATTTCAGTTGTATAAATGAAACCTGATGAAACCTGTCAAGAAAATCATTGTAGATTAAAAAGGTACATGCGGCACAGGAAATCAAGTCATTGGAAAGTAAAAGTAATGATATAGTGACTACATAGGTCATTCATTGCCTTTAAAATTTCAACCTAAATTGAAATAATTCCACGTATTCTTCGACTGTTCATGGAATCAGATGCTAAGACATAATAAAAAGGGAAGGAAAGACGGGAAAGAGGGTAGGTGGGCATGGAGCAGCAGGAATTGTCAACGTCAACACAAAAGTGAACCACGATGCTTCCTTTGATGCAAAGTCCACTAAAGACCACAAAAATAACAGTGCTGACCATGCCCACCACCACCCTCCTCTGACTGGGAATTTCCTGTCCTAAATACTGAACCAACAAACAGACAACATCACAAACATGTGAACAACACCAAAGCCTCTATAGTCCACTTTGCTGTGAGTTTATGACCACAAAATATGCTATCTCTATCTCAACATATCAGCTCACGGCCCTTTGTCTAATGGACTAACACAGACTTTGGCTGCCTTCCAGAGCAGGATGGCGGCAGTAGTAAATACAGGAGTGAGTAAAACAGTCATTGATGCTCAGGATTGAATTTGTCCATGTGGCCTTACTTCACCTTAGTCCATTTAAGAATGAGCAGGTTTATATGCAGATGAGTGACAAATTAAAAGAAAAAAACAAAAAACAAAACAAAAACAAATGAGCATTCTTCCATTCAGGGCACGTGGGGTCACCGACAGAGCATTTCCACCAAAAATAAATTGGTTCAAAAGGCAAAATGTCGGTTCCCAGCTGTAACCAAAAAAATAGCAGGTTTACCTTGGCAACAAAAGTGAGCGTGTCATATTCTACAGGCTATTGATAACAGGCAAAAGTGTGGGCTGGTTCACCAGTAACAAAGCTCCAAAAATACTGGACAGCACTGGTTCAAGAACCAGAGCTAATTTGGTGGAAAAGGGTCTTGAATGGTTTGGCTAATGTGAAAACTACTGCATGTGAATTCCATGCTCTGGCCTTCACTGTCACCAAATCGCAACCCCCCTGAACACTTACGGTTGAACAACACCTTATTTACCACACTTAATGTTGTTTTTTCCTTTACTTAAGCCATATTTATACACATCATAGTTCAAATGATATTATTCTCAGGGATGTAGTGAAGGCTGAATAAAGAAGCCCATGTTACCCTTTTAAATATGTGATTTAATCTTGTGTACTCTGTGTTATTTCACCTTTATGACTGTGTTGCACCACCAAAGATTAATTTAATCTGACTTAGACTACCTCTAATCAGAGTTAAGCAAAACTACATTTAAAATGAGTAAATCCAGATGCATAGTTAAAAACTTATCTCTGTTCAAATTTTAACAAAACATTACATTGTTTGCTGATTAGCAAAAAAAAAAGTTAGCCTAGTTAGCCTACTCACAGTGGCTTGGTGGAGAAGTTCTGCTGAATTAATGGAGCAATATGGCCAAATAATAAAAGATTAAAAATGAACAACACAATATGGAAAAAAAAGAGACTGGCAGCAAGTGTCAGACTGTTGAAACAGATCAACTGGAGAAAGAATAGACAAATCATTAAACTCAACTGGGCTGTTTGTCATTTGTCTCTTCAAGGAACTTCATTATTCTGCTCTAACTGTCTCAACAAAGCAGACATTTAAAAGTTAAACCTCTTCAAGAGTCAGTTTAAATTTAATACTGGTCCACATCTTAAATCGTGGTTTAAAGTTTTGGTGCAACAGAATTAAATTTAACCTAGATTAAGAGTAAAACTATCATTGTGAAATTTAAAATAGTTTGGTGCAACATAATAAGATAAGTTAACCATGGTTTAATCTAGTGTCAAAATGAATCCTTGTTGGTGCATCTCAGCCTAAGTTTGTGTACGGTCTCTTCCGTGTTTTTGTGTGTGCGTGATAGAGAGAGAGAGAGTGCTCAAGAGGGCCAGACGTCGGTTGGCTTTTGGACGTTTCCATGGTGATAAAGCAGGATGTGGTCAGTGACCTTCTGCCAAGACAAGCACGGGTCTAACCGACGTGTTTACCTGGAAACCACGGACTGTCTGTGAGCGTCTGCGGCCTGTCTGATTCTGTCTCCTTTGCTTTTCATTTCTCTATCTGAAATTCATTTACAAGGTACCTTATTAGCAGGAAACAGAAAAGTACTTACTGCCAAAAGAAAAAACAACAAATAACTCACGATAACCAGATTTAATTTGCAACCATGACAATATGACAGTAGAGACTTTGCAGTTGCAGCAGAAATCCAGACGGCAACCACATCTGCCTGGAGAGACACTGGAGCCGAGGACCTCAGACACTGTGACCAGAAGTGATGGTTAGTCTAACTTCTTTCATAATAACAGTAATGCCAGTATAATCAACCACTAATTCAAGATGTATACAGCGTACATCTCTCGTTTTTTCTTTGTCTTTCTAAAAGGAAACCGTCCAGCAGAGAGGGGAAAGTGTATGTGGCGCAAACAATGACCCATCACCACAAACACACACACAAACGCATATCCTCACTTCCCTTTCCTGCATGGGTGTGTGAGTGTGTGAAGTGATGGAAGAACTGTAGTGCTGTCTGTCTGTCTAAAGGAGGAATTCCTGTCATTCAGCTTCAGGGGCGTCTTCCCGGAGAAAGACCTCTTCCCTCTGTGGGAGGTAGGACGTCCTGTTACTGGGAACCACCACTTACACACACACACACACACACACACACACACACATTTACAGACCCACAACAACATATGGAGAATGCATTTATGTACTGATGTCAGACTCCGTTTGATCGATGTTCACCCGCCGACTTTTTTTTCACAAGTCTGGGCTGGAGAGTAACAAAGCAGCAGGAAATGTTGATTAATGGAATTTCAGAATAAAAGCACCGCAGCTCTCTGTGTCACAACTTAGAGTTTGATAGTTTGTGAACTCTTTCTCTTTATGAGTGGTAGTTAACAAGTTATACCTGACTCATACATATACATTCTGTCTCCTTAAATATGAATCTATCAGATACGCATCCCAGTGTAGGGGAGACCAGGCAATGTCGTAACATGGGGTCAATTGTAACCCTGCCAATCAGAAAAGTGCTGCCTTTAAGCCCACATGCCAAAACAGTTAGCTATGTAATACCGGCTCTGGCTGGGACACTTGTAACAGTTCATTAAAATGACTTTGCAAAGTTAAGGCAAAAAGAAGTGTAGGTCATGTGTGTACACTGTCAGTTCCAGGCCCATAAACCTGCAAACTAGAGGCAGCCATCACAGTTACATCCACACTACTACTTTTTTTGTTTTAAAGCTAGTCTTGTCCAGATGCATTGGTGGTTTTTGCAGAGTCTTCCCTCATCACTCAGGTATTTTCATGAGCCATTAGCTCCATCAGCCGTGTTGTGGTCACCAAATGCAGCTGTCAGCCACTCAGAACTGACAGAATCAGACCCAGTAAGTCTGAGAGTGATGGTGAACAGCAGACCATTTTTTGGTCAGTTGTTCACCTTTACCACAGAATGGGTGAATGAACGTCTCTTTTCTTGGTGAAAAAACAGAAATGGTAACTTTGATTATGACCACTAGCTGCTATGACTGTTAACTCAGCTGACAGTCCAATATGGGGCGATCGAGGCACAGATTAGAAGTCAGATGAAGACGTGTTATGAGCTCAACATACACAGACATAAACTTTTTAAATGAGCATTAAAACTAAATATAAATAAAAGAGCATTTAGACTGAAGCAATGAAGCAACAGCTGGCCTCAGAGCATCTGCAGAGGCCGCGGTATGACGAATCAGGGCATGACACGTCGTGACTGATAAGACCTGATGAGGAAGCACACCTGGTGTCTGCATCATCATTTCCGAAAATCTCCATTTCCTGCCCATCCAGACAGAAAACCATCCCCGCAGTTAGAGACACAACTCATCCTGTTAGTGGGGTAAGTTGTAACTGTGGAACTCTGTATTTGACATTAACTCATAATCTGTAATATGCTAGATGTCCAAGTGAGTTTTATTTGTAGTTGACAAATATGGGTACTATGTATCAAAGTCTAGCACAACAAATCACTGAGTTACTGATGCTCAAACAAAAAGTGTTACTACATCCATCAATCTCCTAAGATCTTTAATCTAACAGAAACAAACCAGACCTTGAAGATGCACATGGTTCTTCATCCATTTCCTCTGGGTTAGTTATTCCTTACTTTTGGAAATATGTTCGTGTGTGTGGAGAGAGGGAGGGGGGGGTTCTGCTGGAACTCAAATGGTTCTTTGTTTTGCACCAGTGACTCATTTTTAAGATGTTGTCTGCTGCCAGCTTCAATCCGGAAGCGCATGGCAATTAGTCTGCGAGGTCCAGACAAACCAGAAAGTCTACTACTATATTTTTAAAGGAGCCACGGCTATTTTTCCACAGCAGCTGCTGGTACACTAACCCCTTTTCAAATGTAGCCAAGCAGAATTGGGGGAACTTTACGCGTGTCTGCGCCAAAGCGGAGAACGGCTTTAACACCTTTTACGCACGGCTTTAACGCCTTTTACGCACAGGTTTAACATTTAACGCGCGGCTTCAGTTTGGTTTTCAAGATGACATTGACTATCTGAACATGATCCGGGTACAGTAAATACAACAACGGTTAATTTAAGTCCGCTTCTGTCTCTCCTGGTATGTACAAACGCCTCTAGAAAGTTGTAAGGAAACTTAAACTTGCACCTACCCTGCTGTGGACGGCCACTGCTCCTCTGTCCGTCTGCCCTGCGTGGTGTGTGTGTGTGTTTGTGTCTTAAAGAAGCGGTGTGTGTGTTGTGTGTCGGGGCTCCATGCTGCTGCTGCTGCTGCCGTCTGAAAGCGGATCCGCAGCTTTTCTCTCTCCTGCCTCAGAGCAGGAAGTCGGGACGCGCAGACGGAGAACCGGCGCACTTCCTTTGGCGCAGTATTCCCGTCTGTGTAAACACACACACACAACACACACACACACACACACACACACACAGAATCTCTATTTCCCATAAACACACCCCCTCCTTGAAACCACTCTCTCTCACGCACACACTCACACTGGTCCAAGGCACGTGCAACACGCACACACACAAACGCACACACTCTCTTTCAGACCTGCACACACACTTTAACTCGTGCGCTGACAGTCACAGACAGTCGCGCTCATTTTCTTTCACTCTCTACCTCCTCACACACGCGCGCGCACACACATATTGTAATTTCGCCTTCACTCAGCACAGAGCCAACTGACAACTGACGTCACCCTCTTCCTGCTCACCGGGAGGAGTTCCTGTTCCTAACACTCACACACACACACACACACACACACACCCCACTCACACACCATCACACACACACACACACACAACACACACACAGGTCCCTTTCGATAACTTAAAGTTGTTTGTTGCCCAACCAACCCTGGTTTTACTTTAATAAAGTATAGTTAGAGCAAAGATAGTCAAAATCAAAGATCGTCTATATTGAAGACGAGTGTCTAACATTTTCATCTCTAAGCTCATATGGGAAGGCAAAATAAGCTGTCCAACAAAGCGTCTGACTTCAGTTGACAAACTTTACAACAATAGGGATGAATATTATGTTGAATATTGCGATATTGTGATTAAAAAATGTCTCTATACCATACTGGACTGTGACGACCTTGATACATGGATAATCATTTTATTTTATTGTTTTTATTTTATTCTATCAAAGGACTGCTATACGGACTGAAGCATTTTATGTTTTGCACATACATAATTATGTATGTTTATGTACATACATAATTCAAACATTCATTGCTGAAGAGACATTTTTTTTGCTCATGCTTAGGTCATGGCTGGCTACTTTTATTTTGTTTTATCAAAGATGGAAAGCAGAACCTCTTTAATTTTGATGGGAAAATCAATTTTATATGAAGAAAAAAGCTGTACAAAAAGGCTGTACAAATCAAATTTATAATTTAATAATCAAGCCCATTTTTCAAGTCATAATTAATCTTTTTTTAAACCATTGTGATAAATATTGCATCATGGACTTTTTGTCATGGTATTATTGTACCTTGAGTTTTTGATATTGTTACATACAGTGATTCTCAAACTTTTTCTGAAAAAAAAAAGTTGTGCTACATAATTCATATTCATTCAACTTTGTTTCACTCTTTCTTTCCTGATCACCCACACACCCCTGCAGTGGCTCTGTTTGGGAACTACTGACGTAGAACAACGTGACAAACAAAAATGAGAGAGAACCGTTCTGACAATAGAACAACAGATGTGTGTTCACAGTTTGAGATGGACTGTGTGCTTAACACATCAGACAGATCTGTTTCAACCAGCTCTGCACTATGGACTATACATGTTTATTTGTGCCTGTCAATATGGTCTCAAAGGCCATGTCAACATGTGTCCAAGATATCTTGCCGATGACATGAAAATGTTGCCTCTTTAAACAGGTTCTACAGTGATTTAGTTAGAGGACTCCCACGAGACATGTTAAAAATAGAATGGCCAAAGTCTGTGCAGCGGATAGCAGATATCCACAGTTTTAGTCCTCTGTATCACTTTACCGCCAAAAATGTTGAAGTCCACATTTCCTATAAAGCAACTCAATAGCATTTTTTGTAAGACTTTGGTGAAAGTCCTTGTGTCCAGTTTGTAACACAGACTCTTGGAATTTGTGTTTCTCAAGGCTGAGCTGGGATAACCCTGAAAAAATGATCAGCATTACCTTTTCAGATGTTAGAACGCTCCCTCCAGAGCCAAAAGAGACATTAAGCTTAATTAATAATAAATAATAATAAATAAATGATTAAGCTGAATACTATTATATGGAGTCATAGGAGTGCCATAAAAAAGAAAAAATCTGTAAAATGATAAGAAAATGAATGTGGCGACATTAAGAAGAATAAATAAAAAATAAATAGGTAAATTTAAAAAATGTAGAAATATAAATAGAAATGAATGAAAGAACAGATAAATACATGAATAAAAGACTTAACAAAATCTAAAAAAATAATTGGAAGCGTTCTCCATCATTTTCATATTTATTTGTTCATTCATTTCTGTAGGCCTATATTTTGATTCATATATCTTTAGAACATATGTGTCTGTGTTTAAATTAAATTATTTTGTTATTAATTTTCTTTATTTTTTATAGAATCACATATTTATTTAATCCCTTCACTTTCCTCTATTAATTTTATTTTTCAGTGCTATTTTTGTTTTCTTATTATGTTTGCTATTCCTTGTAGAGCCAAGCTGTCAATCAACTGACTTTGGGCGGGCCTTCCTGCTCAGGCTGAATAGCTACAGTACTACAAGTTCTGCTGACAATTACCTTGATGAAGATCTGTGTTGGCCGCAACGCACTGATCATTTTAAATACATGAAATGCATGTTGCCTTGTAAAAACAAAGGTATTCTACTTGTTCATAAACCTTGGAGCGTGACTCGGATTATTTTCCATTGGGACTGTATTTTACTCATGTAATGAGCTCTTCACATGACAGTACACCTGAAGTAAAGGGCATCTGTATGTGATCACCTCAAAGACTCAACAACACTTTGTCTTCATGTTCAGCTGGACTATTTTATTTCGTTATTAATTCGGCAAAGTAGTCTGCATTTCCCTTAAATTCCCTTACATTTTGATATCCGATAAACGTGGCGGAGTGAGACGTCTTCTTTAATTTTCTGCCTCCTTGACGCCTCCTTGCCCCGCCCATGTCTTTGAAACGTCAATAGCGGCAAACTTCAGGCTCAGGCTCCCCAAAATGACCACGGGCAACCAGGAGCCGCAATGGAGGAAAAGTCCACTCCGTTACAGGAGTGACCCCGCGGTCCAGACATGGACACCGAGCAGCTGCGATACGGGAGCTAATTATTGTGTTCGGTGGTGGAAACGAAGGGATAGAGGAGTACCTCCATGTTTATAACACCGGTAAGCTAACATTAGCTGGAAGCTAGCTAGCAGGCTAATGTTTTTAGCATGCGTAGGAGCTTTTGTTGTTTATTTAAAAGGTCCTCGGCAGTCGTAGCATCGTCTTGTTTGCGGTATTATGGGAGTATTTTTGTGGACTAGCCTTTAACGTACGCCGAGTAGCTTATTTCAGCTGGTTAGCTTGCTCCAGTAACTATTTTCTCGGAACTCTTACGTTTCTTAGCTTCACCGCTAACCACCTCCTCCTCCTCCTCCTCCTCCTCCTCTACATAGACCCACATATTTGTCTCCCTTGTGGAGGACAAGGCTCCTTATGGAGATATAGCAGGTCAACAGCATGTGCCACATTGAACTGGTATACATCATCTGAAAGTTTGAAATGCAGCTCAGCACTGTGTATATGTTTCCAGTTTCTCTAGTCTTAAATGTGTATAACATTGTTTTTGGTTAAACTCCTATCCGTATTTTAAGAGTGTGGAATGTGTAAGGTCTAAGGGTGATCAAAGTATATGATGGCCATTGCTATGCTTTCATCAAGTCTCTTAAATTGTCAGCAGTTTTTGGATTGATACCATTTATTACACAAATTTGGTGCACAGTTTGACCATTTTGACTACTCAAGAATTGATAAAAATAGTCAAAAAAAATCCTCTCGAAAAACATTACGTCACCAAAACCTCGAGGAACATCATGGAAAAATTCAATTCAATATGTTTTATTCAAAACGTTTGATTTTGGAAGTTTTTGCAAGAATTGCATTTTGAGTGATTGGAAAGCCTGGTATATGAAGTTTCAGAGACCATGATTATTAGAGCTGCAATGATTAATCCGTAATTAATCGATTATTGTATTATTTGTCAGCTATTTTGATAATCTCTGAAGTATTTTGAGGTTGTTTTTTTTTTAAAGAAAGAATGTCAAAATTCTCTGACTCCACCCTCTTAAATGTGAATATTTTTTTTGTTTCTTTTCTCTTCTATGACAGTTAACTAAATATCTTTGGGTTGTAGGCAAAACAAGTTATTTGAGGGTGTAGCCTTAGGGTTTGGGGAACACATTTCCACTATTTTCTGACATTATATAGACCAAACAACCAATCAATTAATCGAGAGAATAACTGACCAATTAAACGTTAGTTGTGGCCTTAGTGATTATCTTAAAGATCACTACAGGTCATTTTATACAGTAGGGTAAAGCTTCAAAAATCTCCCAGCAGATTAATGGCTTTTGTGGGTACTAATATCATCACACATGAATATGACGGAGCTCATTGAATTCACTAGTGTCTCAGCTTTCTAGTCATACCCGATTTATGCAATTCTAATACTGTTTAGGGACCCCAATAAGCAGGAATAATCAAAAAGAATAGGCAAAAATAACACATTTATGCTGCATGCAAAAAGTTTAGTCCCAGGCTAGGTTGGACCACTGTTACCAGTGGATTCCTTAGGTTTTCTAGTTTCTTATGATGCAAGTATCTTTACTCCAGGTTTAAATCTTAGCCTGCTACAGCCTCTGAAAGACTAGTGAAAGTTAACCGAACACAAGTGTAATGATGAAATGTGACTAAACAACACAGTTAAATCTAACTTTAAACATACTGACTATGTAGTTATCGTTAAAATGTTAGCATAACTTGAGGCTGATGTTTGTATTCAGGTATCAATGTGTTAACACACTGCATTGAATAAGCACTAAGTACACTTTGGGTTTGAAGTGACTGCTGTACAAGATACTGTTTAAATGATATGTTGTGGAGGGCACTGTGCAGTAAAGGGTCACTTAAGTTGACTGTTGTGGTGTTTGAGGTAATGTTTGTGTAGTGACTGCAAAAATAGCTTTGTTTGCTCAAGTTGTCTCCACAAGTTGTGGGTGTATAAAATGTCTAAAAGGCAGAATTCACCAGGATGTTCTGTCTAATGCAGTGGTCAACATCTGGCCATTCTTTCAGTCTCAAAGCAGTGGTTTCTGCCTGCGGTGAGGGGGGACATCCCGCCCGGCTGTGCCGCCCATGGCTTGGTCTGTGAAGGCACTCGAATACTTGTCTTTGGTGGCATGGTTGAGTATGGAAAATACACCAACAGCCTGTATGAACTTCAGGTAGCGCTGTCACATTTGTTCAGTGGTAATTCATCTAATCCTGTTGCTGTAATGACGAATAAGATTTTAAAAATCTTGACTTTGGTCCCATGTGTCTCAGGCTAGTCGCTGGCTGTGGAAGAAGCTGAAGCCCAGAGCGCCTAGGAACGGCTCGCCCCCCTGCCCTCGGATTGGACACAGCTTCACTCTTGTGGGTAACAAGTGTTACCTCTTTGGAGGGCTGGCCAATGATAGTGAAGACCCCAACGGCAACGTACCAAGGTGCTGTTGAAAGACACACAAAAATCATAATGTTCACACTGGGCTTTTTAGAGATGCACATAAACACATCAGACTGGTTGCTTCTGTTTGATTTGTTTGTGGGTATTAAGGTCTTACTGACTTCTCATTTAGCAAGCCCTGCACTGCTCTAGTGTTATAAGTAGGGCTGCAATTAATGATTATTGTCATTATCAATTAATCTGGCAGGTGTTTTCTGTTCGCTGATTAATTATTTAGTCAAAAAAATATTGCCCATCACAACTACCCAGAGCAGAAAATGACCATTTAAGATGTCTTTTTTGTTAAACCAACAGACCAAAACCCAACCATGTTCAGTTCAGATGGAACTAGAGAATCTTTGGAAGTTCTTCACAAATTTTTCTTGCAAAATAACTGAAATGAATAAACAATTACCAAAATAGTTGCTGATTATTTTCCCGTTGATTGACTAATTGATTAATCTTTTCAGTTCTAGTTTAATGTATAACTTTTAAACCTTTGAATGACTTTAATGAACCTCGAGCCAATCACAGTGGCTAATCACTGGCTGTGGCATCATTAGTGTTGAAACCAGAGTGGGCCTCATGTGACTTGTTGATCCTGTTTCTCTCAGTGAATATCCACAATTATATTCAATTAAACATTACAGCTAACCATTATGGAGACTGCACTGTTTGATTTTAAACCCATATAAGAGGTAGTTGTATAAATGAGTTTGACTTTTGACCATCTTAGATACATGGATGACTTCTATGAGCTGGAGCTGCAGTCGGTATCAGGAGCAAGAGGCTGGAGCATCCCTGAGAGGAAGGGCGGTGGTCCCTCAGCACGGGAGTCCCACACCTCAGTTGCCTACATTGGCCTCGGCTCCCCGAAGCTCTACATCTTTGGAGGGATGCAAGGAAGTCGGTTAAATGACCTCTGGCAGCTTGATCTCGGTAGGACGTGTTTTTTTTTTTGTTTGTTTGTTTGTTTGTTTTTTGACAGATTATATCGACTATGCAAGTTTCAAAAAGCAAAATTGAAAACTTTTTGCCTCCTATAGGTGCTCCTGTGCCTTGAATTAAATATAAATATAAACATATAGTAGGATTATATGCATGTTTACACTCTTTAGAACATTTAAAATTCTTATCATGATCCTTTTCCTTTCTGCAGACACAATGGTTTGGTCGACTCCTCAAACCTCAGGTTCCAGGCCACTTCCCAGAAGCCTTCACTCTGCCAGTGTCATCGGAAACAAGTAAGTGAACCTTAAATGTCAGTGTCATATCTCAGTTTGTATGTGACACCTGGCCAGATTAGCCTTACAGTGTGTCCCTTTGTCTGTCTGCAGGATGTACGTTTTTGGTGGCTGGATTCCTGTTCCTGAGTCAGACAGACACAATGCTTTAGGAACTGAATGGATCTGCACAAACTCCCTAAGTGCGCTTAACTTAGGTCAGTACATTTCTATACAAAAGAGTTTTCACACAGAATGAAGCCTTTAGAGCGTATTTATTAGTGTTAAATCTTTCTTTAAAATCAGGTTTAGTCAACACCGCTGCCCTGCTTTAGGAGACACTTAAAGGTAAAAAGTCATGATGCATCTTGTTGGGCCTGCTGCATCAAGTTCACTGCAGCCCTGTCTCCCTGTCACAGACACTATGACCTGGCAGAACCTGGGCCCAGAGCAGCAGGATAACATCGAGTCCCAGCTGCAGAGCCAGGGTCCCCAAACTGATGACCCGTACGCCAGTAGGCCCAGAGCCAGGGCCGGCCACTGTGCTGCGGCAGTGGGCTCCAGGCTTTACATTTGGAGTGGGCGTGATGGATACCGAAAGAGCTGGAACTACCAGGTGTGCTGCAAGGACCTCTGGTACCTGGAGACAGGTGAGAGCTGAGAATGAGCTGTTAAGAGTGGTTGGTCTTTGAAGTCTTCTTTATTTTGAGTGACAGAACAACAAAAAAGCAAATACAGTTACTCAATATAATATTCTGTATTGTATTGTCAGATCGACCAGCCACCCCAGAGGCAGTGTTACTTATCAAATCCACAGTCAGCATGCTTCATGTGGCATGGCGCCCCCTGGCAGCGGCAGACTGCTACATCCTTCAGGTCCAGCCTGTGTGTCCTCGCAGCTCTGCAGGGAGTGATCCGCCAGCCAAACCAGTCCACCCAAGTGGAACAGACGGACTGGAGAGGGGGGATAAAGTCTCTGCAGGTGAGCACATATACAGTGCTCTATAGCATGATTATCAGGGTGGGGAATATTCACACAGACACCACGGTAACATTTTGCTTAACTCTCGTTTCTCAGGTGTCCAGTCCCATCAACCTCAAACTAAAGGAACCACCAATAAAGAAACAAATACGTCGGCTCAGGTAGATGAGACTTACTAAATATGCTTAAATCTGTAAGAAAGATTATCACATGTAATAACACACCCCTGTTTCGACTACAGAGATGTAATTTATATTTTAGACTGAATTTTAACACATTGAATTTGTTATTTATGGTGCATTCACACTGAGCATATTTAGAACGTTTCATCAAACACGGGTATGCTCAGATTGAACTCCTGTAAATAGTTCTCAATAGTTTGATTGCTGGTCTCTAGAATGGCCAATCAGAAGAGCTGATCAGATGGCGAAGGAAAAGTATCCAAAAAATACATCCGCCAAGTTTCAAATGAGAGTAAGTTTTTCGTTTAGCAAGTTAATGTCGGAAGGCAAACCGCTACAATTGCCGGTAAATGCCTGCACCAAAAGTTATGTGATACTGTTCTGAGAGTCTCTGCCACGTTTTGGTGTCATTTACAGTCGTGCTGCTTCTGTTCTCTGCTGTTGAGTTTCACACACACACACACACACAGGGACAGGGACTTCATGGTGCATTCAGCTGCACCTCATAAACTCAGAAATCTATACTTGAATGGCCACAAAGTTTAAAATTGGAAAGTTTCTTTTTTTTTTTTTTTTTTAACCATTTTCGAAATATTGGCCTGCAACATTTTTAATTATTAGATGGTAAAATCTTAACAATAACCACATTCATTTCCACATAGACAGATTTCTCAAAATTCTATTCAACTGTTATCAACAAACTCAATATTATTGTACTCCTTTGATAATTATGGCTGCAGCTAATGACTTTTCATTGTTGTTAAATCTTATATCAGTTATTTTTATGATATTTATTTTATGATAAATTGATCATTTAGTTGATAAAATGCCCATCATAAATACCAAAGAAAAGCAGCAAATTACATTTACATTACATTTATGAAGCTTGACTCTGCAAATGTTGGACATTTTTCCTTGTTAAGAATAGTCACTACAAAACTACTACAAGAACTGTTACAATCTTTCATTTTCTCCCTGAATTTCAGGATGCTCCAGCACAGCAGGACACTACAGTAAAATCATCAGTGGAAGACTCTGTTTCAATGCGTGGCAGTAAGTCTCGTTGCCAAGCCAAGCTGAATTTTATGCTCCCAGAAATTTAAGTGTTAGGGACAATAAAAGATTCAGTAGGTATTTTTGAAGTAACGTCAGTAATTGCATTTCTACTCTGTTTCCCACAAACAAATTCAGCAACAGACGTTGGAAGGTCCAGTCAACAGCAGCAGCCAGGTACAGTAATGATGATGCTTGAGCTGAAATGTCAGCGATGACCCAGACTACATCAGGTGAAGGGTTTTAAAAAGTGAAGCTCACTGTGGACTTTTCTTTGCTTTAACAGAGGAACAACCTGTTTCAGCTGACAAGACAACAAATTTCTACTCCCACACAGATCAGGTCAGACACTCTTCTGAGCAGTGATTTTTAGCTCTTTCTCTCAGCTTGGTCTATAAACTCTCACCTCCATGTCCAGCAGAATCCAGATGAAGCCGTGTGGTTTGATGTTGGTGTGTTCAAAACACTATTCGCGGAGGTCAGTCACTACTTTCTGCCTGCTGACAGTGACCAGGCACCTGCAGCCAACAGCGGCCGGCCCCCGAATACTAAAGAGGTAAAAAAAAAAAAAAAAACATTCCCATTGTTATTTAATATGTAGTGGGTATTAATTGAGACATTTAATCCTGTTTTATGGTTTATTGTTCTTGCTTATGCAGAATTACCATGAACTCTCTCACCCACATATCTTCTGTCAATCCTTTGCTTCCCTCCAGAGGAAGCTGCCCTGGTCTCAGGACTACCAAGGCAGAGAGAAGCAGGAGCTGGCCCCAGGTCAGACCTACAGGTTCAGAGTTGCAGGAATCAACTGTTTCGGTCAGGGAGACTCCAGCCCAGTCAGTGAGTTCAAGACCTGTCAGCCTGGTTTCCCTGGAGCGCCCTCTGCTGTCACAATCACCAAGGTGACTGAATACTGGTGATAAATCAAGAGGGAGCTGCTGTATTTTACATTTTCCCCATAATACTCTTTTTTTTTTTTCCCCCTGCATAGGCCAACGATTCGGTCCACATCACGTGGGAGGCTCCTTCCTCTCCATCGGGCCGCATCCTGGAGTATTCCATGTACATGGCAGTGAGGAAGAGCCGCTCCACCAGCTCTGAGGGTCCGGGTCAGATGGCCTTCATTAGGATCTACAGAGGCACCAAGACATCCTGCTCTGTTAGCTCCACCCACCTTGACAACGCCCACATTGACTGCTCCGCCTCCAACCGCCCAGCTGTTGTCTTTCGCATAGCTGCTAAGAACGAGCAGGGCTACGGCCCGGCAACGCAGATCCGCTGGATCCAAGGTGGACGAGCTCGACTTTTTTCCCCTCATTTATTTCTACACTTTTACACAAAATATTTACATCAGCCTGATGGTTGTCAGAATTAGTATGCTATCATAAGCTAATGAAAAGCAAAATTATGAAAATTTGAATTAACAACACCGGCAGTAACATAATGATAATAATAGTTATATAAAGTACTGCATCAACATGAGACAAGGAAAATAAAACTAAAAGATGAGGAGGGGAAAAAAAGGAAAATGATAGTAGTAATATGTAATGATAATAGGAATATGCTGAAATTATATCTCATATTAGGTATAGACCTTGACATTTTTTAAGCTTCTGGTCATTAAGTGGATAGATTGCATGTTTTGAAGTGGGTTTGTCATGAAGCTAAGCAAGGTATGTCTGTGGACAGTGTTGGCAGGAAAACATATTTTAGCTGCCCAAAAAAGGCTAAAAAAAAAATTTAAAAAAATCAATGTCAGATTAAGTTTATAATTTCACCTCTTAAACTTTGCTGTCAGACAGCCTTTTCAGATGGGAAACCAGCATTATTAAAGCAAACTATCACTCTCTCCAAACCAACCATACTCCGTTGGTGAAATCAGCAATTTTACATTGCAGATTGTGGGAGCTGCCTGTCCAGTGCTGCCTCGGGCTGGTTAGTGTGTTTGTTTTTGTGTGACCTGTGCATCTGAACTAACCTTTTAAAAACCCAAAGTCACACAATAACACAAACACGCTAATAGATTGAGGCAACAGGCAACGTTTTGTTGCTGACCCTGTCTACAGCAGGCCATTGCTTAGGTTCCTGCACACCATCAGCTACGTGCTGACCACCATCCACTGTGGGTAATATGCTGATTGCCAATAAGTACCCACATGCAACCCCATGTCAACTTCTTGTTTCTGTCTCCCTTTTCTTTCTTTTTTTTTTTTTATTTTAGATCCGTGTAAACTGCGAGCGTCTGCATCCAAAGCAGACAACAGTGCAGAAGCTGACCAGGACGCTGCTGACAGGTGACCAGAGTGACCTAATGATTTCTGTTCATTTGCACCCTCTAAATGGATGTTATAAAAAAAAAAAGCTGTCTCTTGCATTTCTTTTTCTCTTGCAGCTCCAGCTGAAAATGTTTGGACCAATAACATCATAGTTTGGAGGAGACCATTTGTGCACTCAGGAAGATGGCAGTCTGCCACTCAGATGTTGTATATTTCTTAGATAGTTTTGTTAATTTATTTTTTTAAAGTATTTAATTATTGTCCTTGTAAATAGATAAACATTTTCACAGGAAGGATAAACCACTTTTACAATCCTACTGACACAGTGAGGTCATAAAATACCAACTATCTGTCCAGTGGAATTTTATCATTGTTTTATGAACACATTATTCCATGATTAAGATCTTTGTTAATGTGATTTTGTAATTTTACACAGACTAATGTTACTACACTCATTTTCTGTATCCGTTACATTTCTGCATCACATTTGGATTTATCATTTTGTTGTATTTCTTTTATTATCATCACAAGATTGTATACAAGTGTAAGTGAAAAATATATCCAGTCCTATATCCAAAAAATGGATGCACTACTCACATTTCTGATCTTAATTAAAGGTATTAAATATGTCACTGGTATTATATAAAGAGATTTGTGGTGAAGAAACGTGGAGACATTTCTATTCAGATCTAATCCTTGATACCAGTGCTGCATCTCTTCACTGGCAAAAAGAAAAAGGAATTTCATGCATGTGCTGTCTTTCATAAAAGATAATTCCTCTAATTATTTTGTCATTGTGAAAGTGTTCATCAGTCTGTGGTAGAGGTTTTTGCAGGTGGAGTATTGCTTAGCTTTAACTTCCTGCACTTGAAGGGAGCAAAATGCAAACTCATTTCCCTTGAAGATGAAAGATAAGAGTAAACTTTATCGATCCTTCTTGGGAGTCTGAGTTCAACTTAAGGGCACTGCACATGCATCAATTATGAACCAGCCACAGATGATCATTTTAGATGCAGTGGGTGTATAATGCAGGTGAATTTCTTCTCCTTGGGGATGAATAAAAATTGTAAAAGGAGACCTGTCGAGCAATATGGTCTGTATTCTGCTTTTTAAAGGCAGTAACCAAAGCATTCAACACACAGTGGGGTTAGTTTGTGGATGACAGTCCTTTCTGGCAGTGTTTCAGGACATCAGTGGGTTGGTAGAAGTTCAGTCTGTTGTCTGTGGGTTTAACAGTCTGACCATTAATAGAGGCCTGTGGGCCATGAAGGTGTGTGTTAGTGCCACTGATCTGTGCCTGATGACATTCCTTTGTCCTGAGGTCCTTGTTATCACTCTTCTGTGTGAATTTAGGATAGATTGCAGATCAGCCATAGCAGAGTAATAATCATTGAGATGTGCAAGTATGGCTGTATTGTCTGAGTATTTGTAGTACGTAATGAGCTGATAGTGAACTTGATGTAAAGGAAGACACATTTACCTATTGATTTAAGTGGATGTTGGAGGAGATATGCTTCAGCATTCTTTGCTGGCACTTGGTGGGTGTCCAGCTGTGGACTGATACCTAACAAGATGGACTTCACGGACAGTATCTTCAGTCACTCAGAATCACTGAGTTTAGTGCAGTTTGGTTCATAGAGATTTGTTAGTTTAGCATCTGCTCGGCTGATTTCCAAATGCAGAAGTGAGCAGGGTGTGATGGTATAAATTTCACTAATCTGTGCAATAAAAATATACCACTGCTTTTACAAGACAAGGCATTTTCAGTGTCATTGGGCTATTTTTACAGGATTACTTGTGCCAGGCATAAGAGAAAGTGAAAGGAAAAAGACTTAATATTGCATTTCAAGATAAAGTTGAAATGTCAAGACTAATACTTTCATTATTCGTTAAGAATCTAACATTTTTTTTGACATTTTGAGAATGAAGTTGAAATGGTATTTCAACTTTATTCTCGACATTTTGACTTTATTTTTTAACTCTTTTTAAACCTTTTAAAAATAGAAAAAAAAAAAAAAACTCCTTCCTTCTCTGATTTATTTTTCCTTATGCCTGGTACCAATACTGAAAGTGAAGTTCCACTTCACTCTTGACATTTTGACTTTATTTCAACATTTCAAATTTATCTCATCATTTCTACTTTATTCTCACAATGTATAATAAAATGCTAGTATTCTTATTTCTTTTTTTATTAATTCCTTTTCATTGTCTTTAATTTCCATTACTTAAAATCAATATGTGCACAGCAAAAGAGCCAGTGCTTTCAAGGACTGCTTTTGAACTTCTTCAACAAGAGAAGTGCACTATGGGAAAATATTCCCCATGATCCCACAGTTTGTAGTTTACAGATTAGCCAGCTAGCGCTGGCTAGCGCAGCATTGAAAGTAGGAAAAGGGGAGTCCAAGTTCAACAAGAGGTAAGTAGCTTTCTGTAGCCAAACGTTAAAATGTGTCGTAGTTTACGAGCGATGTCTGGAGTCGTAATTCGATGTTTCAAACCCAAATGTTCACTCAGTTGTACGTAACGTTAGCTGTGTTAGCGAGCTAAACTCAGTTGTGCTCATATTGTTCTCGTTATTTGGTTTACTGCTAAAGTTAGCTTCAGGTTGTGGTTTAGCTCTAGTGAAGACACTCTAAGCTGTAGTGTATTTTTACTGAGAAAAAACACCTGAGAGCCATGCTTATGTCTGCCGGTCCAAAGTTTTTAGCCCCAAACTTTCAAGGAAAACACAATGCGGGTCGTGTCCGATAACGGACGCACTACACGTACCTAAAGTAGCTAGCTGGCTAGTTAGCATATGAAGTCGCGGGACATGGGGACATTTAAAACATCTAAGTGCTTTTGACAAATTTCAGGCGTCTGTTTGCTCTCCATGTTCAGACAGCATTATTATTATTTATTATTAGGTTAAACTTTGAGAGTCTCCAGTGTAGGTTATC
Organism: Lutjanus argentimaculatus; assembly: GCA_034769285.1. Taxonomy (NCBI): domain Eukaryota; kingdom Metazoa; phylum Chordata; class Actinopteri; order Lutjaniformes; family Lutjanidae; genus Lutjanus; species Lutjanus argentimaculatus. Next base: position 14,326,952 of record JAWZSL010000020.1, on the reverse strand, counting down.
GCTGTTAGATGTAAACAAACCACATCCATAGCCCATAATACTAAATAGTCTGACTCTGTTTAGTTACACGTACCTGGGCCCTATTATATTTTTATTATATTTTTGAGTTGGCATTTGGAACTACAGTTTGTACCGTGATGAAAGCATTTAGCATTTTGTTGTGGTAATTCGCTCTGATCCAGTGATATTAGTGTGATTGGTGCCTTCAGAGACAGACAGGATGCTTGATCCTAAGTGGCTGAAGTGGTTTAATAGTTGTAATCACAGACTGTGTGTATCCACAGCAGAGCCAGCAGCCAGGGAGTGGAGCTAACTAATCACTTGAGATTGATTCTGAGTCTTGCATTTACTACTAAGAGGTTGTGATTTAATAAGTAGCTGGGGGACTCTTCTTAAAGCCACCATGGTAACAAACTGACAACAAAGCCAGGGCTAATTTTTGCCCTGCTGAGTACCTCAACACACTTAGAGAGAGTGTAGGCAGTTTTCCTCACTGTTAAAGGACTGAGGGACTTGCTGACAACACCTATTCCTGTTTTTGGATGCAGACAGCAGTTACTTTACTTGGTTTCCCCAGTTTATTAAAAAACAAACAAACTTCAGTCTCTTGCTGTTTTCCTGTAGAGGTGAGATGACCTCCTCCACCCTTGGCCAGTCGGCCCATCTCATCCCAAACCTGGAGCCTGGGATGGGGAAGTCTGCAGCCATGCTGGGGTTGTCTGCTGGGCTGGGAGGAGCAGAGATGGAGCTGCAGAAGATGTTAATTGACGAGAGGATGAAGTGCGAGAACCACAGGACCAACTACCAGACACTCAAGGCGGAACACGCTAGGTACAGCTAAATCTAGTTTAACATCAACTGAATTTTCATCTTTTGGCAATCCTTGCCTTTTGTTTCTTCTTACAGTTCACCAGTGTTTGCAGTTTCAGGTATCTGTTGGTACTCAAGTCAGCTTTTTTGCAGCTTGCAGGATGAGTTCACTCGGGCTCAGGGCGAACTGAAACGGCTGCTGAGCGACAGACAGGCTCAGCAGGAGAAACTGCAGCTGCTGCTGGCTGAGCTCCGAGGAGAGCTGCTGGACAAGACCAGGGAGCTGGAGGAGTTGCGGCTGCAGGTAAACCAAGATTGAGAAGGACGAAATCTCCTGTGGGACTGATGAATTGTTCTGCTCTTTGATTTAAGAGAAAAAACTACAGTCACAGATCTGGTGTGGCTGCAATTTTTGTTTATTTATTTCTTTTTTTTAAATTGCCTCTGTGCATCTGAACATCAGCTGACTTTCTGGATTCAAATTTGTGTCTGTGTGCTTGTGTTGACCAGGTGATGACCCCTCAGAGGCTGGAGCTGCTCAGAGCTCAGGTGCAGCAGGAGATGGAGGCTCCAATCAGAGAGAGGTTCAGTAAACTGGAGGAGGTCAGTCAGTTTGTCTGTTTCTGTATCATAGGTGTGGGATGTAATATAGGAGTAATGTGGGACGCAAGTGCCATCAGTTGTGATCAATGTGGGCAACAATTAAGGGCACTCTGATACTCTGGTAGCATTTGAAATTAACACACACCAAGTGTTGGCTGTTCACTACACTGGCATGTTTGCACCAAAATCATCATTTAATTAAAAAAAAAACATGTTTGAGTATGTAGAGAGTCTCTACCGCTCCTCTGTTTTCCTTCCTCTGTTGACACACAGGGACAGGAACTTCATAGTGCATTCAGGTGCTTCTCATGAACTCTGAAATCTACATCGCTTTGTAGCAAAGTGTGTGGGCGCCAACAGGGACATATTCTCTCAGAAACCTAGACTCAATTAGTCATGAAGGTTGCTTAACACGGCAGAGTTTTCTTTTTCTTATTTTACTTTGTTGAAATCCGTAGGCCTATCTGTCATTGTTTTCTTTTTCTTTCATTACAACATTTTTAATAATTAGATGCTAAAATCAGAACAACATCCAATTCATTTCTACATAAGAAGATTAAAAAAATTATTGAAAAAATCTCATCAAATCAGACATATTCTTGTACAACAGGTCCCCAAGTACCTTCAAGTTGATTTATACTTAGACTCAGTATACAATGTTGTTAGGGGTAGTTAAATGTACTACAAGGAGTTTTTAACTGGTTATGACACAGTGTCAGTCACATTACTGATGCCTCTATATAACCTGCATGAGCAAAACAAGACCATCAGTCAGAGAATCGCTATTTCTGTGTAGTTATTCTTAATACCTGCCATCGAGTTGGATTCTCCTTGAAGTCAGATGAACCCAATCTGTGCCCAGTCAAAGTTACTGTGAGTTGTACGTTAGCCACTTAAAGGGAGTGGGGGGTAGAATTTAATTTTAATTTTTGAAACACGCCAGTTTTTTTCTGCAGGGGCCTCAAGAATCAACACAATTTGAAACTTCATTGTAGTGGCTTAAATAAATAACACTAAAAAAAGGCTTCAAATAGGCTTAGTGATCAGCCTCAAATCCTGACTGAAGCACCCTTAGCATCAGTATGATTGGCAGGAAGCCATGTAATATAATGCAGCACTGATATGAAAACACTAAACAGTATAATGACCCTAAAACAGAATCTTCCTTCATGTTTGATATCATGAATTATACCACTATATGAAATTTGTACATTTTGTAATTTATATAAATGAACAGCTGCATATTGTTTCTACTGAAGAAGGAAGTATTATCTTTTTATTAATTCCTGCTGTAAATTGGTGTGAGCAGCTGTGACCATTAAGTCCAAAGCAATGGTCAAGAGATTAGCATTGATTGCTTTCAAGGGCATAACAGCTCATTTCCATGTTGTCTGCTTGATTGCTCCCTCTCTCTTCACTGATTAGGGGCTAATGTGTGTACTTGCGGTTCTTTTTAGGAGACAGAGAAGTACAGGTCTGAGTACAACAAGCTGCGGTATGACTGCACTTTCCTCAAGTCCCAGATTGATCACCAGAGAGAAGAACACGCTCGTATACTAGAGGAGAGGAGGATCCGCTATGAAGCGGAGGTAGATTGGTTGTTGTGATGGTTTTCAATTTAAATTCTCTGTAATCCTAAAAGTAGGTAATAATTTAAACGATTCCCTTCCTGTTGTCAGATCTCCCGTTTGGAGAAGGACAGGGAGGAGCTGGTGGCTCAGTACCAGGGTTCAGACCCGCTGCGTGATGGGAAACGAGTGGAGGCTCTGCTGAGGGAGAAGGCCCAGCTCCACCTGCGGCTGAAGGGTCTTGAGGCGGAGGTGGCCGAGCTCCGCGCCCAGAAGGAGAACTCGGGCCAGCAGGCAGAGAAGTCCAACGCATCCAGATCAGACAGCTGACGGAGTCTCAGGCTGCAGTGAAGTCTCTGGAGGTGAGACAGCAGCAGCACTCTTGTCATGTCATTGGACTCATCTTGCGTTATGTGTTTCTATAAATGTGACTTGGATTTTTCTTCCTGGTGATTGTTGGATCTGACTGGCTGTTGGTGTAACAGGCGGAGCGTCAGTCGTTGCGTCTGCAGCTGGAGCGGATGGAGAGCGAGCTTCACCTGAGCCATGAGCAGAACAGTCAGCTCACCGGACGCCTGCACAAAGCTGAAGAGAAGTCAACTCCCTCACCTGCCAGGTACGCTGACCTCTAACACGTTTTATCAACGTGATATCATCACACGAGTCATTACTGAGCAGAATCAGTTCCTAAACTCATGGCTGTATCCTGTCCCAACTCACACCTTGTATCTTATCTTAAGAAATCCTTACTGGGACTGTAAACTTCTTCAATCGGCACTTGTCCTGTCATGCTTGTATCTGTGTTTACAATGTACACTAGAGTGCCTGTATTCTTGACAGCGGCTCTCACTTCATTTGTCACTGGCTAGCTAGCTAGCTCAGTTTTAGCTCAATTTTGTCACCTTTTTGGAATGTTTGTTCCCAATTATCTGCCCAGGATAGAGAACAGACAGTCATCCATCAAACTCAAAGTTATTCATCTTGGCAGTTGATATATAGCCATTAATACATTGTCCCAGAAATTTAAAGCCTCATCATACGGTTTAAGTAGTCTTTCAGTCCTAATATATCAGTGTTCATCTTGTTCCCTGTCTTTACTGTCAATGCCATACAGACCAAACAACAGTGGTGTTACCATTTTTGACAGTTATGCTATGCCACTCCTAACTTGGGAAATTCTTCAGGTAGTCAATTTCTGTAATAGCTAATTACCTAAGATAGTTTTTTTTCCCCCTAAATGCAGTTAGGAAACATGTAATACCAATAAAAACTAAATTTTTAAAATCTTAAACTGAGATAAGATGAGATTTCAGATTTAGTAAGTTTCTGATCTGAGGTTTTGTTGATATCTTCCTTTGTTTTTGGTCTTAACGTTCTTGTTACACCATGAATTCAAGTCTGTGTTTTGTAGTCATGAACTTTGCCAAAAGTCCAGTCAGACCTGATTGGATTCATAGAGATGCTAATGTCTTACTACCTACACATGTGGTTTGAAGCTTGAAATGAATGATAATTGATCTACTTTGTTTTTTTTTTCTGTTCTCAGATTGAGAGCCTGAAGCACTCACACAAACTGGAGGTGGCCAGTGTCAAACTGGAGTGTACTCGCTCTAAAGGGGAGCTGGAGAGGGAGAGAGACACACTGCAGGGGCAGATTGACGGTATGGATCTCCCACACACTACTATTTTTTAAAAAAATGCTACTCAATCCCTCTATCAATAACACAAAAAACACAAAATTTCTTTACACTAACAATCTGCACACCGTGCTGGTACAGAAAAAGTCATTGAACACTGTCTGGTTTTGACTCGAGCCAAATTTCAAGCATGACATTAAAAACTGAACTGAGGTCTTGACTGAGCACTTAAATCTTTTTCTATAGCTTTAGTACTTTTGATTCAGTTGCATGTATATTTAAATGGAGATTAGATCATTTTAAACATGTTATCACAAAAGTATTTAATTATAGATTTCAACAACCTTATCATCTCTCTCTGTAGTGAGAAATGGACCAAGCTCTTGTCTTTCTGCATGTCTATATGTGGTTGTTCTCCTTCTCTCATCCTAATTTCTTTTTTTGCATTCCATACCTCTTATTTGGTCGATGCTTTTATCCAAAGCGACATACAGTCATGCTCTGGCAACATTAATTAGCCTACGAAACATAAAGACACAGTGGCCAACATTAAACATATAATAGAATATTATAACGTGGAGTCTGCTCATAAAAAATAATCTCAGCTATATTTCATAATAGATGGATGATCGATAGGATGATTTGTCGTTGGCGTGCATCAACCCGTTTTTCCCTCGTGTGTCACAGGTCTGCAGGCGGACCTGGACATGTTGAAGGCTGCGGTGGAGCGACAGAAGGAAGTTCTGGTGGAGAAAGAGCGGGAGATGGTCAGGAAGGTGCAGTCAGCCCGCGAGGAGGAGTTCCGCAAAACTGCAGCGCTGCACGAGGAAAAGTGAGAATCACATTTGTTTCATTTCAGTCACTGTTATCAGTCCTTTGGTGTTGGTCTTGTGGTTAGAAGTAAGATTTTAGGTCAAAGTTGGGAATTTACTGTCAGATGATTTCTATGTTACCACTGTGTGTCAATCATCTCTTTCCTTTGTTAATGTTCTTTTCTGTGAGTGTAAATTTAATTTTTTCTTTTTTCTGTTGTTGTAGGTTGGAGTTGGAAAACCGTCTTGCTGCTCTGGAACAGCAGAGGGCGCTGCAGGATGCTGCAGACCACGCCCAGAAAGAAGAATGGGAAGAGCGTATTCGCAGCGCCCAGCATGGCGAGGAATCAGCCCGCAGGGAGCTGCAGAACCTGAGGTCTGACCTTCACTGAATATTACTGCAGTGTTAGTAGATCTACACAGCTGCCAGTGAGAGGAAAGAGATGGGAGCAGTATTACAGAAACTTCCTATCAAGTCATAAGATTAATCGAAGATGGGATTTTTTGGTATTAAAGAAGCAAATCTAAACTTTAGGAATATTATCTGATCTTACTTAATCCTCTCTTATCTCAGTTTAGGAAATCCTAAATATTCAAATCAACATAATTTGTAACTATTGTTTTTTTTTATCATTGAAACAGAGCAAAAACAACAATGGGCACTTAACCTCAAAACAGATGAGTTAGAGGTGTTGGTAACATCTGTCGAGAAATCCAAGATGTTCTTTTTGTGAAATTTACAATGCTAACTTGGGAGATTAAAGAAACAGAGTGGGCTAAGATAGCAGACAGTCTCCACCGTATCCAGCAGCCATTGTGTAAAAGCAATAAAAAACCTCAGTCATACAGATTAAACAAGTTAGCCAACACTGTCATTACCTTACAGTTGTCCTAAAGTTAAGAGAGTTTATTTAAGATTTTGTGAAGTTTGGATGCTTGTATAACACACACTATCTTAACACTACCTTAAGTTAGGATAGGGACATTGACTTCAGAACTGTTAATCTGTCAGCTTTTTTCCTAAATCAGGTCCTAAACCTAATTACCATGGTTAACAGTTAAGATAGGATCTGCAAATTGGAAGATTTTTCTGATAACACCAGGTTACAGACAGTGAACGAGCTTTTAATGAAATATCCACCACGGTTATCTGCTCTGTCTTAGGCAAGTGGTGACACAATGGCTGCCAACCAATGTGGTTAGTTATCTTTAATAAAATAAAAACTAATTTTACATGTAGGGACCACATTTTATTTGCTGAAACAAGTTTAGATGACAGGAAAATTAAGTTTGTGAGATTATGCACTGCATGTAGCAGTCACCGCTGTCTGTAGCTGGCTCTGTTACATGGCCTCTCAGTTTCCTTTTCACACTCTTTGCCTCAGTTTCTGTTCACCTACATTACATACATTTGTAGTCAACTGCTTAAAATAGACTGTGTCAGAGTTAAACTCTTCTGCCATTTTATATTATTTCCTGATTGTTTTTTGCACCAACTCTTGAAAGTTTGGAAAAGGCATAATTTTAACTTATGTTTCAAGATTAGGAACGTGCTTACAATTGAATATACACTCCTTGAAAAATGCTTCATCTGCACAATCACTCATGTAAGCTAAAAATCTTTTGATATTTGAAATGACACGATTCTGTCATTTTATTTTATATTATATATTTATATATATATAAAGTATTCATTGCGAGATAGTCTTCTATTGATCCCTTACTCTGGAAATTAGTGAGCATTAAATAATCATGATCAAAACATACAAAGTTAATATGAGGTAGCTGGTAAAATAAAGTGTCAGTAAACAGTACATTCATTGCTGCGGATATGAAGGAATTTGCAACTGCATTTATAGTAACAGTTTAGATGTAATGATAACGGCATCAAAAGTCTGGAAATCTTTAATTTAAGAACCTTGAAAGTGCTTGAATTTTCCTCTTAAAAAGCTGTGCGAGGGTGAATTATGACTTTATGACTTTATGTCTTACAGAACCAAACTACAGCAGCAAAGTTCCCAGCTCGAGGAGCTTGAGAGACAGAAAGCAGAGATTACTGACCTACAGCAGGTGAGTCCACATCAGGTCACACAAAGGGTTATTTACAAAAAAACAGCACAACAACCCCAGGAGAGTTTGTATACCTGAAATAAATGTAGTTTTTGTTTGTTTGACCCAACAGCAGAACCAGGAGCTGGGTGTCCAGCTGGGGACACTGTCTCATTCCGAAAGTGACCTGATGGAGACAAACCAGCGACTGAGAGAAACACTGGACAGAGTTAGGGAGGACCTGAGGACGGCCCGGGGCCAAGCTGAAAAGAGTCAGCACGAGGCTGAGAGGTACGTCTGCTGCGCTGTCTTCACAGAAACTTATACTGTACTCTCAATTAAGACCCTCTTTTCTTCTCTTTTATCTCCGTGCGTTGTTCCTCCTCCAGACTGGTGGAGGACCGACAGGTGGAGTGGTTGGAGGAGAAACACAAGCTGCAGGAGCGAGAGACTGATTTGCAGCAGAAATACTCTCAGGTCAAAGAGAAACTGCAAAGGGCAGCAGTGGCCCAGAAGAAGGTGAAAATGCATCATAATACTATTATATAAGTGCTCAAAATGTGATTTACACAGGTTTGTTTGTTTGTTTTTTTTGGGTTGTAATATTGAAATGGTCTTAAGCAAGACTTGAATTTTTCTCTTGTATGTGTGTGTGTGTGTGTGTGTTGTACAGAGGAAAACACAGACAGAGAACAAAGAGAAGCGACTGCAGGATAAGATCCAGCTGCTGGAGGCAAAGATCGAGGAGCTGGAGCTGGAAGCTGCTGCAGCCAAGAAGTAAACTACCAAATCTCTCATTTTATTATGAATGAAATATTCCTGTTAAAAGGGATAGTTCAGAGTTTTTCAAGTGGGGTACCATACAACGCTAGTCAGTAACATAGACATGCCCCAAGTTTGGAGAAGCAGCAGGAGTACTGGTATATGAAACTAAGCAATATAGTGCTGTGGACAGGGTCAGACGCAAAACGTATTTTAGCCGCTTAAAGAAAAATCACTATCGGGGGACGGACGTTTAGCTCAGTTGGTAGAGCGTCCGACCCATGAATGGAGGCTGTTAGTCCTCTGCAGCGGCCACTGGTTCGACTCCCGCCTGTGGCCCATTTGCTGCATGTCATCCCCTCTCTCTCTTGCCCTGTTTCCTGTCTACTCTCTGGCTGTCCTATCAATAAAGGCAAAAATGCCCAAAAAAATAACAACAAAAAAAAAAAAAAATCACTATCAGTTTAATTGTGCGCTATATGTAAGATAGTTTCACCTTTTACCTTGCTGTCAGACAGCCTTTTCTGAGGAGAAACTGCTGTTATATATGCCAGATCTCAGTCTTTCCAAATCCACCAGACTCCATTGACAAAATCACTAATTTTACCTTTTAGAACACAGGAGTTGCTGGTCTACCACTGCCTTGACTGGTTGGTTTGTTTGTGTTATTGTGTGACTTCTGTGTTTTAGGTAGGTTCAGATTCACAGAAGACACCCAATAAGAAACACAAACTAACCAATGGAGATAACGGTAGACCAACAACTCTTGTGTTCTGCAATGTAAAATGACTGATTTTGCTTCAGGAGTCTGACTGCCTTGCAGAGAGCACTTGTATAACAACAGTTTCCCATCAGAAAAGGGCTGGCAGCAAAGTAAAGCAAGAAAAATATTTTAAATATTTTAAAATTATGTTTTCTACCGCTGTCCCCATCCACAGCAGTACATTGTGTAGCTTCCTACACCAGCACTCCTGCTGCTTCTCCAAACTAGCCACTTACCGTAGGTAATACACCGACTATAAATTAGCTCCTCATACAATCCCACTTCAAAAATTCTAGACAATCCCTTAAACTATCCATGGATAAGTTAGCAAACTGTATATTGGTCTAATTTCAAACACTAATTTTTTACTTTTTACCCCTCTGTCCAGACGTTCATCTTTCTCAGACGAACAAGCTCAACTCAACAGACGGCTGAAGGAGCTGCAGCGACGACACAACGAGTTTCGACGCCTCCTTTTGGGTGGCCAGGGTCCCTACAGTGCCGGCCCCGCCTTCCTGACCTCCTCGCCCACTCCCTTCCTCCTCCTCGGGTCTGAGGGACCATTATCCAACATACCAGTGAGTATGACGAGCAGTGAACTGAACATTTTGATTGAGCCCGTACTGTAGCTGGGATAATACTGTGTAAATATTTGATTGGAGACAGAAAAGGTACATAAAGCATCATAGAGAAGAGACAGAGGAACAGGAAATAGATCGGAATGTAATGCAGATACAACACAGCCTGTGTTTTGAGGAAAGGAAGTCTCCCGCCTTCTCTTTTCACACACGCAGCCCACACCTCATCTCTGTGGGTTGTTGAAGGGCATTCCTTGGTCACGTCAGATCACAAACTGAAGCAGCAGTATATTATGTACCGTGCAGAGTTACTAATGAACAAATATCTGTTTAATCATACACAAATGAAATGAAGGAGATGAAATACGACAGTGGAAGCCACATAGCAAAAGCTGTGTCTGATAAGAGCTCAACCAATCGGAGAAGCAGCGCAGCTTCACCACAGCCAAACCAAGAAGTAACCAAAGGTTGACGAGTCTTTAGTAAAGTGTGAATGAACGCACAGGAAGCAGCATGCATGTGTGAAAAGAGATTGAATAAAATACATGTTTGATTGTATGTGTGTTACGTCTGCTTGTTTCTCCACGCTGCAGGAGGAGCAGCAGCAGAGGGAGCTGTCTCTGCTCCGTCGGAGGCTGGAGGACCTGGAAAATGCCCAGCAGCAGCAGCTGGAGGAATTTGGATCTCTGCAGAGGGACCGGGACCCCACACCCCAGGCTGACCTCTGACGCTCCCTTTCTCCTCCCACACTACTTCCCATTGGACTAGCATTTGAAATACAGAGTGAGGCGTCCTTTTTGTCACACCAAGGACATTTTTTATACAAATGGAAACGTTATTTATTGGTGCATTTCCATAAAAAGAGAAAGCACCTTTTTAAAAAAAAAAAAAAAAATTGACCATGACATCCTCAGGGTTTGATTTTATATTAAGATGTTTGTTGTTTACACACATTTGTGCTTAAGCCACTCTGGAAAAAAGATTTTGTATGGCTGTGTTGATAAAAACGTTTCAGACGCTGCAGGCTGGGAATTGCACAATGTTTACACAGACTGTCGATGTCATTTCTAACAAGTTTACTTGAATTGTACTGAAAATGATTTAAAGATTATCTTTTTTTTTCTGATATCGGTGGTTTTGACTTTGTGTGACATTTTAAGTTGTTAATAACCATGTTTCCACTAGAGGAACTTCCCCCTCAAGGGACAAGGAACATTTGTAGGAAGTTAGGCCTTTTCCACCAACATGAAACGGGTCCTGTTCCAGTTCAAAAACCTTATTTTGAATCACTCTGAGCATTTCCACCACCTAAAAAGTTGGTTCCCAACTGGAACCAAAAAAATAGCAGGTTTTCCCTCCTACATGTCGTTATGCTTTGTGCAGTGCCCCCTGTTGATGACGATGGTTCTGCTCCAAAAAGGGGAAAAAGGGGACTGATTCACTAGCTGTCACCATGGTCCAAGAATCTTGAACAGAACTGGTTCAAGAACCACAACTATTTTCGTGGAAAAGGGCCAAGTGTGTTTCCACCACAGGGACAGGGTCTAAATTAAGTTCCAGGGACATTATTCTACCCCCCCAACAGACCCTGCTCAGGGGGTAGGGCATTCCAAAAGTACAGGAATTTTGACTGGTCAAGTATTTGCAGCATTTTATTCCAGACAACATTTTAAAAAAATCTGCAGCCGCAACCCATTTTGTTTTTTGTTCACTGTGCTTAGACGCATCAACATGTTACAGAAGAAAGCACAAAGTGTGCATGAAAGTCTCGCAATAATGTGTAAAAACAACTGTCGCTTTTCCCTATGTCAGCGGACTAATTTTCCTAATCTTTGCAGATCTTTAGGCCACAGTGGAAACACAGACCACAATGAGCTGAAGGAACCTTTAAGTGTAGCTCCTGGGACAAACAGGAACTGGAACTGGAATCGTGGCTAATAAAGTATTTGTCTTTAACTGTCAAACTGTGCATAGAACTAAAAGTCCATCAGATACAACACTGGTCAGCAGATAGAGCAAAGCTACATTCAGTAAACATGTCCTTTCATTAAAGCTACTGACAGACAGGTGCTACGTGCTTCAATATCTTCAAAAGTTGCCAGGACTCAGAGTTTCCAACAGACTTTTCGTCGTGTCAGGGTAGAAAACCCTGAGACAGCATTTTATAAGACACAAACTCCCCACTGACTCATGAATTTACCACCATGGGTAGCAGCTCCTTTCATCTCCTCTGATACTGTTCCTTAATGCTTCATTTCCATCTCAGTAGCGGGGGGATAATGCTCGCTGGACAGAAGTCTCCTCAGTCTTTTCCTGACAGCTTCTTCACAGTTTTCCTCTCACCATGTCATTCATAGTCCATAATATGAGTGAGAGGTCAGTTCCAGGAGCAGCTCTTTAGTCCATCAAAGGAGTTTTTAACATGATGCAGTTGCTCCGTCAGCTCAGTTGGGGCTCCATTTTGGTCCAGCTTCTCTTTGATCTGTAGGAAAGGCAAAAGTACCCAGAGAGCTTATTAGATAACACCATGTGTTTCTAAAGTTCTTTCATCTTGTAGGGAACAAAGACTCATTATAAGGCATTATTAGTCATGTTGTGAAAGTGACAGTTGATTTAAGAATGCAGTGGTTTATATTGAAAACAAGTCAAATTTTCTCTATTGCTGTATACAGAGTTTTGAAAAGGTGCCGCTCTGCACACAAGAACAGGAAACAACAGCCTGATAAAGCAAAGGGAAATCAGAGGGTTCAGAAATCTCATTTCCTCTACACAGTGTCTCATGTGCTCATGTGACTGTAGGTTTCGCAAGTGACTCTTGTCACTCTTGGCTGTTGATGTCAACATCTCAAATGTGTCTTAGTCCACAGAGACAGCAAATAAAATGTGGGTTGAGCTGGGACCCATTAACGTGCTCATGAGGCAGTAACCACCATAACACATTTCTTTTTTTTTTAAGTTATATTTTTGGGCTTTTTATGGCTTTATTAGATAGAACAGCTGAAGAGTAGACAGGAAGGGGGGCAGAGAGAGAGCGGGGATGACGCAGCAAAGGGCCGCAGGCATGAGTCGAGCCAGTGGCCGCTGCAGAGGACTGACAGCCTCCATACATGGGGCGGATGCTCTACCAACTAAGCTAAACAATCGCCCCAGCCATAACACATTTCTAATCATTTCTGACCTGAGCTTTTTTGTTACCACTTCATGTGGTGTGTATAAAGTTTTATTTATGATTCACCTGTCAGATGAAACACAGGAACTTTAATAATAAGTTAAAGCTGTGTGCTGTCTGTTCTCACCACAGCTAAACATTTCCCTTTTTACATTTGTTGTCACGGGCGACACAGAAAAGCAAAAGACTAGCTAGGCCTGAATAATGTGCAAAAAAATAAAAAATAAAAAAATAAATCATATTGGCATTATTTGGAAAGATTGCAATTTGAGTCACCATTTTAGTGAGAATGGTCATTTTTGCATTTGATTTTCACTGAAAAAAATATAAAGATGATGATGTGAGCTTCACTTTTGATGATGTGTTGTGACACATTTTACAGTTATCAAAAACATTGTCCTGTGATTTGGATATTGCACTTGGTCACATTGTGATTTTGATAATAATATAATATTTTATTGTTCAGCCCTACAACAGACTCCACATTTTACTTTCAGTTTCTTTGTGGGTGGATTTTTCAGTGGGCTGCATGATATGATAAAAAAGTCATATTGCGATTACTCTGACTGAAATTGTGATTACGATGCAAGTAGTGAGAATTCTCATTTTTGCATTACAATTTTCATTTTTTCTGAAAAAAAAAAACAAAAAACATCATGATGATGTGACATTTGTTGGAGTCTGAACCAAACATGTTTTTGTTTCATCTGGAAAACAAGATTTTTAGGTCAGGGCATCTCTGCAGCACTACTGTACTTCATTAGAATGCTGTTTTTTCCACATATTTTTCCGTTTCCAAAACAATTTGGTTCTGGCTCTGTCATTTGCATATTGCAGTTTCAATTATATTGTGATAAACTGTGCCGCCCTAATTTTTTGTGACAAAATTGTCACACACTAGTCACACAATTTGACTTTGAACCTAGGCCTTAATCCATATTGTTCGCCTCTTGCTCTGGTGCACACATTTATTTCAAAACACTTGTTCTACAATTGCTGTGTCAGCCGATCTATTGTAATGAAAAAGTGGTTCAAGGCAGTTAATTAATGTAGAGGAAAGCTTGATTTTACTTTCAAAAGTTAATATGCAAGCCATGATTCCATTTTATCTGAAAAGCTGGATGGAAGTGTCATGCACAACAATTGTAAACTGGGTTTTTAACAGACTGAAATGAAGCATTAAAGGAATGTAAATAAATTATCTCCAGAATTTCTGTTCCCAGAGTTCTCAAAGCCACTGCTGCACCTCTGGGGCTTCAGAAAGCAAGAAATATGGTTCCAGAGCTCAAACACTAGCTAGCCAAGCTCATTTTTTCCTGGTAATGGAAACAGATACACAGTTTACCGCAATCCAAGTGATGGAAAGGCACCTAATTCACATTCTATTTGTTGTTACATTTCTAACTAGAGATTTCTCAATACCATTTTTTCCATCTTGACACCGATTCCAGTACCTAAACTTTGCAAATTAGAATCTAACCGTTGTGCAAAATGATCATGATCAGCTCAAATAATCATAATCATGTAATGTCATGTAATAGTGGCAACAGACCAAGTTCGAGCTGCAATTAAAATGTATTTGAAACAAAACTAGACATCGCATCTCACGGCAACATCATCGTCAGTTCATACTGGCATCATCGAAGGGTTTCATTCTCCAATAAAAATAATCTGAAAACATTTGATTGGAACTAAACATGATAACCTAACGCAGCATTAAGGTAAAAAGAAACCGTGAGATGAACAGAACTGACCTCTGTGAAGTATTTCTGGATGAATTTGTAGAGCTCTCTGAGGGCCACAGCTTCATTAAACTCATTTTCATGTTTCTGAAATGAAAACAGTCATGTATTAACTGCTGGTCTCCACAGAGCCTCTTCTGTAAGACTTCGTACTTAAATGGACGTTACCTTTGACTCCTCCTGCAGGAAGTTCTTGAACTCTGACACTGTGACTGGTGACTGGTCTCTGACCTGCTTGTAGTAAGCCTTCACTTCCTGTTTGAACTGGGGAATGTCTTTGGCATAGAGGAGCTTGTTGGTCGGTGCGTACTGGAACACAATCATATTTAGGTTTAGTGTGAATCAAACTTTCTATTTCATTCATATATGAAAAACTTCACAGGTAGATTCAATGTTGATCTCACCTGTCTTCTGTCTAAACAGACATTTTGTGTAACAATGACATTTTGAAACATTTGTGGTGGACTTTACCTTCCCCAGTTGGTTCTCACTAAGAGAAAAGGAGTCCATGAAAGCCTGAGCGATGACAGACAGGCAGCCGTCCAAATTTGGAGTCTTCTCCATGTCGAACACAAACTGTGGGTTTTTCAGGATGTTGACCCAGAAGCGCAGAGGTAAACTGTGACGGGACAACAGACAGGTTTTTAAGATTTGAACTTCAGGAGACTTGCTTTCCAAAGCAACCAGACTCCATTGGCAAAAACTGTAATTTTACCTCACAGAATCGCAGGAGCTGCTGGTCTACCGCTGCCTCGGTCTGGTACTTTGTTTGCGTTACTGTGTGACCTCTGTGTTTTAAAAGGTTAATTCAGACTCACAGAAGTCACACAACACACAAACAAACTAACAGATCAAAGCCACGGCAGACCTGCAACTCCAGTGATCTCTGAGGTAAAATTACAATGACTATTGATAAGTACCTCATACAACCCTACTTCAAATAATTTGAAGTATCCCTTTAAGGCTTTTCCTCCTGTCCACAGAGTGTTTGATGACCGAATGTCAGCCGTACCTGTTGGTCTTCCAGATGTGCAGCACATCTGGGTCGGTGATCTTCATGTTGTCTGCCTGAGTGTCCAGGAAGTCAAAGAAGTATTTGACAGCGTGTGGGGCTCTGTTGTTAGGCATCCCCCAGATGGATCTGAACAGGTTCTCCACAAAGGAATGTACTGCCACCTTTAAGAAACAAAAATAATAATCTAATAATAATCTTTTACTGCGCTCCCTTACAGCCTTCTAGAAAACTGAATGTTGGATTACTAATGTCAAAACCAAGGTGTATTTTCTACGCTTCATGTCTATTTTCTTCCGTTCAGCCCATGTGACTATAGTGATTGAATGTTGGACTCTAAAATGCAGGCGACGTACAATCAATGCTGATCCTGAACGCATCCTTCTGGACTGAGACTGTTGCTGCTTCACTCATATGCTGCTCAAGTTAGACACAGAGGAAGCGTGCCATTTTTGTTTCTTTTACCGGAACATAAACACTGCCACCGGTGGTAAAAATAAACACGCAACAGGCCGATTCTGGTATCAGTTCTGCTAGTGTTGGTACATGTTTTAGGTAAAATGAGGCTTTGAGACTGGTTCCTCTTGCCTTGGTGGAGAGCAGCTTGGTGAGGTGCACTTCCTTCAGTTTTAACTTCTTCCTCTCTTGGTTCTTTCTTTGGTCCTCGACTACATCAGGATCGATCTGCAGCAAACAAGCGATAAATTAGTCAACATCAAAATTCAGTGATTAAATTGTGCGTCTCTTCTGTTGCGTTGTCACTGCAGGGATTTCTCCCAGGGACTACGAGTAAACTTATTGATGATTCATGTCTGTAAGCATGAAACACAAACTGCCTCTTACCAAGTGGAAGTATTTTCCAGAGAAGTTTTCATCATCTAGAGGGAAAACAAAAAGAAATCGAGAGTGATCAGTGGCAGAATTAATGAGCTTTCTCTTCTGCCATCCAGCAGTTGGTTTGTTGGCTACAGACAGGCTTGTGGAGTAATGGATTACATATAAAAGGATTATGTAATCTGGATACAAAAAAGTTAATCCATTACAGTTACAAATAAAAAAGACAATCAGATAACAGATATGTTTATTAAAATGGGATTATTAGCAGGATTACAATTTTAAAATGAAGAACGATACACTACCACGACTAGTGCACACACAGTTGCCAATTCATTATTGGCCTCGAGTGATAAAAGGCTTCACTGGTTGTAAATTTCACCATTTTTTGTCTTTAAATCGACCAGTCATGCAGCAAAGGAAGGAACAGCTGGACAAAGTAATGAACCTAACAACAAACGCCACTATTTAATTAATCTGCATTTATCTTGATAATTAATGAATCATTTTCAGTCATTTTCTAAAGAAAAAATGTCCTAATTCTCTGATTTCAGCTTCTTAAAAGTGAACATTTTCTGGTTTCTTTACTCCTCTGTGACAGTCAGATGAATATCTTTGAGCTGTGGACATAACAAGACATTTGAGGACATCATCTTGGACTTTGGGAAACACTTAAAAACATTTTTCACCATTTTCTGACATTTTTAATGGAGAAAATTGTTGACAGATTAATCAATAATGTAAAGATGTATATCTAAACTTTGGACTGAGCCAGGCAGGCTGTTTCCCTTCTTTTTCCTCTGTCGACACTTATGCTGCATTCAGGTGCTCCTCAGATGGTCTCATTTCCCGAGTTGGGAAGTCATTCTTTCGAACTGGCGTGTTCATAAGCTTTTAAATCATGATGTGGAAACAACACGGACGCTGCAAAGTGTAAGGTAGGGCTGTTGTTGCTGTATTTGTAGCGTCTGACTAGCGTCCTAGTGAAGATTCAAAGAATTTGAATCATTACAAAGTGATTTTGTGTTAGGCTTGTTGCTGCACCAGTACATCCTTAAACCCACTAAAATATTTCTTTACTTGATTTACTACCAAGGTTAATGCTAATAAATAACTTTTCTAACTAATGTATGTCGCTCTTCATGCACAGCAGCTAACATTTACAAACTAATATTACAAATGACATGTCAGCAAAAAATAGTATACAATATATTAATTAATAAAAAAAGTTATCAGTTAAACTTTACTTTACTTCCACCATGTTTCTGTGTACATGACGCCAACTCAGCAAATCATGTACCAGAGTTCTTACGACTTGAGGGGGCTTTCACATGAATTTTCACAGTGGGGAACTAATTTTCCTGATTTTTTCCAACACCACATGACTGCAGGATTAGTGCACAGACATAAGCGTTGTATTGATTTTCTCGTCTACCTGCATATTTCACAAAACTGTTCCTTCAAGTGTTAAGTAAGCAGCTCTTACCCTTCACACTCCCCTGCGGGCTGAGAGGAGGATGAGTTTTCATAGAAAGCACTTTGATGGTCGCTCCATCAGGAACCTACAGGAGAACAAACAGACCAGTGCACAGAAATGTCAAGAAATTACATTTTTCCTTTAACTTTACGACCTAAGACTGTAATAAAAACCTTACATCAGAGATGCTTTCAGTTTTACCTTTCGCTGTGTTTTGTTTTTATTGTATATGTGTGAAAAAGGAAACTGCAGTCGCCCACAGAAAATCCCCCAGAGACACTGGGGCCTGTAGTGGACATGGGTGTTACTGCTCTGAGGAAACACGTCAGCTTTCCAGGAACTTCAGAAAAACGCCTTCATTCGACATTTACTTAATTCTACTTTATATTAAAATATACATTTAGTCAGAACCGGATGTGACAAAGATTTCCTCAGACAGCAACACTTATGTATTGTTTCATCCTTGACTAATCATGTGTCATGCTGAAGGGACAGTTCACCCAAAATGGAAAATTCAGTCATTATCTACTCACCCTCATGCTGATTTAAGGTCAGGTTTAGTTTTTTTTTAGTCCACAAAACACTAAGAAACAACTGAAAAAACATAAAAAGCCTCCATACTGCTCATCTCATCAACATGTCATTTACTTCAAAACACAGTGTAAATGAAAAATGTTTTTGAACATTTGAAAACTGGTCACCATTGACTTCAGTTGTTTGAGATTCTGCAACGCTGTTTTCAGCAGTGTTTTCTGAACTAATAAACCAAACCCAACCTTCAGTCAGCATGAGGGTGAGTAGATAATGACTGATTTTTTTTTATTTTTGAGTGAACTATCCCTTTATCCCTGACATATCATATGGCCAACACAGTCCAGGCCACCAGGCTATCACACCACTCATGAGTCCCCGCTCTGATAGCAAAAATAAGACTCGATTATCGCATTATGAAGCCATTACAAACCACTCTTCCTCCAGCATGTTTCTTTTCTTTTTCACAAAAAAAAAAAAAAAATCTTTCTTCCTGTCAACTTTAATGACAAGTGAGATGGAGAAGAGTTTCCCATCTCCTCTCGCTGAAATTACAGGAAATGATGACCGTAAGCTGAACAGCAAATTTCAAAGTAAGTAAAGTAAAAGAACGTTCTCTGGGTCAGGTCCACAAACAACAGCGTCAAAGTGTTGAGCACAGTGAGAGCTGTCTGATCTGATGGTGGAGCATCTCACAAACCGCCTCGCTCTATTATCGGCTTTTGTATGCGAGTATGTGGTACAATGTTCTCATATTTACACAGCTATTTCTTGCAGCTGTTTGGGTCTTCAAGCGTGTAAAAAACACTTAGCCTTTTCCTGTTAGATCTAATCTTTAATTGTTAAAAATATCTGAAGGTATTTGCAGTCAGTGTGGTTGTCACTTAATTATATAGAATCACCGCAGATTATAATAACTCTCAGGTGGAGGGGAGTTTGGCCCATTTGTCCTCGTGTTGACTGGGACTGTGGTTTGTTTGAGATGCAGCGTTAGATGGGTGTGCTTCTTTTTCAGTTAAGTTACACCTCAGCAGCATCCTCTATCATCACCAGGCAACAACAACACAACACAATCTGAAACTCCCAATGACTTTCTGCATGAGTGCATAAGTATGACAGAAGTTGGTGGCTGTTTTTTTTTTTAATACTCTCATACATGGCTTACTGAATGGGCCGACTGGACACAGGCCCGAGCGGTCAGATGTCACAAATGTACCCCAAAGACAAACAATCAGCCACTTCTGCATAAACGCCATCAAGACAGTCGATCTTTAAAAACCGCAGCACAGACGCACACCACAGTGCATTATAGCAGCTACTGCAGCATCACAATCAGATCTTTTTTTTTTGTCACCAAGCAACCAGATTGCACACGCACATCACACGGCACAAAAACGTGCTTCTACGTAACAGTGTTCAGGGATTCAACTGATAAAGTCTAATATTGTGACTACTGATACAACCACAGTATTATCAGTGCACCACATCCAGCTCAAGAACAAAAATGAAACATTGTAAGTTTGGCTGATACGCAAAATATTTTACCACGGCTATTACGGCCAGAATATTAAAGGGATAGTTCACCCAAAAATAAAAATTCAGTCATTATCTACTCACCCCCATGCCGATTGAAGGTCGGGTTTTGTCCACAAAACACTGCTGGAGTGTCACAGGAAAACAGTGTTGCAGAGTTTCCCAAACAATAGAAGTAAATGGTGACCAGATTTCAAATGTAAAAAACAACTGGAAAAAAAAAACAACATAAAATGCCTCCATACTGCTTGTCTGGCATAAGTCTCTTAAAGTACACTGCCATTTGCAGACCGTCACAACACACACACCCAGTTCAGACAGTGTACATGTGTGCGTGAACGTTGCTCCAAGCTAAGGATCCACGATGAAGATTCAGGCCAAAGACATGGCGTAAATAACATTGCTTTAGTCATCTTGACATGTTGGGTCTTTCGGAGACTTGCAGACAAGCAGTATGGAGGCATTTTATGTGTTCATCCTGTTGTTTTTTTATGTTTGAAAACTGGTGTGTAAAAAAATGTTTGGGAGATTCTGCAACTCTGTTTTTCTGTGGAACTCCAGCAGTGTTTTGTGGACTAAAAAAAGTAAACCTGACCTTTAATCAGTGTGGGGGTGAGAAGATAATACCTGAATTTTCATTTTTGGGTGAACTATCCCTTTAAACCAGGTGTAGTAGAGAGTGAGTTCACTTAATATGCTTCATATACATTCAGTGGCATCAGACACTGAAACACAGAATCACCGTCTACTGCCCAAACTCCAGCAACACCAATCAGATACAACCATAACAAACAAGTAAAACACCACAATAACTTTATCTCTCTTAAACAGAGTAAAAAGTAACACTCGCCCATCACTTGAAATCGGCAGGAGGTATAAATATCAGCATGTAGCTTAGTTTAACTCCCAATCCATCAAAGGCGCAAACTCCATTGATGACAATGGGCTCGTGGCAACACATCGCAAGGAAACACAAAGACACAAAACTACCACAAAGTGACTAAAAATAACTACAAGGAAACACAAAATGACTACAAGGAGAAACAGAAGTAGCCCAAAGAGACAAAAAGTACTAAAAAGAGACACAAAATGACCACATGGAGACACAAATGACCACAGAGACTCAAAAGTAACCCGAGGAAACAAAAAATGACAACAAAGAGACACAAGGAGACACAGTCTGGTGTCTCTGGGTGTACTCCTGTAAAGGCTAGTGAGGGACCTTTTACATGTCAGAGGCCGTCCATCAATGCTGCCATTTCTCACCTTGTAGTGCTTGAGTGTGTTGAGCATCGTCACCTCGCCAATAACCTCCGAGCTCGCATCCACTTCCTGAAGAAGAACAAAGGATCCATTCTTCTCATACTCTGGTGGGAAAAGGGAGTGAGCTGTGATTAACACTTTGAAAAACGTTTTAAAAAATGACATCAATCTTTAAACGCAAATCACAAATATGTAGTTTGACTTTCATAAGAGGCTCAGTAATATCCCCCAAAACAGCTGGTCACAGCAGTTTGTAGCAAATGTTACTCAACAATCCCACCATTACAGACTACAGTATGTGAGAGTGACTCATAATAAACAGTGCAGTGCTTTTTATCCATCTACATAGTTTTGGTGTGAGTTGCCGATTTTTGGAAATATTGGCTGTAGAGATGTCTGCCTTCTCTAAAATATAATGGACCTAGAGCCTGCCAAAGTGTCAAAAAACAAAATTAATCTATTACTTATAATCCATAGACCACGCTGTGAGCAGTTTCTTGTGAGAACTATTTTTACTTTCTACAGAAGAACATCTGCCAACCATGATCACTGTGCAGAAGAAGCGTGCATCTACTCATGGAAGAGAGGCTTCTGCTCGTGACAGTGTGGACTGTAAACATGGGCATCCACCTCAGCCGAGCTGTAACCTCTCTTCCATGAGAAGATGCACGCTTGGCAGATGTAGTTTGGAAGAAAGTATGGCCCAACCAATACTGGCTGTTTGGGTCCGATGCCAATACCGATATTAGAGAGTAAAGAAATTCCAATATCATACATCAGCCTATATTGTTTGTACAGAATATAATATAAAAAGCACAGAATATACACACAAACACACATTTTTTGTAATGATCCCTCAAAAGTTGTTAACACTTGAGACAAAGATATGTAATGGAGGCAGAATATTGTAGAGTTTAAGTTTAATAAACATTATTGACCAAAATGACATCAGGGCACTGAAACAGTAAACTAACTGGGAGTTTTAAAAAATGATGAATAAACTTCAAAAAAAACATAAATAAAGCAAAATATATGCATATATTAAACCTGAATTTAGAAAAAGATCAAATATACACAAAATTCTGCCTTAAAGCCAACAAATTTTATTTTCATGGTCAAAATT
Source organism: Lutjanus argentimaculatus (assembly GCA_034769285.1). Taxonomy (NCBI): domain Eukaryota; kingdom Metazoa; phylum Chordata; class Actinopteri; order Lutjaniformes; family Lutjanidae; genus Lutjanus; species Lutjanus argentimaculatus. The sequence continues at coordinate 14,304,686 of JAWZSL010000020.1, read as the reverse complement.
ATTTTTGAAATCAGTGCACATCAGACTACATATATGCCGATACCAACATGGCTTTGATTGGCCGATATCAGAACAGTAATATCGGTCCATCCATACATATACAGTACTGTATGTATGTCGGTCGAGCTCTAGCAGAGAGAAAACAGTTCCTACACGAAACTGCTCACAACAAGGTCTGTGGATTATCTTGAGCAACTGGGTCATGATTTCTGGAAAGAGACACTGCTGATGAGTTTTAGAGAGAGTTGCATTATATTTGAGAGAAGGAAGGCACCTCTACAACCAAATTCTCCAAAATTCTGCAACTCAAAACAAAGCATCTACATATAAATAAATAGCACTACAGGTCAGAGGAAAAATATGTATTTTTTGATTTTGCGGTGAACAGCCCCTTTAACAGTTTTTGGACATCAGTGGAGGCTCTATGACAGGACTAAATAGAGTGGTCTGTTGCTCACCAACACAAACGTCCCTGGGGGAGGTGTTGTAGGGGAAACCAAACTTGGCCTTGAAGGTGGACAGGATCTTCTCTTTGACCTGCTCCACTGTGTCACAGGTCAGAGCGTTGACCTCCAGAGGCTCGCTGACCTCGCCGTCACTGCCCACCGCAAACAGCACCTTCAGCTTCTGTAAGACAATACACACAAACATGGACAAAATAGTTATGTGATATTAATATCGGGCCAGCATTTAAACAACAAAGTCTGAATTTGTGTCCCAAATATCATTAATCATTCATGAGGTCACTTGCTACTTGCTACTACACTGTAGAGTCTATGCTGCAGAGCGTATGTGTGATTGAATGGTGACAGAAAGTTTACCACACCAGCACATGGCACGGCTGTTTGTTTGCTTGCACTCCTGCTTGTCAAAAACCACCTGAATAACCACTAACCTCAGTTTTCCCATCATGCAAACAGCAGCAACGTCTGTTTCATATTGCAGTACATTAGAGATATTTAAGGTAAGGTGTGGTTAATGAAAGGCTTTCACAGCACTGCTGTACGAGTTAATGCGTCATCACTCTCCATCTTATTTCCTTTCTGCAGCTTTGTGGCTAATGCACGCACCCTCTAATGGATGGAAATGAGCAGTGAAGTGAGATGGTGGTTTGTTAGATTAGATAAAAGGTTCATGATTGCCGTGGCTTGGGCCAGTGTAGCAGCACAGAGAGGGAAGTGTAGAAGAAGAGGGCACACAGTACTAAAAGCGTTACCTTAAAGGAGCTAGAGATAATTCAACAGATAAATTGTTTTTGTTGCAGGTTTGTAGACATTTGCAGTTTGTGTGCAGACCTACCCTGTGCAGACATACCTACTGATAACATAGGTGTAAAATGTGCTGTTATAATCGTTGCTTTTTTAAATGCATTTTTCATGAAAAGGCTGGTCCTTTAAAGTTCTGTCCTGGATTTCTATCAACACTGTCAGATTTTTTGCAAAAACATGATTTAATCAGGTATAAGAAGGTTTATCTACACCCCAAGGACCCCCGTCTCATTACCCGGTTAAAAAAAAGGCGGGGATATTGCTCAAGCACTGGTAAACTTTCTATTTTTTGACAAATTATTTAAATAATTACGCCATTAGATGTGTCTCAACCATAACATGTCAACTCCATAGCCCCTCTAAATTAAAGCTAAATAAGAATTATGGTTTAAAAATGTGTATTTTGATTAGTATTAGGAGAACTCTGAGCAACTTTAAAAAATAAAAAAGGCTGTTCACTATGACTCTGCTGTGAAATGGAAAAACAATGCCATAAGACCTGAAATCTGTCAGATTTTCCATATCAGTTTTCTTTAATAATTTGAATAATGAGTATAAATAAACACATAAAAATAAGTCAGTGTCTCACTTTGGCCACCCCGTCAAATAAGTCTGGACACGCTCCTGGATGTGACGTCAACTCAGTTGGCTGTCAACTCTGACAAAGAGAAGGCTCTTTTTCTGTTATATTCATTAAATATATGTTCAGAAAGATTTAGATCAACCAAAAAAAAAAAATAAAATAAATCATGGTACATAATTTAGTATTTCCCATGTTTTACATTAAACATGCAAGTCCCCAGCTGTAAAAAAAAAAAAAAAAAAAAAAAAAAAAAAGCCATTTAATAAAAAATTGAATCACTAGGAGGTTGGTCTATTACAAAGGTTAAGAGCCAAGAGTTTGACCTTTAAAAGTATATTTTCCCAGCGTAATTGAAGAGAAAAAAGTTTAAAAAGAACCCTTAAAAGATGGTTTTGTCCAAACTCTCAAGACTGAGTGATTTATATTAACATTTAGAGACAAAAATATTAAAGCCCCCGAAACTTGGTTTGAAATCTCAAGTATTTTTCTCTAACTTTAAATATTTGTGACTCAATAAGCAACAATCAAAGTTAAAATGTGGGAGGGAGAGCATCTTTAGACAATTCAACACATCATCTTCATGAGATTTGATTGACAGTGATATGACAACGTAAGACGACGGCTTCGAAACTGTCATCAGATACTCATTTACATATTGCTAAAATAGTGATAGGTGCACTGAAATGTGACATCACCTTTTTTCAGCAGAGCCCAAACTCAAAAAGAGCTCAAACGAAAAACAGTTCAAAATCAACAAATACATTGTGTATCATCAGACATACTGTATGAATCAGGTCCAGTGTCACAAGTTAATTTCTGGTGTCACTATTTATAGACTCCGGCAACTTCACTGTAAAACACACAGAATTATGAAGAATTTGACTACTCAAGTACACACTAAGTTCTATGTCATGCTTGGTCACTCACTTGTATTTTCCTGAAGAATTCTTTAGAATTAAATTATTATGCAACCACCTGAATATCCCTCGCTTCACTCGACCCTTCCAAGCTGTAGGGTGAAACTACAGTGGCCACAGAAAACATAAAAGTGCGTGTCTAGAACCAGTGTTTGGTTTGTCCGTTCTGGGCTACTGTAGAAACACGGCAGTTCAAAATGGCAGCCTTGTGGAAGAGGATCTGATGTAAATGGATCATTCTAAGGTAATAAAAACATAATTCTTATTCATACAATAATGAAAACACACTTATGAACATTATATTCCATTTCTGTCATATTCTGCCAATAAATAAATAATACATTAATGAAATAAATAAATCTCTTTTCATTTCCATGCTGATCTTACCTACTACTACCTACATCTACATCTAGTGTCATGAACCTCTCTATCTTGAGGAGGAACAGGGTGTGGTCAAAGAAAGCTGGTTCATGCAGTATGTGGGTTTATTGATGTGTTTAATCTGCGAAATGCGGAGACGTTCACTTCCTTGAATTCTGTGTTTTCGTGAAGAATTTGACTGTGGGAAGATGTTTCCTTTAACAGGTTCTGCCAAAAAAACAATGTATTTTAGGGTTTCTCTTAATCAGAATCAGCACATTAATGTAAATAAAAGAGCTGATGCAGTGTCTTCACACTTCTTGTAAAAACTGGCTCCAATATCTGAGGGACATGAAGACTATTTAAATCTGAGAAAATCTTGGTTTTTTTTGCCTTTGAGGATGTATGCAAATAAGCCACAGTGGTTGAGCAAGTACTCAGTAAAAAACTTCCACGATGTGGACATCTTCATATACTGAACCAATGACAGCTTATTGAGCAACCCAAGCCATTAAATATTTACTTTTTCTGCCACCATACTGAACACATCCCTCATTTCTGTCACCAAACATATTTCACTCTCATTTTCAGTCTTAATGTTTGACAGAAAACAGGTCACATATTTCCTGCCAGTAGGACGAGATGGTTCTGTTTTTCAGTTTCACTTGTGCTACCATCCTACCGCCCGCAAAGCCATACTCTGAACAGAACCAATACACAGGTTATTTTTAACTCTGCTTGCTTGATAAGTTTAGGGGTGAGTAAACTGAATTTACCTAAACTAAAATCCTTTGTTTATTAAGTAATGTGTTCAGTCATCCGGTGTATATTTTTGGCAGTGGGTTTCAGGAACTAATTCAGAACTTCTCTACTGAGAAGCGTCTGCGAAATTCGTTTTTTTTATCATGCGGTAAATACAGCCGCGTCAAGCTTTTTAAAGCTTGTGCTGCTTTGCATGCTGAAAGGACCCTAAACTACATGGAAGAGGAAGTGGTTCAGTACCAGCTGCTGTCTGCACTGACAAACTGCCTCCATACTCTCAATGTGCCAAACAACCTTCATATACACACAGTGAAGATGTTGTCTTATCAAGTCCAGACCTGAGAGTGTTCACACAATGTCAGCAAGGGTGGAAGTAACTAATTACATCTACTCAGATTACTGTAATAAAACCATTTTTTTGGGCACTTTTTTTATGAGTATTTTTCAAGTCTGTAATTTCACTGGTACTGAAGTATGTATTTCACTATGTAATCTACTCAGCTTTTAAAATCAGAATGAGTACAATTTGAATATATATCCAAAACTTTTATCTGGATTTTTGAAGCCATTAAGACTATCCAATGTCAAACGGGCCAAATGAAAACTGTGACATGCGGGCAAAAAAAAAAAAAAAAAAAAAAAAAAGAAACAAAACAAGAAATGCTGCAGCAGGCGCAGGTTTGGAGAAATGACTGTGACCACTGACCAGAACAACACAGCAGTTGGTAGTCAGTAGTTTTGAGGAGAATATTTGGTCCTTTAATCTGAATATTATTTTAATACCTTTAGTTTTACTTGTAGTTGAGAATTATTTCAGTTTAGTAACAATAATTGTACTGTTCCACCACTGAAATTCAGATGGGCAAAAAAAAAAACAAAAAAAAAAAACCTGACACACTAATATGTAAATTTCATATCATAGCACCAGTTTTTGGTAACAAAGTGTGTGTATTAAATGATTAGAGTACAGTATGTATATTTTGTTTTTAGACAGAGCATTAAAGGGAAAGTTTGGATTATTTGAAGTGGGGTTATATGAGGTACTTGTATGTAGTCAGTGCCAGTTTGGAGAAGCAAAGAAGAGTACCAGCGTGGAGGCTGAGAAATGGACTGTTGTGGACAGAGTTAGCAGTAAAATGCCACCTAAAAAATATCAATGTTAGTTTAAGTGTACACAACGTTGAGAATAGTATTTTCACTGCTTTACCCTGCCATCAGACAGCCTTCTCTGATGGGAAATCACTGTGATATAAGCCAAATATCACTCGCTCTCACTCAGCCAGACTCCTTTTGCATTTTACCTCACAGAATACGCAAGTTTCTGGTATCCTGCTTGCAACAAACTAACCAATCAAGACAGCAGTAGATCAGCAGCTCCCATGTTTTGCGATGTAAAAATGATTTATTTTGCAAATGGAGTCTGTTTGGTTTGGAAAAAAGCAATATTTGGCTTATATAATGACAGTTTCCTGTTGGAAAAGACTGACAGCAAGGTAAAGTGGTGAAAATATTCTAAATATAGCGTACACTTCAACTGATATTTTTTAGGTGGCTAAAATATATTTTGCTGCTGACTTTGTCCACCGTAGTTGATTAACTGCTGCTTCTCCAAACTGGGAGTGTGTTGACCTCCATCTACTGTGGGTAACACGCTGACTATGGATAAATACCTCATACAAACCCACTTCAAATAATCTGAACTATCCCTTTAAGTTAGTGCACTTTTGTACTCGTCAGACTATCAGGCCAAAAACAGAACTAAGAACTGGGAAGTGTTAATGATTGCATCTGCATGTACAAGCACGACTTACTAAACTTGTGACACACTGACACAGAGTCCAGTGGTTATTGCATTTCTGTGATGTAAGAAACACAAAATGGCCTCTTGTTTGGACTCAGGTAATCAGCTCAAGCGTGCACTGAGCCCTCAAATGCCCTGTGCGAAGTGTGCGTGTGTTTACCAGGGGGCTGAAGTCTTGAGCCTGCCACAGCAGCCAGTCCTCGCTGAGCGTGTACAGAGCTTTCTCTGTCACGCAGTCCACGGGTCCTTTGCCGTCTGCTGCGTGAGAGCGCTCACCATCAGGAACAGGTGTTGGCCGACACTTTCCTGCACAAAATCAGAAACAGAAACCCAGTTAATCGAATGAGACATAAAGCTGCAGCAACTTCATGCGGGAGCTTTCTGAGGTGTCAAACCAGGGTCGAAAAAAGTTTAGTTCATTCTGGTTCACACACTGCACAGTGACAAATGAGGCAGGGAGTGTAATCCAAAATTAGATGGTAAATGCCGCCAGCACACACACATTTATAAAAGAATCAATATGCATGGTGCACATAACAGAGCTGAGTAAAAATACTGAACTGTGAACTGCACCAGGGGACATGAAAAACTCCTCTGACTGCCTGATAGCTATAAACAACTAATGTGTGTAACCATGACAATGTTTCCTTTACATTAAGCTGTTATTAGGTGCGTGGGCAGAGGAAGTTAAGAGAGGACAGGATGTGGTTTATCAAATGGCACAACACTAGAAACTGGAGGACGACTATGAGGATCCAACAGTTTTTTACACAGTAAAACAAGATCTGAACAATCAATGGTCAATCACAGGACAGCGTATCTGAAGGATAAAAAGCAAATTTCTTGCTTGTGCTCAGCATAAAAAAAAATAATTGTGCCAGTTCTCTGGCACCCCGGGACTTATTTATTGTGCAAACTGGCAAAGACTGCCTGGGTAAGGACTTTCACCAAGCACTTGTGTGATTGTAAAACCGGTTTCAACACTTGGATTCTGGTACATGATCTGCATGGTGTAATTTTATGGTCTTTCTTTAGCTTCACAGAGCATATTCCTGTTTATTTCACACGCTGTGTCCTGTCGACACACAAATTTCCCAAGTGTTTCGACTGAAACGAAGGTGAGTCAAGAGTAAAGAGAAGACTAAGTGTCTTCATCAGTGGGTCTCAACCCCAAGGGAGTCGCAAGATGCCTCCTCACTCACATGGCTAAAACTATAAACCAGAATAAAAATGACAATTACCTACATAAATCACTATCTCCTGAACTGACACAAACACCAACAAAAAGGGGCTTTTGCTGGAGAAGGTTTTTACATTATGTTGTCTGTACCAGTGATATAATTTGCCTTAGACTAGATTTTAAAGAGAGTGAGAGTCAAAGCAATGGTCTTCATGTTCGAGTCTCTCGGGCAGACGGGGGTGGGGGGTCACAATCACACCCTGATGGTTCTAAAAAAGATTGAAAACCATTGGTCTACAGCCATGACAGTCATGTGAGTGAGGCTGCACTTAGGCACAGTGGTGCTTTGAGATAAAAGCTAACATCAACTTGCTAATATGCTGACAATGACAATGTTTCCATTGTAATGGTTACCATGGTCACCATCGTAGATTAGTCGTGTTAGCATGCTAAACACAAAGTACAGCTGAGGCTGATGGAATGTTCTCAGTTTTGGTATTTGGCCATAAACCAAATAAAAAGTTTGATCTGATGGTGATGCATCAGATAGTAGTTACATGGAAAAGTCACAGGATCACTATTGTCACAATTCATCCTGAGGGAATGAATTTCTGTACCAAATTTCTTCTCAATACATCCGATATTTGTGAGATACTTCAGTCTGGACCAAAGTGGTGGACTGACATTCCCATACATACTGCTACGCCGGTAGCATGGCTTTAAAGGGAAAATCTGGCACTTTTCATGTGGATGTCCAGTTATCGTTGATGGCAAATGTAGTAAGTTGAAACAATAAATTACTTTCTCAGTGCTGCTATATTGTTGGAGAAAGCTGAGTTCTCCTGCTATAAAATCTGTTGTTCTTCCTGCATCCAGTGATGTCACAGTGTAGTTGATGATTTCTAGGCTTTGCCTCTGAATAGCCAGGGCACATGCTAGATGAGTATTTTTATGTTTTGGCCAACATAGTAATAGCTATAGGACAGGGTGGTGATACACGGCTACATGGGTGTGGACATCAGAAGCCTGTGCGCAATGCACGGACATCCAGAGACGTTAAGGACAACTGACCCGGAGAAAGCCGTAGAGGCAGATGGACATCCAGTTGGTCAGCAGCTTCTCCACGATGGACTCTGTGCGTCGTAGCAGCAGTTTGGGCTGTGTGTTGCTGTTTTGCTGCATCAGGGCCCTCAGCAGGGCCTCCATCACCTCCGTCAGGTAGACAAGTTGTTGTGGAGTGCTACGGTCAGTAATGATGCCAACGCACACCTGGAAGAAAGCGCATAAAGGTGAAGAGACAAAAGCGGGCAAGAACGGGATTCAGGTTGTGAGTTCAAACACAATACAATGCAGAGGAAGGAGAGAACAGAAAATATTGTGCAATAGGATAACTGAATGGGTGAGCAGGTGAGAATCGAAGCCCATTTTCATGTGATGAAAAAAAATCCTACAAGTCATGAGCAAGTCATTATTTTTAGATACCAAGTCATTATTTTGAAATGTGGTCATTCTTTTGAAATATTAAGTCATTAGTTTGCGGTACAAAGTCATTATTTTGAGAAAGCTTATTATTTTGCAATATCATTATTTTGCAATGCTAAATCACAGAGTCAGAGTAAGAGGAGATTTATAGAAGATAGGTTAATCAGAAAATTTTAAAATAAAATTGATTAAATGAAATGAAATTAGTCATAAACAAAAATGCAAGGATGAAACTGAATATGAAGAAAACAGGATACACAAGAAGAGACTATGACAAGCAAGAATGGAACAACAATAACAGAAAGAGTAAAACTGAGACTGAAGGTAACAGAATAAACAAAAGCAGACAAAAAAGTAAATAATGGCAGACACAACAGGGCAGCAGATAAGAATAGAGGACAGTGGAAAAGTTGACGAACAGAAAGCCAGTAAGTGCACATAATAGACAACAGAATATATGTGCAACAGCACTTAACCACAACTTTAGACATTTGTAGTATAATACTGTATATAACACACTTGTCTTTTATGGTGAAGCTCTTCTGCTCCTCCAGAGCATGCACCATAGATGTGAGGAAGAGCTGGTCCTGGATCAGTCTGGACAAGCCCTGGCAACACTCGTCAAGCTGAACCTGCACCACATCCTGAATCCAGGTCAGATTACAACACCACATTACAGACAGTGAGTTACAGTGATGTACAGTGGGTACAAACATCGACAACAGCAGGTGTCAAAGCTTACCTGACCAATGTCTTTGATACACTCCGTCATCAAAGACTCACTCTGAAAAACAAGAACAAAAATGTGATATTTCACAATTTACAGCATTGGTTTGTTAAATATAAATATTTCCTCATTTCATCCGTACCTCAGGAAAAAAGATTCTGGAGGCGAAGTGCTTGTAGTCCAGGAAAGGAATCGCTCCAACATTTTCCATCAGGTCAGCCTTTTCTGTCTGCAGATCCACAAAACCTGCAGACGACAACTGTTTTTATAGACTAAGACCTTTGTGTTTTTACTGGAACTAAATCTTATCTGGCATGGCTGGAGAAAACACTTTGGTGACAATTTATTTGGAGAGGTGTGCAAAGAACTGGCATTACACTGTCATAACCATGTCATGACACATGTCATTATTTTGAAGGAGACTTTACAAATGTTTATTATGTTTATGTCATTAAGTCTCATTTGGTCAACTATGTAATTTTTAATGCAAGGTTGACATTGTTTCAGGAGTCTTTGTTATGACAACTTGATATTACTGAAGACAAGATAACCTGTCATTGTTTTTGTCATGACATATTTTATTTGACCTCAAGCAAAGCGGTACACTTTGGGACTTATCATAAAGACATAATTAAGTTTTATACACTGTCAAATGCTTTTTTAAGGGGTCATGAATAATTTCCTGGACTCCAAATAAAGTGGTACCATTTACACTTGTCATTAAGTTGTCATTAAAAGGTATAAGGCCAGTTTTGATGGCAGAGTAAAGTACCAAGCTGATTTAGTTTACAGAGTTAGCTGATGATAGACACCAATTAGCTATTTTACTTGTTGCTGAAGTTAGCTAACTGATGTCTGCTGGCATTAGCTAGTTAGCTCAGTTAGCCATGGACTCTGCCTGATTAGCTGACTCAGCTCTGGGTTGCCAGGAGATGTTATAACAGATCCATCTAACACAACGTCAGCTTTGACATAATTAACTGAATGACACTTCATAAAGACTCCTTCATGTTTATGACAGGTTACAATGGATCACTGACAGTCTTATGCACATCCCTTTGAATAAATTTACCAAACCTTTACATCTTTAACTGTTTGTACGGTGAAAACGGTACAAAGGACAAAGCAGATGATATATTTTCCTCTTTAGCGTCAGGTAAAAGACCTTTGTGAAGCAAACATCAGTTTGCAGGTCACATATAAAAGAGGAAGTGAAAATGGGTGACTTAAATGTGTGCTGTAACTCACTAACTGTTCTTACCCCTACAGGACCAAATCTGATTATTACAAACGTACCCTTGACTCAGCATTATTGGGCATAACATTTCTTTTTTATCATCAACCATTATTTGTGTGACAAGTATGACATTAGAAAAAGGAACAAGTCCAGAGCGCTTTGCACCATAAAAAGGAACTGCATGTGGTGTACTGAGGCTCAGATAACTGCAGACGGTAAAGTGGTTAAACACAAGCAAGTGTGTGATGATAGGCCATCAAGTAATGGTAATTTATCAAGTACAATTAGATGCAATCTCCACAATTTGTCTTTGCCATGCTAGCAGTTCTGTGAAGCTGTAATTTGGCACAGTGGTGCGTGCAACATGCTGATCTTTTTGCCAGTGCAACATTTGCCATGTTCTCCATCTAATGCTGCGTTACGGAAGTCGGAAGTTGGAATTTCCCTGGTGAAATTCCCAACCTTGTAAAAGTAAAAAAGATTTTTTTAAAAAAACATAGCTGACCATGACAAATTGATGCTTCTTTGGCCTATGTACAAGGAGGAAAAACAAGGTAACAGACGCCATTATACATTTTATATTATTGCACATTGGCAATATATTTTGACATGATTTTAAATGCAGAAAAGGTTTTACTAAACGATACAACTTTGAGTTGTTCCATTGTTCTTTTTCTGGTAGGAGGCCAGAAATTTTAGAGTGCCTGGTGGGCAAATTAAAATTTTGACTTGGTGAAGTAAAGTGTTCTCCACTGACTTTGCATTGCAGACTCATGATGGACAGTTTTGGGTTTTTTTAAGTTTAAAAATTGATGCAGGAGAAGCAGACATATCGTCTTTTTTCTTCCACACGTTCTTCCTCCTTGTCAAACCAACACTTCAGTCACAGATTTGAGTGTTACGCTAGTAGTGACTAATCTAGCCTAAAGCAGAGATGAGCAGGAGGCTACAGAGTTCTGGCAAACTCATTTCTTTCGAACTCCACACCCACAGATTTTTTTTTTTTTTCCATTTTCAGCACTGACTGATGCTGACTCGAGTGACATCAGTTGAGGCCACGTATCAGATGTCACACAGCTCCCTCTGGAGCCTTAAAAGTCTTGAAATGACTCTCTTTACATGCACAGCGGTACATCCCGACACCAGACTTTGATGTGCAAGAGTTCCCCTTTCAGAGATCATTAAATTACTGCATGAATGTCTATACCAGATTTCATGGCAATGCATCCAATAGTTGTTGAGACATTTCACTAAAAAACAAAAATCTCTACCATGATTCTTTCTGGGAAATGTAATAATCTAATAGGGATATTTTGATCCAGACCAAAGTTGTGGTGTTGCCAACAAGTTTGTTTAGCCTGTTACCATGGCTAAACAAACTTAAGCTTTGTTCAGATAACAATACAGCACTCAGTGCCCTACTTATTAATATTACTGGATTACTGGATCTGGAGGTAAGATTATATTAACACATTTTTATACATTCAGAAGTTACCCTGCCTCCCTACTTCAATGGGTGAGCGAGAGAGTGAATGAAGAGAGGGAGCTGTGTTAGTAAGAACAAAGCAGTGAGTTAGAGAAATAAAATATTTTCTGATTGTTTGACAGTGATTTGTGTTTGTGTAGCTCAGCCCCACCGTCAGTCAAACAAACGCACCTGCACCAGGGGTTATTTTGTATGAGTCACTATATTGTTTGTCTCTTTGTTTTAGAAGAATCCTGCATAGTATATATTTGACTAAAGAAATCAAATTTCTCAGTCATTAAATATTGTCTCAGCACAAGCACCCATACAAGAGCTTTGTTTAAATAGAGCGTGGTGGCTCTGTGGTGGCCTAATACGACTGCATGCATCACGTCTACCTCAACCCTAAGGTCTGTCTCATGCTTGAAGCAGACATATTTTGGTAAAACTGAATCTATAGATGTACATAGTTTAGTTTCATAGTTCAAACTGGTCAGTATTAGAAGCCATTATAGGGGCAATCTGGTAGCTCATTTGGTAGAGCGTCCATCCCATGTACTGAGTGTGTGTGCGTATCATAAAGCCATAAATAAAGATAGAAAGATATAAACCAAGCTGACCAGCTACTGTTCTCCAGGAAAAACAAAACTCAAAAAGTCTACAGTCTATACTGGACAGATGCATTGTGAAATTCGTGACTGACCTTGTCTAATGTCATTCCTGATGTCGAGCTCCAGATCTTCCATAAACTTGTTCATCTTAGCAGCGAGCTTCATCTGTTTGCTTCGATAGATGATTACCACGCCTGAAAGTCAAAACCAAGCAGACAAGCAGAATTTCACAAATTAAAATATAAAAATGATCTTCCTGTTCAGGTGTGACATTGGTATTCATAGAGCAACGCTGCTAGTTTGGCAAAAAAAAAAAAATCATTGCACCTCCGTGTCCACGCACTCTTTGATGACTTGTTTAAGCTGCTGTGACATGTGAATTTCCCCAATGTGGGATAAATAAAGTTGATCTTATCTTAATAGCAGCAAAGAAAGCAATGACTAAAAAAGTTATTGTAATGGCTAAAAAAGGAATTTAGAGAAATATTTATACAATGGAAAAACTGACAGATGGACATAAATAGAGGAGATGATGGGGGAACACTAGGATTGATGATGAATGTGTGTTTCTATGAGGTGAATTTATATATATGTTTAGTTTTATTTTCATGTTTGTGTTATTTTCAGTGTTACTTAAATTTGTTTTGATTTATTTTCATGTATATTTCCTCACTGAATTGTTTGGATATATATGACTTAATGAACAACCCTGTGTAGAGGAGCATGTCAATGTATGTGGAAATATTTTTGTTGTAAAAGGGGATCTGAGAAATAACCAAATAAAAATTAAGCTTAAAAAAGGGCAAAAATACTCAACCCTACTTTGCGCACTTACAAACAATGATGATGGGTATCAGCAGAAGGACAAGCAGCATCAGAAGGAACATATGTAATGATTCACGATTCAGTATCTTTGTCTTTTCTCCATACTTTATCTGTGCGAAAAACAAAAATCAGATTACATTTGAGAGGAATTTTACAGGACACAAAATACAAATACTTCTGAGGACTTTGGTAATAGATTATATTGTTGTAACAATTATCACAATATCATTTGCAAGTTATTTCTATTTTTTATTGTCTAAGTTGGTGTAGTGTGGCAGGGATTTACCTTTAACTGTTCAAACTGAACGTCATCTATGCTTTTAATCTCACAGATGAAAAAGTCAGTCTTGTCGTTGGTTTCTTTCTCTTCCATGATGCAACGGTATTCGTCTTTTTCTTTAATCCCCCACACTTGCAACTCTTCCTTGCTCATCTCCAGTTTGTCTGCCTTTTTCTAAAATAACAGAAAAAACATGCTGACTTGTGTGTATTCATGTCCTATATTTGTGTCCTTTATATTTGCGCCTTAAAAAAAATATCCGCATTACCTGTATGGTGACCGGAGATCCTTCCCCGTCTTCGTGGTTGTGAAGGTGGTGAACTCCGGCTCTGGATAGTAGGTTATTGTTGCAGAGCAGTTCAAGGTTTCATTGGCTACTTTCATAGACACACCGCTTACTCGAGCTTTTTCAGCTGTGGGCGTTTCATAGATGAGACTCTGCGGAGAATTTTAAAAACATTCTGTGTCATATACAATATTGTATGACATAGCATGACATAGCACGTTAAGCGTAGCAGTGATATGACAATCGTATGGCAAAAAAGGACATGTGACAGCATGACTTGACATGTAACAGAACAAAGTGGGACATAATACATGCTTCACTCTGCATGTTTGTGCACAGGTATAGATTAGACACAAGTGACTATAATGCAATATAATGTAATGAAACATTTAATGTAATGTTACATAGGATAATACATACAGTTATACTAAACTAACAGTGTAATTTGGCATTTCTGATATAATGAGACAATGTACTGTAATGTAACATGATATGATGTGACATGACATAATTAATGTATGATAACAATACGATGGGACATTGCACATGTTGACAGACACACCTGATTGGTGTTGTTTCTGGGAACTCTGACATCATAAGGGGCGTGGCTGTGTATGACCCCTTCTACAAACTCCATGCGGGATCCCTCGAGTGTGATCTTCCTTTTCCCACTGCAGGACACCAATCAAATAAGAGATTCAATACATTTGACACTGAGTGTAAACCCACCACGATGTAACCCGCTGATTTTGTGGGTGACAGAAATGACCACATTTGGACAAGAGGGTGGAGCTGTTGAGGATATGCATTGCTACACCTCTGTCCTGATAGTATCTGATTGAGAACTCATGGAAACACTGCGGTAGCGACTTGTCAACCACAAGATAGCCAGCCACACCCTAAAGCATACATGCCTTATTGTCTATCTTACACTAAATGGGACCATCATTTACAAAATGAAAATCGAAGAAGATTTAAACTAGCGATTGAGAGCATTAACTTATTAGGAAACTGTTTAATGAGGTAATAAACCAAGTGAGAAGTAAGGTCATTTTCTCAAAAGCTTACATACAATCAGACTTCTTTTTGCAACCAGTGAAGTCACTCCCTGCTGATCAGAAATGGAAGCTCTGTCTACTATTTACACAGTCTATGTTTGATATCCGAGACAGCATTAGTCTAATATGATGGTGAAAACATCTCTGGCTGCTTTTGGATTTTACATAAGGGTTACCTACATATATGTGGCTCCTGGAAGCTTTGCTGTTCACTACATCCAAAAACAAAAACCATCTGGAAAATCTTTCTCAATATGACATTTCAAGTGGCCTAGGGTAGCACTAAAGGAAAGCTTGTGTAGTAAATACAAGGGGATCATTAAAAATCATGATTAATTATCTTCTAAGCATTGTGAATATACATAATAGTTGGTGAGATAGTCCGCTCTGGACTATCTATAAGTGTTTTCACACTTTTCACGTTCTTGCTGCTGACTAGCAGTGTAGTTTCTTCAAGAACTTGCATCACAACAATGAGCACAATGCAGGGAGCACATTAGTAAGCTGTACATGCTAACACATGCTTCATTTGTATTTTCCTGCTTTATGTACATAAATTACTATAAAAACTATTATGTCTATGTCTATTTATTATGTCTTTAAACACTGTTGTTTGTTCAGAGGCATGAACAAAGGCAGAAGTCACACTTTCAGTTGCTGCGCCCAAAAGGGGAAGTGGTCTAATGGTGAAAGACGCTGCTTTTGGGAAGCGGCTGTCTTTCCCCATAAGATGACCCTGAACCTGAAACTGTTCATCAGTTTCTAACTTTGTTTCTTAGAATAAGTCTCTATTGAAGTTAGTAAGACGGCACTGGGGGCAGATCCCAAAATAGCCTACTCAAGTTTTCACTCCCTTTTTGACAGCTCTTAGTGTTGGACAGTGCTGTTTGGAGCAGTTGTAATGCCAAAGTACCAAATTAAATTGTCAAATCAGATATAAAAACTTAGATAATAACCATGGTGTGACATTTGTGCACTACATCTGCAAAATGTTTTACATTTAACATTATGTGAGAAGTTGATACAATAAAAAGATTTGTGTTATACACTGATATATATATATATATATATATTATTAATAATATATATACATATTTGTACATATATGTGTGTGTGTGTGTGCGCGTGCGTGTGTTGTTCAGTAAATGAAGCCTTCGCTTTGAGGGGAGGGAATGTTTTTATTTTGCATTTCAAGGATAAAATCAAAATGTTGAGAATAAAGTCAGATTTTCAGTATTAATACCAAGCATAAGAAAAAAATAAATCAGGTATGAATAAATCCAAGATTAAATCAAGATTTTTTAAATTTGAGAATAAAGTTGAATTGTTGAGAATAAAGTTGACATACCATCTTGACAAAGTCAAAATGGTATTTCAACAACAACATTTATTTCAACAACTTTATTCTCAAAATATTTAATTTAATTTTTTTTCCTCATGCCTGGTCTTAATCCTCTTCTGTTGTGTTAGGAATATAAAAATATCAACAAATCCAATCATACCTGATCCAGGAGCTGCTTGGTGTAATTTTGGTGCAGGAAGGTGATGACCGGTAGGTGATTTCAGCATTGCCATGGCAACTACCATCTGGGAGGAGAGCACACACTTTGACCACGCCTTTATTATCAGCACTGGGAATGTGGAACTTCAGACTCCCCACCAGTGTTGCTCCATAAGGAGATCTGATCAGAGCACACAGGATGACAGAGAGAAACCAGACAGTGTCCTGAAATCAAGACTTACTGTTTTGCACAGGGAACTTGTTAGCATCCTGACAACAATATGCAGATGACCTGAAATCAGCAAGACGCAGTTTCACCACATAACTAAGATGGTGTTTCATCATTCATCACATTTGAATGATAATTTTACTGCTTTTACAACCTTTCCCAACACTAAAACACTCAACACAAAAGATATGGGATTGGAGAATGCAAAAACCCACGAGGCAAGGGCGAACCAAACTCCATTCTAAAAGCAGGTTTTATGGTTGGGTCATATTTTTTCACAGTAAAAATTTCACTCACACCATCAAAAAGACTTTTTTCTGATTTAATTCAGTCTACAGCCATGATCGGCTCACACATCATTTACTCAGTAGCATCATTAACTAACCAGTGATGTTGTGTTTGCTACAGTACACTACACGTACTGAGTGGTCCAGCACTACAGTGCTACTTTATACCAGACAAAAGCAGCGTATGTGGTTAATGCCACGCAGGATAGGGGGGAACGTGAACAAAAACTTCAAAAAGTGTTGTGTTTTATGTGTGAATTATTTCAAAAGTGTAGTAGCCTTGTTATGTTATATTCGATACAGAAGGGGGGCTGTGTCACAGAGTTCAAATGATTCAAACAGTATTGAAAAGATCCTGTATTCGCTTAAGTTCCTCAATCTCTAAACTAGAAGCACACTCAGCTTTAGTTTCAAGTTGACACTGAAAGGTCTCTGAGCAGTGATACAGATGAGTAAAATGAGTACAGTTTCAATTGAGGCTGTCCTAAAGCTAAAAACTGGACATCAAACTGAAGTTTATAATCCAGATTTGCCAGCATGTCTGAGCTACATTTTAGTTGATGTACTTTTACATAAAAAAAACAGTCTCCAGCTTTAGTAGAGAGCAGAGCACATGAAGTATTGACTGGACAGTCACTGATAAGCTCTGAGCAAACTGAATTGAAGAATATTAACTTGTGATATGGTGGTGTTTCTCTATAATAACTGCCATTTCTGAAATGTCATTTACAGTGTAAGCACAATCTTAGTCGCCCACAAACTGACTCACTCTTTTGGTGTGCAGTCCATGTCCGCCTGGATCCTCACTCTGGTCACGTCCCTAAGGTTACGACCTGACAACACTGCATGGTTTCTGCCGTAGAAAGACACAACACTGGGAGAGATTGAGGAGATCTCCGGCTTCTGACAGCAAAACACAAACACAAAACAATCAGTTTTAATTCATTTCCTTCTACTCATGTTGTAACTTTCACTGAATGTGAATGTGTTGAGCATCAGAGGAAGAATGTGTGTGATAGTTGAGGTTCAGACTCACAGAGAAGTTCATCTTTGACTCCAGCCCATGGCAAACACTGTCCTGCAGAGGGACATGAGGGGAAGACATTAAGCAGCTGTGCATTCACTGTAAAGGCAACATTAAGACAGTGGTTCCCAAACTGGGGGGCCACTGCAGAGGGGGCACAGAAGACCAGGGGAGAAATAAAACTGTTAAACAAAGTTGAAAGAATATGATCTATGTAGAGGAAATAAACAAACAAGAGTTTGGTGAATCTATCCTGCAAACATTTATGTCACTAAAATTCAACATTTGAATAATTTTTTTATCAGTTCTGTCCCCAATTATTGTTAATAATTGATCAAAATTGTGGGATGGGGGGTGCAAACTTTTTGCAGCTTCTGAAAGGGGGGCATGCCAGAAAAAGTTTGGGAACCACTGCATTAAGAGTTGATTCAGTACAAAAATGAATACAGCAGTCCAAAAAGAGAATTGGAGCAATAGATGTATATTAATTAGGTTGAAATCCTATTTAATTTACAATCTTTGGTTAAAGTGAGTTCCCCCTCCTCCTCCTCCCCAGACTCAGGTAGAGCTCTGCAGGCTGCAGGAGCACAAGACGAATGCAAAAATTGTATACTGACAATACCAAGTGATGACGAATCCTACACTGCAAGTTGACCAGCTGTTTATAAATGTCAGTTGTCCGTCGATGTTTCACCATGGCTGTTGCGTTGCAGTCAGAGAAATGAGTATTCTACTTAACATGTTTCCTTAATGTCTGATGACATATGGTTATTTAAAGCCCGTGTTAGATAAATACATAAAAAATATGCATTAATTACATTCCGCTCCCCTTGATTGGCCCAGGAGCAGCTTTTCCGGCTCCAGCCACATCCAGCCTTGATACACTGCCGACACCTGAAGAGAAAACAAATGTTATCCCCTTTATGTTGTCTAAGTTTTTTTTTTTTTTATGTCCAACCTGACCACTGCAGTAAGGACTCAGCCTGTGTCCCAGTTATGACATACTATTGTTGAGTTCTTGCTCAACCGCAGAAACCACAAGAAAGTAATACTGTACATACATCCTGATGATGAATGACAACCACTGCCAACCATGTGGAAAAGTGTGAGCCAAGCTGACTATAGATTTTCCCCTTTCTGTTTGTCCTTATACACTTTCCTTGTAGTCTTTTTCATCAGAGCAACTAGTTTCATTTCCTGTCAGTAACACAGTAAGACTTGGTTTCAGTTTTTACCCGACCCTTTACCTAACTTACAATTTTATAATTGAGCTACAACATCTGCTGCTTGTCCCATTTTCATCTGGAACCTTCATGTCCAGCTTGGGTCTCGATGGAGGCTCTCATTACTGGTCATTTTTCATCTACCAAGTCTTTAAATGGACAGTTCATCCAAAAATTAAAATTCAGTCATTATCTACTCATCTTCATGCCGATTGACAATCGCGGTTTAGTTTTTTAGGCCACAACTGGAGGAAAACAGCTTTGCAGAATCTTCTAAACAATTTAAAAGAATGGTGGCCAGTTTTCAAACAGAAAAAACAACTGAAATAAAAAAAAAAAAAAAAACATAAAATGCCTTCATACTGCTCGTCTCATGTAATCAAAGTCTCCTAAAGCATACTTTACTTGCACACACACACCATGACACCACACACACCCAGTTCCGGTGGGGTGCATGCATGCATTAATGTTGCTACAAGCTAACGATCTACAGTGATGACTGGTATAAATGATGTCTTTCAAGTCAACTTGGCTTTAGGAGACTTGGATTACACCAGATGAGCAGTATGGTTGAGTTTTATATGTCTTTGGTTGTTCTTTTAAGTTTGAAAACTGCACATCATTCACTTAAATTGCTTGGGAGATTCTGCAACATTATTTTCCAGTGAAACTCCAACAGTGTTTTGTGGACTAAAAAACTAAACCAGACCTTCAATTGGAATGAGGGTGCAGAGATAATGACTGAAATTTCATTTTTGGGTGAACTGTCCCTTTAATGCGGAGCCAGTTTCAAATAAACTTTGGTTTTCAGGGACCCTCTCTTCACAGTCCAACTGCAGCAAAGCATTTATTTGTTCGATCCACTCTTTGTGATACATTCCAGTTTTGGTATAACAAAACCTTTTTTTAAATCAGTAATTCCTTTGTATCTTTCTCTCAACTGACACATAAATTTGGTACACCCAGGACCCAGTCTTTCACAGACGGACAAGTCAGACATTTTGTGCAACACCTTATCCCCCTGTTCCCAAAGAAACCCACCCAAAACCTTACAGACACATTTGTCTTGAAAGGATCTGTGTCAGTTCTGTATTCTTTCATCTTCAACATAAGTTAATACCCCGTGCCAACGATTAAAACTGCATGGGAACAGGACCTAGATTTAAATTTTTGATGACATTTGGGTCTTCGCCCTCAGCAAGATACACTCCTCTTCTTTATGTGCAGGCTATTCACTTATGCAGTTCAAAGTAGACCATTGTAGTCATTATCCAAAACAAAACTAGCTAGAATTTATTCTGAAATGGTTCCAATCTGTAACCTAATAATTTCATCAGTGATGGATCTAAATTATCATGTGTTTCAGCTTTTTTTCTAACTTTTTTAGCTCTATCCTTTATCATTTAAGTTAGAAATTATCTGTCAGCTTAGGTTTGGACTTACAGGACAGAAGTTGGTGGTCCACTGATGGCAGGACAGTTAGATATCTTCAGTTGTTCTGTCAATGGTATCGCCCCAAGTCTAAATCTAACTGCGATCTGCTGGCCTGTTAAGTAAAATAATACCGTGAATATTTGAGTCTTGATCAGCAGTACAAGTTTTCATGTGATGTAATATAACAACAAAGATGGTACAAGTAGGATTCTTGCAACAGTGTGAATGTCAAGTATTTAATTTACTGGACTAATTATCAGGAGTCACTGACCTTCAGCAGGAAGTGTGCTATTTTCAAGGTTGCAGGTGCAGTGTGGGAACGGTTGAGGACGGCTTGACTTGCAAAGGTGACTTGGGGCGAAATTACAGGTGAATTTAGACTCCAGCTCCTTGCCCACAGTGAAGTGTGTCTCGATGTTTAGCGAGATCTGAGAAAGGAAGGGACGAGAATGTTAAAAATAAACAGTCATGACTGATTAAAGTCTAAAGCTTGTAAGTAATCTGTACCTGGCCAACATTGTTCTGTACAACTTCATAGGAAACCATTTTCTGTTGAGAATCATCAGGGATGGATAACCAGTCTGAATCTGGACAGTCATCTTCAAATGTGCAACTAAGGAGAGAAAATTATGTTTTAACAAAGTTTATAATAGTCTGAAGGTGTCAGCAGCAGATGTTTATTATCTGACCTGCGTTCAGAGCCGCACCAGACACAGTATGGATCCTGTGCAGACCAACAGTCCTGCACAGTTGTGTATGTGCTGCACTTTGACACAGGTACACGCTTTATCTACAACAAAACACAAACATAGCAATTTAGCAACACTTTGGCATACGTACAGGTAACACTGTGATATCTGAAAAACTCAAAGTATCATAATCTCCCAGTGTTCACCACAGCCTTACACGTGATACATGTATGATGCACCTACCTGGTTTTGAAATGGCACGTAGACATGTTTAAGATCAGTTTGATCCAGATGTATTTTGGGAAACACTTGGCGGTCGTCGTTGGCCCTGTAGAGTACTCTGGGACAGGTGGTGTGATAGTTCTTGTCCACAGCAAGCTGACAACAAGAATGTAGAGAGACTGAGCTTCTCTGCTGGTAGAAATCAAAGCTTATGGTTTAAAGGTGCAGTAAACAGTTCTGAAGAGACTGTTGATTGTTGAGTCTCATTCCTAGATCATCAAATCACCGACACTTTGGGAAGGAGGCTCAACAATCAACTATCTTCCCAACCTGTGACTGGCCAAAGTCTCTTTTGGAGCCTACATTTTCTAGAGCCAAGAGGAGGAGCAGAAGTTGTGTTTTCTCTCAGACCAGAATTACATCATGCTTAAAGGTTATTGTGGAATATTTGCCCAATGACACCAAAAATAAACTGCCTACCCAAGTTTGAATGGGTGTATTTAAAAAAAATTGCATAGAAGTTAGCACACGGTGAAACTAGAGCTGGAGAGAGTAAACTAAGGGGAGGGAGAGATCCTCAAAGTATCACTATCACCAATATGAAGTTTTGTTTTGAGTATCAATACTACCATCAACAGGATTGTTCATGTTCAACGTGGTATCATTTTTCTTAGTGCTGCAATATTTCTGCAGCTCTATTGCTGTTGTGTGCATGCATGCCTGCACACAACAGCACCTAATATCAGCAAATTGCTTTTCACCCATTTAAGACTGTGGCATTAATGCTGGAAGGGCATCAAATTAATCAGCTTTAAACTAGTATGGCTAATTTGAACTTAGCTAGGCCAGGTGACCTCAATCATTTTTATGACTTGATGCTAGGCTTCATAATATTGTATTAATTGTTCTCATTCAGTGAGCTTAATTAAAGAACATTGTGGCTGCTTCTGACAAATAGTAAATCTAAAAAAACAGTCTTCCAGACACATATGCACATACAACTGTCTTTACCATCTCCTTAAAATAGAATGTAAGGGTAAGGTAACATGTCTACATACAAGACCTGCACAAACAAAATGATGTTACAATTATTTGTAGTAACAGCTGTGCTGATTCTGTAGAGGTAGGGCTACATTTCCTGCTATGTCTGCGGTTCAGGTCAAACCACTAGCTAATGACCACCACCATTAAAACTGTCAAGGAAAAGCTTGATCCTCTGATGCCTCTCAGTCTTAATGGGGACACTGTGTTGTCCTCTGAAACCACAAAGAGCTCACAGCAGCACAGAAAAAAAAAAAAAAAGACGTGTGTGGAAAACATCATACTGGCGTTTTTGTTGAAGTCGCCTCACTTTACCTCTTAAAAATATGCAGGATGTGTTGCAACAGTATTTCATGCTGCACAGGTTAAGTGTTTGAGCAGAAATGATGCTTACAGTGTCTCCTTTTTTCAGCCTCTGATTCACAAGTGTTTGTTCTGCAGATTTCAAGTTCTTCCCTTTCCCCCTCAGTGAGTTTCCCTCCTCTGGAGATCACCTGACCCTCACCGGTCTGCACAGCTGGACCTCATTTCCTCAATCAGTCTAAATCTACATGGAGGGCAACTTTTGCACTGCAGTTTTTGCCTACTTGAGCTTGTTGCCAGTGTGTTTGACTTGCATCTTGTCTCAGACCTCCCCTCAGACTGCCCACCTGTTGATAACTGTTGATTGAACTCAACTCTACTTGACCTCTCAGAGTGTCTGTATTTGCAGCCTGGTTCTGGTGAACTGTGACAGGAAGATGTAAAGAGGCACAGTGTTGAACGTGTGTAGGTTTTTGGGGTCAATAATTGTTTTTGATTGGTTAGAGTGGTTAGATCTGCTCACCACTCAACACTCTCACTACACCGACAACCTGCCCTCCCACCATATCATATTTCACATTAGATTTGATTCCATCGTAAGAACGGGCAAGTATAAAATAGTGTGGTGATGATAATGATAATAATTATGACAATCTATCTGTACTATACTAGAATTGCCACCTTGCAGTTGTAATCCTCCGCTAACCAGTCAGTTTACATCCATGTCTGTCCAGACTCACATAATATACTGTATGCATTAGGGCTGGGTGATTTGGCTTAAAAATAATAATTGATAAACACATTTTCTCTAAAATAACATACTGTGAATTCTCAAATAGAAAAACTGTGCACCTGTGTCACCAGCCAAGCCTTCCCCTTTAAGAGGGGTGGGCTTGTGGGTGACTTTTTTTCTGCGCCACTACAAACACACACAACTACTCGTAACTGCTAACTAACTAAGTGCTTTCAATTAGTTGGTGTGAGGACGCTGGAGAAACGTTACATAATCAAAGACTCTCTATTTCTTCTCTGTGGCAGCAAACACAACACACTGCCTTTCAGTAACTGTTAGACTGTAATCTGAGCTGATCTATGCACTTTACGGCTGATGGATGTAAAGTAACTGCCCCTCAGCAACAACCAGTGGAACCACTGAAAACCATATCATCCAGCCTTAATATGCAGTGAAGACTCTGCAGGAATTTAATGAACGGTTTTAAGTGTATTGTTTTGGCAAAATGGAAGTTTTCATTCTAATGACATGCATGATTCCAGTGAATAATTTCTTTGCCCTTTTGGATATTAAATGTCATCACTTCATCGTGGTATTCTCTTAGATATTTGTGTGAAATTTTGTCAGAATTAGCGTATGAATTCTTGAGTTATGGCCAGAAACATGTTTTGTGAGGTCACCTTGATCTTGACGTTGGACCTGCAAATTCTGATCAGATCGTTCTTGAATCCAAGGAGAGGTTTGTACCAAATTTGAAGAAATTCCCTCCATGCATTCCTTATATTATTTACCTTTCACCACCAAAATCCGATCAATTCATCTCAGCCCAAGTGAACAGTCGTGCTAAGTTTGAGGAAATGCAAAGCATTTCTTGAGATATCGCATTCACGAGAATGTTGAGACATTATACTGTTTGTTACATTAGAACTTTATAACTTCATATAAACAAATAGGCAGAAAACAAGCAGAAATCACTATGTTAATACTTGACAACAACCAGTTAAATGCTCACAATCAACAGCTTCCATAGGTTCAATGTGTGTTCAGTTAATTATAGATTCACACCTAGTCTACAGCTACAGCATCTCACCATTTTACACGAGTGGTTCGCTTTTTTTGCAACACATTTTCTATCATCTATCATCTCTTCCCCTATGTGGTGCATTTGTCTGTGAATCAATAGGAAGCCCATTTTTCTCTGTTCTCTTCCTCTGCATAGCTGTGAGAAGTACACTTAGTGGTTTTGTGAACACTTGTGGAGGTAAACTGAGCATGAAAGAGCCTATTGTTTTGAACGGAGGGTTACCAGATTTATGTTCAGTTCTTTAATCATGTGAGTGAGAGCATGTACAGTGTAAGGAGTCTCTGCAGAATATTGATTGTTGTATAAAGGAGATGGAAGGAAGACAGAGGATGATGTGATGGAGAAGTGGCAGAGGAAATAATGAAGGGGGTGATGGAGAGCTGGTCAGTGTGAACCAAGGACATTATTTTTCAGGCCCCACTAAAAAAAGAGTTCATTTCTCACTTCAAAATCGCACTATGGTTCCAAATTGAAGCTATAATTAATTAAAGGCACACTATGCAGAATTTTCCCAAAAAAACAATCGAAGTATAGACCCTGCCCTCTGTCTGTATTTTCTTGTTTATTTATATTTGACTGTTTGAAATGTTTCTGAGTGCCATCCTTGGGGCAGTGGTGTGTAGCTCCAGCCAACAAGTCAAAACACACAGGTTTTGAGGTCTATAACTCTACAAAAATATAGCGACCAACGGTTTCATCAGCATCTCCTTTTCTCTCCTCTGCTCTCTGTCTGTGAGAGCTGCAGACGGAGAGACACACACGCACAGGCAGAACAGACTGAGGACGCAGTGACAACGTGAAGGTTCACTTTGGCTGCATTTCCTCAAAATCCAGCACTGTGCAGAAGTGTGGGTGTGTTTACCCGACACAGATTCTGAGACCTAAACTTTGCATATCAACTAATACCGAGCACTGGGGATAATAAATGTGGTATGAGGTATCGGATCGATGCATAGACATGGGAGAGCGGCAAAGAGTAAACCACTGTTGAAGAAAGCTCATTAAATCCCGACTAGAGTTCACCCAAAGGCATGTGGGAGACTCCATTGTCAAGTGGAAGAAGGTTCTTTGGTCCGATGAGACCGAAATGGAGCTTTTTGACCATCAGACTAGACACTATGTTTGGCAGACACCAAAAACTGCACATCACCACAAACATACCATCCCCACTGTGAAGCATGGTGCTGGCAGCACATGCTGTGGGGATGCTTTTCAGCAGCAGGCCCTGGAAGGCTTGTAAAGGTGGAGGGTAAAATGATTGCAGAAAAATATAGTTAAATCCTATGGAGGACAATCTGATTCAGTCTGCAAGAGAACTACAACTTGGGAGAAGATTTATTTTCCAGCAAGACAAAGACCCGAAGCACACAGCGAAAGCTACACAGAAATTATTTAAAGACAGCAAGGTGAATGTTCTGGAGTGGCCGAGTCAAAGCCCAGACCTCAGTCCAATAGAGAATTTGTGGCTGGACTTGAAAAGGGCCGTTCATGCCCGATCCCTGTGCAACCTGACAGAGCTCGAGCAGTTTTGCAAAGAAGAATGGAGTAAAATTTGCAGTGTCCAGATGTGCCAGCCTGATTGAGACCTGTCCACACAGACTCGGCGCTGTGATTGCAGCCAAAGGTGCATCTACTAAATACTGACTTGAAGGGGGGTGAATATTTATGCAATCACTTATTTTACATTATATATTTTTTATTTAATTGACATTACTGTGTAGAAATCTGTTTTCACTTTGGCATTAAACAGTTTTTTTGTTGTTGTTGTTGTTTTTTTTTGTAAATTTTTTCGTCAAAAAAGCCAAATTATATTGACCACAATTCCATTTATAAAAGCAATAAGAGGGGGAAACATCCAAGGGCGTGAATACTTTTTATAACCACTGTATGGCTGTTACTTTTCATACACACCTTAATCAGCTGCCCATCTCTCGTCCCAATAAAGAAAACCACCCAGGCCTTCTGTCTCACTGCCAGCACAGAGGTCATGTAGTTCTGCCTGAACAGCACCACCTTCGGCTTCAGTGTCTTTGGCTGAGAAACACAAACACATTGATCAATAGATTTGGATCCAACATGTATTAATGTCTTCGTGAAGAGCAGAGATTTTGAAGTACTGAGGGTACATGAAACAGTCTGATATTACTAAAAGCTCAGCTAACAGCATTGCCAGGTCATTAAATGTACTTAAAGTGAGTCATGTTCATTTATACTGTACAGCATGGATAACTGTCTAACTGTCTAGGTAGGTGAGAGTGTTGCTGTGACAGTAAGTGACATTTTAATTATACTGTCACCATCTTTATTGCAGCCAACTATACAAGAGCCTCATAAATTGACCTCTTACCTTTTTAAGACTTTTTTGGACAACAGTTTTGCTTTGAATGTGTAATAAGCCGAGCCTCAGTCAGCAAAACCTAGTTCCTTCCTCATGCTGTCACCAGCAGGCAAGACTAACTCTGACTTCTCATTTTTGTGGTAATTTATATCATGGAAATGTTTGAGATTATGTAGAAATTTCCTTTGGGGAAAAAACAAACTTTAATCAAGTGATTTAAATGGTTATTTAGTCTCAAAATCTTATTTTATTTTCCAAGTTTCCTTGCATTATCTTCGTACATTAGATCTTTGTTAATTCATTTCACTCTTTAACACTGTGTAAACTATGATTAGAATATGAAAATGTAGAATATTATCAGTGGTAGTTGGCCTTTTAAAACATCTTTGTGATTATTATTGTGTTTGGCAGAGTCTTATCTTTAAAACGTTCTTCTGCACTGAATCCTAACATTAGATTGTTCCCACATAGAATGAAAGATTTTGTCAGTGTGGTGAAATAAGCTCATTATTATGGCAGCATATTGCTGCTATGCCAGAAAAGAATAAGAAAAAAGATCAGTATCACGTCATAACATGAAAGGTTTGTTGTTATAACAAGATGAATTTTTCACAAAATATTTTAATGCTATAACAAATTATCTTCACATTCTTATGACATATAAACTTATTACGTTATAATAAGACTACTGTTGTTACAATATACTATTCATCTTGTAATAACACAAAAAGTTCCATGTTTATAACGTGATAAGTTGTTGTAACATAAAATGTTTTAAGTTATAATGTGTATGACAACAGCATAACAAGAAGAGCTCTTGTTATAACAGGATCTGATTTAGTTTGTCATAATGTTCAATGTTATGACATAACGTATTGCCTTAACATTATTAGTTAGCGCATTACAATAATTTCACAATTTGTAATGTGAAATGTTTTATGTTATAACAACGACATATCACGTTATAACATGAAGCATTTCAAAATTATAACAAGATAAATAGCCTACAGTTTTTGTATAACAGTAAATTGTTGTAATAACATGAAAATACTTTGTCATAACAATAAACTTTTCACGTTATAACATATTTCACAAGTTATAATGTGAAACCTTTATACTATAACAAAAGGTTATCACGTTATGAGACATATAACGTTATAACTTATTGTTATGACACAATAACTTGTTACAACAAGAAACCTTTTAGTTATAACAATATTTATCATGTTATAACGTAATAACACATAATGTTATAAAATTATAACTTATGTTCACAACATGTAAAAATAATGGGAAAATAGCTTATCATAACAACAAACTTTTCACATTATAACGTGATACCAGATTGTTATAAGCGTGATATAGTTTGCTTGTAAAAATAAGTTTTTTTAGTCGCTTGTATGTTGAAATAATCACGGAAAATATCTGACGATGTTTCACAAGTTATCATATGAAACGTTATAACGTCATTAGTTTGCATGTTGTAATATCGTTATAATATGTTGTTATAAGAATCTTTTTTTCTTTTTCTGCCGTATCGTTCTGGTTGTGTAACTTTATTGACACCACAGAATAGTGCAGTGATCTGCCTTTCTGTAAATTTGCTTGATGATCAGAGGTGAGACTGTTCTAACAGGTGGAAACAACAACATCACTCAAAACGCAGACTTTATTAAACAACCTACCGTCGGTTTTGACTTGTCCGCACAGGCTGTACTGCAGAAGTCCGGGTCTGCATCGATGTCTCCGGTGAGATCAGGACTGATGTCAAACACTACCAGCTCGGTGTTGCTTTGTCCTCCGTCCACACTGAACACGCCGCTCCAGAGCACCGGCGGCCCGCCCGGGATCACCGAGGAGGCCAAGGGGTCTGCTGACTTTATCGCCATCAGAGAGACTGAGGGTCGCGCCACGCAGCGACCCGAGAGTCTGGGTTTTGCTGTCTTTTCCCTCGAGCCAAATGAGACGGACTTTGTTGATGTTGTCATCTGAGGGCAGGTTGGATAAAAGATAAATGATTGAATTAATCTGAAATCCATCCACAAACTCCACATCTGCTTCACGTTTGATCGCAGCCTGAATGTCCTCCCCAACCTCGGAAAATATTCCTCCTCTCTGATTGTTATTTGTATTATGAATGTTCACTGCGTCTGATCCAATGGAGCAGGGGGTCTTTGTGGGTTTGTCTTCATGTTGCTCTGTGGCAGCCAGAATATAATTCTCTGTACTTCCCTTCTTCACATTCACCAGAAAGCTGACGGACGCGCTGCTGCGCCATGGGGACCCCACCTGGATGTGTTCCCTGTACAACAACTTTGAAATGTCCTTCAGTTCCCGCACCTCGCAGTAACCACACTTGTCAATTACACCGCAGCTGATCAGAGTGTCATTTTCAACAAATGGCAATAATATGTTGACACCGAAAGTTGCCTTCCACTCATCCGCTCAGAAACCCGGAGAAACTGTGTGCCCTCCTCCTGTTCCTCACCCGTCAGGACCCCTCTCTGGGTCAGACTCTGGACCAGAGTCAGGTCGTGGTTCAGCTGGTACAGCTTCTCCTCTGTAGCGATGTAAACCGTGTTGGTGGCCCACGCGTAGTGGCGGATGTCTCCATCGAAAGTGAAGCCTTCACCTTCTTCCAGGCACCGAGCTGCTTCTCCCCAAAGAAAGATCAAC
This sequence comes from Lutjanus argentimaculatus, assembly GCA_034769285.1. Classification (NCBI taxonomy): domain Eukaryota; kingdom Metazoa; phylum Chordata; class Actinopteri; order Lutjaniformes; family Lutjanidae; genus Lutjanus; species Lutjanus argentimaculatus. The sequence continues at coordinate 14,275,060 of JAWZSL010000020.1, read as the reverse complement.
AGAGCAGGCAGCAGGATCATCTTCATGCAGCGGTGGCAGCAAAACGCTCACACACTGACGGTCTTCATCTCTCTGCTCTCCTCCACACTGTCACTGGAGTCGTGCGTAAAGGCGCAGTGCGTCTCTGCTGAAAGGAGAAGTACTGAGAGTGGGAGGGAGCGCGGCCAGCGAAACCGAAAACTAACAGACGGTTCAATATGTCAGAGCAGAGTTATTACAGATTTGTTGTTCATTAGTTTTTATTTGATTACATTTTAACTTTTGTGTTCAACTAAGTTTAGTTTTATTTAAGTTAGTTTCAAGAGAGGGTTTGCTCATTTCATTTTAGTATGTATTGTTTTCAGTATTAGTTTTAAACTTTTTTAAAATGAAAACATGGGGGAACTTGTCAGGCCCAAAATTTAAGAAGCTCAAAAAAGTGTTACCATACACACACAACATTCACAGTAATGTTGACACCCCAGTCTCAGGGACCAGCGCCTCCTCATTCTTGTGTTGACAAATTTGTCCAAATTGACAAACACTAAACCTAAAAACATTTCAGTAATATTTTATTGTATTTTCGTTAGTTTTGAAAGGAGACCATATGCTTTTGGTTCGTTTTTTCCCTAAAGTCTAATTTTTATTTTTATTTCAGTTAAGCAAACTGTTTCTAGCAACTTTTGTTAGTTTTTAGTTTACTATAAAACTTGTTTTTAAGATGTAATATTTTGCACTTTTACCATGTTTTAAAACAAAGTCTTTACAGTCTTAGTGTAACTACAGAGCCTGTATATGCAGTGATATGAGCCCTCAGTTGACTAGACAATCTTCTGTTAAAACCATTTTCTGCAGTTTTCATGATGATATCGACCTCAAGAAGAGCAACAGCCGTGGTGCTACGTGGCGACGACACCCTCCTCACTGCATTTATACACTTCACAGTGATATCGGTGGCAGATGTACCATCGAGGTTGGGAGTAGGCCTAATTGTTGAAACATGAGCTCTGACAGACGTATACAAAACCAGCTTCGCATTTCTGGCTGACGACGGTGGATTTTGGCAGCTAAAATAATGACTCACGAGCAGGTTTTATAAGTGTAGCCGGCTGATATAAACTACTTCTAACTCCTCGACGTAAATTTGCCGACAGCTGCACATGTGGTCTAACATTAATGCTGAAAGACTGAGGCCAGAGCGCTATGACAGACTCATTAACGTGGAAAAGGAACCGCAGGGACTTTAGATTAGCGCAGCGGACTTGGAGACAGGTCACCCAGCCAGACGAGCCGGACCACGACCACGGAAGAGAGCCGGGATAAAAGCTGAACTAACTCGGATTAGACCTGAGACAGAAAGCCAGAGTGAGATGCACCCTGTCGACCCACTTTGATTCTGTATCGGCCCACATCCCCTCCTCAAACCCCCACAGTGGTCTCTAACAAGTTTGACTGGAAATAAAGTTACTGCAGCTTGCAGTGTTAGTTGGTTGCAGCTTATGTTAGAGCAGATGAAGACAAGAGTTTAATCCATTCACCAGACGCGTGCTCTTGTGTTTCACGTTTTTGAGAGACTACAGAAAAGACGGCACTGTCCTGACTCATGTCCTGTCAAATATCGCTCTTCTCTTTGACCCTCCTGCACGCGCGTCAACATGTAAACAAATAGAAACCTTGCCAGCTCTAGTTACGGTTGCTGCGCTATGATTGGACAGTTGCTGCTTGGAGGTGGGGCTTAGAGTTCTGATTGGCCTGCTATACGGCCAATCCGCATGAGAGTGGTCCGTACCCATCATTGAAAGGAATCTGCATGACATCTTCATGACATAATCTCGCAACTACAAGTTATTGAACATCCTGTTTTAGCAAAGAGTGACAATGAGTAAAGAAGGATTTTAAAGACAAATTTAAAGGGACGTTTCACAAAATTAAGTGGCCTGTAGTGCTATTTAACCATCTAGTTAGTTTAAATCACAGAGAGGTGTCTGCCTCCTCTCCGATATAATGGGACTAAATGGCAGACAATTCAACACCAGTGTCTCTTTCCAAAACTCATGACCCAACAGACATTGTTGTGAGCAGTTTCATGTACGAACAACTTACTTAAGAGACATTAGTTTTTAATTTTTCAAATGTATTTTTTTTGGCACTTGGCACCACAAACCAAGTGCAATTTTGTCCTTTTATACTGGAAAAAAGACAGATGTCTCATTGGCTGATCATTTCAAAATTCTGCAACTCACACCAAAAATAATCAGGCTGGGGGCCAAATATGTATTTTGGAATTTGGGGTGGAGAAAGTATGTCCACTGACCCTCCAAATCAATTCTTGCAACACATTGCAACACTCATTCTTGAGAAGTGGGACAAAAACATATTTTAAAAGATCAAACTCTTGGCTATTAAACCTTGTAACACGTCAACTTTCATGTGATTTTTATAGCATATTTTTTATAATTAGTTCAGTACACAAATAACATACATTTTGTGCACTATTGTGTTTTTTAAATATGTAAACTCATTTTATGAATTCTTATAGCCATTTATTTAATAATAGAATAATTAAAAAAAACTTCTATATGATGGAGTTGACAGCCAACTGACGGACGTCGCATACAGGAATGAAATGTTACAGAATCGTCAGAGTGGAGCCTTAAAATAATTAAAACACACATATTTAAACCATAATTGTTATTAGCTTTGATTTGGGGTGGCTGCAGAGTTGACATTGAGACAATTAATAGTATTATTATTGAATTATTAAATCTCAACAGATGATTGTAAGAACACATTTTTACAGTATCAGTGGTGTAGTTTTAGATTTTGAAGGCTCTAAACACATTTTAATTGTTTGAAGTTGTAAATTCTTGTCTGGACAAGGCTGTTTTCTGGTACAGAGCAAATTTAGAATAAATAAAAAAAGGGGAAAAAAAGCAGACCAAAACATTTTATGAATTACATATGTTACATAGAAGCAAATCCTTAAAGAATACATTTTAACCAAAAAAATGGAATTAGAGTGTTACTAGTGATATTTTTAAAGTGTTTTTGGTAGAACATGATTTGCCCCAGTTCTCAAGAATAGGTGAATGGCAAGCAGACATTCAAGTGTACAAGTCTTACACAATTGATTTGAGAAAAAAAAAAAAAAAAAAAAATCTACAAAGTAGTATGAGTAATAAAGCCAAAATAAAAATAAAGATTTCAGTTTGTGTAGCCAACAAGCAAAGTTTAAAATGTATATTTGCTTAAAAATTAAATGATGGCATTTTGCTGGGTTACAACTATTAATGTTATTTGCTAAAACTAGGTGGCTACAGTGCCACTGCAGGAAACAGCTATAGGATATTAACATGTTGTCTAGTGTTATACTGACATCTAGTGGCTGGACACCATCAGTGCACAAATAAAAATGGGATGCATTCTGTCGAGCAGTTTAAGGACACATACTTCTGTAACATAGCATAGAATTGCAGAGCATGAATTACATTCTTTGCAAGCTCTCAACCTAGTCCAACCCTTAATCTGCCCTAACATGCTTTAGCATTGAAATACATTTCTAGCCAAGAGAAAGACATGAAGTAATGTTACACAACTTCTTAACATGAGAAATGAAAAACTGGAAAAAACATGGCCTTTCACTCAGTAGAAAAACACAAAAAAAATTTATGTGTGTAATTTTAAACTCTGATATATACTTCCTTTTCTTTGTACTCACACCCAAATGGGAAAAACCATATAAACTTATGTTCTAATTGTCCATCAACGAAAAAATATAAAAATTATAGCTGCTGCGCAGCAATGGTCGGGGCCGGGCAATTTTAGGCAAAATTAGGCAATTCTGACAACAAGCAGAGTGTAGGAAGATGAAAAAAAGGTGGCATTCTAATGCGCATTTTACATCAGTTGAGGCTTGAACTCACAATTTCTGGCACAAGAGATTCTGCATATTGACTGATAGCTAAGCCAAATAAACAGGGAAAAGAGACAAGGGATAACAGGGAAACGTGTTGATAAAAAACAAACAAAACTCCCTGAATCATAATTATTTAAATCTTAGCAGTCTCTAATCCACATAGCATGATACCTGAACATAAGGCTTTCACATTAGAATGTCCGTCCTGCCTTAGCTGAGGCTCGAACTCACGACTTCTGACACTGAAGTCTGTTTTTTATCTCACTGAGCTAATTGGCAAGTGACAGTTCATGTGTGGCTTCACAAATTGACTAAGCCAAGGATCAGGGTGCCAGGCAGCAGCCATCCATGCCATGGAAAAACAAATTTCAAAGTGAAAGTTGCAAAGCTGTAGCACATATGGTTGATTTGTTGTGAATTTTCAAAGTTTTGAAATTTAGAGGCTTGCTGTAGCGCCACCATCAGGACTATTGTCTTGTGTTTCCAGTTGAGGACATCTGGCATGGGACTGGACCTTTGTGAAAAGTTTGGGTAGATTTCTCATATGGAAATGTTGTACAAGCTGAGGCTTGAACTCACAACCTTCAACACCAAGAACCATCCTCTATCTCACTGAGCTAATTGGCAAATGGAAACACCACTTGTAGCTTCACAATTGACTAAGTCAGTCACCTGTGTGCAAGACAGCAGCTGTTAGCATGTAAAGGCAGATTTCAAATGGCTGTCAAAAATTCAGTTATTGAGACAAAAATCCCAAAATACACAAATTGCATCTAGACAGCATGGAGATGTTGGTCATTAGTTTTTAACAATGATTTATTGGCTCCAAAAGTGAAAAACTGATGTTTAAAAATGACATTTTTGCATTGACTCCAATTGTTCGCATGAGAGTGAAATTCAAAATGCTGTAAAAAATTCAGTTTTTGAGATAAAATTCTGATATTTTCCAAACATCATCTACCATGACTCCAAAATTTTGTCAGTTTTTTCATGAACATTGAAAATGTATTTAGCAAGAATTTGCAAGTATATGTTTATAATACCGTTTACAGTCAAACATTTTGATGCACTGTAGGCTCAATTTTTGATAAATCAAAAATCTGTGTGGATCGTTTGTGTAGGACAGTCTGAAGATGCTCTGTAACAAGTTTGGTGTCCAATTGAACAAAAATTGTGGGAGGAGATAGGTTTAATAAGTTTTACAGTTTTTGAAAAAAACAGAGTGATGGACTTCATAATTTGCAATAGGTTTAAATGTACAAAAGTTTCTTCAGTATTCGGGGCTACATTGTGGTGAAAGTTGTAAATCTGTAGCACATATGGTTGATTTGTTATGAATTTTCAAAATTTTGAACTTTAGAGGCTTGCTGTAGCGCCACCATCAGGACTATTGGCCTGTTTTTGCAGCTGAGGCAATCTGACATGGGACTGGACCTTCGTGCAAAGTTTGGTCATTTTTCGTGCATGGGAAGTAGGATTTCCTCGGAAGAAGAAGAAAGAAAGAAAGAAAGAAAGAAAGAAAGAAAGAAAGAAAGAAAGAAAGAAGAAGAACATGCAGGATTACAATAGGGTCCTGGCAGCTTAGGCTGCCCGGCCCCTAAAAATAGAAATACTTTACATGGTGGATATGTAGACTGTATGTACAGAGAGACACAAATACACTTATTCACTTTCCGGCAGGGATTTGGATGATAAGATTGATAACAACAACAACAACAACAAAATGTGTTTACCAGCACTTCTAAAGCTCCCTAATTAACACATTTTACTCCTTTAATTTAATTATTATAGATATTTAAACAAAAAGAAAAAAAAAAACAAAAACAAAAGCAATTAAACAACTGAGAGGACGTTCCAATGAATTTACGATTAATATAAAATAGTAATAATAGTAATTACAGTAACAATAATAAGAAGTGGCCTGTAGCAGACAATAATGTAATAATATCAATAAGGTATTACCTACCATATATTTGATAATTTTTGTTTTCAATGTAATACAAATTGACCTAATAACTGGCCAATAACAGAAAAATTTCTGAGCCAATAATGTAATAACCTTTTTGTGCATATTGTAATAAATTATTACATTACATATCGATCCTGATCCCTGGATCTTAGTCTTAACTCTGAGTAACTTGTCAGTGTCAAAGTGACAAAGGTGTCATTATTGGTCTCCAAGATACAATTACAGCCGACACAATAGTGAGAGTGGTTGCAAGATACAGTAAAAATTCTGTCTACCTTGATAATGGAGATTCAAAAACTTTGTCAAGTTTCACCCAGTGATCAGAGCTCGTTCACCTCAGCAGTGAGCTTCTTTTGCCATCGACAGATAATCACCAACACTGAAAGACAAACAGAGTTATTGATTAAAACCAAACAGATAAACAGAACTTTGTTCAAGGGGAAGTATGTAATATATTTACTGTACTAAATGATAAAATGACAATAATATGTCATCAGAGATTAAAGAAACATGCTGAATTGAAATACTGGCTTCTCTGACAACAACACTACAACCAGCATGTGGTCCTACATTCTGGTGCAGAAAGTCTGGTTTTGTTTTGGCCTGTGTGATTCCACACACTGTCTGTTTCATGTTTATTCACTTTACACAGAGCTGCATAGAGAATTATGTTAAATAATAACCTTACAGAAGCAGTAGATGCTTATAAAGGTTAAATTGAGTTATATGTTTGTAGGATAACAGATTTATTTTTACAATGACAAATAACTGACAGAGTTAGAAACAGCTAATTTACAGTGGAGGACTGGTCGTCACTTGTCATTGTACAAAGCACAATGTTGCATTTGTCTCGCACTTGTCTACTTACCACAAATAACACAGGGTATCAACAGCATACGCAGTGTCAGGAGGATCTGATGTAATAACGATGGAGGCCCTAGTGTAACTGTCTTGTCACCAAACGTAATCTGGAAAACAACAACAGCACTGCTATTAAAACAGGAATTTCTCACCAGAGCAGAGGGTCAAAAATATTCTGAGGACCTTTCTGTGATACACTGTTATGTGGTGCCATGACCCACCTTTGTCCTGCCTACAATCACAACAAAATTTACATAGTACTTCTGTATTATATTATCTAGATTGGTGAAGATTGAAAGAAATATTTACTATTAAGTTCTGAAATGTAGCATTAGCTGTCCTTTGAATTACACAGGTGAAATAATCAGCCTTGTCACTGGTGTATTTGTCTTCCATGATGCAGGGGTATTGGTTTCCTTCATGAACGCCCCACACTGACAGCTCTGCTGGGCTCATCTCCAGTTTGTCCACCTTTTTCTGAAACAACAACAGAAAAATTCTGACCTTTTATGTATTCATGTTATATATTTGAGCATGTTTTCTAAAAAAACATGCATTACCTCTATGGTGATGCGGACATCATCCCCCATCCTTGTGGTTGTGAAGCTGGTGAACTCAGGGTCTGGATAGTACATTATTGTTATGGGACAGGCCATGGTTTCATTGGCTACTTTCAAAGACAAACTGCTTGTAAAAATCCCATTATTTCCAGCTGCAGGTGTTTCATAGGTGAGTTTCTGTAATCAATAAAAAAAAGTAGACAGGGTGTCTTTTATTGTGAAACAGTGACAGGAAATACAATGTATTTGTCACTGGGGTCAAGTGATGCATGCATGTAATCCTCATTGATAACCCTACTCTTTAATCTCTTTATACTGTATCAGAGCTGTATGAAGCTCCTATTGATCCCTTTTCTATTGGGACAACTCTAAGGGCCCATGTCTGACAGGGGCCCCCAAAAATATTAATTCATTAGATATTTTTTCAATATTAAATTATTAATCAATCATCATAAATGAAGTATTTCATTTATAACATACTAATAAAACTAATGGTTTCTTTTTGTTTTCTTGTTTTTGGCAGCAACCAAAAAAAGTCTCTATTGCCCATCACCCCCCTCTATTTACATAAAATGGTACATTACGTGGTCATGTGACAACATTCTGAATAACATAGCATGATTTAACATGATGACTCAATGTAATGATACAGTTTACTGTATCATAATCTGACATGATGGGATATGATGTGACACAATAAATATACCATATTGGGGCATGACCTAACTCACTGTGTGTGTGTAGTGAGGAGAGAGAGAAGAGAGGAGAGAGAGAGAGAGAGAGAGAGAGAGAGAGAGAGAGAGAGAGAGAGAGAGAGACCAACCTGATGGCTGCTGTTACTTGGAAGTCTGACGTCCTGCAGGGCATGGCTGTGTATGATTCCTTCTACAAACTCCAGGTGGGATCCCAGCAGTGTGATCTTCCTCTTCCCACTAGAGGACACAGAGCAGCAGAGGTATTCTCATACTGGCACACACCTACAATAAGTTGCACAAGTAAATAGTATAATAGTGGCCATACCTGACCCAAGAGCTGCTTGGTGTAATGTTAATGCAGGAGGGTGATAGCTGGTAGGTGATTTTAGCATTACCATAGCAGCTGCCATCTGGGAGGACAACACACACTTTGACCACACCTTTGGTTTTACTGCTGGGAATGTGGAACGTCAGACTCACACCAGTGTTGCTCCATACAGGAGATCTGATCAGAGGACAGAGGACGACAGAGGGAAACCAGTCAGTGTCACTGGGATTAAGTCTCACTTTTTAGAGGGAACTAGTCAATAAAGCAACATCACAACAATAGTACTAACTTAGTACTATTAAGGTGAACTGTGACTATTACAGCTGGGACTTCAGTTTGGCCAAAACTTAGCCAGACACCACTATATGTGGCAAAATTGTGTGTTTGAAGTGTGTAGCTGCTATATACTAAAAAAAAAAAAAAAAACAGTAGATGGCAGCAAACACCACACAATTGTAGGAGAAAAAGAGAAAGAGTTTTCTTTACTTAAATTTGTATTAAACAGTAGATAACTGTTTGATATGCTGCACTGTTAGAAGTAGCTTTAAAAAAGTTTCAAGTATCAAGAAGTTTCAAGTATCTGAAAATTGTTTTCTAACAGACATGGGGACGAGTGCATTTTCAGTCTCCAAAATAACACAGTCCTACTCCTTTGCAGATGCACAGCTATACTGCGGAAGTCTGCTTTGAAAAAGGCAGCGCTATCAAGTTAGCCACCTAGCAACAGCGCCGGTCTTGTCTGCTTCATCGCGAGCAAGATATCACTGGCCTTTAAGAGGGCCTAAGGAGATTATGTGAGTCCCACCCACTGTAAATCAAAAAGTGATTGGTTGATTAACCTGTCACTTTCTAAACAAACAGGCTGTGGCCCTCTGCCCCAGTGATGAAGCCCTAACCAGTGAGTGAACCATCTCAAACCTTTTTCTGACTAGAGACAACAACAAAACAATCTGAAATGGGTAACTCTGTTTTGCAATGCTGATAGAAAATGAGGTTTAAATTAGAATTAGACTAGAATAGCATAACAATTGAATGAAATAAATCTAATAAATGTGATATATTTAAATATAAATTTGAAATACTGATATGTGAGGCCTCCTCTGGGCCTAGAGAGCCCTCAGGATTCCCCTCTGGTACAAAGCAGAAAATCAGTATGAATATAGCCAACCAGTGGCAGAACAGCAAAATCAGCCTTAATATACTGTAGTTCATAATGACATCAATTATTTGCCCTATTTATGGAAACTCAAATCACCACAAAAATCAAAAGCACCGGGACTACTTTTTTTCTTTGTAAAGAAAGTAGTTCCTACATGAAACTGCTCACAACAAGGTCTGTAAATTATCTTAACTAACCAGGTCATGATTTTTGGAAAGAGACACCGGTGTTGAATTTTTGTACTTTCTGGGGGCTCTGGGCACCACAAGCCGAAAACTATTTTGTCCTGTTGTATTGGAGAGAAGGCTGACACCTCTACTTCCAATATCTCCAAAACTCTGCAACTCACACCAAAAAAGTCAAGATGGATAAACAGCACTACAGGCAGGGGAGATAATATGTATTTTTCCATTTGGGGTGAACAGTCCCTCTATTGAGTGTCATTTCCCCATCATTATTGTAAGGTGATTGTTCAATGTAAACAACATGTATGAACAACCTGTAAAGTGACTCACTCTTGTGGGGAGCAGTCCATGTCCACCTGGATCCTCACTCTGGTCACATCCTTGAGATTGTTACCTGACAAGACCGCATGGTTTCTGCCACAGACAGACACAACACTGGGAGTGATGGAGGAGATCTCAGGCTTCTGAAAGTAAAACAAAACACATATGGCCGCTTTTAACCTTGTGAATAAAGTGTGAAGTGCGTGGGAGAAGGTGTGAGAAGAGTTTCAGACTCACAAAAAAGTTCAGCCCTGAGTCCATCATTTGGCAAACACTGTCCTGCAAGAAGAAGTGAATGAGAGAAATTTAGCCAGTTTGCACAACAGTAAAGGTACTCGATAATGTCTACAACTAATGTTGTTTTGTTTTGGTGTGAAATACAGGGGGTCTCGAAGGGACAGTGACTGTCACTTGCAATTTGTCACTAAAATGTCTTTTTAAAGTATACTATGTCCAGTATTTATTATTCAAATTACAAAACATTTTTTACACATATGAATACCAAAAATACTGTGGTGTTTCCTATTAAATTTTTCAACTGTTTTGGAAAATGTGGAAAAGGGCAGGCACTTTAAAAAAAACACTCTGCAGGTGACTGGATAACCCATCTGTCTATTAAGTCTAACACAGGCTAACTTTAACCAACCTTTCAGTGCCATTCTTTGCTTCTCTCTCACTGAAGAAATCGTCTCCAGTTCTGATATAACTGATACTGTCGCAGTGTCTACACTAACCTCTTCAGGAGCTGAAAAACAGTTTGTTCGGGAAGAGACGCTTCTATGGACGTCTCTTGCTGTCATCTCACATAAAACCATGCCCGTAGCTGTCAGTAGTCCCTCCTAGGATGCTGATTGGCTGCACCATTTTTGGTGTGGACACGAACAGATAACTTGAAGCCTGGCAATATGGATTTTTGCACACTCTTGCGATCTTGCGAATCCAGCTACGTCACAAGGTAATAACTAACTAACTAAACTTCACACAAATAATGCAAGACTCATCATTTTAGCTGATAAAATCTGAAATTTACAATTGTCAGCAAGAATTGAGAAGCCTGCTTTGGTTTACTTCGTTGTGGAATCGACGACCCAGTGTTCCTGCCATTTTTGATGTGAAATCTGCCACAGTTATCACTGTGAATTGCATATGTACAGTGCAAGAATGGAAAGCTTGACAGGCATAGCAACAGTAACCAAGAAGGGTGGGGCTAAGCAAAGGGCCAATAAATGTGAGGATGCTGCACTGATGTATAAATGTAGCATGTGTGAATTTAGCTTAGCTCTTGTATAAAGTTTGTCTTAGACAATAAATAGATAATTACATTCATAACACCCGCAGTCGCCCACGAACAGCAGTTTGTGTTCCAGCCACATCCAGCCTCGACACACTGCTGACATCTGAATAAAAAGCTCATGTTATCATCTAAGCTGAGATCAACACCAATATAACACACAAACATGAATCATTACTTGATCTGTGATCTACCTATCTACCCATCCACCTATCTATTATTGGGTATTATTTGTCTGCAGTAAATGTCTTTAATTTCTTGAAAATTGTAGTATACTTACAGGGCAAAGGTGGGTGGTCCCTCGATGTCCATGCAGTTGGTTAGCTTTAGTTGTTCCAACAACTGTGTCATCCCAAGTCTAATTCTTACAGTGACTACCAGGCCTTAAGTGCAAATAATACAGTGAATATTACAGTAAAAGCTACAACTTGTATTCTTCAGCAAAAAAGTAGTTTGCATACAATGTGACAATATACACTGTGAGTGCTATTTTGTGGAAGTATTTAATTAGTGATCATTCCAGTTTCATCTGTGGTGTCCGGAGTCTCATTTGGTATGTGTTATTATAAGACAAGGGCCTTACTGTTGTATGATCTATGATATCCTGTGACCGGGGATTCCGTTGGGGGCCCTATGCCTGAGGGTATATGTTATATGTCAGAAGGCACATACTAAAGCTATATATTTTGTCTTAAAGTTTCAAAACAACCCGTCTATAAAATGGTGCGGGTTAGAGCCAATAGTCAGAGCGACAATTTGGCTGGGTCCTCTCCAAGCGTTCCACGGTGCTTGTTTTGATGCTGTACTTCTATGTAATAAACTCTTATTATATATGTAAGTCGGTGTCAGCGGAGATTCCTTCATCATCTTCACATCATCACTGCTGAATATACCACACATCTGTGCACATGACAAACAAATCTTTAATCTAAAGGGCCTTTCCAAGTATTTTATCCAAGTGTTTTAGCTAGTTGTTATTAGTGTTTAGCTAACTAGCTAAACTGTTTTCTGCAGATGTAGAAATGTGAGGCTACTGATTCTTCTTTTGTTGGCAAACTACGTTTTTCATCAATTCTTCCATTAGAAAGATATAACATTTCAAATTACATCAAAGAGGAGCTGCAGTAAATGTGTAATAGTTGGCAGCACCACAACAAGAAATGAGTTTGCCCTAAAGGCACCGGAATTCTTATCCCCTCTTACTAGTTGATTCCACCAAACATGGCACATCTGTGCCACAGTTCTGATCCGTACTCTGCACAGCTGCAAACCCTACCAGCAGCGTTTCAGAAGTGTTTCAGTAGCAGAGCGTTTTGCCAACCTGATTATGTTTACTTGCTCAGATTCTGTTGATTAGGTCCTCTTTCCTTTGCTCTTTGTGCTTCTACTATGGATAAGCAGGGTACGTGGTTGAATAGTTTCTTTACTGTCCTGCCTTTTCTGTGTCTGACTTCCTGCCCTTTTGATCTGCTCTGTGCTAATTGACGCGGCATCCACCAGAAATAGACTCGGCGCCTATTTGAAGCGGAGCAGAGCAGAGAGCTGCTTCTGGGACGCGCCGCAGTGCTTCTGCTGGAATCACAAGCCTTGCCTAGAATGGCTGCAGATTGCTCTGGCTGCTGCAACGCGGCCGTAATGCAACACAGTCTGGCCTGGTGGAAATTGTGGGTTACACTGGGCCTCCTCTGCCTACAGTCCCTCACTTGTGTTCCACTTTCACTGAAAATCACGTTAATACAAGGATCAATGCTTAAATGATGATTTGGTGTGCAGTATTGGAGTGAAAATTTCTCAAATGTTCTTTGGTATTTTAGAAGAAACTGACCTTCAGCAGCAAGTGTGCTATTAGAGAGGACGCAAGTGCATTGTGGGAACTGTGGAGGGCTTTCCTTGCTACATGGCTGACTGGAACTTGCAGAGAATCGACAGGCAAAGGTAGACAGTGCCTTCTGGCCCACAGTCAGGTGTGTGTGGACTTTGAGTGTGATCTGAGGGAGGACGTGGTGTGAGTTTTTAAAAGAGAAACTGACAGTCATAACTGATTATAGTTAAAAACCTGTAAGTAATCTGTACCTGGCCAGTGCTGTTCTGTACAACTTTGTAGGAAACCATTTTCTGTTGAGAATCATCAGGGATGGATAACCAGTCTGAATCTTTGCAGTCATCTTCGAATGTGCAACTAAGGAGAGAAAATTATGTTTCAACCAAGTTTATAATAATCTGAACGTGTCAACTGCAGGTGTTTATTCTCTGACCTGCGTTCAGAGCTGCACCAGACACAGTATGGATCCTGTGCAGACCAACAGTCCTGCACAGTTGTGTATGCGCTGCACTTTGACACAGGTACACGCTTTATCTACAACAAAACACAAACATTTAACAACACTTTGAAAGTATGGAGTACAAAACCATTGTCAATTCGAAACTTTAGGGTATGTTTATACAGGTGCAAAATGCACCTACCTGGTTTCGAAATGGCACGTACACATGTTTAGAATCCACTTGATCCAGATGTATTTTGGGAAACACTTGGCGGTCGTCATTGTCCCTGTAGAGCACCCTGATACAGGTGTGATAGTTCTTGTCCACAGCAAGCTGACAACAAGAGTATAGATCTGTTATGTTTCTGAAAAACTTGTCACTTGCTTTAAAGGTACAAGGTGGATTTATAAAAGACAGGGTTGTATGACAAGATTAAGTTGTTGTTCCCTGTTTGCTACTCACAAGCAGACTCATTGAATAAATAACAAGTCATAAAAATAAAATGAGAGAATAAAAGAAAATATTCTGGAGTCTGGTGATACCGCAGCGGATATTTCTGTATCTCTGGCCAGATGGCAGCAGAGCAGGGTTAGGGCTGGGTATGGTATATGTCCGATGCCACTTACTGTAAGTTCCGTAGCTGATGATTCAAAAGAGTTGGTGCAGACGTTACAGACAACAGAAGCATCACAGCGCAATCACAAGGAAACATTACAGCAGCCCTGTCTCTTCATGGCTCAAGCAGCATGTAATGTTATCCTGTTGTTAACTAATGGCTACCTTAAACACAGTTAAAATACCAAGATAAATGGTCTAACATGTGGAAGAATTTCACTTGATAGGGTTCCAACACTGAGCTGGATGTGCAACATATATTTAAAAACAATTGCGTATAGATGAGAGAAGCATCTGGTAACACATGAGACATGCTCGACTGCTTGTGTCACCCCACGCGAAGCATATCAGCCGGCAATGTGGGCATCCCTGACCACGACGATGGGAAGCACAGATATATGAAAACTAGGTGCGACGTGTGATAATGACTTGCCATTAGGGGTGTGTATCTCACTGACAGACAACGATTCGACATGTATCTCAATATATGTTCAACAATACGATACATCTTAGTCATTTTATAGCCGACGATTCGATACGATACGATTCAGCCCCATCATGATACAATACGATTAGATGCAATACAAGATGATGCAATGTTTGAATCTTTATATTTTGATTCTATTAATGCTACATTTGTAGAGTGCTACTAGCTGCAAAAAGACATCCTGAAAGTTATATTAAATGGAGTAACAGTAGAGACAGAGAGGAGACATCACAGTGGTGTTAACATTTTATTATGAGTCTCATGTGTAAATGAGATACTGTAGTCTAAATGAGAATCTGTGAACAAACTTTAAAACTGTTTAAAATCCATTTTTGCAGTAGGATGATCTGCTGCTCTGTTCCATATGAAGAGTGCTGTTGTTTTGATTAGTGTGTTTGAACAGTGATGTTCCGTGTTAACTGCTCCTACAGTCACATGATGTCTCTGTGTGTCAGGCTTGTGCCTCTGTGTACTCTGCTGTCTGACACGTTTTGCATAAATGATTTGCAGCAGTGTTTCTCAGCTTTCTTATCAAACCCAAACTAATTCTACACTTGCATGTTATGAAAGTTTAGCGGTGTGATGCAGTGCAACGTCAGTTCTTTCACAGTCCGTTTTTGGGGAAATGAAGAGGAGACACAGGAGAGGGAGAAGCAGGCGCCCAGCGAGAGACCCGCTGTAGAGTCCTCCTGTCCTGGGCCGTGCACATGCCATGCTTGTTTGTGATGTTTGCAGTCAGGATGCTTTCTATTGTTCCTCTGTGGAAGTTAACAACAACTTGGCACAGGAATTTTGCCTTCTGAAGTTTTTCTAAGAAACATGGC
This sequence comes from Lutjanus argentimaculatus, assembly GCA_034769285.1. NCBI lineage: Eukaryota > Metazoa > Chordata > Actinopteri > Lutjaniformes > Lutjanidae > Lutjanus > Lutjanus argentimaculatus. The sequence goes on along the minus strand of JAWZSL010000020.1, from coordinate 14,259,608 downwards.
TGTTCTCGAGTTTCCTTCACCAGGGTTTCTGTGCACAACTAGATTTCAATCTATGTTTGGGGCTGCAGTCGTGGGTGTAGAGGACGTGTAGAGGAGGTGAGACTGCCAATCTGAACTGTCTGGGGTCTGTTTGTCAGGAAGTCCAAAATGCAGTTGGGGAGTGTGGTACTCAAACCCACAGTGCTAAGTTTAGCAGTCAGTTCCACAGGGGAGATTTTGTTGATTGCTGAGCTGAAATCCACAGTAAATTGACAACATTCTGATGTAGGTGTTGTACCTACATACAGTGAATGTTGGCCTGTTTAATTAAGCCATAAAACAGTTTTTGGCTTCAAAAGTCAAATTAAAGACTCGTTCCACCAGGAACACTTGTCTTTGCAACCTAACTAGACCTGAACTCGCAAACAGCTATATTTCCTGCCACAGGTATGTGTAAATGTGTGAAAGTAGCATGGCGTTTCTTGGTAAGTCTATGGTTTGACATCTCTTAAAGGTAAAGCCATCAACTATCACCCACAACATTAGAATCATACTCAACCTAAACTCTATCTTTTGACACGATAAGTATAAATTCTCTGCATGCTTCAGTAGTGGCTGTGTAAACACTTGATTTTCTTCATCACGGCTTCTGTGGCCAGGTTCAATTCATGTCAGTTACAATGGATTCAAGAGGTGATACATTTTCACTGTTAAAAAACAAACAAACAACAGACAATAATCATAATTTAGGTCCGTACCCTTTAGCACCCTTTAGCTCAAAAATGTAGCAAACAGGTGGACCTCATTCTGATACAGAACTGCATGAAAGACAACCTTTTTGTTATTCCACTGCATGTTTCTGACCCTTTCCACCCTCTTTACAGGGTAATACTTGATTACCTAAATAACTAGGCTTGACTAAATAACTAGGCTACATTTGCAGACAAATAATTCTAATCAGACTGAGAATTTGCTGTAATGTTTCATTATTTGGGTGGACTCCAATTCCCTTTTCCACTTCATCTTTTGAGAATTATATTTTCTATTTAATCAAAAATAAATAAATAAATAAACTTGGTGTTTTGCCAGACGTGTTCAATCCTTTCTTAATGTGTGTGTTTGAAGTGGCTCTGTGTCATATTAAGGGGATAGTTCACCCAGAAATGAAAATTCAGTCATTATCTACTCACCTTCATGCCAACTGAAGGTTGGGTTTAGTTTTAGTTCACAAAACACTCGTTTTGCGTTGGACACGCACAAGAGAATGGCATGTCAGGGCTTTAGGAGATTTTGGATTACACCAGAGAGTGTGGAGGCACTTCGTGTTTTTTTTCTTTTCAATTGTTTTTTTTACGTTTGAAAACTGGTCACCATTCTCTTCAATTGCTTGGGAGATTCTGCAGCACTGTGCTCCTGTTTTTTAACCTGACAAGAGCAACTAGCTGGTGATGAATTGACCTTTTTCATGCATTTTAAAAATACAACTTAAAATATTCTGTTGAACAATCTTTAGGATTTTTTTCATGATTCCTTTTAAATAATGAATAGATAGCATATCACTTAACTTGTTATACACACCTTAATAAGCTGCCCATCTCTCGTCCCAATGAAGAAAATCATCCAGGCCTTCTGTCTCACTGCCAGCACAGAGGTCATGTAGTTCTGCCTGAAGAGAACCGTCTTCGGTTTCAGGGTCTTTGACTGAGAAACACAAACACATTCATCAGCACTCTTAGATCCAAACGGCATTTATAACGTATTTATTCATAATTTATAACTGCCCACTGAATTAGTATTTTTCTGCAGTTGTGTCCTGCACACAACACAAATTAAAGTAAAAAGTTGGGGTGTACAATATATATCAAATATGGTGATAAAAAATGTCTCAATACCAAATACTCAACTAAAGTTTGTAACAAATTTTTATCTCCATATTTTCCATTAATTGACACTGAGGGAAACTTTGAGTTTCTGTGTCTAAACTGGCTGTAATCCCGTTTTACATTTTTCTGTAACTCAGAATAAGTGAACAAAAAGCTCACTGGATTTTTATGTTTTATTAATCATTATTATTACATTCTTTATACCTTGCTAGAGCTTAAGTTGAAAATAAAATTTGTACCCACCGTCGGTTTTGACCTGTCCGCACAGGCTGTACTGCAGAAGTCCGGGTCTGCATCGATGTCTCCGGTGAGATCAGGACTGATGTCAAACACTACCAGCTCGGTGTTGCTTTGTCCTCCGTCCACACTGAACACGCCGCTCCAGAGCACCGGCGGCCCACCCGGGATCACCGAGGAGGCCAGGAGTCTGCTGACTTTATCGCCATCACAGAGACTGAGGGTCGCGCCACGCAGCGACCCGAGAGTCTGAAATTTGCTGTCTTTTCCCTCGAGCCAAATGAGACGGACTTTGTTGATGTTGTCATCTGAGGGCAGGTTGGAAAAAAGATAAATGATTGAATTAATCTGAAATCCATCCACAAACTCCACCTTTGCTTCACGTTTGATCGCAGCCTGACTGTCCTCGCCAACTTTGGCGAATATTTCTCCTCTCTGATTGTTATTTGTATTATGAAGGTTCACTGCGTCTGATCCAATGGAGCAGGGGGTCTTTGTGGGTTTGTCTTCATGTTGCTCTGTGGCAGCCAGAATATAATTCTCTGTACTTCTCCACATCCACCAGAAAGCTGACGGACGCGCTGCTGCGCCATGGGGACCCCACCTGGATGTGTTCCCTGTACAACAACTTTGAAATGTCCTCCAGTTCCCGCACCTCGCAGTAACCACACTTGTCAATCACACCGCAGCTGATCAGAGTGTCATTTTCAACAAATGGCAATAATATGTTGACACCGAAAGTTGCCTTCCACTCATCCGTCTCAGAAACCCGGAGAAACTGTGTGCCCTCCTCCTGTTCCTCGCCCGTCAGGACCCCTCTCTGGGTCAGACTCTGGACCAGAGTCAGGTCGTGGTTCAGCTGGTACAGCTTCTCCTCTGTAGCGATGTAAACCGTGTTGGTGGCCACCGCGTAGTGGCGGATGTCTCCATCGAAAGTGAAGCCTTCACCTTCTTCCAGGCACCGAGCTGCTTCTCCCCAAAGAAAGATCAACAGAGCAGGCAGCAGGATCATCTTCATGCAGCGGTGGCAGCAAAACGCTCACACACTGACGGTCTTCATCTCTCTGCTCTCCTCCACACTGTCACTGGAGTCGTGCGTAAAGGCGCAGTGCGTCTCTGCTGAGAGGAGAAGTACTGAGAGTGGGAGGGAGGAGTTTTAGATTTTGAAGGCTTTAAACAAATTTTTAAATTGTTTGAAATGCAATGTTGAAATGCCGTTTGAAAGGCCTGCAAAGTTTCAAATGAAGTTTAAAATCCAACATTTGCTTAAAAATTAAATGACGGCATTTTTTCTAGTTTGCTACTATTAATGTTATTTGCTAAAACTCGGTGGCTACAGTGCCACTGCAGGAAACAGCTGTAAGATATTAACATGTTGTCTAGTGTTATACTGACATCTAGTGGCTGGACACCATCAGTGCACAAATAAAAATGGGATGCATTCTCTCAAGCAGTTTATGGACACATACTTCTGTAACATAGCATAGAATTGTATTACATAAATTATATTCTTTGCAAGCTCTCATGCAGTGGCGTGCACTGGTAGACACTAGGTGGTGCTAAAGCACCTGCCCTTTGCCCTCTGGACCAAGCAAGTGCCCTTTTGAAAGTTCGTTTTTTTTTTTTTTTCTTTAAACAGTGTATGTGGCCCATGCTGACATGATCATCTATAAATGTTCGGCGATTAAAAGCGTGTGATAATAATGCCCCAATTAATATTCCTTCCACCCCCCACCCCACCCGCACTCACCTCTCTTCCCTGGTCAACGTGAATGCGCAGAGCGGACACAAACAGAGGCGCGTTGTAGCAGCAGACAGTGCACAGCTGCAAAGGTCAGAGTCAAAACCAGAGTCATGTTAACTGTTTAGGGCCTTTTAAAGCTCAGATAAACTGAACTGTTCCTCTGATTTTATTGAAATAACTTAAAAGCTGTCCACATTTTATTTTAACTACACAAAGTGGTTTGGCTGTACTAAATCAGGCATGAAGCTATATTAGCTAATTATATTATTTTGTACCAACCATAAGTTATTTCTATGTTACAAGATCTTGTATTTACCATAAACTAGGCGCCAGGTCATTTGTGTCCCACACGTCTTAAGTTTGACACATGATGTAGACCTTCAGTACAAAAAATGTACTTAATCTGACAGAACATGTCATTAAAAAAGAGGCAACAGAAGGCGATCTCCTGTCTCTTACTGGATTCACATCTATGTCCATCTACCATCTCAACTGTGAAATACTTTCTTTTAAGACACAACTTTTTCTAATCCGGTTTACTTAAAGGACCAGTTTGTAGGATTTAGTGGCACCCACAGTGATGAGCTTGCAGTTTGCCACCAACTTTCTTCACCCTTCTCTTCTGAAATGTATTTCAATATGCTGTTAGCATTGAAATATATTTCTAGCCAACAGAAATACATGACAGTAATGTTTCACAACTTCTTAACACACAATATATGTATCTTGTGTTTGGAGCACATGGAGAAATGAAAACTCACCTGGAAGAAAACATGGCAGTTAAACTCAGTAGAAAAAAAAAACTTTATTACAAGTGTAATTTTCACTCTGATATATATCCTTTTCTTTGTACTCACACACAAATGGGGAAAACTATATAAACTTATGTTCTAATTGTCCATCAACAAAAAAATATATCAAAAATAGGAATACTCTGTATGGTGGATATGTAGACTGTATGTACAGAGAGACACAAATACACTTATTCATTTTCCGGCAGGGATTTGGATGATAAGATTGACACATTTTACCCCTTTCTTTTAATTAGTATAGATATTTAAACAAAAAGAAAAAACAAAAACAAAGAAGCAATTAACAATAACTGAGAGGACGTTCCAATGAAATTACGATTAATATAAAATAGTAATAATAGTAATTACAGTAATAACAATAAGAAGTGGCCTGTAGCAGACAATAATGTAATAATATCAATAATCTATTAACCACCAATAATTTGATAATTTTTGTTTTCAATGTAATACAAATTGTCCTAATAACTGGCCAATAACATAGAAAAATTTCTAAACCAATAATGTAATAATTTATTACATGATGTGCAAAAAAGTATTATGTCATTGGCTCCAAACTTTTATTGCATCATCAGCCAGTTATCACATTAATGACTTTTATTACATTAAGATCAGAACAATTATGACATTATTGACAGTTATGACATTATTGGCTGCTTTATTGGCCTCCAACAAACAATTACAGCTGACACAATATTGAAAGTGGTTGCAAGATACAGTAAAAGCCCCAAACTAAACACTGCAGGAAGCATTCTTACACTCACTGTATAGATAAAGTTGCTCCTCCTTCAGAACTGTGAGACTAAAGAGCGAGCTTTACTCCAGTAACCAACAGGTGGAGAAACTGACATCAATGAGGAAAATTAACCTGAGGAATTCTGTCTACCTTGATAATGGAGATTCAAAAACTTTGTCAAGTTTCACCCAATGATCAGAGCTCGTTCTTCTCAGCAGTGAGCTTCTTTTTCCATCGACAGATAATCACCAACACTGAAAGACAAACAGAGTTATTGATTAAAACCAAACAGACAAATAGAACTTTGTTAAAGGGGAAGTATGTAATATATTTACTGTACTAAATGATGAAATGACAATAATATGTCATCAGAGATTAAGGAAACATGCTGAATTGAAATGCTTCTCTGACAACAACACTACAACCAGCATGTTGTCCTCAGAAATTTCCATTCTGGTGCAGAAAGTCTGGTTTTGTTTTGGCCTGTGTGATTCCACACACTGTCTGTTTCATGTTTATTCAGTTTACACAGAGCTTAATGGTGATATTGAGTAATACACCGATCAGGTATAACATTATGACCACCTGCTTAATATTGTGTAGGTCCCCCTTTTGCTGCCAAAACAGCTCTGACCCCTCAAGGCATGGACTCCACTAGACCTCTGAAGGTGTGCTGTGGTATCTGGCACCAAGACACTAGCAGCAGATCCTTTAAGTCCTGTAAGTTGTGAGGTGGGGCCTCCATGGATTGGACTTGTTTGTCTAGCACATCCCACAGATGCTTGATTGGATTGAGATCTGGGGAATTTGGAGGCCAAGGCAACACCTCAAGCTTGTTGTTGTGTTCCTCAAACCATTCCTGAACCATTTTTTCTTTGTGGCAGGGCGCATTATCCTGCTGAAAGAGGCCTCTGCCATCAGGGAATACTGTGTCCATGAAAGGGTGTCCATGGTGTGCAACAATGCTTAGGTAGGTGGTACATGTCAAAGTAACATCCACATGGATGGCAGGACCCAAGGTTTCCCAGCAGAACATTGCCCAAAGCATCACACTGCCTCCACCGACTTGCCTTCTTCCCATAGTGCATCCTGGTGCCATGTGTCCCCCAGGTAAGTGATGCACACACACCTGACCATCCATGTGATGTAAAAGAAAACGTGATTCATCAGACCAGTACTGTGTATTCTGACACCTTTCTATCAGAACCAGCATTAACCTCTTCAGCAATTTGAGCTACAGTAGCTTGTCTGTTGGATCGGACCACACGGGCCAGCCTTCGCTCCCCATGTGCATCAGTGAGCCTTGGCCACCCATGACCCTGTCGCCGGTTCACCACTGTTCCTTCCTTGGACCACTTTTGATAGATACTGACCACTGCAGACTGGGAATACCCCACAAGAACTGCAGTTTTGGAGATGATCTGACCCAGTTGTCTAGCCGTCCTTACGCCCATTTTTCCTGCTTCTAATACATCAACTTTGAGGACAAAATGTTCACTTGCTGCCCAATATTATCACACCCACTAACAGGTGCCATGATAAGGAGATAATCAGTGTTATTCACTTCACCTGTCAGTGGTCATAATGTTATGCCTGATCGGTGTATGCTTTTGTTTTTAGGATAACAGATTTATCTTTACAATGACAAACAACTGACAGAGTTAGAAACAGCTAATTTACAGTGGAGGACTGGTCGTCACTTGTCATTGTACAAAGCACAATGTTGCATTTGTCTTGCACTTGTCTACTTACCACAAATAACACAGGGTATCAACAGCATACGCAGTGTCAGGAGGACCTGATGTAATAATGATGGAGGCCCGAGTGTAACTGTCTTGTCACCAAACGTAATCTGGAAAACAACAACAGCACTGCTATTAAAACAGGAATTTCTCACCAGAGCAGAGGGTCAAAAATATTCTGAGGACCTTTCTGTGATACACTGTTATGTGGTGCCATGACCCACCTTTGTCCCGCCTACAATCACAATAAAGTTTACATAGTACTTCTGTATTATATTGTCTAGATTGGTGAAGTTTGAAAGAAATATTTACTATTAAGTTCTGAAATGTAGCATCAGCTGTCCTTTGAATTACACAGGTGAAATAATCAGCCTCGTCACTGATGTATTTGTCTTCCATGATGCAGGGGTATTGGTTTCCTTCATGAACGGCCCACACTGACAGCTCTGCTGGGCTCATCTCCAGTTTGTCCGCCTTTTTCTGAATCAACAACAGAAAAATGCTGACCTTTTATGAATTCATGTTATATATTTGTGCGTATGTTCTCAAAAAACATGCATTACCACTATGGTGATGCGGACATCGTTCCCCGTCCTTGTGGTTGTGAAGCTGGTGAACTCAGGGTCTGGATAGTACATTATTGTTATGGGACAGGCCACAGTTTCATTGGCTACTTTCAAAAACAAACTGCTTGTAAAAATCCCATTATTTCCAGCTGCAGGTGTTTCATAGGTGAGTTTCTGTAATAAATAAAACAGTAGACAAGGTGTCTTTTATTGTGAAACAGTGACAGGAAATACAATGTATTTGTCACAGGGGTCAAGTGATGCATGTAATCCTCATTGAAAACCCTACTCTTTAATCTCTTTACACTGTATCAGAGCTGTATGAAGCTCCTATTGATCCCTTTTCTATTGGGACAACTCTAAGGGCCCATGTCTGACAGGGGCCCCAAAAATTATTAGAACATTATTTACAATGTACTAATAAAACTAATGGTTCCAGAGTCTCTATTGCCCAACACCCCTCTCTATTTACATGAAATGGTTCGGCCCTGCCCCCAAACCAGGCATGTACAGTGTTTGCTAGCAGTGAACTGTGAGTGAGGAGCATAGTGTAGTGACTAAGTCCTATACTTTAGCTGCTACTGGCTGCTAATCAGGCTGCAGTTGTTCAGACGTGTACGTGGAAAACAACGTCCAGGCTCACCAGTTCCTTATCATCATCTCACTGCATTTATTCATTGTCCCACATTCAATAATCTGGCACTTTAAACATCTTAAAAAGAAACTAACTACAGCCACTATGTTGACCAAGTGCAGTCAAAAACTGTTTGCTTCCTCCCAGTTGCCAACACCTGTTTGATGGCAGTACCTTAAATCTACTATGGTAGATTTAACATGATGACTCAATGTAATGACACAGTTCATTATAAATGACCTAACTCACTGTGTGTGTGTGTGTGTGTGTGTGTGTGTGTGTGTGTGTGTGTGTGTGTGTGTGTGTGTGTGTGTGTGTGCGTGCGTAGTGAGAGGGAGAGAGAGAGACCAACCTGATGGCTGCTGTTACTTGGAAGTCTGACGTCCTGCGGGGCATGGCTGTGTATGATTCCTTCTACAAACTCCAGGTGGGATCCCAGCACTGTGATCTTCCTCTTCCCACTAGAGGACACAGAGCAGCAGAGGTATTCTCATACTGACACACACCTACATTAAGTTGCACAAGTAAATAGTATAATAGTGGCCATACCTGACCCAAGAGCTGCTTGGTGTAATGTTGGTGCAGGAAGGTGATGACTGGTAGGTGATTTCAGCATTCCCATAGCAGCTGCCATCTGGGAGGATAACACACACTTTCACCACACCTTTGATATCACTGCTGGGAATGTGGAACGTCAAGCTCACACCAGTGTTGCTCCATACAGGAGATCTGACCAGAAGACAGAGAATGACAGAGAGAAACCAGTCAGTGTCACTGAGATCAAGACTTAATTTTGTGTGTAGGGATCTTAACATCCTGTCAACAATATGCAGATGACCTGAAACCTGAAGGAAGGCATGATCGGCTCACACATCATTTACTCAGTAACATCATTAACTAATCAGTGATGGTGTGTTTGCTACAGTACACCACATGTACTGAGTGGTCCAGCACTACAACGCTACTTTATACCAGACAAAAGGAGAGAGCAGAACACATGAAGTATTGGCTGGACAGTCACTGATAAGCTCTGAGCAAACTGAATTGAAGAATATGTCAGCTTGTGATATGGGTGGTGTTTCTCTATAATAACTGCCATTTCTGAAATGTCATTTACAGTGTAAGCACAATCTTAGTCGCCCACAAACTGACTCACTCTTTTGGTGTGCAGTCCATGTCCGCCTGGATCCTCACTCTGGTCACGTCCCTAAGGTTACGACCTGACAACACTGCATGGTTTCTGCCGTAGAAAGACACAACACTGGGAGAGATGGAGGAGATCTCCGGCTTCTAACAGCAAAACACAAACACAAAACAATCAGTTTTAATTCATTTCCTTCTACTCATGTTGTAACTTTCACTGAATGTGAATGTGTTGAGCGTCAGAGGAAGAATGTGTGTGATAGTTGAGGTTCAGACTCACAGAGAAGTTCATCTTTGACTCCAGCCCACGGCAAACACTGTCCTGCAGAGGGACATGAGGGGAAGACATTAAGCAGCTGTGCATTCACTGTAAAGGCAACATTAAGACAGTGGTTCCCAAACTGGGGGGCCACTGCAGAGGGGGCACAGAAGACCAGGGGAGAAATAAAACTGTTAAACAAAGTTGAATGAATATGATCTGTGGGAGAAAAAAACAAACAAACAGTAGTTTGGCAATTCTATCCTGCAAACATTTATGTCAATAAAATTCAACATTTGAATCCTTTTTTTTATCAGTTATGTCCCCAGTTATTGTTAATAATTGATATAAAATTGTGTGGTGGGGATGCAAACTTTTTCCAGCTTCTGAGAGGGGGGCATGCCAGAAAAACATGCATCTAAAAGATTATGAATGATTTCTTACAACTCATAAACAGATACTCTCTCATTCGGTTGATATTCTGCAATTATTTCAACTCTAATTTTGGTGAAAGTGACACAGAAAAGCAGTTACCCCAGCCCAGAAAGGCAATTTCAAAGAGGGACACCACAGCTGTTGTGTTGGTTATGGTTATTTAAAGCCTGTGTTAGATAAATACATAAAAAATATGCATAATTACACTCCGCTCCCCTTGATTGGCCCAGGAACAGCTGTTTTGGCTCCAGCCACATCCAGCCTCAATACACTGCCGACACCTGAAGAGAAAACAAATTTTATCAAGTAATGCTGTCGTTTAAGATTTTTTTTTTTTTTTTTGGTCCACTTTATTTTGATAGAGACAGTAGAGAGAGAGACAGGGAGAGGGCTTGGGCTGAATTCGACCACTGACCACTGCAGTGTCCCAGTTAGGCAGTTAGTTTTTTAGGCCACAACTGGAGGAAAACAGCGTTGCAGAATCTTTTAAACAATTTAAAAGAATGGTGGCCAGTTTTCAAATTGAAAAAACAAGTGAAAAAAAACAAACAAAATAAAATGCCCTCATACTGCTCAAGCTAATGATCTACAGTGACATTTGGTTTAAATTATGTCTTTCAAGTCAACACCAGGTGAGCAGTATGATTGTGTTTTATAAATTTTTTTGGTTGTTCTTTTATGTTTGAAAACTGTACATCATTCACTTAAATTGTTTGTGAGAA